>JAYDZK010000056.1:63191006-63240165 GCA_034509185.1 Euphonia xanthogaster | reverse complement strand
GAGACTAGCATGACTTTCTGCACACAGAGTCAGCAGTTTAGATCTTTAAGAGTTTTTCCTCCAAAATCAAACCATATTATTATTGCTATTTTCGTGAGTACTAATATTTCTCAGACTTTCAAGTTGTAACTAAAACACAGTTCTACTGTGTCCTATGTAATCTAATAACAAAGACTATACAAACAGAATGACTTCTTAATAACATTTGCAACTATTCCTAGAGCCTCATGCAGGCGGATTTAATATCTGTATATGTTGACACAGTAGATTCCATTCAATAGGATTTTTTTTTCATTTAATTTAAGGGCCAGGGGAGTTCATTCTGGTGTCCCAGTCCACAGCATTAATTTGTAAAGAGAAAAGCACTTTGTGCTGAAACAGAAGAGAATAGTTTTGTGGCAAAATATTTCAGCTGCAAACCCCAAACTTGGAGAAAGCATGTGCATGGAGGAATGTGGGCAGGGAAAAGTTCCAGATAGTGCAGCACAAGTGAAACAGATTTCTTCAGTTGTGGAGAACCACAGAGTGAAAACAGAAAGGTAAATCATTATTTGAAAAGTTTTTCTTTTCTAAGAAGAGGACAGAAAAGCTTGGATCACACTATAAACTTTACAGCATGCACCTTCATTTCTTTTAATTCCACTTGGAGAAAAAGGAGAGGAGAATAAAGGGTAATTGTAAACTTGGTCATAAAAAGGGTTAAAAATGGCTCCAAGTTAAATCCTCCAGATATTGTGCTCCCTGTTGTGCTTGCAATTTTGGACAATTACTGTTCATTAAGAACACATCTCTCCTAAAGCCAGCTGGCACTAGAGGAATCAGATATTTCATGAGGTAGACAGGGCCTACCTCCTTTGAAGTTCCTTTATGCGAACCATCATGTTGAGGTGTCCTTGGGAGTACTGCTCAATCACGTCACGGACGTCGTACGGCTTCCGAGCTTGCTGGGAAAGGAGGCAGGCAGCAAGTTGAAAGGTGAGCGTTGGCCAGACTGGATTTTTACTTCAGACAGGCCTTCATTCTAGTTTTTTATCTGCCCATTTGCCTGCCATTTTGCAACAGTTGTTGTAATGAATAAAAAAAATGCACAGCCGTTGTGCGAGTGAATATTTGTTGTGGAGACGGAGCCAAATGATTCCCATTACTGTCAGTTAGAGTCATGTCTTCATGTTACTCCATGCTGAGCAAAGTATTAGCCCTTCACAGTGTATTTGGGAAACACGAACCCAAGATGGATAATTTATCTGGGACTCCCATGTGCAGCATCTCCTGGCTCATTCCAAAGCCATGTGTTAATCATAATGTCAGGGGACTGAACCCCAGGGATTGGCCCAACTCAGAGCACTTGGACCCAGAATCAAACATCTCTGAAGACCAGAAATGTCTGGTGACAGAAATATTGCTGCTTGAGGAACAGGGAAGACAGATGCTCTGCATCAGTCAGGAGACTGCGGCACGTGGGTTTTGTTTGTCCTCCTTTGTCTTTCGTGATACCTTTGAGATCAGGAAAAAAGGTGCAATTAAAACAAAAAAGGAGAGATCAAAAATTGCAAGAGAGTGAAAACACTCCCACCTGCCCAGCTATAATCCCATCCTAAGGAGAATCCAGGTGCTTCTGCCAAGCTTTGGTTTCTTGCTGCAACTACTGTGGCCAAATTTCAAAACAAGTCTGGAGAATTTGCAGAAAGTGATGTGGTTTCAAAAGTGCAGCATGGCAAAATTTTAGCAAGTAAAATCAAAGCGTGTGGGGAGGTATCAATGCAAATCATGGCCTGTTGGAAAGACCAGCATTTTGAGAACCCTTATGGGAAATGTGGGGCAAAATGTCTCCCTTTTTGGCTCTGACTCAAGAAAAGAAGGGGGGGAGAAAAAAAGCAAAGGTAAACTGCAAATCTAGTAATTGAAAATTACTGAAAACAGCTCATTAGTCATCTTGTTGTCTGTTTGCACTCTGTCACAGCCCCAGCCAGAGCCATTAGCATGCACCACTGCACACATGCATTGAACACCTACAGTATGTGCTGGAGTCATGCTTGGAAGGCTGCCACACAATCCTAGAAATTTCAAATGAAAGCATGGAACTGGAATGGAAACAAATCCCGTGAAATGAATGAAGAAGCAAGAGCTCTTCGTGACAAAATGCCTTCCCTGCACACAGCACTTACCTGCACCAATACTTTCAGAAGAGTTGTGGCTTTGGAGGTGTGTGTGCATTTGAGTGCATTTGAGTGCATTTGGGAGCAGAGGCTTTGTGGGGGAGAGAGGTTTCAGCTTTCAGCTTATCGTTCGGTTTTTGGTTGGGTTGTTTTTCTCCCCCTTCCCCAGCTCCACATTTTGCAGACGCTGACACATCACTATTTCTGGCCAGAAAAGCAGCCTATTGTCTTCACCCCGAGAAGCAATGCCAGTATTACGCTTTAGATGGACTAGGGGGGGTGCCTGGAGAGCATTTTGGCTAAATCCCCTGTCCTTTCCTTTGGACACCCTCTATTTAAACACCGTGCATGGCGCAGAGCCTGGATGTGCTGGGGAGCTTTTCCCTCCCCTCTCCCCAGCGAGCTACTATGTGCGTAATTAATTCTACTCATTCCCAGTGAAATTTCTTTTCCCCCTCAAAAGAAGTCCTCTGACAGTTATCCCTTTTACAAACCATCAGCTCTGAATCTTACAGTTGCAAAGTGCTGCAATCTGCCTTCAGAGTCCTCTCTGAAGCTGAGCAAAAAAAAATCCCTCCAGCTTTCACCAATTTCCCCTCCACTTTTCCCATAAAGATTTAGATCTGGGCATCTTAATGTCCTGCCAAACTTTGGCACAATGCCCTGTCATGTTTTTATTAGGAAATGCTAGAATGATACAACTGAATTTAGGAGGTAATGGGCTTCCAGAGAAGTATGGTAAATGCAGCACTTGAACAACTCCTTTGACTTTCATTCTGTTCATAATCCCAAATCCTGGCCATTTGAGCTCAGTATTCCACATTCAGCATGCAAAACTAAATAATATTACCCAGCTTTGAACTTCAAAAATCTAATTAGAATGGGGAGTTCTATAAACTCTATTTCATGGCCCCAAGAAAGGAAGAAACAAAAGATTATTCCTTCTTCTTCTTCTTCTACTCTGTCACTGACTCACAGAATTCTCTCCATAAATTGATGAAATTCAGTTTTTAAGGTTTGGCATGACTGCCACGGGCTGACAGCTCCAGAACATTAGGTCTCTAGTGGTTTGAAATATCCCAGTTTTTAACCTAACTCATTTATAAACTGATTTTATTTTACAGAACTGGTGTCCCTATTTTCTTCTTCCTTTTTTTTTTTTTTTTTTAATTTCCCATAGTGCTTATCTCTCTGGTATATTTACAACATAATCATGCTCTCCTGTTTTTTGCTGAGTTTAACAAACTGACTTCTCCTAGTCTTCTTTTGAAAGGTAGGGTTATCTGAAGATACATGTTTGCATGGGATTAGGAAATATATAAGATGTTCTATCTGCCCTAATTTAGAGTCTTCTGAATGTTGGCATCTTATCTCAGGCTTCTATCCCTCTATCCTCCTATGCATTTAAGTGCTCAGCTCTAATCAAACTTCTCTGAAACGTGGTTTTTTGATTTATTTTCTTAAAACCTCTTCAAAAGGATTATGAAAGGCCATTAACTTGCAGCGCATCCTCTGGACAAAAAAAAGCATGAACCTTGAGATGGAAATAACAAAGGCTTTGAAAATCAGTCCAGAAGTTAATTTTTCATTTCCATGGCATTTCCAGCCCATGGATGATGAGAATGATGATATCAGGATCACATCCCAAACAAGATTTATCATAATAAGTCTCACTAAACAGGCAAAATGAAACAGTATTTTCAATGCAGCACATTCAGTTTGAGTACTTTAACCTGATTGAGAAAATTAACTGAACACTTCATAAAGACGACAATTTTCCAGGCAGCAGATGCTCCACAATTTTATAAAATATGGCCTATGAGGTCCCCTTGTGGGAAATACATTTGGAAACATGAGTCACACCTCTGAAAGCAACTTTGCACCCATAGTACTCATCAGTGAATCCTATTGATCTGGTCAATCCTATTGATCCTCTTGGTCAGCCATACACAGCACAGGACTGAACATTCCCTAACTGATGATTGACAACATTCTTGTTATGATCAGTATTTTTGCAGACACCCTGACAGAGGGTTTTTCACTCCAACACCAGTGTTTTCTTCAATTCTGCTAGTGGATGGGTAAGTATTGGTCAGTACAGTTAAACAAGCAGAAGCCCAAAAACCAAGCGCAGTAAAAAAAGAGAAGTAAAAAAAATGATGCTGACTCCACAAAGTCAGGGGTCTGTAGCATACTAAATCCATGGATCACTGATAATTTTGCCCATGCTATTAAAAAATCCACAAAAGGTGTGAGCCCAAGAACCTCAAAAACGCCTTTGACTTGTTACGGCCACCTTCACCAAGACAAGTCCCCTCTGAGAGCGCCTTCGATGTCCCACGAGCTCACGAGATGCACTTGGGATTAATCCTGCTGCTTACCTGAAATTTCCTTCTGGCCACAAAATACTGCATCCTCCTGATGACTTTCACAGCTGTTCTGTGTGCTTCAGTCAGTCTGCCAAGGAACACAAACACAGACAGACATCAGCTGGGGGGGCAGGAGGGAGGAAAAATGTCTCAATGGAAGACGTTGACTCCGAGCACCGAAATGTACAACTGTGGTTTATCTTTACAATGCAAAACTGCAGTGTAGCAAGCTGTGAGTGTGTGGATGCTTTGTTCTGCTGCTTTGCCTTCCTGCAAATTGTGGTTCTAAGTATTCAAAACTGATAAGTGAGAACAATGAAAGCAGGTGTACAAAGATAATACATGTGGAAGGGATTAGACAGGATTACTGTGTATGCACACAATTGGCATCAGTTTGAAGAATACTACATGTTTTTAGAACCATGACTGCATTCCTTATTTTGCATTTACTGAGTGTTTGCCCATGAGCCCTATTGCACAGAAGTTAAGTCCTTCAAAAAGTATTTTGAAGGAAAGAAAAATCAAAGTGTCCTAAAAAAAAGTAAATAAAAATGAACACAACACATCCTCTCAGCACACGTGTGTGTGTGTGTGTGTGTGTGTGTGTGTGTGTGTGTGTGTGTGTGTGTGTGTGACTGTACTGGTATTCAAACACAGAATGGGACATTTTATAACTCAGCTGTATCACTTCACCTAGAGAATCCTGCATTTTCAGAACATTAATTGTGCCACTTGGCAGGCAATTAATTACCACACCTCTTCTTTATGGCGAATTTTGGCAGTGTAGAGAGGAAGCAGGAACATGGTAATTATAAGAATGAGTATTTTCTTGAAGGACTGACTCCTTCCCCATGAACTCCTTTATTCACTCAAAATAAGTGAACTAAAGAAAACAGAATTTTCTTTCCAAGGAAGTTGTATTGTGGGGAAATCTATGTTTTATATGCACATCATCCTTGACATGTGATGATAATCCCAGGAAAGCCTTCCAGCAAGAATCTCCTGAAAACACAATCTGCTGCCTCTTCCCAGTGTGTCTGGCTGGGGAAAAGGAAGTATTGACCATCTACTTGGGTGCCACAGTTTAGAGACAAAGTCTTTAAAAAGTGGAAAGGTTACAGTGGATCATTTCAAACTGAAGGAAATAAAGGTTAAACAAGCAGGGACTGTGTTGTAAGAATTAGCATACTAATTCTTTATTCTTTTGGGAAAACAGTGCTTATCTTAGAATATGCTGAGCTGGAAGGGACCCACCAGGATCATCGAGTCCAACTCCTGGTACCCCAATAATCCCACCCTGTGCCTAAGAACTTCTGATTGGGTGAAGATGCCATAGCCACAGGCTTTTAAAATAAGCTTTCAGTAGCTTTTCCTTGCTCTTTCCACTTCAAGTCCCAGAATAACATTAAATACATGCATAAATAGCTGTCTGTCCTGCCTATATGCCCATATTTCATTTATCTGTGTATATCCATCCAGATGTCCACATAAATACACTCACACATGCAAACACACAGGAGACAAAGCAGGGTGAGCATGACTGAAGAACTACCTTTGTTGCACACCATCAGCAGCACTGCTGAGGAGGAATTTTACATTTGTGTAAGCCCATCAAGGGGATTTCAGAAGTGTCACTGACGAGCTAGCAGCAGTTTAGCCTGTAGGACCTTTATTATGGTAGAAAAAAAGCTCTCAGCTTGACATGCAGGGCCCCAGCTGAGCTCCTGTGGCTGCTGACTAGAACAGAGATGACATTCTGCTTGCAAATGGCACAGAATTGATAGAGAAATCTTTGTCAGCCCCTACAACTAGTTTTTTTTTGGTTTTTTTTTTTTTTAATAACCACAAAAGAATCATAGTTTAAGGTTTACGGGTTAGCCTACCTCCCTTGGGTAGCAGTTAAGATAAAAACTTGAAATTATCCCCTAGAAATAAATGATGTGAAATTTCATATGTATACTTGAGGGGTTTTTTATTAGGCTAATCCATATGAGATGGTTCAGGCACTGTTTAAACAGGCTTAAATAGATAAGTTTAAAGAAGTCAGATGGAACCAAACCAAGGCAGTAATTTCATCCTAATTCCCCCCTTCAGCACAAATCAGAGCTACAGAACTTTTTCCATTGTGTTATCAAACCAAAGTTTTCAAAACAATGAGACTGAACTCTTGGAACTTGATGCACAGCTGAACAGTCCTCATTTTTAGAGAGAAAAGTAATTTATTTGTCAAATACAGCTAAGAAGGTCACCCAACTATCATTCCAGAGCACTTGATATCATCATGTTCCAATTGGCAAAACTCACACCAGTCTCACTGGGAGAAAATTCTGAAATAGAAGTGACTGCTCAGATTTGATGGTCACTGGTGTTAAAGTGAGAGTCAGAAACGTGTGAAGCCTGACTTTGATGGAAAAATAGCATGAAAAGGTGCAAAGACTGAGACATTTGGATGTCATCTTAATTGCCCCAATAAATCCCCAGGGAGCACAGCAGCTCCAGATGAGATAAATTCCTGCTTTGTACAGCAACCAGAATTATCCTCCTCATGGGTGGTTGGGGCAGTGTGGCTGTGATGCTAAACGCTTTTTTGAGATTTTAGCTGATTTTCATAGGTTTCTGACCACTAATATCCATAATGGATAATTACAACTACTACTGACCAAGCTACATTTATCCCTCAATGCAGCCCAACATATCTACCCTGCAAAACCTTGTATTTTCTCCCAAACCCCTGGTTTGGGTAAAACTCTTTCAGGCTTGATGGTGTGGGTCTGTCATGTGCCAGAAACATCCAGCAGGAGAGAACAAATAGTCAGAGATGCTCAGGGCTGTGTTTTGGTAGTGCCCAGCAGGAGCACAGCACCACTTGCAGCAAATCTCCCAGATATTTTAGGATAAGCAGCTGATGAGACAACAGCCTGAGGGGGGTGTGACTGACACCATTTGCACAGTCTTTCCATGTGGCATTTTCTATGGAAAGAATACAGAAAGGAACAGATCTACACAGGGATTGTGGTTTCTACCTCCCTCGAGGTCGAGGATTTAACTCCTTTCATAGCCTGGCTCCCAAACAGCAAGACCTGAGTCCTTGCTCTAGGCAGGAACTGGAGTGGGTGGGTGCCGGTGCCCACCCCTCTGTCCCTACAGAGCAGCCAAACTCTCCTTCCTCTGTGCACCAGAGGGCAGTGGCACACACACACACAAGGAGATGCTTTCCAGCACATTCAAACATTTAATTATTTTTTAAAATCTACCCAGAAACCCAAGCTTAAGCTCTCCTCATAAGCATGCAGTCCACACTGAGGGGGTGGGTGGTTAGTATTGGGTGTGTTGTTTTGTCTTTATGTTATGCTCAAAAGAATATAATTAGAGCTTTATTGGCACACAATTCCATGCTTTTCCATCTTTTAACCTAAACAATAGGAAATAACATTTTGTCAAAACCCTCCCTTAAAACACTTTGTAAAGGAGAACAAAATGACATTTGAACAGAAGTGATCTGGCTTTGGGAAAGTTATGAGCACATAAATTAATAATTGAAGCTTGCAACATCTGTAACTATAATGGATACCATGAAATGTCTATTGAAATAACATATCCTTGGGTCCATAAATGGTACTGACATCATCTCTAACTGTGTCTTCAATAGGACCCAAGGCAGTGTGTGCTCCTTACCTCTCTGCTCAAGGATTTCTCAGCAGGATGCTCAATTTTAAAAGGGCTCAAAACTATCCTAAATTACAAGGAGTTGTTCCTGCTTTGGCTCCTGGGCCATGACTGTGGTAGGGCAGGGAGGAAGGGGAGGGGGTGGTGGTCTTGGATCATGGATGTTCACAGAGCCCCCACCCTGAGGGGATGCTCAGGATCACTTGGCAGCTACTCTGGAAGGGCTGGGGAAGGGGACCCCTCTTGGCTGGCTCAGCCCCCCCTCTGCAGGTTCTGGCTATGCCTGTGTGGGTGCAGAGCCTGGTGGGACAGCCCAAGGGCCACTGCAGGCTGGGCTGGCTCCTCTGCTCCGGGCTCAGACAGCACTGAAAGGCATCACTTTCAGCAAAAACACTTCTTGGATGTATTTAAGGCTGCTTTTTTTTTTTTTTTCTTTTAGCTGCAGGAAGGCTGCAGCTTAAGTCAAAGAAGCCAAACCTTATCTTTTTTGTTGGAAATCATTGAACCAGGGGAGAAAACAGAGATTATGAAATCCAAAGCAACTGTAAAAACTATCCCACAGGGATGTTTTTATAATCTTTCTTTGTTATGGCATTCTGTTTGTTAAAAGCTGGTGTTGACCAGTTCAGATGTACTCTTTTACTTCTTCTCTATGGAGTCTGATAACTCCCAGCCTAATGTGCTTTGGAGCAGTCAGGGAATATTTTAAGTGAAAAAAAGATACCTAAAAGGACCCTAAAGCCAGGCAGAGTTACAACTATTGCAGGCCATGCTGAGGTACAGCTCAAGTCTCCAAGCAAGCCTGCTATCAGTGGGATGTATTTTCAGTCCAGCAGCATTTTTTAATCATTAGAGTTGACTTCAGTGTAGGGAACAGGGAAGGGACTTTGCCCAGGCTGGGCTGCAGGGTAGCTGCAGATAGTGGAATGTGCATTCCACACTGGTTTTCCTGAAGTTTATTCAGGTGTCATGAATTAGAGGAGGTATTCAGTGTAACATCATGAGCTGTGGAAAACAAAGGCCACTTCAGCAAGGCCAATTATAGCTCTCTGTCCCAATGTGCAAAACTGATTTGAGGATACACGCTCACAGTACGTGGGTTACTGCTGAGCTTCATTCATTTGTCAGATTTAAATTGCTTAGCAGGAAAATACATACAGAGTCACACTAACTCTGGTTTGATACTGGTCCCTGGATGGTTGGTAACTCCTGCCCAGAGCAACCTACAGCATCATCTGCTCTGGAGCTGTCCACTTGGCATTAGTTGCTAAGGCAGCACAAACAGGGACTAAATCAGTGATGGCAACTGAAATATACAGAAGTTACTTGAGAACTCAGCCCTCCATCTGCCTTTTTGCTTTTCCATCACATTTGATTAAGATTATTCACTTTCCAGCTCTGTTTCTAGGAGGAACACTGATTCCTAGCCTGAACTTTTAATTTTTTTCCATGGGCAATTATCTCAAATGGGCTGACATTTTATTGGTAAAATTTAAAGGATATCTTATTTGCATGGAAAACAAGGGACAAGAAGGGTGGGAGCAGAGAAATCAAAAAGAAGACAAAATTAGAGAGCTTTTTGCAGGCAGATCCAGCAGTTGGTCCATATGAAGTCACACACACAATGTGGACCTTCTATTGCTGATGGAGAGACATGGTTCTCATCACAAGGGAAAGGATCTTATATAATGTGGTTTTAAAACTGAGGGAAGCTGCAATATCCAAATTTTTAAAAAAAACACCTTCCCTATAAATGAAAATATTATTGCCTTCAGCTAAGCCAAGCCAGACAAAATGCCTTGAGCCTTTTAAACAACAGGAGTTAAGAGAAGGTTGCAGCTTGAGCCTGACATGCAAACACCTGGAACTGTCAGGCAACGATCCTGATTCCAGAGCTCATCCCAGGCCAGGAGCAGCAGAGAAGTACAATAGAAATATAACACGAGAGGTTTCCAGTCTTGTAATATTTCATCAAAGCCTTGTAAAGAACAGACACATCTGGAGCATTTCCACCCCTTACATGATGGAAATTATATAAGATGCTATTTGCACTGAAACCTGAGGGAACATTTCAGAAAATTTTGGCACAACTTTACTTTTCCCTTTATTCTTAATCACCACTCCTCCTTAAATCTACCTCATCTCTATTGTAACTATATCCTTACCTGAACCTTTTCAAGCCCGTGTTTGGCTCAAAGTTACAAATAAATTAGGATTGGCTTCTCTCAAAACAGAGCAGCCTGGAGGCCTATTTGGCTTCACCACGCTCTGCTGACAGCCTCAGTTTGTGAAAGCATGCTGCAGACTGCAAATCCCTCCTCTGCAGGTACAATCCTGGGTAGGAAAGACCATAGAAGCGAGAGAGTACAGCTTGTGAGGGGCTGCTCTCTGGGATCTGGTTGTTTTGCTGAAGATTTTGTGGCATTTGCGTTCTTTACCCACCCACCCATCACACATACACTGCTGCCTCTGAATTCGTTCCAGAACACAGCTGCCTCTACTTCTACCTGCCCCTCTAACCTGACCTTCCCTGAAGTGAAGGGGAAAGAAAGAAGATTTCCTACAGCAGGGAATTTATGGGCAGGGAAGACAGGACAACAGCTCTGAGGGCAAACTTCCAGAAGAGGAAGAACTAGGACATGTTTAGAGGCAACAAAAGGCCAGACAATATATTGGATTGGCAAAGGAAACATCACTGGGAGAAGCAGAAGCACGGGGTGATTTCTTCATGTTGTCCAGGAACAGAATAAAGTAACCAAAAGGTCCTGAAAATGCTCAGAGGTGGATGTAACCTGCTCACTGAATGTGATTTCATGGAGAAAGAAAAGCCCCTGAACTTGGAGTTGTTTTTCTCAACTGCAGACAGTTGGAGTTTTCAGTTACAAGTTTGGTCTGTAATATTACAAAGTGGGTTTATTGAGAAAGTGGGAGAAAAGCACTGTGTTAGTCCCCTGCTAATTAAAATGCATAATTAAAATGAGTAATTAAGCTTACTACAGAATGCTCTTGTGTCTGGGAGCCCAACTGCCCTTGGACAACAACTCATCTGCTGAACTGTCTCTGAGAATTAAAGTAGCCATTGGATACTGTGGTTACATCTTTCCTCTATTTTTTGTTGGCAGCAAAATAAAAGTCCCTGGTCTCTTTTCTGCCATTTTATTTCTTCCATTCTTGCAATGTCAGAACAAACAAGATGATGTCATAGGAATGTCTTTTCAGTGTGGAAATGCAAACACAGAAAGATGTTCTTTTTTCTTTTTTTTTTCTGAGCAAACAGCTTCTAGAAATTGTCACAATAACTTCCTGTGTTAGCTCTGACCATCACTACTGCTGGTCCCAGGACAGGTGAAATGCTCCTGTCTTCATGCCAGCTCTCATTTGCTTAGAAAACACCCTTAAGCCACAAATCTCTTCTTGGGATGTGGACAGATGCTGGCAGATAATGACACATTTTTATCCCACATATTACAATATTTACTGATCCTAGCAGCTAAGTAATTTTTTTTTTTAAATTCTCTCTCCTTAAAACTTGGTCTTCATCAATTTATCTTTTAAAAAATGCCTACACACCATCTAGCTGCTAAAAGAGACTGCAGAGACAGCCACCACCAAGTCCAAACAACTTCCCAGAGACACCTTTCTGGAATCTGAATAGCCTTCACATCTGTGCAACACTGCCTTATTCCATAGGTGTGGTTTGCTCACTTGAAAAAAAATGCCACAACCAAAATTAATAAGCTTTAGGACTTCATTTTCCTCTTCTCTGTATTCAGCATTTCTGGGAACAACATGGTGTTGTTAATATACACCAATGACTGAGTGCTGTATTTATGCCTCGATGATTTTCTGTCGTGAGAATATAATGCCTGGCAAAGGCTGATTCTCTGAAATACCAGTTTGTTTGGGGTCATTAATCTTAATTCCTATCTTGCCTGAATAGGAACTGGATAACAGTCAAGTCAGGGAATAGTTCTGAGAATTAAAACTTCAATGCCTTTTGGGCTGCCCAAGGCTTCACATTTATTTTAAAAAATCTGTAATTAATTAATGAGCACCAAGTACTAGGGAGAGACCCTGTGGAATAACCCAAAATGCTTCTTGTGGTTTTAAAAAACAAAAAAACCAGTGGCTTTTGGCAGGATCTTTCCTTAGTAGTTCTTGTGATTTAGTAGTTGCAGCAGGGGCTATGGAAACACAACTCCTGGTTTCTTGAACTGATTGATGTGACTGGCCTCTGTGTTTTCAGGTGATCTTGTTCAAGTTCATTTACCTGGCTGTGCTCTAGTTTATATGTCTATAAAATAGGTGTAAAACCTGTCTAAGTCATGGAGCTGTCATGGGGATTTTAAGGCAATTAGCAGTCCCAAATGAAGTCGTATTTATTTATAGAATGAGTCAGCAGGAAAAAAAATAAAAGAAAAAAAGAGTAGTGACAATATGTTTATCCCTTAATGGTGATAAGAAACAAGGGATACTGGTCTGCAAGCTTGGGATAAACTGTCAAGTCACTGAGCCCTGAGCAGAGGCTGTTTTCCAAAGCATTCTCCCCTCTCTACCTGCCCTGCTCCTCCTCTGAGCACCTGAGCAATCCATGTAGGAATTAGTTCCCTGTTCACCAGATACCTGGCAATGCAAGACACTCAGAGCATCAGAAGCCAAAGAGGACCATTAGATCATAAATGTGACCTGCTCCACAGTGCAGGGGATTGCATTTCACACAGCTGCCCTTAAACTGAGCCAAAAACCCTGTGTAGGCCTAAAGTAACTTTCCAGAAAGACAACTGGCCTTCATAGAAAGACCTTTATATACTGTTAAAAAGTGCCTTATTTTTTATTTAAATTTGTCAGCATTCAGCTTCTAGGCTCCTCTCCCCTACTGGAGTAGCAGAGCAATTTTAGCCTTTTCCAGGCCTATCTTTATTCCAGGGACCTTCAGGGGTGCCAGATGCAGTGCCCATGGCCTGGCAGGGAAACCAGACTCTGGTGTGGGGAAGAGAGAGTACAGTACTGCTCTCTGTGGAATTGCAAGGGGAGACTGAAATCCTACATTTTTTTAAATTATTTTTCTGCCTGTGGTTTGAATCATGCTACCAGTAATTACAGAGATTCATAATGGAAATGCTTAGACTGGCTAGAATAGAGAATGAATGGGAAGGTCTATGTGTGGAAGTGTTAGAAAGGGAGCACCAGCACAAAAAGCCCTGTGAGGGTGGCAGGTGTGTGAACATCACAGCATAATTATGAACAGCATTAGAAAATACTTAATTCAGGAACACAAAGGAACAGGTTCAGTCAGAACTGGAAATGGCCACTAAAAGGTGATGATAGGACAATACAGAACAGGGCTGGAGTCTTAAGACACTCTGCTAAGAAGACAGAGTAGAGGAAATAATCATTCCCAGAGTTGTCAGAGCACAGAGGAAATAAAAGATCCTGGTCACTGTCAGCTCCCAAAGGCAAAAGAGGTTTGGTGGCACCTGGGATCCTGAGGATGTCCCAGCACAAAGACTCAGCAGAGCATGACATGGCCCTCCACACAATGGCAAGAAATCCTGAGCATCTCACCTGGATGCTGAGCTGGGGGACACACAGAATTGTGTTTGTGACTACCTGATTATGGGATGCGAATGGCTGAAGCTTGCCACCATCAAAGAAAATTACTTTGCACTCTGCTAATGTTTGGTGTCGAGTATTGGGACACAACAACCAGTTTATACCAGCAGAAAAGCCCCTTGAAAACTGGTTCTCAAAGAGATCTCCTATTTGATCACCTGCAGATTTGCCTTTTCAAGGTCTTCTCAAACCCACAGATATACTCACAAGGTCCATGCAAACTTCCATCACAACCCATTTTGAGCCCCAATGCCAGTTTCTACAAACCCATGTGCCAAGAAAGGATATTGCTTTGCCACTGGAGGAACTGCCATTTCAAAACCAGACAAAAATAATGTATCTTTAAAAAGAAAAAAATTAGTGTGCTTGAACTATTTTGCAGACAACAGTGATCATACTCATAGAACCTCACAGGGAACTTTACGTGACCACAGACACGTATTATTTTTCCACCCTGTATTTCATGTAAGAACATGCATAAAAATCCTACAGGTCTCACTTGCCTAATACTGGAAATATGCAGTGCTTATCAATAGTTTACAATAGAAATAAATATCTTGTGAAGAATTGCAAGCATCACTTGTGAAAACAATCACTGAAACCAGAAGTTTTGCTGAGCTGCTTAATTCAAGAGATTTCACTTGCTTATTGAGAAGCTTCTTTTTATTCAAAGATTGGGCATTTCTTCTTTACTTTCAGGAAAAGATGCTATCTCTTGGCATTTTTATTTTTCTGGCAGACCTTTAGCTCAGCCAGTGGATGAACAGAAGGAAAGTGTTCATATACTAATTGCTTGTGACTTACTACTAAAGAACAGGAAAAATTCTGTTTTCAATGTAAGTGAGGAAATCTGTGCCTTCATGCTCTGGGGAATTCTGATTTTCCTGTCTTTGTTTCCATCCTAACACAAAGGAAAAATACTTTAAAACTCATTACGAAACAAAAGACTCTGAAAGCATTTGAACCTGAAATGATAATATGCTTCAATTTTGCCCCCTCCATTTTAAATGCACTTTTGATTGCAAAAAAGAAATATTTTATCCTCTTATAAAATGAATACATTTTTTCTGGTTTATGCCCTTTCTCCTCCCTGTAGCTGGGACTCTTCCCCGCAGACATACCCTGCACTGCATCATCTGGTGCAGAATGAAGACCACATGTCTCAGAGAAAATGTAAACTGGTTTACAGGATACTACTGAAGAATGGCATATCCATGCTATGAATCCCATGAAACAGCAAATCATCCTGGGAAGACTCAGTTCAAATAATGGAATGGACTTTGACAATTTTCCACTAATAACAGTGTCCTGAATTCTGCCTGCATCAAGTGAGTTTTGTTTTCACTCCTCTGTTACAAAGTTAAATTCATAAAACTTCCACTGCCTGACAAAGTTTCATCATGGAAAAACTCCATTTTTAAGGTTTTTTTCCCCTCTTTTGACAGATCATCAGCTCATCAGCTCTTTTTTTCATGGAAAGTTATTAGCAAATGAGTATCTGATAGAAGCAAAAGATAGCCATTTACTATGGAGTGCAGGAGGTGAGCTAATTAACAGGATAATGGCTATTAGTGCTTCAATCAAAACCTTTTAGGTTTTGATTTTTTGTGTGTGTTTTGTTTGGGTTTTTTTTTTAATTGGGCCTTGAGGATGCCAGTACTTTAATCAAAAGTGTTTCTAAATAATTATGCACTCATTTAGGTGGCTAACCACCTGAATTGCTGTAATTAGAACACTTGATATAAACAATTAATTATGTTAGCACTGCTGAAGGCTGTTTTTAAGATCTAGATACAGAAATATGTTCAAACAAAGAAAACCCCAAATCACAAGGGGATCTTTATTTCATTTGACACATGCCCACTGATTGTTCTCTGACAACAATCCTCCTGGAAGCCCTGTGTAAGAATGAAATAAAAACTGGGAATGATGCTATCAGGACTCCCACTGAAATGGAATTATTTTCTTTATCCAAGGAACTGATAGATAGAAACTGCCTCAAATCAGTTTTATCTTCTCCTTGAGCAACTGGCTTTATTCTGCATCTGAAGGAACTTACTGCAGAGATGATGCAGCAGCTCAAGCATTCACCTACTCAAGGCCAGAATTTCAGTGCTCCAAGAAGTGAAATATGTCATGACCCTCTGTACATTTGGAGCTGAAGTAAGAATGTACTTCTTCTCCTCTAATTTAATTCTCTTACACAGAAGTTTCCCAGCATTCTGCTGTCCTCCAACAAGTCCTCACAACATTGAGCTGGCTTGATAATGAATTACAGGTGTAGTTTTCTAAAAGTTCACAAAACTACAAACTTCAACCCCATTCCAAAGGAGCTTGACACAATTTATCTTTTTGCTTGGCTATTATGCAAAATGAAACTATGCAAAATCTCAGGTTTGGCATGGATTTGAAACAAAACCACCTGAAAGGCTGCAATTTAAAGTGAATTTTCTTTGACAATTTCAGTTTGCCCAAACCTGAAACTCAAAGCAAACCTCAGGGCAGAAGTGCAAACCAGAACAGATAGAAATCAACAGACATTTATACAACATTCCATGAATCAAAGGTACCTGACTTCACATGACACCAAGCAGAGGCTGACAAAACAGGAATCAGACAGGAACATTTTTGAGCATGATCTACTTCACATTTAACAAAATAATTGATCTCTCCTATTACCAGTCCTCTAACCATGAAGACTCATAATCTCAAGTTTTAAGATCTTTTCCCAATCTTAAAATTCCTGTTGTCATCACTTCAATCTTTCTCAAATTTTAAAGCATCATGCTGTGAGAACTACAGGGGAAAAAAAAAACAACTTTATTCTACCCAAACCCATCTTTAAATGTGTTCCCCGTAGAATAATCACCTGTACTGGTGAACCTGTTGAGTCTGAGTGATAACTGACAATTTCCCTGAATTATAAAGTGTCATCAAGAGAATTGATAATGGACACTTACAGACTATGGAGACTCTTGAAAATGCACAGGAAGTTTTAAAAAATATATCATCCCTGTGTGCTGTTTTCAGATACCTCAGGTTTTGAAACTGCAGTTTCCATTCCGGGCAGCTGTAAAGTTAAACCCTGAAAGTGTTTACACACCTCTCCTACACCTTCCAAAATAGCTCTTTAATGGAAGTACCTAGGGAATGGGGAACTAGTTAACTTTCCAAATGACTGAGGAAAAATACCTGCATAGGCCAAGATCTGTTCAGAATTAATGAAGGGCTTGATTCTGCAAACCCACATCCAAGTAATTCTGTACATGAGTTATTTCCCTGAGAGCAGAGGCTGTGGACAGGTATCAAACCATATTCAAAATTAAAGTTTGCAATATGGCAGCCTGATTATGCAATTAAAAGTGGTGTTCAGGGAGTGTTCTTCAGTTATTTATCCTCATTATTTCTGCATTATTTTATTGCATATTTTCATATTGGTCACAAGAAAATTGGGCATTTTGGAGACAGATACATATATGTATAAAACACCACATTTAATTCACTTCCAAGAGTGAAGCTCTTTGGTGAATTTCAGAAAATAATTAAACATGCACTAAAGTATATGCAAAGTTCTAGGTTGTGAGCATAAATATGGAAAAATACAAATCTGATTTATAAGCTCAAAATAATCTCTCAAGAGCGATTTAGCCATAGCTTTAATAGCATGAAAATGACTAATTTAAGGTCAGGAGTAATTTAGTTTTGATTGACTTGGCAATCCTTTGTTCTCTGGGTCATGTAAGTGTTGAGTAAATTATAAACCTGTAATTCTATCCTGAGGTCAAGGAACTTCAGAACTGATTTGATATATTGGTCTCCTGGAAAGTTCTTCCAAGGCCAGTACCCCCTAAACTGTGTTTATGAGTTGACTGCATTAATAACTGATAGAGTCATATAATATTAGCAGAGGTGAAATATACCCTTAAAAAGAAGAGCATGCCCTAATTGGGATTTTTGAATGAGAGACAGGCAAATCAGATATATCTGTGAGAAGTCAAGTTTCTACACAGTTCTGAAAAAAACAAACATAACTGAGAAAAGGTGTAGATGTTTGACTTCAGGAAGAGAACCACACTGATTATTCTTATGAACATTACATGGGATAATTCTGTGTTTGTGAAGCAAAACTTCACATTCATATCTTACATGGGGCAAAAATAAACAAGCCATCAACTACTTTTACAGACTATGTCAGAAGCATAAATACATTAAAAAAATAAGGAACTGCTCATTTAATGCAGGCTTTGCTCCATCCCATAACACTTGCCATTGAAAATCTGAAATGGGATGTAAAGTGAGATGTTTTCCATTCAAGAATTAAGTGTGCATTATAGCAGCACTTCCTAATTTTGAACCTTTTCATGTTTCCAAATGAAAGCCATCGCACTGCTAAAGAAATATACTGTAAAGCCCAGACAAGGAGCCTGGACTATTCTTTCATCATCAGGGAAAATTTTAAGTTAATGGTCTGCAAAGTGTTTAGGGCTATTTCTTTTGCCCAGCATCACAGTAGTTATTAGTAAGAAGTGTATGCAGATGACTCTTTTCAGTTCTGATTTAAAAGAAACTCAATAGTAATCACCATCTGAAATCTTGAAATCCTTAAGAATAACCTGGTGTTAAACTTGAGCACTCCGGTGAAAAATCAGAATTAGGCTCTCTCCACCTCCAAGCCTGTAGATTTCGTATTAACATTAATATCTCCTGGTAACAATGAATATTTCTCCTGGACAGTCCTTGGCTCTCTCCTTTCAAATTCCTAGCAAGAGCACTAACTTCACTTTTACTGTATAAAAATCCAACAGCTTGTTAGATTAACCAGCCATAAACACACACCCAGGTTAAAGAAATAATCAGCATTAGAATTAAAACTCCTCAGACTCTTCCCACAATGGGTTACAGCATTTGACCCCGTCACACAGTAAGAAACACTTTGAAAAGAGGCATTATATTGCTGACAGTACTTCAGGCTCTTCCCAGCTCCTGTCCCCGGTCCCAGAGAGCAGAGCTCAGTGCCTGCCCCTCCTGTTCCCCTCAGCAGAAGCTGTGGCTGCCATGTCTGCCCTCAGCCTCCTCCAGCTGAACAGACCAAGCGCCCTCAGCTGCTCCTCACACGCCTTCCCCTCAAGGCCCTTCCCCATCCTCGTGCCCTCCTTTGGACACTCTCTGATAGTTTAATGTCTCTCTGATATTGTGGCACCCAAAACTTCACACAATATTGGAGCTGAGGCTGCCCCAGAGCAGAGCAGGACAATCCCTCTGTGGCCCAGCTGGGCCTGGTGCCCCCAGGACAGGGCTGTCCCTCCTGGCTCCAGGACGCTGCAGCCTCACGTCCACCTGGCCATTGCCCAGGACCCCCTCCAGGTCCCTTTCCCTGGCACTGCTTTCCAGCCTCTCATTCCCAGTGTGTCCGTGCATCCAGGGCTGCCCCACCCCAGGCCCAGGATCCGGCCCTGTCCCTGCTGAACTTCCCAGGGCTGGTGATTGCCTGGCCCCGCCATTTGTGGGGGTCTCTCTGCAGGGCCGCGCTGCCATCAAGGGAGTCCAGCTCCTCCTGTATCATCTGTGAACTTGTCCAGGATCCCTTCCAATCCTTCGTCCAAGTCATTTATAAGTATGTTGAACATGGGTCTCCAAGTGTGTGAGGAACTGTGAAACCTGTGTCAAGGGCTGTGTAGGCATTTAAGGTGTCTTCATGTGTGATGTTCCCTGAGTGGCCTGCACTCAGTGGTGCCCTGTGGCCCTGTGTGGGATGAGGAAGGCAGGCATCTGCCACAGTGGTGTGGGACCTGCTCTCAGGGCCTAAGCCCTGTTGCCTTTAGGTTATTTTTGAGGCCATGGAAGAATTATGTTGCTGGACTAGGATTTGCAGGCCAGTCTCACCTGCCCTAGGCTGGTGTTTTGCCTTAAGCCCCTTCTTTCTTCTTTCATATGTGCAAGAAGCTGGCATGTAAGCACAGGTCTCAGTCATGGTCTGGTGTGATCCAGTTTAGTAACTCCACCACTGCCACACCGGGAAGCAGGGGAGCAAAGAGAGCCTTTATCTCACTTTTCTTCTGCTCTGCCCTTGGCACCTGGCTCTCCTCAGCAGGTGCTCCCTGCCAGGCTCTTCAGGGGCAGTAGGAGCATTTCCCTTCAGGTCCAGTGACCCACCTGGTGGGAAAAACACCATTTTCCTCAGAAAATATAGTACTAGATAGGGACTGCCACAAAAGCATCACTGATGGGCTTGGGATTGCTGTCACTAGAAGACCACGTGGGCAGTGATGGAGATCAGCCAGGTTTGTGGGAGAATTTTGTTTCCTATACTGCTGAAAGCCCAGTATTTTTGAGTATTAATTTCCTTTCTCAATTTGGTGGGGGCAAGAGGGTGAAGTGTTATATATGGGAAAGGAGCATAATAAGGTTACTTTTTCCCCCAGGAGATCACAGTGACAAGTCCTTGAAGGACATGGAAGTTAAGTGCATGCCAAGAGAACCCAGGAGACCAGGTCTGGAAAAACCTAACCTGTATTTTTTTTCTGGAGAAATGGGAGAATGAAGGAAGAAAAGGCTTTTACATAGGAAGTAACAAATTAGCAGGACCAAAAGATAGTCTGTAGGGAGGGAGGAAGCGGGAACGGGGGTGGCTGGTGCCTTTACAAGCTGCTCTGAACAAGGTGCCGAACTTCCCGGGAAGCTCTGTGGGGTTAGCCAGATTTTGCAGCCTCCAACTCCGGATTTTGCCCTTTCCCTGTGGGCAGTTCATGCTCTCCCTCATCGTCTGGCCAGTTTACTTCGCTGGTTAACTGGGAGAAGTGGTTCCCTCCTTAGCTTCCCCTTCAGAGTGGAAGTGGGAAGCGGGAGCCCTTCCCTTCTTCTCGGGGCTGGGATCCTGGAGCCGTGGCTCAGGCTGAGTCCCTACAACCCTGGATGGAGAAGTAGTCGGGGACAAATGAGGAAGCGGTGGGTTGAGCAAAACCCTTGCGCTATAGAAATCTTTCTTCCAGAAAAGTGGGAAGGGGGTGGGGCAGCAGCCAGCCTTGCTGCAGTAGCAGCGTGTTTTCATTGTGATGCAAATCTCTTCGTGTAATTTGGGTCGCATTCAGGTTCACCCAGTTCTTGTGGCTGGAACTGAAACCAGCACGTCTTCACTTTTGCTCACAGCTCTCAGCGCTCTCCTCTCTCAATCTCACGATCCCAGGGCTTGTTTTGAGACAAGGCTTCTGTATCCCTGGAGAGGTGCCGTTCCATGGAGCACATAGGGACCTCAAGGAGCCGGGATGTCACCACGCCCCTCTCCCCCTCGCCGCTGGCTCTTTGGTGGGATGTGCCCAGGCAAACATGGGCGTGCTCTGATGCTGTGAGGTTTCGGAGAGCGGTTTCGTTCAATCAGAGTCGCTCACACAAGCCTTGCAGGGCTGACACCCCGAGCAGCGCCTGCAAACACAGAGAGCAGCCCCGCAGCACCCGACTGCCATCGCCGAGACACTGCCCTGCACCCCAGCCGGGAGGGCTCTGAAGACACTGCCTTTGCTTCTGGGAAACCCGATGGACAGATCTAAGCAGGAAATTTACAGCCTTCTTGCACAAAACTTGACTTCTCCTCACCCCCTGCTTGGAGTGAGCCTGTAAATGTTTAAGTCACCTCACTGTTATCCTGTGTGGGGTCTTTGTTCCTCGCCTCCCCTGCTTATGTTGACCTTCTCTTGCCGCACAGTCGGCATTAAATTCTGGGGCACAGGGCAAA
The DNA here is from genome assembly GCA_034509185.1 of Euphonia xanthogaster. Lineage (NCBI taxonomy): Eukaryota > Metazoa > Chordata > Aves > Passeriformes > Fringillidae > Euphonia > Euphonia xanthogaster. Next base: position 63,218,632 of record JAYDZK010000056.1, on the reverse strand, counting down.
GGCTGGGCTTGGTCACCTCTTCCCTGCCCCCCTTGGAAGGGTTGACTTTTGCTGCTGTCTGATGGGGATTAGTGGGGCTCCCCTCTAGTTCTGGGCCCTGGGCAGTCACCTCGGTTGCTCTCTCCTAAATCTAATTCTGTTCCGCTTTGTCCGGAATATAATGCTCCCTGGAATTCATTTTAAATGCAGAGCAGGGTCAGGGGAGGCTTCAGGGCCAGCTCGGGTGCTCTTAGGACTCGGGCTGTGCTGAAGGCACTTCAGGCCCATTTTGTACAATTGGCTGTTAAGTCACAGTGGTTTCCTGAGCCGGCTGTTGGAAAATCACCTCCAGCAAGCTCGGCTCCCTGCAGCTGCTGCTGTCTCTCCTGGTACCCAGGCTCACAGGATGGGCTCTGTGCATGGCTCCTCCTCCCACCCATGCCAGCTCAGACCTAAAAATCTCTGGTGCCCATCAGTGGAGGGTCCAGCCCTTGGTACTCCTCCATCCTGATCCTATTCCTTGTTCTTTCTGTCCCTGGCTCTGACCCAGCTGACAGGAACCTGCTGGTGTTCAACACTCATCGAGCCATTTTGGTACATTCAGTGGGGACTGAGCACAGTGGAAAGGGCACAGATCTCAAAGTCTTGCATTTCAAAATCACCTCTTGCTTTGAAGGATCTGATCCCTCTTTAGTCTCACACTCCTGTAAGGCAATCTGGTCTTCTTGCACTTCACTGCAGCTGCTTCTGGTGAGAAGTATGGCAGCTGCTCCACACTGCATAAGAGAACACTTTGGCAAAAGAGACCTAATGATTGTGCTTGGCTGCATCTGCAGAGGAAAATTAGGGAGAAGGAATGTAATTATTGGAGTTTGGCCAGCACATTGGGATAAAACACCTGCACTTGTGCTGTGACATGATCATTTGCAGCAAAGGAAGCATACACAGTCAGTGTTAGGCCACTCTTCTGGATGCACAGTGTCATGAGGAATGTTCTGCCCTCTCCATCCGTGGTAAATGGGGCTTTAATTCTTCGTACATGACGATTGTGTGAGCCAACAATTCCCCTTACCATAATTCACAGAAAGAGGTAGTGGTCCTCTCTAATTTTGTAGGGGCCATGGGGAAGCTGTTGGTATGTTCTTCTGAAATAACTCTGGTTTCCTGAGCTTTGGTTTCGTGTATAGTTAGAGAAATAAAGGCAAAACCAGAATCTTGGATCTGTAGAGCCTGAAACAGTAGGAATGGAGGAATAAGGGGTTCTTCATTAAGACTGTGTCTCTTCAACCCTACCTTAAGAGGTGAGGGGCTGAATTTGGGTTTTGTGGTGGTACTGCTAAAGATGCTGAAGTTCTAGTGGACTTGGTGTGGGACAAGCTGGTGCCCTGGTCAACCTGAAACTGAAGTTATGAGAACAGCTTCTTTGTTTTCTCTGTGGATTTGTATCATCCCTAGCCTGTAACCAGTCCCAGGCCCAACTGAGGGGAGAATTTTGCTTTGGTGACCATCTTTGACCCTTCACAGTTATTTTAATATCCCTTAGAGATGAAGATTATATGATCACAGAGGAAAAAAAAAAGTGTTGTGTTTTGGCAGTGGCTGACGTGAGGGGGTGGTGAAATCTGTAACCTAACTCATGCACGTGACTCATATCAAAGTAGAGATGATAAATGAACGGAGCTGATATTGATCCCAAATTTGACATTGCTTTGATCAGCTTCAGGATTAGCTATGCCTGACAGCATTCATTCCAGAAGCTGGACTTCTTCTCATGGTGAACAACAGCATCAAATGATCTCTTATTAAGTAAGAAGAAAAAAAGGGAAAAAAGGAAGAAAACTCCTCCAGGCTCACAGCTTCACAATCAGCTTGTTTGGAATGAACCACAGGACTGCAGTGAGAAGGCGCCACTGACTTTTTCTGATGGAAGAAGAAGTGCTGTGTTGCTCAGAGAGCATGAGGAGCCTAGAGATAGTGGCACTAACTCTTGGAAACTGCTCTACTAGGTTTTTTCCCTACCAAATTCAGGAAAATGTAGGGGGATTTCCAAAGACAAGACTTGTGGCTGTAAAGAATGGGGGCTGCTCCAAACAGTCTCCAAACACAGTGATCCCCAAGAGAAATTGTGTTGTTTTCTCCCAGCTATTAGTGAGATAACTATTAACCTCAACAAGAAGGTTAAGAGGAAGTTCTTATGATGAAATGTTTATAAACAGGAAAACCCCATGGACTGTCTTCTTAGTACCTAAAGAAAAGCCTCATTCTGCTGTGGGGAGGTGAAAGGCATTCCCTAAACCAGGGAATTAACTTTTCATTCTTCCAACTTTTGAGACCTTCAAGGGGGCACCAGGCAACCTCTCAGCCAAGGAGTTGGGCTGCGGGATCCCTGTCATGTGTGGGCACATGGCCCCACTGCTCCATGCTGTCAGCTCACAAATGGTTGATTTTATCTTTGTTCCCTTTTGGGGGAACCGTGTGTGATGCCCAGAACATCCCAGAGAGGAAAGATGGCCAAGTGTGGTTCTTCCACCTTTGCTTTAAAATGTTGAGCAATAGCAGCTTGGACCTTCAGCATTTCTTGGAAGCTGCTTTCAGTTTCCAGGACTGCTGGTTCTGGCTGATCTGCCACATATCTCAGAGGCACACATCTCCTGTGCTGTGTGTAAATCTGCAGCAACACATCCTAGATTCCTGTAAGCTCAGACATCCCCCTGCCCCCATTCGATTGATAGAAACCCCGAGTTCCTTTTTTAGCTTCCTTTGTTGACCACAACTCACGTCAGCAGTGAAGTCCTGCCTGCCACACTGCCTGCCAGCGTGTGTGCATATGGTCTGCAGAACATGAATGCACCAAACCACTTCACAGCATTGTTGTTTTCTTTTGCCTGTTTTTTTCATTCTCTCGGTGGAAACTATTAAGGACCGAAAGCCTTTGCTAATAAAATTCACACAGCTGCTGTCGCTGCAGATGAAATCCTGACACCACAATAGGGATTTTGGGCTGGGGCTGCCCCCCTTGCAGAATGCACTGAAAGAGGACAATGCATTTCCAGAGCGTGGAAAGCCCTAGCAAAGACAGGTCACTGTGTGTCTGGCCACCAGACCTGTGAGGCTGCTCTCTGCAATCACTGCAGGTTTGCCATTCCCCCCCTCACCCCTGCCCTTCCCCCAGGCACTGCTTGGTTTGGTGAAGTCAGATGCCAATTCTGTCCTGAAGGTGCAGGATAATAGAGTTCACCCGGGGCTCACACTTGGCCTGTCAACAGCTGGCCATTCGTCTTCTCAGCTTCCAGTTGTCCGATAATGAGATATTGTAATGAGAGTGCTGACACTACAGTGTGGTTCTGCTAAAGGCCAAAGGCAGGGGGCAAAACAACCTCTGTTATTGCTTTTCCCCTTCTCCTAAACAGAGTTGAAGGTGCTGTTTAAAGGACCCCAGCTAATTTAATTCCCAGGTCTGAGAGAGGCTCCGTTTCGGGGGGACTGGCCTGCTACAGAAATAGCATTTTATGTTGGATCCAGCCATGCCAGGCTGGGTGGCCTTTGTAGGGTGGCAGACACCAGACATTGGGCAGGAGCGTTTAAAGGGCAGAAGAATGTTCAATTTCCATGTTTCCATGTTTCTGAATTTCCCTCTCTTTTTCAGTACAAGCCAACAATTATCTATAGGTTTGTGGAGGAAGAGCCACATCTGAACCAGTACCTTTTGGTTCAAATATAAGCTAAATAGGCACAACAGAAAATTGCTCTTATTCTGTCAGACTGCTCAAGCCATTAACACATAGACATAAGGTTTCCAAGCCACGGGGCTTTCAGTTCTTGTGTGTGATAATTTGTGCCAGTTGCAATAGGGGCTGCTTGAGTTGGCTGCTTGTAGTGAAAGAGTTGGGAGTGGAGGAAGGACTTGATAGGAAAGAGAGCACTGCTGCCCTGTTTAAGGGCCAGCAGAGCTTTTAGAGAGCCTTCCTGAACTTTGCTTCACTATGCCTGTTGCCCCAAGTGTGAGATGTATGGCTGAGCCATGAGGCAGGGCTGCATCCATCACTTAGGGGGAAGGGAAGGAAGAGTTTTTTAAACAGTCCTGGACGTTTGTGTTGTTAAAAAATAAAAAACTCTAGGAAAAAACAAATCCCCTCCTCCTCCTCAGGAGTGTTTCCCAATGACTTCAAAATGCTGTCCCTGAGCATTTTGCTGTGTTTGTTAGAAACCACATTTTTATGAAGACACTCCTGCAAGGGTTAAGGCTCCAGCTCCTGTGGCCCAGGAATGGGATGTGCCAGCTGGGGTCTGTGGGGCTTGATCCTGCAGTTTTTGTTCACACAAAGGTCTCAGTCTTGCACCTGTGTGGGGGTGCAGTGCAAACCCTCGTCCCGTTCGAGCACGGTGTGAGCAGGGCCTTGTTCAATGCTCAGCCTTTCACTGGGTGGATGGGGGAAGGGGTAAAGTGAAAAGAGGACTAAGGGAAAAGAAGTGTTCATTGACCTCAGGAGGAATAGGATCTTCTGGCTCGACAGGAGACTACTTGTGAAGGTCATTGCATGAGTGTGAGCTGCTCCTGTCAGTTACTGTTGCCACCTTCCATCCATAGTTAAAAACCTCACCGTGCAAGCAGCTGTTGGTTGCTTACTTATAAATAAGTTATATATGTCTGATTCAGTAAAATTGGCTATTCAAAATTACAGCACTTCAAAGCTGTTGCCTTCAAGCTTTGCCCCCTCCCATTCCTGCTTTTTCCCTGGAGAAATGGTCCATATTTTCTTGTCTTGGTCTCTCTGCTCTGCCATCTTGCTCCAGCCTGGCTGCAGGAGTCTTTCCTCCAGCCCCAGCTGGACCCAGAGCAGGTTGTAGCCCATCCTGCTCATGCCCAAGTCCTGGCAACTCCAGACATTTTGATTCCCATGGGGAAGGTTATGTTTTCCTGAGAGCAGAGGGCCACTCAGTTCAAAACATCTAAGGTTTTGAGCCGCCTCTCTAGGTGGGTCTCAGGACTCATTCTCCCGCTGAAGAAGAGGACAGAAGTTTATTGCTCTTTATTTTGAGCCTTTTAGACACGAGCTTTAGGCTGCTGACAAAGTGCTGTTTGGCTTCGTGCTAATCTGGCAGAGAGCAAGCCCCATATTTCTTATTTACAGTTTCACTCCTAATTAGTTAGCAGAAAAAATACATAATAAATACATCTTATACTCAGATGAGTCCTGGCTCAAGCCAAGCTGAGACACAGTAAGGTGAAAAAACCCTCAAGACTCTGAGCCATGCTCAAGGTAAATCCCACAAAATACAGAAAATTACCTCAACCCTGGGAAAAGCAGAAATTTTAAGGTGTTCTCCATGCAGAAAGCAGTGAAAGTAACAAATCAGAGCCAAGACTAGACTAATACTCATAATGTGCACATAATGAAGCCTCTGGATATTGAACAGGCTGGAGCTTGAATCTTTCCCACTGTGGCAACTCCTGCATAAAATATTTAGTTGTGATGATGAAGTCAGGGGATGTTTGCTTTTAAAAAATTTACTTTCAGATGAGATGTACAGCTCTTCCCGTGTTTAAAAATAAGTGTATGTGGTACACCACCTTTGGTTTTACTGTTCTTCTATCTCTTCTGCTGGAAGGGCATAGAGAATGCAGAATGATCCAGATGCCCATGCATTTTAACCTCACACTTGTGTTTTGCTTGGAGACTGACAGTAGGTCTGTGCTGGTAACGTCCCAGACTTGTCCTATGGCTAGAGATGTGCAATACCCACAGCCCAGGGCTGAGAGGATTCTTACCTATTTCTACTAAATCAGCTTTCTCCATCATCACTTGCTGTGACTTGGCTTTCAGGACATGTCAGACCTTGTTTTTGCCAACATGAAGTGCCCTCTTCTGCTCTATCCCACAGCCTTCCTGGGAGGGTGTTCATGGAGGCTGTCAGAGAGCCCTCCTTCTGCCTCCAGGGACTTGGGCCTGTCTCTCCCTGCTGGTGGTGACACCTGGGCTTTTGGGGGCTCAAGCCTGGCTTTTCTCAGCCCCAAAATGAAAGCAGTTTTGCATCAGCCTTAGCCAGCTTCCAGAATGGAACCTGGATGCCAGTTTCTCAGTCCTAGATGAGTGCCCAACCTACTCAACTGCTGTTGGCACTGGCTTTCTTCTCCTCTCGCTTGCTCCTCTCTTTCTCCATCCCTGCCAACTTTGTGAATGTGGTGAGGGCTGTAACTCAGGGCTGAGAATCCCATCAGTCAGCAAACATTTGGAGTGTTGCCCTGCTTTGTGAACCTGGCCTGCCTTGCTGAGTTCAGCTCACCACCTTAAGAATAAAGAACTTATTTCTTCCTGAGGCCCTGCAGAATATTGTCTAAGAGTCCTTAGGGTGTGGTGATATGTTGTGACCTCTTTTATATTTCAATTAAAGAAAAAAATATTCTGTTTTATTCATGCATTTTCCAAAGCACGAGCAAAACAGCCTGGTTAATTTCTTTTTAGTTCTCTGGTGTGCATGAGTGAGTAATGCTGAAAGAGGAGCTCAGGGCCAGTGCTGTGTCAGGTACTTGCCCTCAACATGAGTACTGCTTGTCAATGCTCCTCGTTGCTCTCAACAATATATATCTTCCCTTGCTGGTGAGACAGAAAAAATATTAAAAAGTCTTCTGCTGGCTATATTTTTCCTTTACCTGTTAAATGGAAGGATTGCCTTTTTATGAAAAGTGACTTTGTATGTGTCTTGAGGGATGTCTTTTCCAGTGCAGAAGGCAGTAATGGTACCAGACCAGAATCAGACCACACACTTGTGTCTGCCTTCTTCTGACGCCAACCTGCTTTGTCAGATGAATAAACATCAGCCTCAGGGGGACTCCAGTTCACCAACTTCCCCAGTTTTAAGTTTTGAGGAAAAAAAAAAGGTTTCTCTGTGAGACGTCTGATGAAATTGGCTGTGTCAAGATGAGCAGAAATGCTTCTTCCTCTGTCCCCTTTTGAGGCTTAGCAGCTGCTCTGATTTGGGCAGAGCTTTCGCCCCTGATCTGGAGAAGTGCAGCTATGAACACTACCATAAACAAGGCAAAGGAGCATGTAATTCCCTTCTCTCCAAGTGAGGCCCAAGGGAGCAGGTGTTCTGGGAGCACGAGGAGGTCTGTAAGGGAAAAAACTCCGCAAACAAACGCAGAGGAAAAAAACATGGAAAAATCAGAAAGTGAACAGGAGATTAATTAAATAGCCAGACAGTTGGAAAAACAGAAAATCCCAAAGCAATTGGCATATTTTTATCTCCTTCTTTGTGTCAGTGATGTTAGTACCTCTCCTTTTCCTCTCCACAGCAGTGTGGCTCTTCTCTGAGAGCTTCAGTGACAGGTGTTGCATTTGGGACAAAAATACAGCCATCAACAAGAAAGTGCAGAAATAACCTCTGCAGACTATAAGATTGCAGAAGAAACAGAGAAAAGATTCCACCAGACAGGGGAATTAGGCTTGGCTGGGCTGGGCCACCCAGGGAAGACATCCATCTCCCAGTCCAGGGCTGCCTCCAGGAAGATGGATGAAAGAGGTGCAGACCTGATGTACCCATCCCATGGAGTGCATGGGATGGACCACTCATCCGAATAGGGCTTTTCCATGCAAGGCTTGGTTTTCCCCACTGGAGAAGCAGCAGCAGCTGGGCAAAGGCGTTTCTGCCTTTTGTTAGCCTGGGAGAGTGCTTGGCCCTGAAACCCTTGTTCTGTGAACTGGTGTTGGCTAGAAAGAGGAGGCTTTCAGGAAGCTGTTAAAAAAATTAATAAAAATTTGAGAAGACTGCAAAAATCCCTGGTGGGAAAGGTTGCAGGAAGAAGCAGGGGCTTCTCTTAGGGAACCTTGCTTTGGCCTCTTTTAGGCATGTGAGCATCTTTACCCTGCACAGCCCCTTGACTGACCACAGGACATGCCCTTTCCTGCAGTGCAGTGGGTCTGTCCTTCCTGAGGCCCTCCCCAACCTCTCCTGCCCTCCTGTCGGGCACCACTGATGCACAGAGAGTCTTCTGTATGCTTTTGGCCACTCTCCTTTCTGCAGTTTTCCTTCGGGCCTTTCCTTTGTTGACTGCTACCAGCACCACCTCCCCTCTCTCTTTGCAGGAAGGTCTGCAGCCACAGCCAGGAGCAACTGCAAGCCAACAGTCCATTGTCCCTCTCCTCTGCCCTGGGCTTTGGAGGCTGAGCTGGGATATCACCCATCCAGAGGGTTTGCACAGGTCCACAGTGCTGGCATAAGCTCCATCAGCCACAGTGCTGTCTTCCCTTCCACATCAGATAATGTCCTGAGGCTTGGAAATCTGAGTTCAAGCCATTGGTTATTGAAAACTATTCCTGCTACAGCTGCTTCCCATCCCTGCTTCCCTCCCCTTCTCCAGTCTTTTATTTCTCCTTCCTGGCATGGGCTTAGGTGGGCATGCATGACTTACGAGTTTTAATTTCCTGTGGGAAACATTTCTCATGGCCTGCAGGTAGGTGCTTTTTTTCCACCTCCCCTGCCTCCCCCATTAAGCTTTTCCTTAGCCATAAAGCTTTTCTGTGTCCCTAAACTGCCCCTTTTAAGATCCCGAGCCCCTTTGGATCTCATTTACTCCAGGATGTTACTTGACTGGTTTCAGTGGTATTAGTGCTCATTCACATACTGGATAAATGAGGGAAAAACCTTTTTCCTTGGTACATGTGAAACAGCATGTCCATGTTGATATTTGCAGCTGGGAAACTTTCAGTGTCAGTGCATCCTTGCACACAGCATTTAATGGTCTGTCAAGTATGGGAGACTCTAGAGGTAGGGAGGAAGGTGAAATGAAAACTTCTAAAGTCCATGCTTACCAAAGGAGCAAGGGATGGACACATGGATGTGGGTGTGTGCTCTGCATGTTTGTGTACCCCAATGCCTAAAGAGGTGTATGGATATCCATGCACACATGGAGACACATCTAGAAATGCATACATGTAGCCTGAGCTTTGAAATGCATCTCTTCCCACCCAAATTTTTCCATCTGGGATCCCAAAAGATATTCCTTTTCCATTTTACTCCCACCCACAGATTCCCTTGGCCTTTATGATGCAGGGTTGCACTTCATAAAATTGTCCTTCCCCAGGACTCTCATGGCTCACAGGGCATTTAACCATCACTTACCAAGAGACTCATGGCCAACACGTGTCCTGCTGCTCCTGGGGTCCTTCCCAGCAGCCAGAGCTGAGCATGCGGGTGCTCTGGGGTCTTGGTCTGTATACCAGAGCCCGAGACTGCCCCTGCTCTGCTGACTGATTCCCTCAGCTCACCTCAGCATTGTGGGGAAAAGCTGTGGCAGGCCTGTGCAACAGCCTGCTCTGCTTGGGAGTGGCAGAGAGGAAATCACAGCCCAGGAAGGAGCTCTGGCAACCTGGGGGTTTGGGAGAGTCCAGTGGGGCAGCTGCTGAGGTGGGAAGGGCAACCTGGACTGATGTTTACTCCTTTTTTTTTTTTTTTAAGGGCAGCCCTCATCCTGACATCCCATATATTTAACTGGCCCTTTTTAAGAACAGCTTGGAAACACCTGACTTAGATTGAGTAAAAGGTTTGACTGGAGAAGCACAGAACTCAGTGCTTTGCATTGGGAAGAAATTCAGAGGTTTTGCTGAAAACAAGCCTTTTTCTCTCCAGCCCTTCCTCGCTCATTTATTAGCTGCTTCTGCCTTGGGTACCTGCATAGCCCCACGTAGCATTGCACAGATGTTCTCCTTGCTCAGCAGCCCCATAAAATCCTGGTTTTCAAATGAGCCGAGTGTCTGAGCAGGTTCCACTGGCTTCACCTTATTATCACAGAGCTCCTGCACCAGCCTACCAGCCAGACCCACCAACATCAAAGGCCCTGTGCAGATTCACAGCAGATAAAAGCCTGGCCCAGCCCTCGTGGGATAGAGCCATTCCCTGCCCACGTAATGCTGCCCTCCCACCCGGCTGTGGGGTGGGAGGAAGGGTGGGACCGTGGCTCATCGGGGCAGCCTCTGCCCCCATTGCCTCTCTGCTGGGGGCACCCAAAGCTCCAAATGCTGCCTTTGCCTCGGGTCTGGCAGTGCTCTCCCTGGCAATAAATGCCACACACTGCACTTTTCCTGTAGCCACCCAGTGCACTTCTCCAGGGACTCCAGCACTTTGCCTACAGATGTGTGGGAATCCAGCATAGAGTGTCTGAAATCCTCTTTGTTTACGTCCATTTTTTAACCAGTGGGTTGGAAAATTCCCAGTCCCTGTCTGCCCTGCGTCCTCCCCATCTTCCATGAAAAAGTAACTTGTTCTGGACTGCAGCTGATTTGGGCAAAACTGAGAGCTTCTCTTTCCTTTCCTGGGCACAGGGCTTGCCTGGATGCAACCTCCTGATTTTATTGAAGTGAATTGGTTTTAAAATCCTGGATTCCACTGGGTTTCCCAAGAAATTAAATCCTGAAAGAAGGCTGCACCTTTTCACAAAAAGGCCCTGCTGTCAGCAAAATGCAGCTTGGACTAGTGGGGCAGCATCCCTGTGTGGTGTAACAGCCTGCCTACAGGCTGGAAAGGGATGAGTTTGCACAGCTTAGCTTATATAAATTGAACAGCAAGTGCCAGCAAACTGCAGCCATACAAGAGAGCTCAAAAGGTTTGAAGTGTTGCAGAACAAAGCTACTTTTATGATTTATACACTTGCCAGACAGCCATCAAATTCTTTGCTGAAACTGGAGCTTCCCTGGTAGCACCACGAGGGCTGGCCAGCCTGTGAGGAATTCTTGGCATCAGAGCAGCTGTCCCAGAGTGGTACAAAGGGCTTTGCCAGTGTGAGATGGAGCTATCAATAAGATGTCTATCAGGGCAGGCAACAAATGGGCCGCTGATCTTGGCTTCCTCCGCCTCTCCAGCCCCAGAGAGTATGATAGACAGTGGTAGCAAACCCCAGACAACTGTCACAACATTTCTGTGCAAGGTGTGGTAGCTCCTGAGCAGCCCCTGTGCCTCAGGAGGAGCTCTGGGCAGAGCTGAAGGGCTGGAGCACAGGGAGAAGCCTGTGGGGTGTGATGCCCTTGTGCAGACAAGCATTAGTCTGCCCCTGGGCTCAGTGTGCTCAGGGAGTGGGCAGGAGATGTCCCCGTGGGGCAGGACACTCTTGGGCCTTCCTCTGGACTGTCCCCCACATGTGTCCAAGGAAATGGTCTGGAAGTCAGGCTCATGTAGGATTTTATTCACGAGGAGAGCCATGCCAGGCTTGCAGCTTTGCAGTGCTTCTGAGCTCCTTGCATTCCTGGTGAAGGGGATCTCAGCCATGACCTTTCTGAAGGACTGTTCTCTCCTGTGTAAAATGGAGGTGACAGCAATTACTTTATAGCCAGATGAAGCCTTTTTTATAGGGAGAACAGGAAGGGTGAGGACTCCTGAAATTTTATGAGTTGAGTGAGCTTTGGTGACTGTACCCACCTGGGTGTATGGCTTCATGAAAGGGGCTTGTGCACCAGTACCTCCCTGAAGAGGGTCAAGAAACACTGGTTAGAGCCTTCAGCCCGAGGTCTCTTTGCTAATGCTAAGCTTGTATGCATCGAGACATTATTTATTTAGAGAACAGCTCTTATTGCTTGCTGTTTTGCCAGAAAACATCCTCTGGTTTCCGCTGGCCTCTGCCCCTGCAGCATTAGAGATTATTTTCCACATTTGTTTGCACATTGCTCTCATTAACGCTTCCAGCAGAAGTCTGTGGGCACTCAGCGAGGAGACAGGGCACGAAACCAGTCGCAGACAGGCAGAAGGATGTGGCATGTGAAAGTCCTGCAGGAATGTCTTTGAATACCACCATAGGAAAAGGTTTGGATGTTTTGCAGTGGTTGTAATGCTACACGGCCGTGGTGGGGCTGTCCCATTAGAGCTGTGTCCCATTAGACTGCTTGGATGAAGGGATTTCACCTTAAGAGCTGTGTCTGCTCAGAAGATTTTACAGGGCTGACAGTATCCAGGGATCTCCTGTACCCATCAAACTGTCACTGGAGAGCACCAGACAAGTGCACAAAATAAATAGCTGATTTTACTTTGGGCATGGATCGTGGTAAGCCTGGCCAGTTCCTTCTTCTGGCTTCTCCTTACAAAGTACATGTCATCTGGGATTTCTGTACCACCTGGAATGACTCATTTTGCAGGAGTGTAATGGTGGTGGTGAATAGGGGCAGGGGGAAACCCATGCCAGAACAGAAACATGTCAGGTTATTCTGGAACCAGGTGGAGTGGGGGACTGGTTCCATTTAAATAACAGATTTTGGCTCAGGCTCCCAGTGCATCTGTTTTTTTAGGGTGAGGTAAAGAGGGAGGCCAGTTATCACATGGTGAAAGAACTGGTCCTTCCTGTTGGGAGCTGTTGGTTTTGCTTACCCTGTGTATTTGCAGGCAGCTGACTTGTCTTCTTCTTGGCTTTCTCTTTGGCCAGCTAATGCAGACTGGCCATCTCTTCCATTTAAACAGAATCCAGCAGTATTTTGATGCCAGGGAAAATACCAAAACGTTGCTCTGAAAGCCACAAAGGGTTCAATTATTTCCTGGAGACGATATGAAGCCTATTGAATTGCAAGTGATGGTTATCGTCTCTCACTTGTGGAAGAAAAGGGCTGAGAGTGAGTGGAATAGACATCATTGTGCAGGCAGCTTTTGCCTATGAAAGTCACCCAGCTCAGCTGGTAAAATTAGGTTAAGCATGGAGTGCAGGAAGAGAAAAGGGGGACTGAAAAACTTGGCACTTTCTTATCGTTATCTCTCCTGGTCTGCACTGGGTCTGGGCTCCAGGGATTGAAGACTGGAAAATGGGAGCATGCTCAGCTCTGATAGCAGGAGAGGCAGGGATGTTTCCAGGAGTCGTCTCCACTGCTCCTCCTGGAAACCAGCAGACTCCAGCAGGGCAGAATTGTAGGGATGAGAGGGAGCTCATTACCTGTCTGAATGTTTTATTGGGTGGAGGAGAAATGCTGTTCTGGGAGAGCAAGAGAGGAGGGCACTAAGAAGCCATTTTTTGGCCACTGTTTTGTAGCCCAGTTGCGTATTTTCTGTAAGAACTGTCATTTTCTGAAGATGGAAAACAGGAGATGTGTCAAGAGACTATCAGGGAGCTGGTTTACGTAGTTGTGCCTGGTAGTTAAGAGGAGGCATGTGGAAGCATGTGTGTATAATGCCTGCTGTACAGGACTGTCTTTGTGTGGGATTTCAAAATAGTTCAGAGACTTAATTGTGGTAAAAACAAGTAATATTCAGTGTGTGGTGTGAAGGGGCTGGGAGAAAGTGCAATCTGCTCTTTGAGACAGCCTCCCTAGCAAAGGCTATTGCAGTTGTTTCACCAGTTAAAGCACCTGCATTTTGACTATTCAGTGACAAGAAACTCAGGTTTTATATATGGGCTTTGTAGACTCAGCCAAAAAAAGGCATTTGTTAGGTAGCCCAGTAACGGAGTCTGGTACAAAGAGATCATAGCTCCTACAAAGAAGCTCAGATAAGCAACAGCTGATTCCAAAAGAATTGCCTGAGATATAGCCCTTAATCCTATTATGGCAGGCAGTGGCCTCTCCAGGTCTCTTTCAGTTTGCTGCTGTTTTGTATTTTAAACAGGCAGGGTTTTCAGTTTGCTGCATGGGAAGACACTCTTTTTTTATGGAAAGAGGAGAAAACCAGACTCACATGGCGTGTACATGTAGGTGCTTCTGTGTTGCAAGGACTTTTGTGGTCACAGCAGGGTTGAGGAGAAAGGGGAAGGCTCCTTTGTGCCAATAGGTGGGGATTGGAGTTCAGTTTTCAAATTAAGAGTTACTACAGGGAGAAAGCAATATCCTGATAAAGAGTACAATATGGTGGGAGAGTCCACGAATGAGAGCTGTTGGCTTGGCTCGGCCTCATGGAGTTGTTCCTGCAGAGGGATGTGTGCAGGGATAGAAAACATGGCTTGCTTCTGCTTCCAGCGTGACACTGAGGGCCAGGGAACTGCCCAGAGCACTGTCCTGGCCAGAGGGGATGAGGCACTGGTGCCAAAAGGGCTCCTTGCCACTTTCCTCCTGTCCCTCTTAGCATGGCCCCAGTGCCGCAGGGGTGCCCCCAGCTTTGCTGCTCAGAAAGCGGCAGCATCATGCAGTCCTGGGTGTTACAGATGGATAAGGAGATGATTGGCTCTCGCAATTAAAAGATAACTATTGTGTGAATATTAAGAAAAGCTTTAGTGATTTATAGTTATGTTATTGTAGTTTAGATGTCCTCTGTTCTCCCCACAGTTCCCCTTTCCTCCCTGGATTGTTGCCATCAGACAGCCTGGGTTGTCCAGGACAGCTAAAAAGAAGGCTGCGCATGTGTCCCTTCCATGGGGCTGCTGGGGATGGAAAAGCTTGGTGCTTAGGGAGTGCAGCATGGCAACACCTGACCTCCAATCAAGTCACAAGAAAGCAGTCTCCACTGATAAATGGCAAAGAAGAGCGGTCTGACAGACTTTGGGAGGGGCCAGGGCTGATACAATACCCAGGGTATGAAAGACTGAGCATCCATCTTGAAGATGAACTGGCCACGTGGTATCCATGAGGGGCAGTTCCCAGCACTGTGAGTTTTTCCTTATATAGTCCTTTTGTTGTATTTTTATCAAGGTTTAATAAACCTTTTTAAATTTTCAAAGTGAGCAGTTGTTTCTCACATGGGCATTCAGGAGCAGGCCTGGGCTCTCTGCTCCCACAGCTGACTCTGCTGGCCACCTGGTGCACATGCTCCTCTGTCTCGAAGGTTTACAACGTAAGATCCTGGACTGCAGCTCCAAGCACAAGTTCTCCTCCCCAGTCAGGTCCTGGCCTGTGGTGCTCTGGTGTGAGAGCCCCAGTGAGGCTGGAGCTGCAGTGTGATTGCTAGTGGCAGTTCAGGCTTGGGATGTAGCTCTGAGCATTCTGTTCCTCACCAAACAAAGCGGGGTATTTTTTGATTGTGGAGATGTCCATTCATTGTTTATCTTCCTACTTCAAGGCTTAATACAGCAAACACCAAAAATGTATCAGTTGGTCCTCCTGCTGCCTACCTCCCCACCCTCACTTCCTCCAGCTATTTGCTTTGAGTTATTTGCTCAGGATTTGTTTTCCCTCTGATTTTACAAGTTTGCCTTGCAAAGCAAAAAACCTGCTATTTTGTTCCCTCTGGTATTTGGCAGGAAAACAAAAAGAACACAAAGAAGAAAAGGATAATAATTGTTATTTTCCTGATGATTTAGCACACAAGAGTTCTTTTTAGTGCTACTGTTGCTGCTGTGTTAAAGCATCTTATTTTCTTAGGCAGGCCAAGAGCTACTGCAGAGAGAAGAAAACAGTGTGTCTCTTAACTGTGCTTTGCTGGGCTGGCAGTGGGCTCTGAGCTGAGACCTGCCCATCCACCTGGTGCTCACTTGCAAGGCTCCCTCATATGTTATTTTGATCCAGGTGATGGAATTGGACAGAGCAGCTTTTGTGCAGGGATTTGCAAAGCTCATCTCTGTGCTGTTCTACTCCAGTGGAAGTTGAAACAGGTGTGCTGGAGTCACTGTGCTCATTGCATTATTTCCATTTTTTAAAATTTTAATTTTATTTAATTTAATTTTTTGTGGTTCATGTTCCCATGCATTATTTTGCTTCGTGACACTCCTTATTTCAGATTGAGGTAACCTTCATCTCCGCAGGACGTGTGAAATGGTTGGTAAAAGATCCCTGGCAACTTCTTCCAGTTAAGTGGGGAAGGACTGGTTTGACAGCAGGGTTGGTTCAGGAGGTTCAGGAGTGTATCTGAGCAGTTTGATCCCTTTATTTGGGTTGCACACTTCCTAGTTTCAGCCATGAGACTTGCCTCTTTTATGATATTTTTTGTTTTTTCTTCCACCACCAGCTGAAAGTAGGTGACACAGAGAACACTGAATAAGAAGGAAATGCAGCAAGGCCAGTGAGATCAACTCTCCTAAAGGACTCTTCTCAGGGCTAGAAGGAAGAAGCTTGGGCTTACAGGATGTTTTTTCACCTTTTTCTCTCTTATGTTTTCATTCCCTGGCCTCTCCTGCTTGCACAAGAAAAAGGAGTCCCTCACTTTCCTCTTACTGCCCAGCGGGTGAAAAAAGCTTGGTCACAGAATGAAAGAAGAAGCAGGAAGTGGAAAATAAATAGCCGAGTCATTGCTGCAAAAAAAAAAACCAAAAACAACCAAAAACCTACAGGAAAGGGGAGAACTAGAAGGGGCTGGCCATGAAGCTTTGAGAGGAGCCACAAATGGAGCAGTGGGCCTTTACAAAGGCATTTCTCCATCTGCCAAGAGAGGGCTACAAGGACTCCCCCAGAGGACGAGGAGGGTACCAGGCAGCACTGCCCAGGGACAGTGGCAGCATTCAGTGGGCTCCAGCTGCTGAGAAATATGTGGAAATTACATGCTGTAAGTCAGCTAAATAAACCAGGCGGAAAAATGGCTGAGTCAGAAAAACTGGGCCATTAAATTCAAATGCGTTATTAATTGGAAAACTGCTTAACACAGCTGGAGATCCTCTGGGTATGGGTAAACAAAAATACGATGGTGAGAGAACCAATTAAAACACTAATTAGTCCTTCTAGGAAGTTCTCCAGGTCCATTAATGATAACCCTTAATTGTAAGCTATGGAAGAGAAAACTTATCAATATTGCTGCTGCCGCCTTGGACATTAGTGTTCTCTGTGTGTGTGTGTCTTGCCTTTTTGTGACTATACAAAAATCATTAACTCAAGAAACTGCACACTTACCAGTGGCAAGTGGAGGTTAATGAAAAATTAGAGACTTGGTCTTCCAACCCCCCCTCTGTGGGTAATTCAACAAAGAATTATATACTGGGATATAATTTATGCAGGCCCATTTTTTTGAAAGGAAGGACCACCAATTCTTCCCTCTCATTCCCACAGCAGCAGAAACAAAGCAGCAGCACTGCAGCTGAAATGGTTTGCAAGAGTTTGCATTAAGTGTTAATAACCAAGTAATTATCATACCAATAACTCTAATGAAAAACACAAGGTCGTGCTTCCAGAAGATTGTGTTTTGCAGAGATGGAAAGAGGTTTTGTGGGACCCATTGCCCTGGCTTACAGAATACAGTTTCTAGACTGAGGAATCCAGCAATTGCTGAAGCGAATGTTCACTTGATCTTGGCCTCTGCAGCTCTGCCTTCACCAATAAAAGCAACCTTAGAATGACCAGGGTGAGGAAAAAGGCTGATGTGCTTGCAAATAAGAACACCTACCCCTCAATTTCTTTGTGGAGCTGTTTTCCTGTTCAGGCACCTCTACAAGAAACCATTCTCATATTTGTATCTTATTTGAATATGTGAAAAGGGTCACTTCTGCTCAGAGGCAATAGAACATCTACAACAAACAGCAAAATTATCAGGACACCAGGAACTCTCTTGTTCATTGGTGAACCTTTTCTCAGACCATCATGTTGGCCTTCTGTGTTTTCCCAAATCTCTGATTCTTAAGTTTTCTTCAAAATACTAGGTTTTACACTCCTAAAACAATTTAGGTTGGCATGCAAGTTGCTGAGCAGATTTCCATTAGCTCTGGTTTTCATCTAGTTCATTAGTGGAGGAACTAAATTGCACATGGAACTTTGCATTCACCCCCTTAGTTTGCAAAATCCAGGGCAAGCAAGCAGCACCTTGCTTTAAATAAGCTATATTTATATTGTCTGGAGTCCTACTGCAAGGAATGCTCTGTTTATCCAATGATTAAGGCTTATTTCCCCTCTTTCCATGACTGGATGGTTGGTCCTCTACTTCCTTTGGATGCTTGGCCCCAGCTAAAACTGCATGACAAGTGCTTCAGTAGCTAAATTGTCCACTCAAAACATAAAGTCTAGAGATTCCCAGTTTTCTCATGCTGCCTGATATCTTGAATTTTGTACAAAATTCTGTGGAGTCCACTGGGATGGGAATTTTACCCTGGGTCTCACAGCTTTCTTGAGAGATTTTTGAATACATCTTTGCATTAATGCATTTGAAAAAATGCTGAAGATAAAAAGTTTTGTAACTTTTTATCTTCAGAAGCAGAGCTACAAAGATGTATTACACTTTTTTTTAACTAATAATTGGGCAAAAATATTGAATCCTTAGACTTTCCTCCTATCTGAAATTTTATGTTGAAACCAGGTGGGACAAATCATCTCTCAATAAGCATCTGTCTGTCACTGGTGACTGAGTGCTTGATTTAGAGCAGATGCCCAGCTTTTAAATAGATGGCTCAAAATAGGTGAGGCAAATCCCACCCACAGGGAAGTTCTGTGATCAGTTGGAGCTTGTGCAAGACTGTGGAAATGTGTGTTACATTTTCCATTGTTGAGATTAAAAAAAATACTGGGAAAATCAAATACCCAATAACTGTATAAATGATAATAGCCTAGAACAACCTTGCAAACCACTGGCTCGCTGAACAAAACATCATCTTACAGCTCTTGTGTGGTGGTGATTCCTCTATTTGCTTTCCTTTCAAGACGCAGCTGCAATAACAAGGCATATGTGATTTTAATGTGAAACCATAATCTGTCAGCCCTGAGAACCAGGGAGCAGGCCCATATAAGATAACTAGCTCACCCTAACAATGATAAACATGTCAAGATACAGAAATCACTTCTTCCCTTACAAATGAGAGAAAGATGTCATGTAATTGGAGATGTCATGCTAGGCTGGGATGAACAACATTCCCACAATTAATCATACCAAATACATTATGTAGTAGTTGCTGCCTCAAGACAAAGGAGGAATAAATACTCGTGTAAACATGCCAAATATGAACTCTCCACAGATGCTTGATTGCTGCTCCATATTTAGCATGAAGCACAGCCGTACGTGGAAGATTTTCTCTGCATCCAAGCAGAAGCAGAGCTTGGAAAAGGCCTTATGATGCTGCTGGAACCGTGGCTGGTGTCTTTTCTAGGGCTCTTAGGGGACTGCTTGTCAGGAGCTCCCCCATGGACACCAAAGGAAAAATTGCCATTTTCTTGAATTAGGCCTGCACTGAGGCCCTGGTTGAACAAGAAATATTTGGCTGACAGTGCAGCAGCTTAGAAACTGAAGCGAGTTCAAAAGTTCCTAACAACACTTCCAAACAAGAACTTTGTGAAGACAATGCAAAAGCCACCATGCATATTTGCTGGAATAAAAAACCAAATTAGCTTCAAACTGGGTTTGTGATTCCTCCCTGACTTGTATGTTTACTTTTCATTAATATTGATTCCTTCTGACCTTGCAGTGCCTCTCCTTCATTGTACTTGCTCCCCAGTGAACAGCTCACTGGCAGCAATATTAATAGCAAAAGAAAATGTTAACGATAGAGATGACTTGCATGGAGGATTTTCACCTTGTGAATAAAGATTTTTATTTAATCAGAAAACTTCATTTGGAGACTTCAGATGATATACTGTGTGTGACCCTGTATGTGGTGAAGCCGACTGGCATGGCATGAATTCTGATATCATAACAAATGTTCTCCAAGCAGTGCAGAGACATATGATATATCCTGAAAACAGCTCAGACATGAGATCGATACGTAAGATTAGGAAGCCATAACCTCTAGGTGACCCACATGGAAACAAGAGCAAGGCTAAATTCAGTGAGTAAAATGTTGCCTGAGCTCTAGCTGTAACAAAGAGGTTTTGCACTGACTTAAGGCTTGCCCTGGCTGTTTTTTACTGTTTCTCTTTGATTTCTTGGTCAGCAGCAAAGTTTCCCTTCCCATGACCAGCACTGATTTGGGAGCATGGTTGAGGAGGGCTTTTGAAGACGCTCCTCCCTTGGCATCTGCCAGGGGCTCTGCGGCTGTGTTGGTCCCTTCCAGTCTTTGGCCTGGGTTTCCTTCAGCTGTGTCCCTCTGACCTTGTGAGAGAGACAGCTAGGAATGGCAAAGGCTGCCCCCTCCATTTCTGAAGTGTGTATTTCATGACGGGATGCTCCTCTAGGTGCCATGAGATCCCAGAGATGAGCATCCTGCACACACACCCAGAGTTACACAGAATAGACCTTAATTTCTGCTCCTCTTGGTGGCCTGCTCAGTAAGTGAAATGCTCCAAGAAGGAAAAACTGCTTTTTGTTCCATGTTTTCCATGGGGAGCCCTTGGAGAATTAGGAGTGTGGAACAGCTTACTCTGAAATAGCTGTGCCAAGAGTCCTTTGGCCTTTCTTTCAGGGTGAAATTTGGTTTTTGTTTTCTTTGTTTTTGTTTTAATAGTGTGGAAAAAAATCCTCTTTCCATAAGAAGCAGCTAAACACAGAAATCTTTTACAGCCCCCCCGTACAACTGTAATAAAATTTGCATGAGAGAACAAATTGTGCCTGTTTATTTGGTGCCCTTTATACCCCCTATGGCCTAGAGCTAGCACATCTGACAGCAATGATGAGCTGTGGATATGGGAATAACAGTGCTGTGAAATCTTCCCCAAAACAACAGCATTTGTGGTCTGATTCATAACTGCAAATTCTCTGGTGTGGGATCCACGGCATAGAAACTGACTCCAGGCTTTAAAAACTGGTTTAAGTTTAGAGTCGTGTTGAACATGGGAATCCATATTAGGTGTGATTCTTTGAGCAGGATCAGGCCAGCAGACAAAGTGTGATGGATGCCCCACTTCCTTGGAAGAATCCTCAGCCTCGGCTGCCACGGCAGCTACCGTGAGCTGTGGGCATTTAAAAATCCTGTCACTAAAGATGTGGATGGAGGACTGAGATTTTCCAGAGCCTTTAAGAAGTGCTATATGAGGCACTTGGATTCCTGTGTTATTAAGATGCTTTTGAAGCTTTTACCCAGGAGAGACTAATTTTAGGCACCCACTTTTGAGAATCTCAACCAGAAGGGAAACAAACCACTGATAAAAGTTAGAGAGAGTCTGTGTTTTGGAAACCGACCCACAGTTATTTACACGTCTGTGTATTATCTTGTGTTGGTCACTGGTTTTTTGTATGTGTATGTGTGGTTTGTTTGTGTTTTGTTTTGGTTTTTTTACAGTGCACCTACCACAAACCTCAACTCAAATACACCCCAAACACCCAGGCAGTCCCCAGCGTGTTGGGACCCTGTTCAGGGGGAATGCTTTGTAGAGGAGGAGCACACAAGATTTAAGCAGCAGTCTCTTGATGCACCCATGCACAATGGGCTGCTGAAGGTTAGCTGGCTCAGTTCTCATCTCATGGCAAGTTCACAGCTGCTCCCTGGCTATTGAAGGTGATGTGGTGAGGGCTCAGTGTCAGAGGCAGCGAAGGCAGCGAAGAAATCTGCTACTGCAGAGAAACTTGACTTTGACCCTTCCCCATAACTAAGCTCTTTTTTTTTTTCTTTTTTCTTTTTCCCTTTACATTCTTTCAAGAATTGTGAGGCCCCAGAGACTTGAGGGAAAATTCATACAGCTCAGGTCATTCTACCAGTCTGTGCAGCCATTCAGTCAGTAATAAACACTCTAGCAGGGCAATGATTACTGGAATAGTAGGGGGCATTCTAGCCAGCAAGCCTCATGAAAATGATAGACAGTTGCTGAAATCAAGAGAACTACAAAGCAAAAGAACAAAAGCATAAGTAAGTGAATCAGTAGGCTGGGCTCAGAGACGTGACATACTAAGTGCTGTGCCTCCTATAAATTTGGTGAGTTGATGATTTACCATAGCAGGGCTTTTCAGTAAAGAAAATTAAAACTTCAGGAGGGCTCTTCAGTTCCAAGAAACAGCACCAAGAGAAACATACTCTTTATGTCACAACAGCTGACTTGGTATTAAAAGCATTGATACCAGTGAATGAGCCTGGAAGAGGCTTCAGACTCTCTCAGTCCTATTAGGGTTTAAGAGCACCAGTGCCAGATCCTGCAGTTCTTACTTGAGCAAAGCTCCCATTGATGTGTTCTTAATCTGGAAAAAGTCAACATGGATATTTATGGAGCTGTAGTGCCTAGGGGCTCTAATAAAAACTGTGCTAGACATTGTACCTATATTTAGTAGCAGCCAGTTCATGTCTCATAGAATTTGTGGTCTGCATAGACAAGACTGATAAAGCAGATAGGGGGTAGGAATTGCTGTTTTTCCTGTTTTACAGATGGGAAGTGAGGGCTGGAGATTGCAGGGGGATTTTCAAAGCCACATAGTGATGTTGGGTATTTATTTCCCCTGCATTTTAAAGGGAACTGGACTTACAGATGCCTTGGTGGTGTTGAAAGGCTCAGCTGAACACAGGCATCCCAGTTTTGGTGGGATGACGGGAAGTCTGTGACGGATGTGTAATTAGTTTAGACCTAGACATTCCAGGCCAGTCTGCCACACCAGAAACATCCATTTTTGGAAGGAGTTTGCCTCAAGTTAGGGCTGTAGAATTCTGACCTATGGACAATGGCTGCTGCCAGTGCATGGGTGTAAAACCACAATGGTAGAAACCAGAGTGAGAGAGAAAGGGGAACCCTCATATCCTCAGCTACTCTGAAACCTCCTTTGTCTTTGTCTTTGTCAGGTGGCTGCCCCTTCTTGCCTTTTCAGAAGCCACGTGAACCTAACCCAGGCTTGGATGTGCCATATCTGCATGCCTGAGCCCAGCATGCTGAGCTGTAGGGAACTTTTTTACGGGAAATTTGGCAGCTGTGCTCAGAGCTTCTCAGTCCTTAGAAGCCTCACCTGTCACAGGGACTTCCAGGCCAATGACAACCACCATGCCTTGGAAAGAGACCAAGGAGGCCAAGAAAAGAGCTGGGAAGATTGGAAAGGGTTCAGAAAAAAGCTCACCAAGGGATCTGAAGCCTGTGAAATCTGCTTTGTGATGGGAGTCATCAGAAGCTCCACGTGTTTTACTCAAGGGAAGACTGCAAAGGGATTTGGTAGAAACATCTGTGAGGGCAGTGACTTCTAAGAAAAAGCAAGATGATTTACTCTTAGTTTATCTGACTCCTCCCTGTAAGACTCTGTGACTGAAAAATGCCTTTGGAAAAACTTAGTCACAAAATCTTACTTATTTTGTGAAGGATTAATTTCACCACTAGAACAGCAGATTGTCCATCACCAAAAGACTTGACAGCAAATCTGAAGTTTTTCTCCAAGCTGTGGTCTTAGCCAGGCATGATGATCATTTCACTTTTTAAACTCCTGAGTTGAATGGAAGTTTGTTTATACGTGACTATTATATATTAAAAAAATCTGATAAAAATAACAGCAGAATAATAGTCATAGTAAATGTCTGAGTTAACAAAAAATGGGGATTAGGTGCATGAGTGAGAATAATGAACTATACTGGTGTGTGAATACAGAGTCACAGAATTTTTATTCTGCCTTTTCACTGTGCATTTTGCTGCTCCAAAAATGCCCACTGTCTTTAGTGGAAAAGCCTTTGATCCTAGACAAAAAGGCAAAACTTGTCCTTTTAATGCCTTGCTTTCCCCTCTCCCAGTGGATCATGTGGAAGACAGAAAAGTGCAGAGTTTTACCACAGGGGGAGAGGGAGGGAAAAACCAGCATCCCTCAAACACCCACCCACCCAGCACCCCATGAATACGGAGGGAAAAGCAGGGATTCTGTGTGCTGTCAGATGCTGGGTTCCCCTCCACTTGCCTCCCCCCCACCTGTTCCAGCCCCTCTGGAAGTGTGAGATGGGATTTCAGGGAGTGGTGTCCTTGGGGGGTGAGGTGGCAAGGCTCACACAGCCAGGATAAAATGTCCAGGTGCATGGAGCGACATAAACATAAAAAAAAGAAAGAGGAGGAAGAAGAAAAGGCTCATGTGCATGCACACAAATCAATAAAAAGTGTAATGCATCTTTCTTTAATTAAATCCCACCCTGAATTGGCTGGGCAACCCCGACCTCTGCCCCTCCAGTTTGCTGACTGGCACAGCTGTTAGTAAATCACCTGCTGGGGCTGCTCTCCGGGGCTTTAAAGGTCATCTGTCAGCCACTGCTGGGGAGAGATAAAGAAGAAAAACAGAACCAAAAAAGTCTGGGGTGGAAAAAAAGAGGCACTTTATGAAAGCAAAGCCATTTGAATGCTCCAGCTTTTCCAATGTTTATGTTGCTGGCACCTGGGGGTGGGGGGCATTTTATTCATCCAATTTCCCTGACTCTTTTCTATGCATTTTGCCAAGTTTTCAGCTACTTTGGCACTCCTTTTGTTTTAAGCTTTTCTTCCCTGCAAGGAATAGGAATAGCTTGAGCCTGGATTTAGTCCTGTGTGACTGGGTCCCTGTCAGTGACAACATGGTCTCTGCTGGCCTCCTTACCCCCGTGGACATCTCCTCTTCTCACACAGAGCAGTCAGCCCTCAAAGCCCTCACTCCCTGCTCCAGCTTATGCCAGAGGAGCAGCCAGAAGGAGCTGTGCAAGCTCAGCCTGGTCTTTCACTTCCAGCAGCCTGTGGCTCCAGGTTCTCCACAGCAGTCACTTCAAACAGGGCTGCCTGTTGAAGTCCAAAGGCATGATGTCACCCAGACTGGGGAGTAGGGTGGGTGGAGAGGGGAGCACACAGAGCAGCTCCATCCCAGAACATGAAAGAGCATGATTGTCATAGGTGATTCCTTGCCACAAACCACTCCTTCAGCTGTTTATGCTTGAAGGGATAAGCTGGCTTTGTGCTTATTCAACACTTTCACTGTCACCTTTATTTTCAGCCTCACACAAAATGTTGCCAGTGAAAATGATGTTATTTTTGCAAAATGGGTACATGGGCAAGGCCCAACTAATCTGGGAGTTTTTCCCCACCTGATAATTACTGACATATTTTCAATAACTTACCATTTTAGTTCAGCACTGAACATGCTGAATGGCAACACAACGCTGTCAGACATTGATCCAAGTCAGGCAGAAAGTGCAGATTCTGCTGCAGTTGCCATTTTTTTTTTCCTTTGGGTTCATTCATACATTAAACTCGAGGGAAGCTTAGGGATCTGAGGACCCACTCAAAGTAGTGCTATTCACAAAAAGGATCACAGTCACTGGGCACCTCTGTGATGTCTGTCTCTAGTTGTGTCTAAACTCAGGTTTTCCATGGGATGAAAGCTACATGATGTCTGCCATGTAACATATGGGTTTGAAGGTCACTGGGAAATTTTTACTCCAATTCAGAGCTCCAGTAAGGTTAGTGAAACCAGTGTGGGCTTTTTTAAACCTACCAACTGCTTATTCAGCCACATGGTAAGAGAGCTCAAGCCAAATTCATCCACGGCATAAGTCCATGACTCCAGTGGGTTCATGTCTGCTCTGAATTTTACCTGCTTTGAGCACAGATCCATCAAGTACAAAACCTCTCAGTGGCCTGTGTCTGCAGAAATACTCCTTCTTTTCCCTGATGCTCTTCCATGGGAAGGAAGGACTGTAGCCTGCCAGCTGCAGCCCTTTGGACCAGTTCTGGGTTGATGGTGAAGTTTATTGCCAGCTTTCCTAAGGCAATAGGCTTCCTTATCTGGAGGACTGGCTTAACTGGACTGTGGTGTGGGGAATTACTTGATAACAGAGGGGAGAATGCACCAGCTCAGTGAAAGGGACACCCATGGCTCTGAGGATGGAGGCTCTGTTGCTCTCTTACTGCACTCTGCCTGTCTCCAGCCAAAGCAGCAGCTCCCTGGGAGTTGGCCAGTGGGGTTGCTGGAGTCCAAGAGTGATAACACTGACGGTGTAGCCAAACTGAAGAGTTTGGCACAGCACTGATGTGTAACAGGAGCTGTCCCTCGCTCTTCTTGGCCTCCTGACCCGCTATCAAACAAATGGAAACTTGTACTTACAATACCAACCATTAGAAATAGAAAGGAGGGAAAAATCAGTAGCTGGCAGGATCATTTGTTTAGGTTGGAAGAAATGAGCTGTTCAGAGTTTCAGAAAGGGGAAAATTCTCAGCAAAGAAAACAAAGGGAATAAGGACACTGAATCAGGCAATTGTTCTTCTGCCACAGAAACTGTGCACAAGTGGTCCCCTTTCCCCCTCACGTTGATGATACAAACCCCAGCCCCTCCACCAGGAACACTGGCTGCTTGAAGGGCCTTGGTGACCAGGGTGCTAACGAGGGATGTGACAACCCAAGGTACACAGCTGTAAAGAAGAAAAGCTGCATTTTAGCTAAGCATAAGTAATGCTCAACAGGTATTTTCGAAATGCGAATTTTCTCCTCTAAGGCTGAGGTGAGTCTCAGGCAAATGCTTCAAGGCATTGTTGTTAAAAATTTTGATTCTTTGGTTAAAGAAAGAACAACCTTTGCCTGGCTGGTTGGCCAGACAAGGTACAGCAGTTACATTAATCACAGCGTTCAAAAATTCCCTTCCCCTCATTGCTTATGTCAGGTCAGTCCCTTGCACACAGTTCCACCCACCCCAGGGGGACATCAAACAACACAACGAAGATGAGTGAAAATTCTGTTCACAAACCCACATGTGCCAAATCCAAGCCCTGAGACAAACGGGTGCTCAGCCAGGAATCCAGGCAGAGACAGTGTATTTTTACAGAGTCATTTGGGAGCCGCTGTAACCCACAATGGGGGCTAAACACGAGGTAGTAAGTGTTTTGGCAAAACAGCTCCTTGCAGGGAGGATGCTCTTGGCTGTTTCTCTCTTTCCTAACAGGCACTCTTTGCTGGATGACAGGGAGGGAGCTGCAGGGAGCACATGCACATCCCCAGCAAAAGAAATCCAGTCCAGAGTTCGGGATCCTCTGGAGGTTAGAAAAGGATATGGGAAAAGAGATAATGGCCATTAGTTAATGAGACTTTTTTTTTTTCTCTCTTTTGGTGTCTAATATTTCCAGCTACCTTGGAGTGTCTTTTGACTAACAGCAGAGGTTGCTTTAACTGAGAAAAGAGGTTGCTCTTCAGCCTGGTTGAGAGGGACTCAGACCTTTTCCTACCATGGAGGTAGCACAGTACCATCTTGTCTAGTTCTGCTAGCTGGGCTATGCTGCAGCTAGAAATGATGTCTGAGAAAGGTCTACCCTGGGCCCTTCACCAGGCTTTTCCTTGGCCATTACAATGATTCTAGCATGTACTCCTTCAGAATACCAAATAATGCAGTTTTGATGTTTGGGATTCTTTACCTGGTGGCATTTTACTCCCTAAACCATGGTTTTCTTTTTAGACACATTGTTCAGATTGTTCAAAAGAGTGCTGAATGAGCTCTGCTGTTTAGGGCTGCATGAGATTCAGCACATCCTAAAAGTATTGTCAGACCCTTCAGGGCTCCGGTTGGAAACATCAGTGAGAAGAGAAAACTCCTTGAGCTACTGAGAAAAGAGGCACCAAAAGAACCCTGCTCATTTGCCATACCAAGGCAAAAGCAGGGAATGCAGCTGTCCTGGTCCCACAGAGATTGGAGGGACTTCCAGCACAGGTTCCTCTGGTGATGCCACATCAAAGCAGTTGGATGGAAAACACCCAGGGCTGCTGAACAGGCCCACTTCTGAAAGGGGCAGCTGTGTCTGGAGAGTCTTTTCTCACTTTTTACTCTCCAGAGATGAAGAGAGTGTTCCAGATGAGGCAGCAGATTTGTGATCTGTCACCCATATCATCTGTACTGGGGGCACAGTTACCTTTTCTCAGGAATGAAAACCCCCAGCTGATGGAAGCTGAACTTTTATTTCCCTCACTGCTGCGGCCTTATCATACACACGACTTTAGTCCCACACATCACTTAAGAAATATCAACATTAAAGATGTGAGTACACATCACTTAAGAAATATCACCATTAAAGATCTGAGTACAC
>JAYDZK010000056.1:63122322-63185393 GCA_034509185.1 Euphonia xanthogaster | reverse complement strand
ATAACCTTCCTTGGCCAGCAATCTGCTCCCAACTTAACTTGTAACTCTGCAACCCTTTTTCTAAAAAAAATGGGCAGCCTTTCTTGTTCATAACAGACATCATGCTTTCCATTACTGTCCTGGGAAATGGAACAGCATCCCCTCCCTTCACACTGTGAAGAGATGCCTCAGTGATACATGTTGCAGTCAGAGATCCTACCAGATATGGTGTTTATTCCCATGCATTTTTAGGAGGATAGCCTACTAAAAACTTCATATTAACACCAATGACTTCATTAAAAAAAGGGGAAAAAAAGGAACAGCTATTGTCTAGGAAGACATGCTAATTCCTTCTCATTGCTTTCTAGCTGAAATTTCTCAGCTGTAGTCCGTAGTAGAGGAGTCTTTCCTAGTTATTATTATTATTATCATTATCATTAAGCAGGGAAAGGCAAATATGAATTTTTAAAGGGAAGCTGCACTCATGCTTCTTAGCATTTTTAAAGTTCTGATCTTTTCTTTAGGAGCACTTTTTTTTTGTCCCCTTGTGCTGGAAGGGCTTGCCTTCACTGCAAATGGCTCCCACTCACCGCAGCGTCACCCAGTGGGACAGGCTGGGGGCTGGGGGCTGCTTGACTTTGCTCCAAAGGCAGAACTGTGGCCAGCATCATGTAATCAGCTGGGATCACTTCTAATGATGCTTGAACACAGTGCAGCTTTGTGTTATAGATGAGCCCAAGAAAAAGGAGCATTTTGAAGAACATTGAATGGTTCGCTTTGCAGTTATCTGCCGTGAAACTATGAGCCTCTGCAAACTGTGATCTGTCCCAGTGGGTATAATAAACTTTGATAGCAAACCTTTTAGAGTGATATCAGATCTAAACTGAGCTTTCATTAAAGAGGGAGGCAGAGAGAATGAGAGAGAGAGAGAACGATTCCAGCCTTTTTCTGAGCAAAGATAACTTTGGAAATAGCCATTGGCAGCGTGGACTGAAAGCTTAGGAGGCTGAGATTGCTTTAAAAGCCAAGGCAAGGAAAATCACCTTATCCACTTTTCCCTCTTCTGTCTCTTCTCACTCCAAGTGTTGGCTCCCCTGTGGGCCCCTCAGACCTCAAGGTACCAGGAGCTTATTCAAGTTCTATCTCTTTGGTAACCACTATTGTCTCCTAAATACAACCTGCTGGGGAAAGAAGGAGTAGAGAATCTCTGCTACATCCTAGAGGGACAGACGTGCTTTTCTCTCTTCCATTTCTATCTTTAGAACTGCTAGCTTCTGGTAAGAAAAGCCCTTCTCCCTGCCTCTGTTTAGGTGTGGGTCTGGGTTATCTGAGGCAGTGTTTACAAGCAAGAAGGGAGTGTTTAGGACGTGGGTTGGACAGCAGAGACCTTCACTACAATTTCTGCCTTCCAGGTGCATGGCCAGCACTGCCTGCGTGGTCAATCACTGACAAAAGCACTGACATTGCTCTGTCTCAGGCACAAGAGCCCCAAATTCTGCTCAGCACTGACTTGGCTGAGAGTCTGAAAGTCACTAGTGGTTTAAGGGTTAAGCAGCATGGAATTAATTTGAAAACCACAGCCTTTATTTTCTCCTCCATTCTTGAAAAGCCTGTTTGGCTGATGCTGGTAATGACTCAACAGAATCTTTCTTAAGCAGAAATGTTGCTGCAGAGCAGAAACCAAAGCAGAACTAATGTATTGCAATAGGGTACAAAGAAGTGTAGGCAGGGAAATGGGATCAGGCAGATGAAAGCTCTTTTGGGGCTTTCTTTTGTGAGGCTTTGTTGATTTTGATCTGCACCCTTTATCTTAGATAAGCTTTGCCTGCATATTCCATATCATTTAAACTCTGCTGGATTTCACTGTATTTTGCCAGCTCAGGGAAAGAATGTGACAGGGAATAATTCTGTGCACTCTTTTTTTCCAGGATAAAAGGAGGGTGGAGAATATTCATTTGTAGGGATGGAAACTGAGAAATCCTTACACAGGGGAATAGATTACACTACACTTCTGTCACACCTTCCACATGAGGATCAGTAAATATTTCCTGAACTCCAGCAAACAAAACTGCACAGTTCTCTTGTGTCAATCATACACAGGAGGGTTTTCATGATCATTTTTGAGATTAAAAGCAGAAATTAAGTGCAAAAATTAAGTGACCCATAGGAAGATGTAGTCAGCACCTTCTGGAATTGGAGGTTTTTAAAGAAGGGTCTGATTTGGAGGCTGGTTAACTCTGACCAGGGAGTGGCAAAAGAAGAGCTGGCCCGAGGTCAGTAGGATGACTTGCAGGGTTAGAGGAATTTTCATGTGGATGAAGGTTTTTTCCACAGGAGGGTCCTGGTTTCAGGTTTCTCCAAATCCACCTCACAGCTCTTACTCTCCCTAAGCCCAAACAGAAGTTGCTTGTTTTGAGCAACACCCCCAGGCAAGCGCTGAGAAAGGGTTAAACAGAGCAACGTGTTTTTCAGATAAGTAAAGTGAGAAGCCATCCAGAGCTGGCTGCAGAGTTTCCAGAGAGATGTGATATGGCCCTTGCTGGCTCAGTGGAGACAGGTGAGCTTGGCAGCTGTCCATGGGCAAATGGCAACAA
Organism: Euphonia xanthogaster; assembly: GCA_034509185.1. Classification (NCBI taxonomy): domain Eukaryota; kingdom Metazoa; phylum Chordata; class Aves; order Passeriformes; family Fringillidae; genus Euphonia; species Euphonia xanthogaster. The sequence continues at coordinate 63,182,820 of JAYDZK010000056.1, read as the reverse complement.
AACTCCCCTTCTCCCACATCACAATAGTGCTCCGGAGATGATCTATAAAATTGTTAAAATGCTTTTATATCCTTTCAACTGCCCTGTAGAAAGGAGACTTGCAAAAGCAGTTTAAAATATTGCACTGTTGTTATTGGGACTGTGAGGTGAGCTGAAGGAGTGTTGAAATGTGTATTTATTCTAACACCCCCTCTGTGAGAGGGGGCTGGACTCCATGGTGACAGGCAGGACTGTTAGAAAAAAAAGCAAAAAAGGCGAAAAAAAGTCCTGCCACCAGCTCTAGTGAGGCACAGCAAGCCACAAATTCAGTCAAACCATGGGGCTCGAGGTGTCCCTCCCCTTCACCTTGAGCACCAGATTGGCTTTCAACACCTATGGGCTGTTTGAGGACACTTTTGAGCCTCTGTTTGTGAGAGCTGGTGATGCTTAAATACGGCTTTTTACCTCAGTTGACTCCTGCTGCAGAAAAGGCTTGTGGAGAAAGACCCCTGGCATGGCAGCAGGACAGATGAAGAGGGCTGGGTCATAATGGGGGTTTGCTGGACAGATTCCTAGCTCCCACAAGAGCTTTTTTTTTTTTTTTCTGACATATTTTGCACACACAGACCATAAACAAAATGCGTGTGTGGAAAACAGTCGGAGTAGCCACATGGTCTCCCCCAACTCCTGTCACTTTAGGCCAGAAAAATCCCTCCCCCTGTTGGTTTGGTGACACCCCTAGGTTTTGTCTGTCTTTTTAATATGATTTATGGAGGCTGGGAAAGCCAGTAGCAATTATGTGCACAACACACTGACTTGAACTATTTCCAGAGAGGCAGCAGAAGGCGAAGATGGTTTGCTGGAGCATTGGAGTAAATCTGCAAACCCACAAACACACTCACATGTTGCTAAGTCAGTGAAGCTTTGCACCAAAAGCTTAACCCCATAGATTACATAGAGTCATTGTCACCTCCTGGAGGCTCTGCTCTTTCCCTCCCTGCCCTGGAGCAGTTCATCCTGCAGCACGTCCAGGCTGCTGCTACCAGGGATGCAGCAGGGGAAAGAGGGGGCAGCCCAATTTGTGTCCCCAATCAGAATGTCATGGAGCAACAGCAACTTCTGCTTTTGGTTGAGCTGGATTGACTCTGGCTTCCTGTGTGCCTCGCTGCATTGCAGAAAGCTGTGAGCCCACAGGACAGCCCAGGGTGTCCTGGCAGGGCTGGAGGGTGGCAGAGGCTCTGTGTGGCTGAGCCCCAGCCCCTGCTGTCAGAGCTGCTGCACCAGGGGGGCTTTGTCCTGGGAGATGAGATATCCAGACCTCCCCTCCTTGCCGTGCAGCCCTTGTCCCACAGCAAGCTGCAAACCTAAGCACTGACAGCCCAGGACCCCCAGAACCCAGAGGAACCCAGGAGCTCAGCAAGGCCATCCCCAGGGGCTTTGCCTGGTGGTGTGATATTTTCCAGCTGACACTGCAAAGTCAACCCCAGCTGGGGCCATGCAAACATTATATCCCAGCCCAGGCTTTCCAAAGCACCAGAGGCCTGAGCTCAGCCCACTGAACACCCATTCTCCAGCAGTGGCCCAACTCTGCTCTAGGCTTTACTGTTTCCTCTGTTTCCAGCCCTTGCTGCAGCTCCTGCTCCTAAGATAGCTCCAATGAATCAGGATCCAATCTTGAAGACAGCTGCCTGGAGGGTTTTAACATTAACTGCTTGGAAAAGAGTCATTTGATAGGTAGGATTTATTTTGTATGGACAGAAGTGTGCGTATGAACCTTAGTCTGCCATGAGCTATTTCTACCTGTGGGTATGTGTTTCTGATACTCCCAGCTTGTTATTTGTGATAGGTCACCTAAGGTCAGTTTGTAGGAGAAAATGGCATTAATGTAGTAAAATCAGATGTGATTTAGTTGAACTGGTGCAATCCATTTTATGGATGCTTCCATTTCTGACTCGTGTGACATTGATTTAGCTTAAGCTCGTTATCCAGAAATTTGTACCATTTTCACATATTGACCAGGTCTGTCACATGATGTTTCTTCTCATTCCAGATGGTGGATTGATTTGATTAGATCCTGTGTTCAGCTTTATATGCACATCTGGTCTTGTAGCTTCTCTCTGCCTACAGTTACACCCAATTATTCAAACTAATTGCCTATTGTACACTTCGAAGCCTGAATTGTTTATTTTAGGAATTGCTTTATTTTTTAGCATGTGGATTTATTGCTGCCCAGAGACTCTTGATTCTGGGAAGGGACATCTTTTGTCTACAGCACTGCCTGCAAAACTGCCTCCCTCTCACCTTGCTTGTCCTGTTAGAGATATTGCACTGAGGTGGAATGCTGAAAACACAGAAACTTTTTTCCCCTTCAGCAAGGCCAGACAATGTCAGTGTTGACACAGCCTGTTGGTAGCTGTGAGGAAGCCAATGGCCACACCAGGCACAGAGACCGGGACTAGCCTGGGGGGATTTTTCTTGTGCAAGGTGTGGCTCTGGAGCAAACTCTGAGCCCGCTCCAATGGAGTGCTTATGGATGTGCTTGAAGCATGTGAAGAGTCTTCCTGAGTTCACCAAATACTTAAGTGCTTTGCTGGAGTAGAGCCAGAATGGTCAACAGTTTGCAGGATTATACCTTTAAGATAAGCTTTTGGAGTCTCCTAAGTACTCATACACACATATGCCCAGAGATATATCTACACCACCATTTCTCAGGTCTCTGAGGAGTAATAATTGTCATCTATCACGACATCCTGCTGGAAAAAACCTTGGCATTCATATTAGCAGGGAGCTAGCAGCTTGTGTCTCTTAAACAGCAGGAGGGCTTTGGTGAACAGGATCCCATGAACAGGATCCCATTAACTGGCTGGTTTTGGGATGAGTTGGGCTGGAGCTGGAATGGGGTCAATTCTACAACAATGCTGTAGAAAAAAGCAGCACTGCCAGGTGGCACAGGCACAGGAAAACACCTCACAGTGGGACATCAGTGTCCTACAGCCAACTGCCAGCACCACCTGGCCCAGCACTGAGCTGTGCTCCCCTTGCTGGGCTCTGCTGAAGGTGCAAACAGCACGGAAACACCAGCTCCACACCAGGAGCTCTTGCCAGTCACCTCAAAGGTCAGGTAAACAGGTACATGAGTAGAACCTAAATAAGCTCCAGTTCCATGGCAGGCTGTTCTGGCAGATCCAATTCTTCATGAACACATAAAAATATATGAACCACCAGGCTGTCATGTTTCACTTATTCAGTGTACCCCTTAGCAGATATCAGCTGTTTATTTTCATTCCATGGCACTTATCTGGGTAACACCACCATTTTCCAGGCCTCCCTTCCTTTCTCCCAAACATCCCCACCCATTCTTAGGTCAGGTGTTACAACCTCTGTCGGCCTAGGGTTTGGTAATCTTTATTTTAAGTATAGCTTCATTTATTTTGGTTTCCATCTACCTTTCCTGTTTCAATGGAAGCACAAAGTCTGTCCCTCTGCCCTGTGCTCCTGGGGTATTTCCTGCCTGTACCCTCTCATTGAGCATTTTATTTTTGTATTTCCCATGCCACAGTTGCACTGATGAAGCTCTTCAGTAAGACCTGTGTCTGTGGATGATGTTTCTGGTGTAAGAAGCCTTTTGCTTAATTGCTAAGCAACTATCACAGCTTGAGCCCTGGCTTTCTAAAGCAGGCCTGGTCAGCACACAGATTATGTGTTACTGCTTTGGGGAAGGTGTGATTTATTTTTTTTAAATGAATCCTTGCTTCCTAAACAAATGAGGTTTGGCTGATGATATATCTGTGTGTATATTGCTATGGCAGCTTTGGACTAAGCTGGCCAACTTCAGACACATTTGCCAGAGAATCCTTGCAGATAAAAAGTTCATACAGATTTCTGAAAGTTTGGCACTTGTGCAGAAGACAGACATCCAAATTAGTGCCTCTTTGAAGGAAGGGCAGAAGAGGAAGGTGAACTGTATTATTAGACCCCAGAGAATCCACACAGGATGCTCTGACCACAGGAAAAGCTTTATTCAGCTCTTGCCCCTTATTAGCCTCGGATAATCAACCACAAAACAGAGAGTCACAGGAAACCAGGGAGCATAATTTCTACTGCTCCCAGAAGTACTTGTTTCTGGCTCAAGAAATTCAAGTGGTGCCACTATTTGAGTGGACACAAGGGTACCTTCCCACAGCATCAACACCCAGCTGCCAGCTGAGCTGGACTCCTGTGAGAGCTTGTCTGATTTCAGCTCTTTGCACGTGCACCTGTCTGTCTTTGTGTCTGCAGCCAGTGCTTTCTGCCATTTGGAATTTGTTCCCCCCTGCAGGTGAATGGGACTTTGCAGAACTCTCTGTCCCCTGAGCCATGCACATAAATGGATGTTTTTATTGTTGCAGGACGTTTTGTTCCTCACCCTCCTCTGGATCCTGCTCAGACCCTCCCTGTAATCTTTGCCATCTCTCCCTGTGACATGGCTGCTCAGCCACACCCGGCATGACGCACTGCCCTGCCATTTCTCAGCTCCTTGCATTGTGTGGCTGCTGGTCCTGCTCAGAGCCAGCCTGGAGACAAACAACAGGCAAAAATAACAGAGCCAGCCCGGCCTCAGAAGTGGATCTGCAGCCTCTGTGAGTCACACTGCAATTTCACAATAAAGCCACCTTGTAACTTGTGCTCCAAGATGCTGATTAATTTAATTTTTAAATCTCCAAACAATACTGGACATAGAGGAACAATAAAAAGAAAAAGCAGCACTGAGTACTCCAGTGGTGCCCAAGGAGCACTGAGAAAGGAGTGACCTTAAGCCTTTCACTAGGTGGGTGCAATAACTCAGCATTTTAGATGGGTGTGATGGACTTGGTGTTCACATCTCACCTAACCCTTTGAATAGATGGTATCAAGCCTTCACTTTGGCTTTTTTGAGCTCAAATAAATCCCCTTTGTGAGAATGACATCTAACCACACCAGCCTCGTGGCTACACAGGGTTCACCAGCTCCTGCCAGGGGGAGGTCACTTTGGGCTGTTTCTTTTCAGCTTAGTTGCAAGAATAACTTGCTGATACTGAACCCAGTGGGAGAATTCCCTTAATCCAGCCCTGCTGACCTGACATACCTGATGGACTGTGAGCGCCAAGGTCATTTTCATGCACCTTATCACAGCTGTTGATGCACAACTGCTCTTCATTCACACACACAGAGGCAAACACACAAATATCCCTGCTGGAAATTATCAGCCCATCTTTACTTATAGGGTGATGAGAAAGGCAAAGCGAGAGGGAGTGTTGTTATTGGGAGGAGCACAGGCATTATGGTGATGGAGATTTAGATAGCAAGACATGTAGGTACTAGAAAAGTTCCAGGCAGTTCTTGTAGGACTTGACCAGGAGCTCAGAAGCCCAAGATCCAGTCTAGACCCCAGGCCAGCCTCTGTGCACTGAGCACAAGTCACTTCCTGGATGAGCCTTATCAATATTTGTTAACCACGTGGATCATGTCTTTCTGACATGAAATCACTTGAACTTGGATAGGTTTCAGTCTTGGAACAAAACAGAAGACACAGACCAACAAAAAGGTAAGAGTAATCTGATGTGGGGGCTGAAATGTTGGCTGTAGGAAGGAAGTTGTGTTGGAAAAAGAAGATCAGTCCCTGTTGGCAGAGGACATGATGGGAGAAGATGGTGCCTTTGCCTTTCCTAGTGTTGGTTCTTTGAGGATTGACATGGACACGGCAGAACAAGGTTGGAAGTGTGGTGTGCTGGTGGTGCCAGGAGGAAAAATGTGACCAGGAAGCAAAAGGATGATTGTCTGGGGATCAGAGGGTGTCACTGGGAGGCCACTGTCTGGCCTCTCTTTTCAGCTTACACCATTTTAGCCAAACCCTGTAGCCTGACTAAGGGCTGGTCTGTGCGCAGATTTGTGCTGCTGTCAGAAAAACCAAGCTCACAGCATGCCCTGGCCATTGGGGAGCCTGTCCTGGGCCCTCATTTTGCTGTGCCCTGTTTCAGTGAAAGCGATGCAGGAAGCCCAGGAGAAGCTGACTTGCGAAGGTCTTGGGAAGTGGGAGCTGGGCCTTTGCACCATGAGCTGTTGAACAGGTCAAATGAAAACTTCTGCCCTCATTCCTTCTCTGCTCAGCATGGGACGAGTCCCTGGGCTTGCCTTTACACAGCACACTCACTGAAAGTCCCACAGCCTCTGAAGGTGCCACAGGACTTTGCACAACACTCACAAGGTGGTTGGAGGGAGAAGCTGCAGAAACACAGGGTGGTGTTAGGTGTTTAAATAGCCAGGATTACAAAACACCATTGTTTCCTCATTAAAACACAGAAACCCACTGCAAGTGAAAGATTATCAAGCAGTTCTTGATTCTGACTGACTCAACGTGCTTTGCGGAGCCCTTTGGTTTTCGCCTGTCTGGCTGATCTGTCATTTGGTGGATTTTACTGGCTCACTGGTTTATTAACAGCACTGCCACATGTATTTTTAATGAGTTCTTGAAAAAATCATGGCAAGTGGGTGGACTCTGGACCACCTTGTCCAGATTTGGGGCCACAGTGCCCTGGTGCTGAGGGTGTCCGTCTGTCTTTTCAGTCACACCAAGCCACAGCATTTGATCCCAGATCAGCAAAACCCACAGGCTTGGATGGTGCAGGAAAAACAACAACACAGCAAGGAACAGTTCATGACTTGATGTGGGATTGCTCAGCACCTGGAAGGGCCTGAGCAATGTGTGGGGTGTGACAGCACAAACCAGTGCAGGAATGGGCTGTAGCTGCAGCACTGCGTGTGCAGGGCAGCAGAAGAGGCTGCTGGGACAATGAATTTGGCCAGATTTGTCTTTTTCTCCTTCCCAAGCTAGAGAATTTATTGCATAGTATGTTCTGTAGCTAAAGAGATGCCCATGGCCGTTTAAAACACTGACTGAGAACAGAAGACTGAGCAAAGCAGATTTCCCAAGCCCAGAATCTCAGCAGCAGCCGTTTTCTATTTCTTTCGTGCTTGAAAAATAAGCGAGAATTTTGAAAAATCAGCATGGCTACATCCCCAGGGGAGACTCAAATAAAGCATTAATTAAAGCAGAGAAAGGGAGGCGTCTTACTTGAACTCTGCTGAGCTGGATGGATTACCTATGAAAGCTGGCAGTGACAGGACAGCTGTGTGAAGAAGCCCGTGGCAGAAGCACCGGTGTCTTACACAAACAACAGGAGACAGGGCGGGAGACACAAAGCTATAATTGCCAGATAGATTTCTTCCTCATGAGGCACTTGCTAAGTCAGCAGAAACCTGCCTCAATTTTCTGTTGCAAGGCACTGTGCTGTTAATTAAGGGGGGAAAAAATTCAGCTATGCCTACTATTGCTTTTACAGCTCTTCAGCCTTATCCTGCAGGGAATACTGCCAGGGGAGACCATTGCATACCATACATATATATACATATATAAAATTTTTCTCCTCCATGTTTCTTCTTTTTTCACGTATCATTGCAGAGAAAAAGTACAGCAATAATAAAAAGGGACATGTATTAACATGAACATGGAGGTGTGGGAATATGAGAATGGCCCAGTGAGATTTCACTGTCCCAGCATTTAGTAGAACAATTTAAACCAGTGCTGCAGTTTAATTAAGATTTTGGGTTACTGGCTTTGTTGAGGTTCTAGAGGTAGAACTGGGAAGCCATGGAAATCTTTATGCAAATTTCTGCTATGAGGGAAAGCATAGATTTTTCAGGTCAGAAAGCTAAAATCCATTAATAAAAGAGGAATAAGCTAAAATTCATCAATGAAATAGGTAACACTAATGACTACAGAGAACCCCACAGATTTAATTGCTTACAATAAGTAAGTAGGTACATCTACTTATAATAGAATTGTACAAATCTTTGAGGTGGAATAAGACCTTCAAGATCATCATGTCCAACCTTTGATTTACTTTTATTCACCATGAACTGTGACTTTGGTCTGCTGGATCAATATAATCTATATGTCTAAGCCATATTTAAAAATGCCTGGGTTATTGGCTGGGGTTATTCCCCCCAGTCTGGATGCCAGGGCCATGGATGCCTCCTGCTCCATGCTGAAGTGACCATTTTACTGCTTGCAGATTACACAGGAGCAGAGGGAAAAAGCAATAGCCCCAAGAAGAGGGTCTTATGCTGTGCTCCAGCTGAGGCATGGTGCACCCCATAAAAAAAAATGGAGTTCCTCACCCTTCTTCCCCTTACCTTTGGCACAGTTAGCTGAAATGTCCATGGTAAGGCAAAAAATTGTGGGTTTTTTCTAGGAATTTGAGCTAAGGTTTTAATTACTGTTAATAAGGATGTGGATTTTCTGTCCTGCAAAAGGATTAAGAAAAAATTCTCCAAGCCCCCAGAATGTGCCAAGCCTGGGTACAAGTAAACAGTTTCTTTGCCATGCAATCTAATTTCCCCCCTTTATTATTTGCTAATAATTTTCAGAAGACAAAAATCGCTGTGAAATACATGATCCCCTCCCCTTTCATTTTGAAAACACTGAGAAACCTCCATTCAAATCTTTGTTTGCTTTTTGCTCATTATTCCTGAAAAATTAATCAAAATCAATATGATTCCTTGTAGCACAGAAGATCCTGCTAATTTTGCTCGGGAAGGGACTTTTTGAGGTAAGAGCTCCTGCCAGCTTTAGTTCAGAGATTGCACCTTAGCACACACCAAAAGCACACAAAATCAGACAGGAGGGAAAAGTAAGAGTTGCCCCACTGACCATCCTTGGGCTGCTTGGCTGCAGAGACATCACTGCTCTCGGGGCTTCACTGCCATCCCCAGCCCTGGCAAGAGAGGCAGAGGGGAGCAGGACCCGTGTGCACAAGGGTGAGAGTGAAGGTTTGCCCATCTGTGGTGCCAGCCAAAATGCTGTGCCTTGCCCAGCCCTCCTCAGTGCTTCCCAGGGCCCTTCCCAGGCACTCACAGGGATTACTCAGCTCAGGGTGGTTTCAGGGCAGTGCCCTGGGTCAGAGTGGGATTTTGGACACGGCTCTGTTTACCCACATCACTTGGGCATGGCCAGTGAATGTGGCAATCTGAAACACTGTTTGAAAGCCAGATGTGGTGCTCAGGAGCAGATCTGCTTGGGCAGCCAGGGAAGATTAAATCCTCTTGTTAGCCACAGGGCAGCATGAGGTGGCACTTGGTACATTAGGCAGAGCTGAGAGGGGCTTTTGTAGTAAAACTGAAAACTTTGCTGGTCCCCAAAGTCTGCAAAGGTTCAGGAGCCTTTCAGTAAACCTGGATTGAGCAGATCTATAATTTCAAGGAGGAACCTCTTGAAACACTCTGGTATATGCATGATTTTGAGCCTAGACCCAGCCACACTTGGCACTTTGGAATTTTTGCTTTGGGTTTTTTGCATACAAATCCAAAACACAATGTAGACTCAGCAGGGAGGAACCGATGCAGACCAAAACTGCTGAGTTTTGCACAGCTCTAATTATAATCTCTTCACAGTGCTGGTTTTATTTATTATTGTTTGTACTGTGGTAGCAGTGAGGGGCTCCAAGCAGCTCTGGGGCTGCACTGTGGAAGAGGCAGGAGGAGGAGGAGAAGGCAGCATCCCCAGCCTGAAGAGTGCACTTTCTAAATAAACAAAAAAGATAAAGAATGAGGGAAAGACACAAAGCACGTAAGCAGAGCGATTAGGGGGTGCTGGCAAGACAAGGCTTTTCTTTGCGTCTCTCTCACCCACACACAGAATTGTATTTGTTTATCCTGTAAACTCTTTGGGGTCAGGGCTGCATTTTCTAAAATGTTTAGGGAGACGGGATGCAAGAAATGTGTGGAGAAATGGAGGTGCTGAGGGCAGCAGCAGCAGATCAGCAGCCCATGGGGCCGCTGCGCGGATTTTGGCAGCGAGGGTGGGAGCAGGAGGAAGGTGGTGGGGAGGGAGGGCAGAGGAGGAGCCTGACTGCCCTCCTTAGCTTGGGTCAGGTCAGGAAAGCCACTGTGACAACCTGGGACAAGTCACCAGACCACTCCATGCTGCAGATTCCTCTAGGGTTGAGCAGGGCTAAAGTGGCATAATTCTTCCTTGGTGTAAAGTGCTTTGAGATACTCAGGTGAAAGGTGCTGGACGAATGCAAAGATTTATTTTTCATAAACCTCTTCACATATTCTTTTCACTTAGGCCAAGTCAAGGCCTAAAGCCAGGAATTTTAGAGAAACATACTTCTCTCTAATTCTATATACATATATATATATGAATATAAAAATACATTTGCAAAAGAGGCCAAGGTATACTTTTTCAAAATGAAGCCTTAAGTTAGATTTCCTAAATCTATATATAGGATCTTAAATGAACATCCAGATTTAAATCAGGACACTTCATTAAAACTGAGTTCAGGACTCCAGCTATAAGTTCTTACTTAAAGATGTTTTGCCACAAGCTAGCTGAAAGTTTCATATCTTAAAAGAAGTTTTTCATGTCTGGTTTTGTTTTTTATTTTTTTCCTCAAGGATTTAGGTGAAGGTTTGGGCCAGTTATTTTACCCCAGTTATTCACCATTCTGCAACTATTAATTAAAACAAACAGCTCTCTGAAGCTATTTCTCACAATGGGGAAGATTTATATCTTGAAACTGAAGCTTGTTTTTACACTATTTTCTACACTGCGTAAACATCCAGGGTTGTTATTGCAGCAATCACCAACACAAGCTCTCAGAGCTCCTTGCCAGGCTTGTGATATTTATTGTTTGAAAAGCCCCAGCTCCTGGAGTGATTAGATGAGAACCTCAGCTTTCACTTCAAAAAAAGAAAAAGTAATTTTGAGAGAAACGGGAAACCATGAGCAGAAAGCAGAGTCAAGGGTCCAAACATCAGAAAAGAGAGCAAAAAAAAAAGAAGACCCCGCATGTGTTATTATTTTTTAAAGCCTAAAGACACTTAAACCAACCTCCCCCTTATAATCTGGCAGAGGGGGGCTGACTCATGGCTTGTGGCTGGCAGGGCATGGCCATGGCAGGAGTTACTCATCACCTTGGAGTGCCCAGAGGTTTTTCCCCAAGGGGCTGCTCACCCTCTGCTGAGCTGCACGTGTTTGTACTGCCAGGTGCTGGGCTCCAGCCACTTCCATTTTCATTTTATTTTTTTCCTTTTTCCTTTCAAACCAACTTTACTGAAGCATTCATTTATGAAAATATCCTGCACAAGGAATTAACACTGACTTGGCAAATAGAGACAACAGGTCAAATCCTGGTCCCTTCAAATCTTACACGATCTCTTTAAGCTTTCAAAAAAAGAAGAAAAACAGAATTATTCAAAAGTCTCGGCTGCTAAATAGTCAGTAGGACCATAACAATGTAAAAGCAAATATAAATATTACATGATGAAATGTATTTTTCAAAAAGCAGTTTTTTTCTCAGCAGCCAGATGGGCTTTATATTCAGTGGGATGATTCATTCCTGAAGGTAATTCCAGCCTATGAAACAATCCCCTACATATCATGGCCTAAAATATCTCTTTTAGACATTGCTTTTACCTTGTGAAAGCTCATTCAGCCTCCTGATTTATTTTACATTTAAGGCTGTACTTCTCCCTGCTCTGCTCTCCACAAACCCTCGGGGGAGAGGGGAAAAATACAGAGCAGAAACCTGGCTAACTCCGGCCTGACTAAGGGGCATTAATATTGGAAAACCAATGCAAGGAGTGTAACAAAAACACAAGCAGGAGAAAAACAAGAATATTTCTGCATGACAAAATAGCACGTGGTGAAACCTTTTGTAGGCAAAAGGCAGGGTGGGTCCCAGATGAGGCAGCAGAGAGGAGTGTGGTCTTTTCAGCTAGCTGAATGTGCAGCCCATAGCCATGGTGCAGATTGTGTGGTTTACATTGATTCATTTACAGGGGTACAATTCCCACCTCTCTTCAGGGTGCAGTTAAACCTGACTTCTTCAAAGTGTGGCTTCAGGAATCAGGACAGCTATAGACCAGCAACAGATGCAGCCACAGCTCCGAGGAGAGATAAATCTCCTCTTGCAGGAGTGAATAGATGCCAGAACACTCTGAAATCCCCCTCTTTACCAGAGAACCTCACATTATGAATGTGTCTCTCTACTGGGGCTCGGGTTATGCCTGCAATAATGACCCAGTATTGTCATATCTGTTTCAGACATACTTTGTGAGCTGGTGGAAGACAAATGTTGGACACACCAGTGCTGTCAGCTGCTCCAGTACTCTTCAGGAACGCCATTCTTCCTATTCCTGCTGTTGATTCAGCCACACACCCTGCCAATAAACTGCAGCAATAGCTGCCTGACAGGTCATCCTTGCTGCACAAGAGGGGGCAGTCTGCCAGCACCAGCCAACCACCAACCGTGGCTGCTCCAGGATAACCAAATTCCCAAGGGTAATGGCAGCCCCTTCTGAACTGATGTCTGTTCCCAGACTTTTGGCGTCCCAGCTGATGAGCACAGAGGTGCAGCCTGATGCAGCCCTACAGTCCAGCTCTGGGCGTGCTGCTGTGGCCCAGAGCGAGCCAGCAGCAGAGTGTCCCCAGCTGGTGAAGCCCAGGCCAGGTGTCCCTGGGTGAGCTGCTGGCACTGTTTTGTCAAGGTTACAAGGCAGGGCTGAAGTGTCCTCCAGCCTATCACCACCAGCCCAGTGCTCACGTCCAGAGAGGCGCACAAAGGCAAACAGCTGGAACAGCTGGAAGGGAGGACACGACAAACCAGAGACTTCTCGTTTGCTTTTTGCAGACAGGGACAAAGGCAGGCATCCCACAATAATTGGGCAAATAGCTCAAGGCCAATGCTCAAGTCTGTGAGATGTGGCTTCGCAGAAGAGCTCACCACCTAATGCAGCTCAAAAAGGTTGGCACAATCACACAGTTAAACTCAAGCACTGCTCCAGACTTTGGAGGCTGAACCTCAAGAATGCCAGGCCTGGAAAAACTCTGCTGCAAAGACAGTCAAACCAACTCAGGCAGATTTGTAGATTGAAATGGAAATGCCCTCACTGTACTGGTTACTTAATACCATTTTACTCCTTCCTTCCCTTTTGAAGAGAACTGTTGTGTGAGCAAACAGAGCCTCAGTTTTCTGGTTGAAGCTCCTGACGCCAGCGATCCTCCACTTGCATGCAACTCGAAGCTATGTGGAAGTCATAGGGTCAATTTGTTTACCTTGCCTGTGGCAAGGCTTGGGTTCATCAGGTTAATTCCAGTAGTTGCTAAAAGGTCTTGAAATTTTTTTCTCTGGTGTCATATGGCTTTTGCATTTTATTTTTTTTTTTTTCCCCAAAGCAGGGGGTAACCATGAACGGTTCAAAACATACCGAAGTAAACAACATTCTTCCACATCAAGCTCATCCTGTGGATTAATTCATTTGCATTTCTGACCCTTTCAAGTGAGGGGAAGTCATACAGATGGGAGCAGTCATTTAAGGATTTTAAGGGTTATGGTTCACATCATACAAAATTGATACCAGGACTACTCGTTCCCAGGAAAAGGAAAGATTATAGTGGACATACTGATGTTTTGGGAAAAATTGGAGATTTTTAATAATACTAAAGAAATATATTTTACAGCTGTTATTATTTGTTTAAGTTCAAAGCCTCTGGCGCATCCACACTGATCTGTTGTGAATTGCTTCTTTGTTTTTGGGGGTTGATTTCATATTGCTGATTCTACTGGGTCTGGATTACTCTTGTTATCCTTTCAGATAATGGACCATTGAGCCCTGCAAACAAGTCTGCTGTCTGGGACCATCAGCTGATTTACATCAGATTTCTGAGACTGAGAAGTTCCAGTTCTTAAGGATTGTGTGTACAGGAAAAGTAAGAACTTCACTACAATCAGAGCAGCAAAACACTCTTTGGTCAAGAACCAACACTTCTTAAATATTACTAGGGTGAACTAGGCCTGGCTACAGGAATGAGTTAATCCTGAGATAACTGAGATAATAATTTGCTATTAACCATGCTATTAACCAATAATTACAGGATAACTGTCAATAATTTACTATTAACCATGGCTATTGATTCTGCAGCCTGGCCTTAGGTGAAATTACTATGTAAAAAAACCCACAGTGGCAATAGCAACAAAGTCCAGTGTTTTCTGGCAGGCTCTGTGAGCCCCTTCAATGCAGGAAGCAATAGATTATAAACAACTTTTATTTTAATCCCTGCAGGACGCATTGTGAGAGTTCAAAAACGAGACCTGTTTTTCTCAAAGCCCTCCAGAGGAAAAAAAATTCTTGATATCCCAATACAATATCAAAGAGATCAGCAAGTAAAGAAAAACTATCTGCTCCTGGCAAGACATCAGAACAGCTCCCACAAGCTTATAGTTGTCCCACAGATCATCAAAAAGAGAGTTTTGCTTGGCTTCAGGACTTTTCAGTACCAAGAGGTGGTGTTGATTGTGAGATGCCTGGTATTCTCAAGTGTGCCAGCCAAAGGACTCCTGAGGGGATCATAAGTGGTCCTTAATACGTGAAATATGTTATTTCTGGGCTATTTTATGCATAAACTGGTCTTTCTGTGAGCAAAATGCTCCATGGCGTGCTCAATGCAGGCAGCTATTGTGCACACAGAAGCTTCTATTGCACACCCTGCCATTCACCTGAAAAGTGTGCACAGATCTATTTCCTGTGAAAAAGCCCTAATATCTAATTCTTAGATATACGGAAGTCCATCAATATGTGCAGTGGTCACCATGAGCACATCACAGGGGTTTATTTTCACAGATTTTTTTGGGCAGAGTTGGAAGGAAGCCAGCTTTTCCCTGGCACCAGTGACTGGATATGGGATTTCCCCCCCATCTTTCTCTTTTCTTCTCTCTGTCTGCACCTCCTGCCCGCTCCCCAGGCCAGTGACAAGGAGCTGATTGAGTGGCAGTGGCCAGGGGACAGCTGCAGGGGCTCAGGCCCCAGCAGCAAGGGACAAGTGCAGCCACCCCAGGTCTGTGGTGTGGGCTGGGCTGGGAGCTGGGCTGCCACACTGCATGGGGACTCAGAGAAAAGCAGCCAAAGGCATGGAAGGGACTAAAGGAAACCTGAGTTTGGGGGGTCAGCTGCAAATCTTTCAGAGCTCCCAGACAGTCAGGAGGTCAAGCTGCGCTGGGGAGGGCTCTGTGCTGAGCAGAGACAAACATGAGGTCTCTGGGAGCACAAGCACAGGGATTTTGGCAAACTTCCTCAATGTCAGTGTAGGCTTTGAGTCAGATGATGCTGTAAGGCCATTTCCATCTTCACACACAGCCTTGCCATCTGCTCTGAGTCGTTTTACAGTCCCTACTGACCCTTCTTAGAGACTAGCAGAGCATGGCACTTCTCTAAGGTGACCAAAGTGGTCACTTACAAATGCTGTCCTGGCAATGCACTCCTTTCAAGAAACACCAGATGGGGGCTGGTGCTTGCCCATGACTTTGCAGAGCTGCTGGAGGGCTGGAACACCTGGGCTAACTCTGGAGGAAGCTCCTTGTCCCTGCAGAGTGAGTGCCCCATGCCCTCCTGTGTGCTCCCCAGAGACCTCAGTCCTGGTCCTTGCCCCTCCAGTGCTGGGAGCTGATGCTGGATGGTGTCTGTCCCCACAACTGCTTTGTGCACTCTGAGCTTCTGAGCCTCCACCTGGCACAACCCCCACCCTAAACATGTCCCAGTGCCAACATTCAAACCCTGTCACTTAAAGGTCCTGGTCCCATGGAAGTGATGTCCTTGGTGAGGCTGCAGCCCTCCCCTCTTCAGGAGATTTCAGAAAAGCTCAGCTCTGACAACAGGCAATGCTAACTTGAAGTGTTGCCAGCAATCTGGCGAGTTATTGGCTTTGCAGAGCTCCTCAGCCATAGCTGCCCTGTCATCCTCCCCAGCAGAAATGTTCCTGTCATCGGTCCCTGGCTCCTGCCATTCTGCTGCAGCAGAGGAATTCCACACTGTTGAGATTGGAACTGGAATTAGGCACAGGATTGGTGTGAGTGGGGAGTGAAAAAACCCCCAAGGTGGAAACAAGGCAGCAGGAAAATCACACTGCACTGAGAGAGCAGAGGTGGAAAATTTCTGAAAGCAAGAGGGCGAGCCCTCCTCGGGGTCTGCCCCTCCCAGAGTAAGGTGGTTTGCTGGGCAGGTCAGATTGTTTGCTGTGAAAGCCAGTTCCCAGAGCCACTGCTGCTGGGCGTGGCAGGGAGTTTTGGAAACTGCAGGAAGCAAATTCCATCGCTGGGAGATGAGCATGGAGTTCTGCAGATCGCTCTGAATGCTGACACTCAAAACTGATTTTAGCTGTGCTTCATCCTCAGAGATTCCACCTGCATTCCTTGTGACCAAAATCCTGGGAGGAGAAATTCAGCTGGTGATTTTCATGAAACCATTTCCTATGTCTTTGCAAAGAATGCCTTTGCAAGGGACCTGATGAGATTTTGTTTTGCTGCACAACTTTTTTCATATTGTGCTAGTCATTTGAAGGGGTAAATCACCCAGCTCTGGATATGCAGTCCTAAAATAAAATAATAGAAGGGTTGAAAAATGTTTCTCTAAATGGTTTTGACTGAATTATACTGCTTGATGATTTCTTTTTAGTGATATAAAAGGTATTCAGAATTTTCCTCTTTCCTTTTTAAAGCAAAGTTAACACCCTAATTTTCCAGCCTTTGATTTGTTTAAAAGTCTTTTACTAAAAGTGTATGTATTTCAACCAAACCCTTTTCTAATGAGGTAAAAAAGGTTAGTTTCAGGTTTTTTATTAAAAAGGAAGAAAATTGATAAATATAAGGAAACCCTTCCCACTCTACTGTTCCATTGGTAATTACCTTTTTATTTTAAATCAGCTCAGCAACAAGGGTAAATGAAAGCCTGAATCCCAGGCATCTGTGACTTAAACCAACAACATGGCATGACAAAGTGTGCAATTAGATTTGTGCACCTTTTAAAGAGGCAAAACCTCCTGGCTCTTTGCCACATCTTACAGGCTGGGAGAGGGGTCTGGATACCTTGGGGTGACTGCTGGGGGTGCCCAACCTCCCACCCACCTCGATGGGCTCAGGCACAAGTCACTTGCCTGGCCTTTCCACTCAGGCTTTAGCAACTGGCTGCAGTTTTCCCACTGTTGTTCAGGATTTAAAATGACATTTTTATTTGCCTGACCAAATTCTGAATGTGACTCAATCCTCCCCCAGCCCAGAGCTGTGTCCTCTGTAACAGAATAATGTTTAGGATTCAATTCATAGTCCACCAGGCGAGTATAATCAAAGTGACTCGGCAGGGTGTGGGGTGGGGGAACAAAAAACAAAGGGAAAAAAACCCAAACAAGCCACTCCTTCCCCCCCAGCCCTTTCCTGGTACAGAACAGAGTGTCTTGTACTCCATTCAGCTGGCCTGGCTGCAATGCTTTTGTGCACAGGTACCGTGATCTGCTGCTGCTGCTAAAGAATCAGGGGAGGCTCTGTGATTTTGGGGATGAAATTCCCTGAGGTGGAGTGGATGGATGTGTTTCCCTGGGTCAGCCCAGGGTGACAGCTCCTCTCTGTCCCTGTCCTGCCATGCCATGCATGCTCTGTGTGTGTGTGTGTGTGTGTGTATTTCTAGGGAAGTATTAAAAAAAAGGAAAAAAAAAGAAACATTTTCAAGGGCTGCACAGAAACCACTGCAGGAGTTGCTAGAGCAGTGTGCATACGCTCGAGAGGAATCCCTTTCAGTTCCTCTTTTCTTCAGCTTTATTTAAAAAGGGCTTGAAGGCTGGTTTAATTACGAAAACCAGCTCTCTAGACACCAAACAAAACGGCAGCCTATCCTAAGTTGGCACCAGGACAGATGCATATTTTGCTCCCTTCTCCATGCCAATGGGCTGTAGCTCATCCAGTATGTCAATCCAAGTTGGCTGTCTGAAATCCAAGTTTAGTGGCCTGAAAATATCCCTCTCTGGCTTTGTTTCATGTGGTAAACAGCTTGGTCAGTTTATTTCTTCAACGTTCAAAACAGAAATCAACACACACCCTCTCTACCTCTCCCCAGCAAAAACCCCACATTAGTACATATTTTGGTAATAGCCTCTCTTTGCCTTTCACCCCACTGCAGGATTTCCCCTTTTCCCCCTCTGTATACACCATGACCATGGAACGCTGGCCAAACACGCTGCTTTTGAAAGGATAGGTCTGATTCTGCTGGGCACTGAGCTCTGCTGAATGGACTCAAAGTTAAGACCAAAACAGCCAAGTTCTGCAACAAAAAATGTTTGAGGCTGTTTCGTGCTCGCAGCTTTGCCAGCTCCTCTGAGCTGCCTGGCCATCCCCTGGATTCAGCTAAAATTGGGTCTGGCCACCTGTGGGAGCAGGCAGGGCTCAGGGATGGTGGCTTTGCAAAGAGGGGTCTTTGGGGAGGCTCCTTGGGGTTCAGCCCCCCATCCTGTAAAGGTTTGCAGGACAATGTGCATCAGGCAAGAATAGCAGGCAGTAGCAGGGAGGGTTTATCATGATTTACCATGGATGCAAATTCCCTCCCCTCCCTTCCCTTCCCCCTCTGCCATTTTATAAAGGGGCCCAGGCTCCCTAGCCAGCCAACAGGATCGGGATTGCCAAAAGAAAACAAACCCAGTGTGGGGAGGCTGCCCACAAAACATGGCTTAGTCAGTACTGTGGGGATGAGAGAAACCAAAGGGCCTCCCCAAGGCCAGGGATGGAGTACACTTCCCTTGATAATTCAACTCAAGCAAAGACTCATCTCTCTGGGTTTCTTACTGTCTGTTCCTTCACAAAGGAAATTGGACATCTTTAAAAACCTGAAATTGGGTCTCCCCTTGCCAGCTCTCTAAGCAGAAGCAACAGTTTTCCACAGGGTACAGCTAAAGCCTGGGAGATGATTACCAAGTCACTCATCTGATTTTCACCTTTCCTGATAGCTTTGCAATTGACCCAGTGTTTACCAATAAATTTATGGGTCACTGAAGAAAAAAAGAGTGAGAGAATGTGAGAGGATGAAAGATATATATGTCTTGGGAAAAAAAAAGGAGATTAAAAATGTCAGGGCAGCTGGAGAAATCCCTAGAAAATCAAGAAATATCCCCAATTGTCACCCTTCTTCTTCCACCTTCCTAGTGGGAAGTTACATGGTGTTCAAACAAGGCAAGAGCGTGCCACCTTTAATTACCATACTTATATGGATGCTTTAAATGTGTATTCATATAGTGGAAATGCTGGGCAAATATTAACTTTGACTCTTTGGAACCTTTGGTTTAAAACAAAGAAGGCATGGGGAAGCAAACACTGGGAGAAGAGGCTCAGCTCCAACTTTTACCCCATCAGCGAGTCCGGCTGCAGAAGATGCCAGTGAGCACAGAGGAGAATTCAGCTGTACTGAGAGCAGTGCAAAGCCAAATGTTCTGAACTGCCCTGTGCCTTCTGCCCCACTGCAAACCCTGCTTTGTGTTTACAGTGAGAGACCACAAGAACAGAACCTGACTGCAGGCAGCCTCTGTCCCTCTTGGTCTGGTCTTTTCCGAGGATGATTTTCCTCTTCCAAACTGCAGGGCAGGGACACAGGACAGGCACTGCCTCTGTTCCAGGGCAGTGTTGCTGTTAAACTTGGCAGATTTGGTTCAAATCACCAGCAACGGGTGAGCAGCCCTGCCCTGCCCTGCCTGTGTGTGCTGGGATGGAGGGCTGTGGATGCAGCATGGCTTGGGAAGATGCCACCCCATTCCCTGCAAACAGAGAGTTTCTGAGACTCAGGTCATCCATCCTGGTGCCACAACGCTGTGGGGAGAGATGGTTTTGGGGAGCAGCAGAGGAGGGCACCCCAAGCAGCTGTGGGAGGCACAGCCCAGGGCCCTGCCCAGCCCAGGGCAGCACAGGAAGGGTTAATCCTCACCACAGCACACACTTCCCCTTTCCCCTCCCCGGAAAGAAAATAACATATTTCCTGCAAGGGGATGATGACTTCGCAGTGCTCAAAGCAGCTCTCCCAGTGGCCTGGGGGTTTTCCAGGCTGGGAGGCTTCAAAAGCCTGTGTTTTTCCACCAAAAGGCACTTTCAGTATCTCTTGGGTTCAATTTCAAATTGCTCCAGTGAGGAACACACAGATTCATCTGGCTTCTGTACTATCCCGGTAGGATAAAGGCACAGAGGGTTATGCTCCCAAGGGACATCTGCCTATTTGCAGGCAGTTATCAGGAAATGCACATCAGCACATGTAGGCAGACACATGGGTGCATTGGGAAAATGCCTGGTTGCTGGATAAGTCTGGTGGAGCTTTTATCTCTCGAGAGAAATGATTCATGATACTCTGCTTGCTGAAACTCACAGGCATTTGATTTCTTCACTGCCTCCCAGGAACAAAGAGCAGAAGCTGCTTTTGAGGAGGAAGGGGAGAGGAGAAGCAGGAGAAAAAAGAAAGGAGAAAAGGAGGGTGTGCATTATTTGCTGGTGAAATCTTAGCACAGGGACTTGGTATTATTTCACTGGAGGTGGAAATTCCATGCTCCTGCCTTTGAGAGGGGGGTGGCAAAGGCTGAAGGAGCAGAGATCTGCCCTGGGTGAGAAAGGGTTTGCTGTGTCACTGCCAGGCAGCCCCACTGACCCCCCAGGTGCAGGCAGCCTGGCTTTGGAGGGCTGTCAGCAGGAGGGTGGCAATGGGAAGGTGTCTCCTGGAGAACCATGGCACCCTCAGGGATACACATCCATCTCCAGCTCAGGAACCTTTTGATACCAATGGGAAACAAAAGCAAAAGTCATTTGCTGCCCTGGGTGCAGCAATGTAGCTGTGTTTAAGGGAGGCACAGACATCCAGAGGACAGGGAGCACTGCCAAAGCCAGGCTTTTTCATTCTCAGCAATACCTGGCTTTTTTTTTTTTTTTTTTTGTCTGCATGCTGCCCATCCACAAAGTCTGGCCCCCTTCTCTGCTCTCAAGTTTCCCCCCCAGGATTTAGAACTTAACACCTCCAAATACAACTTGGCTTCCTTCCTAGAAGGAGCAGGCCTGTGGGAAAGGGGTTGCACAATGGCAACACTTTGGTCCAGTAGGGACAACAAACCTGCAAACCTTTTCAAGCCCAAAAGCCGGGGTGATTTGCCTTTCTACAGGAGGGGCAGCCCCATGTCACTGGAGCAGCTTCCATTCCCAGAGCTGAAGGAGTTGGGCTCCCTCTGTATTCCACATCTGCACAGATGGAGAGGGCACGGTGTTCCTACTTTGTATAATAATGTCTTATTTGCACAGTAATCTCAGCTGTGTAAATGAAATGTCTTCTCTGGCCCAAGTTGTGAGCTGTTAAAAATCTGGCAGATCCCATGCTGGAGGTGGCTGCATTTCAGTGGTGGGAAAAGTGATTTTCATATTGTTCTGGCATGGTTCTTGTAAACTGAACTTCTGTAACACTTCTCTTTGAGATCCATGGGAGCTTTTGCCTTCCCTAGGCCCGTGGTGCAGGACCATCAGTTTGTAAAACTGACTGAGAGGAATGCTACAATGAGTTTGTTTGTCAGAGTTTCTTTTTGTCCTTCTGTTTCATTCCTCTTGAGACAATCAGAGTTGACTTTTGCATGTCACACTTGAATCTTTTTCAAAACTATCTGCCCTCAACAGGACAGAACTCACTTGTACAGTTATGTCAGTGAAGTGTGTTTTTGACACATGTGCAGATGCCAATGACTGTTTCATGATGATTGTCTTGCGTAAATGACAATAACTGTGCCTGCTAATGAGGTGTGCCACTGGGTGCCATTTAAAATCAGATCCTTTCCAAGGCTAAGGTGAACATTCAGCATGAAGACTTCATGACCAACATCAGCAGCTCTTTTTCCCTGCCTCCTGCATTTGTGGGCACTTTTTCCTGCTTGTCCCACTGTGGGCCCACAAAGCTGTGTGGCTCCACAGGAAACGGATAGAGGAAACTGATGCAAGTTAAAGATAGTTCAGAAAACAAAAATGGTTATTATTCAGCAGGATCTATTCCCTGACCTGCTCCATTGCACAGCCCCACGAGCAGTTGTGCTGGCACAGTGCAGAAGGCAGTGCAAGGGTGGGACAAGGTGATCAAGGCTTCACAGAATGCCAGGATGTCTCAGGTTGGAAGGCATCACAGCAGCTCTTCTGATCTCAGCTCCCTGCTCCAGCAGGGTCAGAGCACTTGGCACAGGATTGTGTCCAGACAGTTCTGGAATATCTCCCATGAGTGAGACTCCACACCCTCTCTGGACAATCTGTCCAGTGCCTGGACACTGCCCAGGGAAGGAGTTCTTCCTTAGGTGGAACCTTCTGTACATCAGTTGCTACCCATTCCTCTTATCCTACTTCTTGGAACCTCTAAAAAGAGCCTGGTCCACCCTCTGACCCCTCCCTGCAGACACTGACAGCCATTGATAAGACTGAAGCAGATGCAGCCTGGGTTCCTTCTCAGGTATTCCCATGGTTTATTTCTGCTGATCTGTTTGCACGGTCTTTTCCAAGGAAACATCTCACCCTCAGTGACCTAACAGAGCATCAGAAGCAAGCACAGACTCACCTGGACATGCCTGAGGCTGCAGCTCAGGCAGTCCTCAGGGTGGTGCCCTGTTCTGGGCCCATAAAACAAAGAGCAGCCTGCTTCCTATGGCTTTTGCTTGTACAGCTTAAACCATCCATGCCATTAAGGACAGGCTGTAGTGGTGGCACACAGGAACCTCCCAGCTCGTGTGTGAGATCTGCTGTACAATCTTGTAAGATCTGATGGGAAAACCATTTAGTTCAATTCACATTTTGCATTGCCTCTTGTCCCTCTTCTTATACAATTCCAGGGAACAGCTGAGTTTTTTTTCTCGTATAATAATACTTAAAAAAAAAAAACCACAAAAAACCAACCCAAAGCCCCCCCCCAAAAAAAAAAAAACAAAAACCCAAAGGAAATTAAACCACAAACAACTATATTCAAAAAACAAAGGGTCTGGCCGCTGCCCAAGAAAACAAGGAAATTTAAAGATAAAGCAAAGTGTCCTTATTTCACCCTGCTGTGCCTAAGGATGGCTGGGCTTTCCAAAGAAGGCAAGATACAGCCTGTCCTGCTCTGCCAGGGAGTGGCCAGCAAAGGCCAGGCCCTCCCAGCAGATGAGCTGGACTTATCCCCACTCCTTAATGGGAAAGTCACGCAGCAGCGTTGGAACCCAGACGTTGGAATGTGAGAGACCTGTCAGCCGTGTGTGCCGCTGGGCTGGATCAGGGCTAAACGAGCCCAGCCTCTGATGGATGTGGAAAAGAGAAACTCAAATGGGATGAATGTCCCTCAAGCCCACTGATGGGGTGATGTTTTGAAGGAGCAAATGGGCCCTTTAAAAATGTAATTCTGTTGTGATGCCAGTTTTACTATCACAGGCATCCAGAAAAGCTAACTCTTATAATTTCTATTTGTAAATCATCATTAATTTAGCAAAATCGATTTGATTTATTCTTGAATAATTTGAATATCCAAGGATTTCCTCTATCCTCCTTTGGTGCTTATGTGGCCCTGGTGAATGTCTGTGCTTTCATTTATGATGAAATTAAAGGCACAGGCAGTGGCCTGGAATGGGAAGATGTTCCAGACCCCTGGGAAGCAATATACCAACCTCCACCCATGACATCTGCATTCCTGTGAATGCTTCTTGCAGGTGCACGTCCTGGGACAGGGTAAAATGCAAACATCTGATTTTGATGTTCACTTTGCTTGCTGAAAGCCCATTAAAGAAATGAGCTGCACACTTTTTGTCTGTCATTCTCTCACTGTTGTGTTTAGACTCTACTAAGACCCCTGTGCCTGGACCCATCAATATTTTAAGCCATGAACTGGAAGACCAGCACAAGACAGTCCTTTCAAACCTCCTGTGTCTAAAAGACACAGAAATTGTTTCCAAGTGGTCAGAACATTTTACCAACTTTTCTTTTTGATAATGCCCTTTTCTAATCCAGAAATCAGAGGTGGATCCAGGTCTTAGAGCTGACTTCATTTATAAGCAAATTATCTAGAGATAATGGGGTGCAAAAACTACCCTCTCCTTGCAGCTCCATTGGCAGAACCAGCTGCTCCAAGCTTTTTGGTGGTTTTTAGGGGCACTGGGGACCTAGGAGCCATCCCTGAGCAAGCACTCACTGCTTTGAAAAAACATATTCCCCCCAAGGTGGCCAGCCAAGAACTTCTGGGGAGCTTCAACTCCCCAGAAGGCTGGGAACATGGGGAATTGAATTGGGCCTCCCATGTCCCAGCTGACAGCCCTAATTTCAGGCCTGCTGATTATTCTGGGGTCTGGCTTTCTTTTTTTGACACATATAATTTCAAAGGATCTCAGTTTCAGCTGAACACGAATGAGGGAAATTTATGGAAGATTAAAAAAACTTGGCAGGATGGAAAAGCTCTTTCTCACCCATCTAAAGTCCTCTGTTTTCTCCTGGATGAGAGTAGGAGTTTTCAAGCTTATCTAAATTTTCCCAGTGGAAGTGAAGACTCCTGCCCAGTGAAGCAGTGAGAATAGCTTGCTGCTCTCACTTATCTTTTGTTGAGCCTTCAGGAGCAGCACAGAGACCTCCCTGAGCTGGATACTGTTCAGTGAGAGGACAAATGCTGATATCCAGCACTGGAACTCCTATGTCCAGTTCCTCCAGAGGCACTCCTTTGAAATGTCTCTATGGCCAAAAACTGCACCTTTTCTTATTGTGGCCCTGAGGAATTGATGGATCTGACAGGAGACTGTAGCACCATTTCAGAGCCGTTTGTGTCAGATACTGATGTCCAGACTCTGAACAGTTCTTACCAGCTGCTAAATAAGAACACCTTTTCCACTGCTTCCCAATTCACTGAAGGAGTGCAGTGCTGCCTAAGCCTTTTGGCATCTGGGCCCTTGTCATTATTTTTCAGTAGCTGGGCTGCAATGCAGGAAGCTGTTGGAGAATTAGTTTGAACTGGACACAGTCACAGATAATGCTGCTAAAAACGGCTTCCTCTTCAAAGGATTTGTGTCTGCTGTGCCAGTTTGCTCCACAGTTTGCAGCATGGACTTTCTCCAAGGAAGCCTCCTTCCAAGCCCGGGCCCTGTGGAAGCTGGCACGGAGTCCCTGCTGTGGGTGACTCAGTGGGGAGCGTGCACAGCTCCGTGTTCCCAAATGGCAGCTCCTTGCCTGCCAGCAGCATCCCAACTGCATTTCCCAAGGAGAGAAGGACGAACAGGGTGGGCATGTGTCTCACACTGACACTCATCAGCAGCCTGAGAGGCACAGCTCCAGCGTGTGAAGGCTCTGCTCAGAGCCAGGGCTCTGCTCTCCTCCCCTGTGGCTCTGACTCACGGCCCTGCCCTGTGGTGGCTGTGAGCTCCCTGGGATTAGGCGGCACAGGTGGCACCACCTGCTGCAAAGCTGTCCTGCCCCAGCCACCCCCAGTGACTCCCAGACGGGTCAGAGCCGGCTCAGTTGCTGAAGGGGAAGTGGCCAAGGGGACAATGGGCTCCTTGTAGCTGCTCAGCAGCATCCCTGCCTTTGCCACTGGCTGGCATTTGGCACAGCTCCTTGGGCTGGGTGCAAATGGGGCGAGCGGTGTTGGCTGAGCCCCTCTGGAAAGGTGTCAGGAAGAGTCAAAGGTTTGTGTTGATCTCTAACACAGAGTGGGGCTTTCTCTTTGCCACAAGACCCACAGTGATGTGAACCACTGCAGGCTGTGTCACAGCCGCTGCAGGTCAGGGGTTTACAGGTGCTGCTCTCCTTTATTCCTGTGCTTTCCACTCGTTTGGATGAAGTACCTAACTCTAGAAATGTTTCTTGGGGGAGAGCCCAAAACCTCCCTAGAGCCAAGGTGCTGCGCCCTGACAGTGCTGCTACCTTTGCCTGCAGCCTAAGGATTTAAGCCAGTGGAGGCACCTATTGATGAAGCCACCATTGAATGTCCCTGTCACTGTCATTGCTGACCAAAAGACCCATTTGGAGCAAGGGAACTGGCAGTGGAGTCCAGGACTGCCAGGTGACACACCCAGAACCTGCAGCCCTACTGTCCTTAGGATCTTCTGTGCTGGTAGATGGGAATTGCACGTGGCATTTTTAAACAAATCCCACGTGGAGGCCAATCCAAAGTCTGTGAGTCTCACTACAAACCTCACCTCTGGGGACCATCTCCCCTGTATCCCTCAAGCATACAAGAGGTGGGAGCACCCAAGCCAGACCCCCTAAATTCCACCCTTTAGCTGGCTGGCTGCACTGCAGAAGAATCTCAGGGTTCGGAGGATTGCTAGGGGAGCCTTTTGTTTTTATCCTGATGCAGCTTCTCTGTATTTTTTACCAGGGCCCAATATGTCATGCAGATGAAAGCTGTGTGCTCCATGAGCATGTGCTGTTTGGCCTGGCTTTAATAGCCAATAAAGTGACTACAGAAATCAAAGTGGGTGTGACTTCCTCTATCCCATGCCACAGAGGTCACCACCACAGCCACCTCTCTTCATGAGCTTTGCCAAAAAGCCAGGTACCTGCAGACTGACCCCAAAGCAAAGCACAAAACCTGCTTTAGTACATCACTGCCCTGATTTCTTGTACTGTGCCGTCCCACAGTGCCAAGATTGCACATGGAAAACCAGGATTAAACTTTGCTTCCTGTGGAAGGGCCCTTTGATAATTCCAGGAGGAGGTCTGGAGGTGAAGTATGGAGTGCAAACACCTGAGAGCCCAATCCAGCTCCAGGAAACTGAGAAGGAGGACTGATAAATTTACCCATATTCATAGCTTCCAGCTTCCTCTTTAATTAAAAGAAAGTCCAAGTAACTTTCACTCTGCAGCTCCCAAATGATGAAACTTTTCTAATTTTATCTTGTCCTCACACACTGTAGATATGGTCTGTGTATGGAGTCCAAAGAAAGCAAGGGTTTGAAATTTTTGGAGGGCAGTGTATGTTCATTTACAAATTCCAGAGTATCCTTAAGTGATGAGTATTCATAGTAATGCCAAAGTCAGGAGGAGCAATTGGCACCATTTGTCAGAGTTCATTCTTCAGACAGCTCACTTGGGATCAATTTGATTTCAGGTAAGCCAGCTGAGAAAATAAGGAACTGTGCTCCCTACAAGTCCATTTCTAAATGCAAGGACATTCTGATCAACATATCTGTGTGAGTCTAGAGAGAGCTTCATCTTGTGGGGCTTTTGTTCAAGTTTTCTTCATTTCTTGAGAACACATCCTGCAACAAATGCTCAAAACCTAAAATCCTGATGACATTAAAGTGCCTAGATTCATTTTTTTCTTGAATGTCATGTGGCGGGAAGACGAGACAGATTTCTTTGCCTCTGGCCCAGATCTCCCTTTCTGATCTGGAGATGTCAGCACCTCTAAAGCATCTTGGCTTGGCATTTGCTTTATCTGTTGTTTGCACAGATACTGCTCTGAATAGTACTTTATTTTTTGTGGTACCAGATGGCTGAATATTAAAGGAGGAAAACACCAGTGGAGGAGACATTTGTCTTTTCTGAAGAACAACAAACAGAGCTCAATGTTGACCTACAGCCTCCAGCTGTCTGGTGGACTGGCTGCCCCAAGCTAAAGAATATCCATCCTTGCTGCAGCCAACCTCCCAGCATTCCCATGCATCCACACACTGCCATTCACACTCCACAGCTTGGGTCACTTCAGGGCTGATACCCTGAAAAGCACATTTTCAAAATAATGAAAATCATAACGACGTTTTCAGCCCTTGATTGAGCTACTCGGTTTCTACAGCAGTTCTTGTACTTGGATGTGCTGTAGGGTTTTTAAGAGTGTCACTAAATTGACAACAAGTGTTAATTAGGGAGGCAAGAGGAGGAAGAAAAGGTTTCTGCTGTCACACAACAGGTTTAATTGAGCAGGAACAATGCATGACTTTTAAATGCTCATCTCCTTAATGCTGCATTGACATATTAATGTATCTTTAATACATTAGCATTAAAAAAGACAGATTCCTTAAAGCTCCAGCCATACCTCTGCTGTCTTAAAACCACAGGAACTCAGGAAAGGGAAACTTTAAGTTATGCATTCTCTTATGGCTTATGTTGCACACCTGATAGCAATCAGTTTTAAAATGTTAAGCATTAGTACTTTTTATCTGTCTTTTATTATTAAATAGATTTTTCATTAGTCCTTGTTATTAATTATTATACTTTTAAATTATGATCTCTTTTTATTATTTACTCCCTTAGATCCTGGGAGTCTCCTGAAATCAGCTGCCAGTCCTTTCACATCTGAAGGACATCACTAGGACCATGTCTTTCATCAGAAGTGGCTACCCAGGAGTGCAGCAACAGGCTGGTTGTGCAAACCCCAGTGGCTGAGGAAAGGTCAGTTTTTCAGTTTTCTCCTTTTTCCAAGGGATGCAGACTCACATCTCTAGTGGTGACTGCTCTCACAGCTTTCTGGGAAGCAGCTGTGCCCCTACTGACTCCAGCTAAATGCATCTTTCATGGCTGGCAGTCATGTGGAGTGGCTGAGGAGGAAGGCTGGGAATGACCTTCCTCTCTCAAGACAGCTCAAGGAGTTTAACACTCCCAGGGGAGAAATCTGTGTCTGGCCCCCCAGCCCCAGAAGCTGGAGTCAGACCCCCTGCAGTCCCCAGAGGAATGCAGGCATTGTTGGAGCAGGAGTCACACCACCCTGTCACCCCCTGGGCTGGCAGGAAAGCCACCCTGACCACAGCCATCACACAGAGCATCATTCAAGGGGCTGCTCAGAGACTGCTGGATGAATGGAGCCATTTGTGTGAAATATGTAGAAAAATGCCACATCTGTGGTCATGATAGGGCCTAGGATTGAGGCAGGCACTGAGCAGCCCAGTCCAGGGGCACTGCTGGTCACATCCCAAAGCACAGACAAGAACATTTGTGCACTTCTGTGCCCAGAGCTGTGGGTGCTGGGGATGAGCCTTGAGTGTGAGGTGCTGAAGTCTTATTTTGGGTGCCTAAAGCCTCATAGAGCTCTAGATCTGCCTACAAAAAGCCCATTTGCATCCACAGAAATGCTTTGTAATGACAAGGAGAGGCTGCCAGTGCTACACTCACCAGGCCTGGGGCCAGAGTGCTCTGTGTCAGACAGAGAGAGGAGAGAGGACTGGAATGACCTCCCTGCCTTCCCTGGGACACTCCCAGCAGGCAGACAGAACACACTGAATTCTCCAGCCTGTCTCCACCTGGCTGAACACACTCAATGGAGAGGGGACAGGGGTGACAAGTCCCTGTCCAGCACAGCAGACATGTCTGATTGTGACTGCCCCACTTAACACGTCCCCAAACCCAAAGGCAATTGGTAATTTCCTACTCAAGTAACAGGATAAAACTGCATAATTTTTGAGTGTGTCTGCTGCAGAGGGAAGGCTTGATTTCACTAATACTTTGCTTCTGCTGATGTATTCACACCTGGGTTGCTTCAAAGTGCTCCTGCCTGCTCCCTTGGATGACAGAGACAACCCCAAGGTGCCCTTGGACAGCAGGTGACAGTGGAACTGAGCAGTGACAATGGCAGTGGTGCTCTCCCATGGAGGCATCAGCCTATGTCCCACCTCAAAACTGCTTCCAGAAAGGAAAAGAGGCTGGTTATTGGTCATGGGAGACTCTCTGCTCCCGAGGGAACAGAAGGGCCCTTATGCAAACTGGACCCACTTGGAGGGGATATTTGCTGTCTCCCAAGTGCCCAGGTTAAAGATGAGGAGATAATGAAGATAAATCTTCCCAAGCTTGGTGCAGCCCTCAGACTGCTATTCATTATTGATATTCCAGCTGGACAACAATGAAGTTCCTACAAGAAGTCTGAGGTCAGTCAAGAGACTTCAGGGCCTTGGGATGACCGGTTAAAGGATCTGGAGCATAAACAGTGTTCCTCTCTGTCCTTCTGGTGGCAAGGAATGAGAGAAGAAAGAGGAAGACCCTGCAGGTCAATACCTTGCTTTGAGCCTGGTGTCAGGGGCAGAATTTGGGGCTTTTTAAATGTAGAATAATAAAATCATTCAAGTTGGAAAAGACCCCTCATGGTGACCATGGTGGCCATGCCCTGGCTTATCTCTAGCAGGTCTGGTTTTCTCTCTTTCTCCCTTCAAGTTTAGTGCAAAGCCCTTTCCATGAGCCCTGCTAACTCCTGCACAGAAGTCCTTTTCCCTCTTTAAGGCAGATGGACCCTGTTTGTCACCAGCAGGGGACATCTCACTCTCTGAACTGCCTAAGGAGAGGTGGGGTCAGGCTCTTCTCCCAGGTTACAAGTGACAGGACAGGAGGTAATGGCAGGGGAGGTTTAGAGTGGATATTGAAAGAGCTGCTCACTGAAAGGGTTGTCAAGCACTGAAAGAGTGGTCAGGCATTGGAGTAAGATGCCCAGAGGGGTGGTGGACTCACAAGAGGTTAATGGATGTGGCACCTGGGGACATGGCTTTGGGGTGAGCATGGTGGTGCTGGTTAATTGATGGAATAGCTGATTTTGAAGGTGATTTTTTTGTGGAATCTCTTCCACACTGATGCTGTGGCATAACCCCAGGATCAAACCCTACTTGCTGTCCAAGCAGCACTTGCCCAGAAGGCAATATATGCAGGCAGTAAATGCAGAGCACTCAGTCCAACCAAAACTGAGGAGCTCTGCTGATCTATCCAGCCACTAGGACGGGACAGATTCAGTGTAATGCCTTGTAAAAATCTGTTTGTCACTTCCAGATGCTCGTGCTTGTAGCTGGTTACTGAGCTTGGGGGGCTCAGATGTAAGTAATTAATGTTCTGGCCCTGTTAACATTCCACTTTCTTCCATTCTGATGAAGCATCCCATTGTAGAGCAGACAACAATGAAAAGCATGTCCATTTTCAAATTGTTTAAGTATATTAATCACACAGGCCTGGGTGGATTTTCATTAATCATTTTTAAAGTTGTGTATTGTGGGGGGAGGGATTAGCTGACAGAACTGTGCAATGTCACTACCAAAAGCCCTGACTCTTTTAGTAACTGTGTATGAAATTAGAGGAAAAAAAATCTTTAGCTTAGTGACCAGACCAAAATATATTTTTACAGCTGCCAAGGTTCTCACTGCAGATATACACCAGAATCTAAAGGGATCCTTTGTATGTGTGTGCTGCACTATGACATCCTACTTCCAACAGCACTGGCATTAGTTTGGTGGGAGGCTGAGGTGGAAGGGGAGGGCAAGGGCTTGGCAGCAGTTGCACCCTGGCCAGCCCTGTGTTGTACACCCAAACAAAATCATTTAGGGAGAGAAGTTTCATGCCATGAGTAGCTGTTGTATTCAGAGTGTGTGTAATGGCTGTGGAGGGGCTGGGTTTACTCCTGTGTCCCTCAGGGGTGGGGTGAGGCTGCGCTGTGAGGAGATGCTGCTTCTGGGAGCAAGTGCAGAATCAGAATCACAGAATAACAGAATTAACTGGCTGGAAACAACAGAATTAACTGGGTTGGAAAAGATCTTTGAGATTGTCGAGTCCAGCCTATGACCTGACTCCCCTTTGTCACCCACTGACACCACCGAGTGCCACATCCCATCTTTTCTGCAACACTTCCAGGCATGGTGACTCCACAGTCTCCCCAGGTGGCTCATTCCAATGCCCAGTCATCCTCTCTGTGAAGGAATTCCTCCTGATGTCCAGCCTAAACCTCTCCAGGTGCAGCTTAGGGCTGTGCCCTCTTGTCCTGGTGCCTGGGAGTCACCGTGGTCCCTGAACATCTCCCTGCTCCTTCCCACCTCAGCCCAGGCAGTGCAGGGCCAGGTGAGCTCTGCTGCAGTAAGCCCCCCTCTAGGCTGGGACATCTTTTAAGGAGCCTCTCCCATCCCCCTGAGTGGCCCAAGAACAGCCTTTTGCTTGATCAGAAAATGCACAGGCAGTCAGGAGCTCAGGCACAGGACAAAGCCATCTCAGCACTCAGCTGGTGCAGCTCCAGGTAAGCACTGCAGAACTGAAACTCAGCACACAGAGCTGTGCTTTTGCCGTGTTTTCTGTGGGAATCCACAAAATTAGATGGTTTTAGGAAAACTGCAAAAGGCAAGTTTCAGAGACAACAGAACTGTGATTAGAGCTTAGCAGTAGCCATGAGATAGGTCAGCAGAAAAATTATTTTAAAAGTAGAAAAGCAAAGACAAATAGAACAATGCTCTGTGCATTAATGCTTGTCTAGAATAACTCTCTAAGCTACAGAAAAATTTATCTAGCAAGATGTTAGGAAGTTCTAAGCTTAATAATGGAGCTGTGTGCATTGTGTTTTAAGGCCTACAAGCAGGTATTGTATCTGAAATAAGCAAGCATTGGTTTAACCAAAGGTACGTGTGCATATAGTGATTGGATGGAACTACTGTCAATGTGCTTTTGCTTTGTGTGATTGGTCAAAAAACTTTTAAAGCAAGTTGTAACATTAAATTCTTAGTCTGCTGCCTGAGATGTGAGCTGATGGCATTTTCCCATTGTCATAACCATGTAATGAGACTGATGCTAAAAAATAAAACAGCTCAAAACAATTTTTTTGTAATTTGTACTTAGCCCCCGGCCAGCAATAAATGGCTATAAAAGTTATGTTTGATAACAATTACATGTGAACATGAATTTATCATGAAGCCATGTGTGAGGGCAGTCCAGGTAGGAATGCTACCCCTGAGGAATCAATCTGCTCTAATGACAATTCCCAAAATCCAGGGGTGTTCATATGGCACATCTGCCTGTGCACCATGGAAGGCCCTTCAGGGGGAGCTGGTCCTTGTCTCTCTTTGCAGACACCACGGTGGGGGTGTTCCACCTGCGGGCCCCCGTGGGGCAGTACAGAATGACCTACGAGCAGGCCAAGGAGGCCTGTGCCAATGAGTCAGCCACCATGGCTACCTACGAGCAGCTGCTGTATGCACAGAAGGTGAGGAGGCCTCTCGCAGGGAGGACATCCCCACACAGGACCGAGACACAGAGAGAGTAAATGGAGAGGGAGGAGTAAGGGGGCTGCTCTGTGCTAAGAAGCATCATTTTCCCTCCTTTCCTTCACCCATGCCCCAGGGTATGTTTGGCTGGGAGCAATTTTCAGACTTATTATTGGTTTCATGCATGCTCGCCCAGCACTGAAATAATTCGCCAAGTTCTTGTTTCTAGTGATGGGGTGAGGGGTAGTCAGACTTTCAGAGTGTTTTCAAGGGGATTTTAATTAATAACACTTCTTAAAGAAATGTGCCCTTCAGATTTATGCTTAATTTATGTCTTTAAAGTAAGTCTCCAAGACTCTTGTTCTCAAATGCTGTTAACAGACCCATTTCCATATTGCCTCCCTTGAGCACATTATAGACAACACATGACTGATGTCAGTGTGATGAGCATCCCAACTTGGGTTTGCAAAACTTGTTTTAGAAGAGCGGGTCAGACTGACTGTCTCTTTCTGGCTCCTTCCAACTCTGGAAGGAAGAAAGACACTGACTGTTTAGAGGCACCTTTGGCAAAATGTGAGGCTGGACCAGTGCTGGCAGGGCAGGTGCTGCCTGAGTGCCCCGGGGGCTCTGTTCATTCCATGTGCAGTTCCCCAGCCCCACCACCTGGCTTTTCCCGAGTTTTCCCTTCTGGCTTTGCTGACTGCAGGCAAGGTACCACCTGTGCTCTGCTGGCTGGCTGGATGGTGAGAGGGTGGGCTACCCCACCGCCTTCTCCTCCCCAAACTGCGGCTCCGGATACGTCGGCATCGTGGACTACGGGAGAAGAGTCAACCTGAGCGAAACCTGGGATGTTTTCTGCTACAGGGAGAAAGGTAAGAGGGGCCTTTGCCTCACCCCTCTGTCAAAATGAGAGCAGCAGCCCAGATTTTGGTTCCTTCCATCAGCCACAGGCTGGTGGAAAAAACTGCAAGAGACTCTGACTCTTTTTTAACTTTAAGAAAACCTAACCTGCTGCTTACAGGCAGTTTTTCAGGAACAGGGCAGCCTAAAGCTTTCTTGGAAAGGATGTTTGCCCATGCAGCTCTCTCTGCTTGTACCTTTCAGAGGTGAACTGCACCTGCAAGCCAGGCTACGTGGGGGATGGCATCTCCTGTAGTGGGAACTTGCTGCAAGTGCTGATGTCCTTCCCAACGCTGACAAACTTCCTCTCGGTAGGAACAAAGGCTGGGGCAGGAATGGAGCAAAGCAGGCCCTGAGCGTTGTATCCAGGGTTTGTTTTGCTGGCCCACCTATAGTAAATCAGGCAACCCCATTGTCTGGGAAGAATGATGCATCTGACTCCATTGATTCAGAAGGCTAATTAAGTACTTTATTGTGTTATTTTACACTATATTACACTACATCTAAATTGAAACTGAACAAGAACTCAACTGAACAAAATCTCATGACTGTCTCCTGACTGACCATCAGGACACAGCTTGCAGAGATTGGTCAGGAAAACAAAACAATCGCACCAGAATCCAATTACCAAATTCCTTCAGGTAAACAATCTTCCAACACATTCCACTTGTTCACAAAAAAAACAGGAGCATCAAATGAGATAAGAATCGTTTTGATCATTCTCTTCCCTGCTTCTCTCAGGTTCAGAGAATGTGAATCCCACAGCCACCAAACACACCAGTGAAGCAAGGCAGAGTGGTGTAAATCTGCACCTATCTGGTCTAAATCCAGACCAGAATTTAGTTGCTACTTTTTTAACTGCTTGCTCCAAAGAGGTTTCTGGGTTCTACAATTTAGTTGGAAATAAAAGCCTGGTGCAGCTTTAGCTTAAAGGAGACTCTCTGCACAACTTTTTAAGCATCACAAGAGGCACTGTGCGTTGGAAATTCGTTGAACTGCTACTGGGAAAAGACAAAATGTTAAGAGTTCTTTTCTTGTCACTACTCAGAAAGGTACTATATGTATCAGCAGCCTCAAAGACAACAGAGGCCCAACATCTGCAAATCAGTTCAATATGTACTCATCAAATTAGCAGCTGGAGCTGGGTTTTGGATACAAACTTCCTTTGGAAAGTCACTCCAGAGCTGCTTCATGGCTAATAACAGAGTTCTTCTGTTGTCATTTGTACAGTGCCATCTTCTCCACTCTCCACGCAGGAGTGCACAATTGCTCTCTAGTAAAGCTGGATTTTCTTTCTGCTTAGGACATCATGGCTTACTCCAACACCTCCAGGAAGGGGAGAGAGTTCCTGCGGTACCTCACAGACCTGTCAGTGCAGGCCACCCTTTTTGCTCCCAATGACAGTGGGCTAAAGGAAAATGAGGTCAGGTTTTTTCTCCTTTTTTTCCTTCCTTGTTCTAGTAACATGTCCTAAACAGCTATTATGGGTTTCTGCATCCCATTGAAATTTAAGCTTAGAAAAATAACCTTAGTATGATGTGACTTCTGCTTAACCCTAGAGAATTTAAACAGTGCTCGCAAAAGCCATGAATTCATTGTTTCCATTTGCCTTCCATGGTTACGGGTGCAAGGTTATTGAGTGTTCAGTCACTACAGAGACTTTTCCATCAGAGATTTTAGTTACCCTAGTATGAAGGAGTCTGCCTGAGGTGAAGTCTGTTCTGGCTCATTAACATGGAGCACAGTTATTTGAAGAAAGCAGCATACAGCTTTGGTATTTCCTACCAATACATTAAAGGCATGCATCCTAACTTCATTTCTATGCATTCCGCTTTTTATTCTTTCTTTCCTTCCTTCAATCAAACCCTGTTTCATACAATTCATAAGGGTTTATTAATTGGTTCACATCTTCAAGCTGTTTGGAATATCTCTGAGTCTCATCACTTCAAGTCATCCTACAGAGGAGTAAAATCCTTTGTCCTGCTGGAATTAAGGTCCTGTCATCAGAGGCCAGCAGGGACAGAATGTCCCACTGTTCCCATGCAGATTTCCCAATAACCTCTAATGCTGCTGCACTTGCTGCAGCATTAATAGCAGAGGGGGGAAAAGGTCACAGGCACACAGCTTACTAGTAAATCCAAAGGATTAATGAGATCCATTAACGCTCCTTGTATTTGCCCTCATTTGCAGACCCTTTCTGGGAGAGACATTGAGTATCATTTATCTAATGCCAATATAATGTTTTATGAGGACTTGACCAATGGAACCACGCTTCTCACGCGTCTGGGGAAAAAACTCCTCATTACAAGCACGGGGGGCCAGGAACATCAAGTCCCCACAGCTGACCAGGTACCTCTGTAATAAATTTCCCATCTTCGTGCTTCTCTTCCTCTTATACCCTGTAATCAGGTGACACACTGATCTGGAGGGCATTTTGATAAGGTTAGAGTGGGCAGCAATGAGAGACTGTGTTCAGAAGGCTCTTTCCTGTCCAGAGACTACAGAGTAGCAGCTGGTGGACTGCAAATTTACCAGCTTGCAGATAGAAATCTCTTACCTGAAAAATTCAAAGGAAGCTGTTGAAGTGGCTTTCAGGCATGGAAAAATGGGGATATGGGCTTTATTTTGCACTCCTCTCTGCTTGGTAGGATTATGGGAGATGGCTGTGCGATAGGCAAAGAGATGAAAGCAGCAGCTTACCATTAAAAAAACATGTTGGCATTTGTAAAGTTTCTTGGTAGCTTTTTGGGAGAGGCAGGAGGCACCAACAGAGACTTGCTCACACCAAACTCCAACCAGGAAATTCGAGTGGCAAGTGGCATCCTCTGCAGTGAAAGTGGCTGCCTGGCACACAGGAATGACTGCACTTCTAGGCAGAGCTTTGTAACTTCACAAAGATCACAAAAGCCTTCAGTTAGAAAGAAAGAAAGAAAAAAGAAAAAGACAGGGCAACGTGTAGGTAATGATGATGGCTACTCCACGCACAGGAGAACTGTGACCAGCCAGGGCCCATCACAGGCTGATGTCCAGGGAGGCAGCAAAGTAACTTTCCATGTTTTTTTCCCACGTTGTTTCTCTCTGGAGAACTGAGCTCTCGGCAGCTGAGGTGGGGAAACCATCTTAACGTCAATTTCAGTACCAAAGAGAGAAGGGCCAAAGCTCAGCCCTCATTGCTTCTTTTCCGGCAGAGCAAGATCCGGTATGTGGACAGAAGTGCTATTATTGAGTGGGATATAATTGCTTCCAATGGGATAATCCACATCATTTCAGAGCCTTTAAAGGCTCCATCAGAACCTGTAAGTGCATAGTAATTCAGGTTTTTGGGGTGGTGAGAGGTAACTGCCTTATTTTACCCTAAACTCATTGCTGACATTCGTATATTCCCAGTTTCCTTGACATATATGCAGCTTTCAGCTTAAAAGGTTACTTTCAAAGAGAATTAGAAGCTGAAAACAAGGTACCAGTGATACCAAAAATTTGTCTGAACAATTTCTTCCCACAGTCATAAATTTGTTTTCTGTATGTAAAATAATGGAGCTGATGTACATAACAGAGATTTTTAAAAGCTCCATTTTAGTTCTTCCACTTTCAAGCCTTTAAGGCACCTTGTTTACTCTTGCCTTGCCATTCATTCCTATCCAAAACAATGTTTTGAAAATAGATATTTTTTACCTGCATGAATTCCTGCAAATTCTCCCAGTTACCCAGGGGTCTCCTTCATCCACAAGGTGTAGTGATTGGCTTGGCAGTGCTGGGGGGAACAGTTGGATTCCATCATCTATTTCCACACAAATTTTTCTGTGATTCTATCAAAAGGCCACATTCAAATGTCTCTAGGGAACACCCACCAGGAAACCCAAGCACAAGAACAGCTCAGGACCAGAGCATATCTCAAAGGGACACTGCATGTGCTTCGGTGCTGTAAGCTGACCAGTGTCCTCCCAGAGCTCACTCACCCTCTTCCCTTGCTTCCAGGCTCCTATCCATGCCAGTACTGGGACAGGAATATTCTTTGGCATCTGTCTAGTTACTGGAATTGTGGCTCTGATTGGATATTCTTACCTCAGGTTCAGGAAGAAAAACATCAGCTTCCAGCACTTCAAGGTAGGTGGCAGGTGGGAACAAAAAGCTGGGGGGGGGGGGAGGAGGGACAACTGCATTTCTCAAATTCATAA
This sequence comes from Euphonia xanthogaster, assembly GCA_034509185.1. Lineage (NCBI taxonomy): Eukaryota > Metazoa > Chordata > Aves > Passeriformes > Fringillidae > Euphonia > Euphonia xanthogaster. The sequence goes on along the minus strand of JAYDZK010000056.1, from coordinate 63,145,002 downwards.
CTTTCAGTTTTTCCATATATTAGGTTAAGCTAGATACATTCCTGATCACTTCACACTTGAGCTGTTCAGACTGAGACACAGAGAAATGGGGGAAGGCTACAGGCTTACCTTGGACATGAGTTCACATTTGCCCCAGACCCCTCCACCAAAATCTCTGCTCACACAGACACTTCCAACACTGAGGACTGGCCCAAAGCTGATTTAACTGCACCACAGCAGTGCAGAAGCCCTTGCCTCCCCAGAAAGCTCAGCCTTAGGGAAGTGAGGAATTACAACCATTGAAGGGCACCTGTTCTCCTCCTCCCTTACTACCATTTTGTTGTTCTGGAGGTTGAAACATTTAATAGGAAAAAGTCCAGATCCGACAGACAAACAAACTGAAATGACCCTAGGATTGAAAAGTGCAGGTTTTTATACTGATGCACTTTCATGTTAGATTTCCCTTAACTAATTTTGATAGCAACAGATAGATGAAAAGCCAGTCAGCAACAACTAAGCCACAGAGATGAGGGGAAAAAATTTACAAAATACACAAGAACATAGCTGAAAGAAAGTCTAGCTAGAAGTGAACAGAAGTCCCTTCCTGTTCTAGTCCCTGCAAGTAATATGAATCATAGAAACAAAACCCAGTAGCCAAGAGCCAGAGCTAGATTTTTAAATAGTTTCAAAGAGAGCACTCAGGACTAACCAAGTACTTTCCACCCCAAGCACCATTTCAGGGCCACACTTCCTCTCTCATTTTTTGCCAAGGCTTAAAAATGAGAAGGGAGAGGAAAGGAGATACCAGTGTTAAGTGACCTGAGATAAAACAACAACCAAAACCACAGTTCATGCCCAGAGACAGATTTAGACAATAAAGCCAATTGAATCACAACAGTGCACCAGCTGGTAGAGAGACTCAAGAGCCCCACTTAATGCACTGGGGGAAGAGGATGAAATTTAAGCAAGTTTGTGTGCTTTTGTGTAGTCCAAAGATGACACCGACACAACACCACTGGACAAGTCACAGCCTTCAAATATCACCAACCCCTCATATGAAAGTTCTGCAACACTGACTTCACCAGAACCTACTTATGATCTTTTCTCAGTAAGTATTCATTTTGATTGGAGATTGAGACACTACTAATACAAGGGTAAGAGGGAATGACTTTATAAAAGAGAAATGTCTAGTTGGAACAGAAAAATAAATTTAAGAAACCAGGATTGGAGTTTCTGGCTTTCCTCTCTCCCCCCTAGTTGAGACTGGGTTGCCTCACCTGTAGTAAAATTGAAGCTGTGGTCAAAAGCTGCATCTCAAGGCCATCTTCAAAGACAGCTGAATTAAACTGGACTTCAAATAACACTGGATGACAGTGACACATCCATAAAAACTTAAAAAGCCTTCTAATTTTGTCTTCATGTCTCCTTGCTACAAATGCAGCTGAGAGCCACACTAGCACTCCAAAGAATCTGAAACACAGCAGGGAAGGGGCTGGGAATTCAGGGAAGGAAGGATTGCTCCCTCATGTACATGCAGAGTCTAAAATCAAAATGCACCATTTTGCATCCAGTAAAAGGACTTGTTTGGTAAGAAATGTCAGGTGCCAACTCTGCCATCTGTATGGACAAATTTGCCAAAATGTTACTTTTGTTTCTTAATGCAGTGTTCAAGTCTGATTTTCTTTTTATTCTATTTTATAGGATTCAGATGACCAACAGCTTGTGATGAGTGGTCCTTATGATCCGAATTAGAAACTGAATTTGGCATTAGTCATCTAATAAACACACTTTTGTTTACACTTACTGTGAAAAAAAAGAGCATGTACATTACAGGGAATAAAATCTTGTTACAAATTAAAAACCCAGAGCACAGCTTTGTTTAAGATGCCTTCTATGTAGCTCACAGAAATACAAACTTCAGAAGTGTTGACTGAATCTGAGCAGTGCCAACTATGACTGCTAAAAGCAAAACTGAGTCTCAACTAACCTACCCAGAAGCAGACACCTCTCTGGGAAAAGCAGCTGATTTTCACTCACCTGCTATTTAACTGCTTTTCTTTTTCTATACAGACTTTAAAATGGCTACAAGCACACAGGGCTGCTAACTTGGCAAATATCCTAAATTTTCTAGTACTCCTGGCCTGTGCTTTCATTCTGGCTCAGTTACAATTAGAACAGGCAATTGTGAAACAGAACATGTGGTAAACTTCCATTTTTAAACTGGCTGGTATACTTTCCTGTTAGATAGTCAGCAGCAGGAAACACAGCCATCCTGACTGTCCCCCTTGCCTCCTCCAGCTTCTCCATCTTTCCTCGACCTTGGCTTGGTGTTTGCTTTACATCTCACCTCACTGTCCAAAGGGAAGCAGTGACTGAGGCAGTTTTAGTAAGAAATGCAGGTGATGTCTAGTTGGAACAGAAAAATAAATCCAAGAAACCAGCATTGGAGTTTCTGGCTTTCCTGTCTCCCCCCTACTTGAGACTGAGTTGCCTCATCTGTAGTAAAATTGAAGCTGTGGTCAAAAGCTGCATCTCAAGGCCATCTTCAAAGACAGCTGAATTAAACTGGACTTCCAAGGACACTGGATGACAGTGAATATGTCCAAATGAACCATTTTTGTGAAAAGTGGACTGTGAAGATGAACATCCCCTTGCCATGCAATGTCTACATTCAGTTCTTCAGGCCTGAAGGTTCTTCACACACTGCGTTTTTACCAAGGACAGCAGTAACAGCTGCCACTGTCACCACACACCATCAGAGATGGGAGTTTGATTCAGTGTCACCTCCTTGCATCAAAATATTAAATATCATAATGAGAACATGAGAAAAACCCACAAAACAGCAAGAAAAGAAAGGTTTTCTTTCTGGCAGCAGTAACACCCCCCCAGTCTATATGGCAGGAGGGAAGCCCAGGAAAGCTTTAGTTACCTCTGGGGACTACCCCAGCAGACATTCCCTCAGAACAAGGCAGGGGGCAAATCCAGTGTTGTTGATGCAGCTATTCAGCACAAGGAAGGAAATATAACATGTAAATACACATTCATCTGGATGAAACAAACATAAAGTGAATTTCCTCAACTCCTTCCCCTGTCCCCCTACACAAGCCTGCTAGTTTTCAGAGACTTTAGAAAATTTAGAACACAAAGTTAAACACACACATCTAGGAGAGTTTTCCCCACAGAATTTTGCAATTGATAAAACTCATGTTCTTTCCTTCTCCCCAGTCAATCAAAATATTAAGGCTCACAGAGACCAGAAGATAAAGTCCAAGCATTTATTTTTTGTAATAATCATTAAATATTTTTATCACAAAAAAAAAAAAAAAGCTCCACAATTCATTAATCTCTTTTTACTGACAGGCTATTCAGCTCTGTGTTTTTTATAGACCAGAACAAAAACTTTTCCTTGCTTTGGTGTTCAAATGAACCATACTCCCAAAATTAGTACAGAGACACTGCCCATTAAACATGCCTAAAAATCTCTCTGAAATCAGTAGCATAAGGTTAAATTGAGCAATGCAGAAAGTGTCAAGGTGAAATCATTAAAAAAATGCAAGGCATTTTTAAAAGTTACAAAGCAGCACTTTAGCACTGAAAAATAAATAATTCATTTGAATATTCTCACTTAAATTTATATTATATATAGTTGGGGTCTTTTAAAGAAACATAACCCTTCAATAATTAACTTTTTTCATGCAACATTGTTTATTTCAACGAATCATGCAATATAAACAATATTTTACTTCAGCTGGCTGTTGCAACATAGCTTGGTAGAGAAGTTTTATTTCTACCTTAAGAGAAAGGAAGAGTGAGAGAAGAAAATCTTAAAACAAAACATGCATTATGTGCATAATACAACCATCCAAGCCAATTAAACTGTTCCTGCTTAACAGAGGATGAAGGTACAGTGGTTTGGGTGGGTCTTTGTTTTTTAAGCAGTGCATTGAAATCTCTGGAGCATGAGAGGTGCTCCATACACATAACACCAAGTTCAGTTGAAGCTGAGCATTAGGATAAAGAACTGAAGGCAAATCAGGATATTTCCATCTTCATATTTCATTATCAAGTTATGCTATATATTTCTTGCACAGCCCCACCAAGTCAACTCCTGATGCAGTCAAACTAACTTCCTGCAACACGTTATCTTTTTATTCCAGCAAAACATCAGGACAGTCAGATGAACTTACTCATTTCAAGTATATTCATCTGTTTAAACACAGGGGTGTTTAAATCATACACTGCAGTCAAGTTTGAAATAGGAGTATAGGAAAATCATAAAATCTAAACCACCTCTGAGAACTTCGTACTGATTTCAAGCATACAGGAAAACTACTTACAAAATTGTGCAGGCTAAATTACAGTACATTCTTTACTTTGCAAACATGCTTTTAAAAACATGAAATATACTGTATATGAAATTCAATCCAGGTACTTGCACATACAGACAGGTTAAAAAACAAACAAACAAACCAAACCAGAAAACTTTTGGTCAACAAAAGTTTGTTTGCCTGCAGTCATGATAGAAAGCAAGTGATATCCCAAAATGAATACCAAATGCTATATGTTTTGTTAATCACATGCTTTTAAAAACCAAGCCTTTAATAACTAAAATTTGAAATTATTAATTATATTATGCCTTCCAAAGTGGCTGGGGTGGGAAGCACCACTTGAAAAAACAAACATTTCCTTTGGATTCAAAGAAAGGAAACAATTCTTATCTAAAAACAGCTATATAGCAGTTTATAAAGTGCCTCTTTGAGGAAATACATCAACAGACGTTTTCCTTGTGCAAAATAGACATTTTTCAGCTCAAATCTTTGAAACACATGCTACCCAGAGTTTGTGTTCATGCATTACCTTCAATATCAGTAACTCAATAAAACTTCTAATCTATACCAAAACTATTTTTCTTTATTCAAAAGGTGTACCACTCCTAATTTAGCTTTCAGGCTTGAGCTAAAAACACGTCATCAGAAAACTCTGGGTTCCTCATTTCTTAATTCTTCCTCTAAGTCCTTTTCCCATTGTGCGTGTTTACTTTTGAGTCTAGAAGTCCATTACTGAAGGCTATATGAAATACATTCTCTCCTAGGGAACAGCAAAGCCACATTGTACCACTGGAATAAGACACTGTTTAAAATCTTTAAAAGCAGCATTTAGGATCAAACTGAAGCTTGATAAAGACATCCGTCTGCACTTTGAAATGCAAAATCTCTTGAAACTACTATTATTGGAGAGTGGATACTTGAAGTGTTCTGAAACTCAAAAGAAAAAAGGTTAAGAGGAAAAAAAAAAGTTAAGAGAAGGAAGCTGAAGCAGCCCAAGCTACTGCAAGTTTCCATTTTAGGCTCAGGTCCACCTGCAGCCAAGCACAGACCTGGCAAGAACAGAAACTGCACAGACAGGAGAACGAGCCCAGGTGCCTGAGCCCAGTGCAGCAGAGCCAGGGCACTCCAGCCCTTGGCCCCTCAAAGGTAAGGCTCCGTCTGTAGCAGCAAGGAAAGGTAAAAAGTGTCACCATCCTTCTCAGTCTCACCCTAAGCTGGTTACTAACTTGTATCACCGAATTACTAACACTGCATTTAAGCTCTTCCATGCCACAATCCATTGCAGGCTCCAATGCTGAAAAGGGGCAGAAGAGAGAGTCCTGGTAATTCTTTGTAAACCACAAGGCTGCAGATCAAAGCTTTCAATGAACAAGCTAAAACAAGCACCCCAGAACAACAGCAGTCCTCTCCCTCCAATGGCCCACTAGTAGCTTGGCAGTCCATCATCTCTCCTGTGTGTAAGAGGAGTTTTCACATGTCTGAGCAGGAGAGGAGAAAACCAGGTACAAAACTTATGAGAATAAGTATGAAATACATATAAACCAAAGTAAAAGACTTAAGTGACTTAAATAAAATTCACGTACATTCAAGAAAACCAACAGGTATTTTTAGAGAACAGCTACCAAGAGTTTATTTGATCTGAACTGTCTCTTGTAGGAAAGGTATTCTGAATGTACCAGTGCACAGCTGGTCTGACCAGCCAGGAAGTTCATGCTGCAAAGGAGTCCTTCTTGGATAAAAGGTGTAATCAGGTTCGTAGTTCAAGAGACAGCTCAGTGATGCCATGTAGATATCTGCAAACCTAGAGAGACGTCTCAGGAAGTAAGTTGGATTCTCATCAGTTCTGAATATACTTCCAAAGTGTGCATTGAAGAAGTTCCTGTTCATCTCCCTGTCCCCCAGAAAGAGAAAACAAAGACAGAGAAGTGAACAGACCTGCACACATCTCTTCACCAGCTGGCATCCATAACCTGAAGCAAACAGATCCTAAAACCTGTTCTATGCATTATTCTCTTCCCATTGTTCTTCAAAACACTAAAATGTGCCACAGAAGTTTTTCACCTCTTGCATATATACAATCCAGGTCTAGAAATCACAGTTGTGAAGAGCTTCACACATCTCCCACTAGAGACAAGTTGCTTCTGACATCAGAAACATGACATCTGAAGCCTTCTTTTCTAGGAATTGTGAAAGAAGATTTTTGTCTTTATCTAAATATTAATGACATTCAATGTTCCAAAGATAAAGACTTCTTAAGAAAAGGCAAAGATCTGGCTTAATGCACACAAAAAGCTTAAACACATCTTGGAATTACGTTTTGGGCATTAGTCACTGCCAAGTATTCCCATTTCATTTATTCCCACATTTCTGGAGAAGGCTGCGGTGGTACTGCTGGCCTTGAAAATTGTGCACTTCACACCCCCTGCATTTAGGGATTTCTCCTTCATGATAATAGATTATTAGAACTTCTAGCCCTATTACCTAACTTTGTGATAAATCCATGCTAAATCCAACCTAGAGCAGAGCTCAGCTTCTACGTAGCTGTAGCCATTACAAGCAATCTGCAGAAATCACGTAAAAAACCTGGTAAAGTGACCTAAGCCTTGACAAAGAAATACAATTTTTATTCATGCAGAGGCTGTGTAATCAACAGTGACAGCTGAACACAGAGGGACAGAAGAATCAAAGTGAGAGGGAAAGGGATTTAATGAGATGTTACCTTTACACACAGAAAAGTTACATCTGTTCTAAAGACAGGGAAAAAAGGGTCCATATATACAAAGTGTCAGAGGGGAGAAGAGCTGCGTAAGTGACAGGTAGAATATTGCTTCAAAAATGTTTTATAATATCTGTAACTAGGAGGGAATATAAACCAGGGATGGAAAGAATTGCAAAGAAAGCTGTGGAAGATATTGAATAGAACCCTTGGCTACCAAAGCATAGTGCAAATTCTTCATCCCCTGTGTCTTACCTCATTTCCTTTCTTTCCTTCTTCCATTCTTCTAAGATCATCTGGGAATCAGGATCACGGTGAACCTGAAATGTAAAGTATGGATAACCTGTAACTAAAGATAACTCTGTAAATAAACCTTTCTATTAATAAACCCTTATCAGCTAACAGGATATGAGCAATAATTCAGAGATCAGTATACAGAACTTATCTATGTGCATTTTAAACAACCAAAAGCAGGAATTAATCCAGGCTGACCAGTGGAGAAAGGGGACAAGATGTTGAGAAAACTCCTATTAACTAACAACACAAATAATTGCATTTATCTACAGTCCAACTTTTCAGCGAGACTGAAAGCACTTACAAACATCAATGTCCAGCATTTAGAAACTTGGCTGGATCCCTCTGGCTCTCCAGAGCTGATTACACACACACACAGAGCACAAACCTGCATGTGTTCCAATAATCCTGTCAAGGTTTGCAGCCAGGTCATGGTTTGAATGTACTTCTCTGTGTTCATGATTTTAATCTCTGATCGTAACTCTGGAATAATCGCACCAGTGCGCCAGCCATGCTTCAGGGTCAAGTCCTATTTACCAAGAATTACAAAATACAGATATTAGTCTTAAAAAGAACTACTTAAAAGAAAAGAATCTGACTATTGTTTATCCCAAAGCAGCACTAATTTAATTGGTTTTTATGTATGAAGAGAAGTATTAAACAGCGGGACTTAACTGTGCCAATGGACAATAGAATTTAATTTCAGATTAAGCATCAAATCCTACATTTTTGAAGAGAGAGAGATGAAGAACACACAAGCACTTGCAAATAAACATTAATTCATTAGGTTTAAAACAAACAGCAGGAAATGCCTCTGTAGATGAGAGCTCTGCTGCTGCCAGCAGTACCTGGAGGAACTGAGTGCTGGGTTTATGCTGGTTACCCACACACCCAGCTGACAGAAGGCTACAACCAGGAGCTATTCAAGCTGCTCCTGACAGGTACAACATAAGGCAGCTGCCACCTGCGCTCTCCTCTCCATTGTGCCAGAGTAGAACAGAGCTGCATCCTGCTTCTTGGCCCTCAGTCTTCTGAAGCACCCAGTGTTACTGTTCTTTTTAAAAGCAGACTGAGAGGAAAAATGTTAACATCTGCTGCTGCTGAAACATGTTACAAAAGTTTGGAGTGGAAAAGTCAGGTCCAGGCATTCAAAACTAATCAATTACAAAAGAGCCAAGTGGTGCTCACTTACCCTAAAGTAACAATTAACAGAGCATTTGTTCATAAGGTGGCAAAAAAAAAAAAAGCCTGGAGAGTGGGGATACAAATCAGAGCAAGATCTTGGGAAGAACATTCACAATTAGTGACAAGAAGATTGACTCCTACATTCAAAACAGAAGTTCATTCAGCTGTCATCCAAGTCAGGCATATCCTGTACATTTGGATATCTGTGTTTACTCTCTAGTACATCTGACATAATCAGTATCTGGATCAGGAATACAACTTCACACATTCCTGACCACAGTTAGTAAACAACTTAAATGTTACAAGTCAGGTGGAAAATATGGTTGGCATTTTACAGCACCAGGGCTCCTTGCTGGAAAAAAAAAAAAAAAGCAATATGGCTTAACAACCAATTTTTTTTGTATTTTAAAATATATGAAAGTGTGTTACATTGAATAACTGCAGAGGAAGAGAGGAAAACTAAGAGAAAGCCTTATCTTTTCTCTGATTTTGGGAAAGCAAACTACTTACTGCTAAGTCACTGTATATGTGGTCACCAAAGTAGAGAACCTTAGAGCCCCTCCAGCCAGTAAGCTTCAAAAATTCATACAAGTTACCCTGTAGAAATAATGAGACAGACATTGGAGCAGCATGTGACTTGAATCTTCACAGGCATGAAAAAGGAACTTAGTACACCACTAATAATATTTCATAGCACAAATCTTGCCCTCAGTTTATGCACTATGAATCCCAAATTTTACAGGTGATTTCAGTGATAGCAGCACTTCAAGAGACAATGACATACAATACCAACAATGAATTCATACAACTTCGGACGTTAAAATAACTCTCTTAAAGAATGCATCTGCATTTTAGAAACCTGCATATGCAAAGAAGCTTGGGATTCTAGGAAATAGGTACAAAATTTCAACATAAAGAGTCTATTGAAAGTGTACCTGTTTGTATATCTGGCCTTTCTGCAGCTTGTGAATCTTGTCCCAGAGCAAGACTCCCCTTTCATTCACCTTCCGAAATGGTCTAAAATAGACATGCAATTGTTATGCTGCTGTAGGAATCCTGACACTTCTTAGGAAATTAAAGTATTAGCATTAAAAATATTCATCTCTCAAAAGGAAAAAAAATCTCTAGCGTCTGAATTTTGTAAGAGAAAAAGCAAAACTCCAAAACTTCTACTTTAACCAGTGAAAAGCAATGTAACTTTCCAGTATACCTATGACATTATAAACACAGTTTGAGAGCAACTGCTGAGAAGTAAGGCAGGGACCCCAGGCAGAAGGAAGAAAGAGCATGAGTTGTCTGCCACTAAGGAGGAGAGAACACAAAAAAATAGGTGTGTAAGACTCTTGCCCAATCCCTCAGTTTGCACACCTGGGCAACTGAAGATGAGAGAGCACAGGACTGGGGCCAAGACATATAGCAAAGATCTTTTTAAAATCAAATGCAAAAAGTAAAGGGAAAATAATCCCATCTCCTTTTATCTTACTTTCAAATCATAAGCACACAAAAGAACAGGTTTTTTTCAAGGGTAAAAGTAGGGCATACACACTAGAGATGTGTTTACTTAATCACAACTAGTCCAAATATTCCAGTCTGTCAGCCAGCCAGATGTCTTTTAAATATCATGTGTGATGAAAAAAAAAAACCAAACCCAGAAGCAATGGAAGACATTTCCAGATAAGGGTCTAATTTGAAAGGCATCAAGACTTCTCAGGTTTATTAGGAAAGAAGCACATTTCACTAACATGCAAACAAGAAGTTAAAAATGGCTTCTGTGGCCCTAAGTTGCTCCAGTACACCTGTGACAGCTCCTAGAACTTTCCTAGGCAAAAAAGGGTAAATATTTAGACTTCAGCATTGGGTGTTGCTGCATTTTGTAATGACTTTACCCAGGATTTCATAAAATATTATTTCAATTTACATTGCAGCCAAACGAAAATATTTCCTAACACACTCTACAGCCTTATATGGAAGAGCTGCTTGAATCATTCTTTACTGACTAAACACCCACCTTCGCTTATCATTGAAAAAGTTTGGTTTTTCAGCCTGGACAATGACAACATCAAAGAGATCCCTCCAGTCCTTGCCAACAATGAACTTCATGCCTTTGTCCCTAAAAAGGACAGAGGAATATTAACAATTAACTGTAGCAAGGTGCTGTTGCCTGTGCAATAAAATGAATTATACTAGAGAACCTCATCTTCCCCATCCTTTACAAATGCATAGTTAAAGAGCAAACAACTGCTCACGTACACAAAGCTGCTGGGACTGTTTGTGATGAGAAACATCTTCTTGCCATGATCAGCCAGCTTTGCTAACACTGCACGAGTTTGTTCAGCATAGCAGATGTATTTCTCTGTGAGGATTGGGAAAGACACAGCATTAATTGAGAAAACTCTTGTGAAAAACTTTGTATGCATTCAACCAAGAGCTCAGAACATGAGGTTATACTTTAACACACCTTTGACAAGTGGGAATAAGTTGTTCAAATTTTAGAAATTTAGAATTTGTAATCTTTAAGTATGGAAGGCAGAAAAATCATATACGATCAGTAAGAAAAGCTTTGATAGATTATACCATTAGTACTTACCAATATCTGCTTCAATTGCTCTGTACATTATTCCTTTGATATGAACATCCCTGATTGAATCCTGTGAGGAAAGCAATGAGCAGTAATAAACTTCATCTTTTCAAGTGTTCACCAAATAGCAACAGTAATTTGTTTTTAAAACAACTCATTTCCCAACACTTCCAATTTTACAGAAATGCCATGTAATGTTCAATATAATTATATATATGTATGCGTGTATATCTATATATATGATGTCACCACTAGACAAAGACTAAGCTTCTCTTCTGAGAAATTAACTTCATAATTTTGGGAAGTACAAAACTATATAGCAGAGGGGCACTTGTACATAACTGTGAAGGGTTGCTCAGGAGGGTGAAGTGAAAGCCCTCTGCAGAAGCAGAGTCATCACAGATTTCCAGTGACCTTTGGAGCAGAACACATTCCTTTCCCCTTCCAAAAAAAAAAAAATTGTACATCTGACAGATTTTAGATTATAATCACTCACAAATGCCCTGATTATTTACATAAGAAATTTATGAACAGATGAAAGAAGTTAAATGTTTGAACAAAGTACTTATAAGGCACTCTGGAGGCATTTAACAGCTCTCCTGAGCCAGCTTTGGACCAACCAGCTTTGTTTAGAACAGTAGTAGTGCCATTTCACTGCTTACTCAGGGTATGTCCTCAAAATCCTCAAAAAATACCACTATAGGGTTTCCAAAATGCTTGTAATGCTGAATAGTACAGAAATTTCTCTACATGCTTCAGAGAAACCACAAGAACTGGCCTTCTCCATGTTACATAACCATGACATAAGATTATCCCCTCTGCAGGACACATGCTGAGGAATCAAGAGGGTCAAATTACCCTAGACTAGTACTAGAGCTTATCTGGAGGAGGAAGAGAGGTCAATAGGGAAAAAAGATAGTTCAAAAGTATGAGATAGCAAATGATTGTACACTAGTCAAAATGAAAGCTCCAAACTGGAACTCCCTATAGCCTCTTACATTCCCTATAACCTAGTAATTCCCTGATAGTGAGAAAAAGATATGTTCAACCACAATCAAAAGAACTTTTATCATCTTACAAGATATTCTTCACTTTCCCCTATTCACCCCTCAAACCCACAAAAAGAGCAAAATTTCTAGAATGCCAGCTGTCAAATCAATTTCAGTCTCTTCTTTTCCGAACTCTACCTTAATTCTACTTATACACTTATACTTTAATTCTTATACACTTATACTCTACCTTAATTCTACTTATACACTTATACTCTACCTTAATTCTACTTATACACTTATACTCTACCTTAATTCTACTTATACACTTATATTTTTATGGTTGCATATCTATAATTGCTCCATACTAAACCTAAAGTGAGGTATTTCACTGAGGCTAGCACAAAAGGTGAAAGCTTCCTGAAGTGCTCACAGAGAAGACACACAAATATACAAGTTTATCCAAATCTTCAAAGCTTGACATCTACCTTGACATCTTTGTACAGATGAACAGGTTCATAGTCTATGTTGTTTTTCAGAAAATATTCATTCACACAAGAAAGGAGTGTCATTTCTGGCAAGGAAAATATATCCATGAATTGCTTCATTGTATTTCCTTGTGAGCTCTACAGTGATGGGAAGAAAAGGAAAGGAAAATACAAAGTCAGGCATTTCCCAGATTAGAACACTTCCATTTGTTCAGTATAAACACTTCAGCTTAGTTGCAATATTCAGCTTTTGCCATTCCTCTTCACATGGCTAAAGATTGTTTTTCAACTAAGACCTTCAATAAAGTTAACTCCAACAAAAGTGTTGTGATTAATTCTTCAAATAAATCCAAATCATTACTCATAAAAATGATATTTTAATTCATAAAAACAAGCCAGTACTCAGCTAAAAGACAAGAGAAGGCCTTCACTAGAAGTCTGCACTTCTGCAAAGGCATCCCACGGGGAATGCCAGAGTGATATTCACAACTGCTGCAGAGACTAGATTCAGGAATTCTAAATTCAGCTCCTTAAAGTAAGAACAAGTACAAGAACAATAAAATGTTCCACATCAAAAAGAAGGGCTTTTCATGTCAACATGAAATTAACATCTGGACATTAAAAGGGGTGAAATAAACTCGGCTTTTTAGCAAAAAGTCAGCTTCACCCTTCATTTGGGAAAGAGGAAGCAACCCACCAGAGGAAAAAAAATCAACTTTATTGGCAAAGTTTAGGATTTAACATAGAAGTTTTATCTTTTATCACTCATCTTTTGTCAAATCCTCTTACTGTGACTCTGACAGGTTGCATGCAGGAGTTGCCTCCATACATTTAGTTGCTGCAATAGCAGCTAAGCCATCAGACCACCAGGAAAAAGTAAAGTACATGAACCAGATATGGTTCATTTGCCAGCCTTTATCAGAATCTGTGTGCAACACTGAGAAAGTCACTTGATTTTCTGTGTTCCACCACTCTGTCTGTATGACTTGGTAAGGGAACAGACAGAGAATAAACTACAGCAAGGAGAGAGAAAAATAATTTGTCACTTTAAATGGCAAACATCACATATAGCACTAAAGTCAATCATATATTACGAAAATATAACTGCTACTTATATAATGAGAACAAAATTTAAACACCACCACTCTCATGCCAAAAAAACCTCACCCAATTTAAAGACCCTTTTGTGGTTTTACCTTTCCATAGAAGTCACTCATTTGCTCTAAAGGGACATGGGAACCATCATACATTGCAATCACTTCTTCATCTGGGACAACACTGAGGCCTCTGGAAAAAAACACTAGCTTTAGTTCAAAAGTCAGATTAAAATTTTCAAGTAATCACCAAACCCTGACAGATTAACACTTAGATCTGGATCTTATTAAAACCCTAATAATGTCACATGAACATTTGTGTTTTTAAGTTAAAACAGCACCTTTCCTTACCAAACAAGTAACATTTTAACAGCCTCATGTACACAAAACACATTCCAGTTTTAAGTCCCTCCTACTTTCTTATGGGAAAAGAGCTTATTAGTGCTGATTAAAGCTATGCCTCAAGGGGTTTTTCAAAAAGTGGTTAGAACTTCCAGTTTCTTAACACAAAGTAATTCCTCATGGTGCCTTTTCTTTTATACAGCACTGATGATATGATAGTGCTTAAATCAGATTATTCTGCAGCATGACCTTGAAGATTTAAGGGAGTGAAAAATATACACAACCTTTAACTAAATAAGAATTTCTTTTTAAATGTATGAACAGTTTAGCTTCCCAGAATTTAAAACTACTTGAAGGATGGTCGTTAATTAAAACATTCAAATAAAACAAAAAATGGGGAAGAAGGAGATAACATTTCCCCAGAGTTTATCAACTATTAAGAGAGTACAGGCTTTAGTTTGGTTTTGAATGTTTACAGCATCAAGCATCTTGCACTAAAGCATCTAAAAGACTGCAGGCATGCAAACATCCTCACCAGAGGCCACAGAAGCATTGCTATTTTACTCAGGATTAAAAAAAAAAACACACTAATGCAAACCAGATACGCTGGACTCCTTTTTCCAAACCTACTTAATGATGTCTTGCAGCCTTGTAAAAAAGACAATTACTTCTGTGCCTCCCTTTCTTGGTCTGACCAAGAAGAGTTCCCAGCATTAAAATAAAAATAAATTAATTCACAAGTCTAGTGCTTTCAGTGCTTAGAGTCCACACCAGCTTTGCAGTGGAAAGGCATGATATATGAACTTCCTCAGGGATTTTGTGGTGGCAGAATCCTACATTAACCAGCTCTTTTAGTGCACTTCTGTCTCCACGCACCAACTGGGACACAACTCTGAGCTGCTGCTGGGAGAACTCCAGCATTCAAGTCGGTCTTGTGCACCAACAGAGCAGATAATACTTGGGGTTTGTAACATACAGAGTTCAGCATCACCCCCTCCACAGCAGCAAGCACAAAGAAATGCAACCAAAATATAAACCAGACACCAAGTAACACCAGCAGAACTGAGGAGGTACCTTCTGGTCTGCAGACAGCTATGCCAAGTGCTATTTGAATACTGCTAGAGAAAACACTTGTGCATCAGCAGCTACTTAAGCACAGATCAACAGAGGACAATGTGAAAGCCACAGTGGAGAGATGACTGCCTAGGCAAAGCTGTAGATTACTTTTACCCCAAGTCTCACAGTCCTGACAGTTCACAGTGCACCTGTATAACCACACATCATCCTGACATCAGCTCTCATGGCCCTCAGCCTCCTTTTTCCTCTCCTCATCCCTGTACAGGTGTTTGAGGAAACAGTATGAAGGTCTGATGCAAACCATCATTTCCAGGTCACATCCCCTTTTGGACCCAAATTTGCATGTTCTGTCCTCATGGTGGGTGGGGGAACACAACTAAGAGTGCAACAGCTTAAACCTGGGTAAAAGTCTTTTTGTCCAATGACTTTAAGAAAGGTGGCCTGGCTTCTTGTCTAATTTAAAGTCTGGTACCAAGCGTGGTGCAAGTCAATTTGGCTGATATGTGTAAACTGAAAAGCTCTATGCAAACACAGCAGGACCTCTCAAGTATCTCCACAACCACACCAAAGTCATGCCATCAGGTACCCTGTGACAATTATTTACATAGAAAGCAACAGCAGAGAAGTCATCAGGGTATTTTTAGATGTCTTTCAGCACAATTTCACAGCCGGAAACAAAGTGAGTCAGCACTGTGTGACCAACCAGCTTGCCAATTCTGCCAGGGCTGATCTGGGGAATCAGCTGGGCTGGATCAGGCAGTGGATGTGTACACATCTGTGTGTACACACAGAGATGCAAAGAAAACCCCTACCAGCAAGGCCAGGATGCTCATTCATGTCTGTGGTCATCATAGCATGGGTCCTGGTAAGAATCCCAGCTGTACACTAATAAATGCAGTTAAAAGAAACAAAAAGTAAAAGCACACATTGTTACTATAAAGAAAAAATAACTTTACCCACCTGTAAACTGTTCCCAGCTGAATATAATGAAAAGCATCGATCTTCATTAATAATGCCTGCCAAGTAAAAAAAAGAAAATTTTTATCACTTCAACTATTTGACACGAAATTACAAAAGTCAAAGCAATTTTATCTATAACTTTTCTGCCTCAAAAGAACACCTGAGCACTCTCCTTGCAACTTCCCTCACAGCTTCCAAAATACTTTTATCAATGATTTTACCTAGTATTATCCTGTTGCACCCTAAGTTGTCTTTCGCCACCCACCATAAGGACAAAAGGCCCAAAACATGTTCTACTTAAGGGACATTAAAAAACTAGAATTATTCTTATTGATGATGTTAATAATATTAACATAATAACAACAATAGTAATAATAAAGACTGGTATGAAAAACATGAAACAAAATCCTTACACATCAATGCAGAGTAAAAAGTTGAAAGGCTTAAGAGCTCTCTATTTTTTTGGCTATGTTCTCAGCACTACATAACTCATCACAAAGTTATTTATACATACCCGGTGCACATCATAATGAAGCCCTCTGATGGCAAAATTGGGATCATAATCATATTTTCTTATTTCTGCAGGATACTAAGAAAAGAGCAATGATTTGATTTTAAAACTATAATCAAAACAATAAAAATTGTTTCTGCAGATTTTTAGAAGTCTAAGTTTTCTATGCTTCTTATTTGCTGTAATCATTTAGGAGAATTTTTCATAGGCTGGTGAGATTTGCAGGAACATATGTGTGCAAGACAAGTCAAACATTTTTTCAAAATCCAAAGTCATTGTTTTAAATCTAAGGCCATCCTGGTATCTGAAGTTGGACATTCAGGTAATCTGTAGTGATTACCTTTGAACATTAGCCTCTTGTTCAAAAAAGTTAATTTAATATATTCTTAATACATTCTTCATACATTAAAAAACTCATTTAGAGGTGTTCATGAACTGAATGTCTGTAATGTACTCTTCCCTCAGGTTATTTATATATAATTAGGAAGCTCACTCCATTATATGGTGTGGGCTGTAGTCTAACATTTTTCAGTACAAGCCCATTATCAGACAACTGTAATTTTGTCCTGCTGTAAACACATGTTGCCAGGAAAAGAAATGTCAGGTGCATGTCTTGGGCTAAGGGCTTTGTTCACTTGTTTTTAAAGGGTGAAATATTTCAGTAGTTTCAACATGGCCTGAGAAAACTATAATTTCTTTGATGAAAACACTGAAAGGCAGTCCTTCATTCTCCTCCCACAAGTTACAGCAGCCTTAGAACCAGACATTGTTTTTCACCTTCTCTACAAGAGTCTCCATACATATCAGGCTAATTTACAAGCCTTCAGGGGGAAAAGTGCATTAGGCAGCTTCAAGAAAGCCTCTAGCTACTTTATAAGAAATAAACTGTAATTTCCCCCCAAAGTTCTTATCTTGCTGAAGAGGACTTTCTCTGCAACTGCTGTAGATTGCATTTGTACTGAATACAGGCATCTATAGCTAAAGAAAACAGTCCTATCATCCCTACACTAGCACTTCCAGAAAACATGAGGCAGGCTACTGATCTGAACGAAGAACCGCATCAAAAGCCTACAGACAGCTTGGAAGAGGCACAGGTTTGGTCAGGGAACATGAAGAAGAGACACAAGGGAAATCATCAGGGAATGATACAGAATGTGATCAACTAAAGACTATCATGCAATGCACGTGCCCCAAAGCAACCACACCAAGAATGTACAATAAAATTTATTTCTGACTTTATCAAGTTTCTGCATACTTGACTTGCTACTTTAATTTATTCTACTAGAAAGTTGTCTTTTCAGACACATGCCAGTACATATGAACTTACCCTGGCATATAAATCAAAGCTTCCTTGCAAACCAAACAAGGAAATGGTAGAAATGGTACTGTTTGCTTACCCCACTTTTGGTAGGGACAAATATAACTGGACTGAGACAGCAGTCCTGATAAAAAGGCACAAGGCCTGTGCATCAGGAAAGAAATGAACCCAGGGAAAAGAGCTTACATAGAACACCTGCTGCCACCTTTGTGATTAGCATTGAATTGATGCTTATTCTCTTGGACAAGTCCTTGCTTCCTACACTGCATTCTGCAATTTTTCTTGTATTACCTCTCACTGCCATGAGCAAAATTTGCCATCTTTTGGGTTGACTGTGGCAGTCATAATGACCACTGTCTAGAAGGTCTTTTTCTAATAGTAAAGGCAAAAAATATATAAACAGTACAAGTAGATAAATTCCAAAAGGAGATAATTTCAATAAGCTGTCTCAAAAAGTAATTACAGCTTTGTTTAGTAGAACTCAGGAGACTTTAACCAAGACAAACTGGAAAGCTACTGCTCCCCAAATCCATTCAAACAGTAAAGGCAAAACACCATTAGAATTTTTGTCTACAAGAATTAATCTTGACTCCTACAGTAACATGGGTTTTTCCCATGAATGATGTAGCTTTAAAAAAGTATATTTACACATCCCACAGAAACTGCTATCAAGACATGCCAGAATTGCAGGGGGATAAAGCTGTGTATGCTTGTAGCACCCATGAAGTTTTGATTGCTCTTCCAAGGATATTTATAGGTGTTTATAAATAGCTCCTAACCTTTAGATTCAAATACGAAAGTAGAATAACACCACGCATTCAGATTTAGGTTGTATAAAAATACACAAGCAGCTTTATTAACATACTCCATGGACTTTCTGTCTTTTCCTTTCCCACAAGTCCTACAGTTTAATTAATTTTGCTTCTTTTAGTCCACAGATTTTTTTCAGTCTTTATCCCAGAAACACCTTCAGTTACCTCGGCCACCCATCTCCTCCTCCACTTCCTGCCACACCGGAGCTTTTCCCATCCCCAAACTAGACAAGAAGCAGCTCCAAACTGCCTGGATGTCAAGTTGTCACCAAGGCAAGAACACTGCCTGGAGAGGCAGGAGGGCAGTACTCTGACCTGAACACTTTCCTGTATCCAGGCTCTGATCACTGCACACGCTGCCCCTTCAGCCAAGGCAGCTGAAACGCCGGGTACACACAGAGCACACCACAAGCCCTCAGTGCAATCAAAGCCCTGCTGTGAAGTCCAGCTAAAAATATTTCACAGGGAAATTAATCACTGCACTCACAGCAAGGGATGAAACACAGTAATGGTAACTTTTAAGCTTCCTATTTATTAATGTGACTCCAATAAATGACAATCAGGAACAAACAACAAACGGCACGCCCACATTAAAAGATAGGACAAATATCCCTAACAGACTGTTCTCTGCTCAAAACTGCAGCTGAGAATAAAACAGGGCTTCTGTTGTGAATATCTAGCTGTTGTACAAAATGTGCTATAAGAGAGCCAAGCTAGGACTGAGGCATAAAAAGATGATTCATGCCTCTCATTGAAAAATCATTTATTATACCCTTTCTTCATAAGTGTATTGTTCTTCCATTAATTTTACTTACCCGATGCTCATTAATAAGAAGATCTCGAGCAGCATTGAATATGAGCGTGTGCAGATGTTTAGAATAAAAGACCAGGGTGTAGTCATAATCAAACCCATAAATTTCAATGTCTGACAGGCTCATTTCATTGTTTGAAAAAATAGCATCTGGATTCAGCATGTTACTCATAATTGAAGGAACCAATTCTGTGAACAGAGGAGAGGAAAAAATGTTATACCAGCCTTGTACCTTTATTAAATAAAGGCATAGAAATCCATTAGCAATTGCTAACTATAGAGAAATGATGATGGAAACTATCAAACTAATTCACACTAACCTCCTAGTTGTTAACAATAAGATGCTATTGAACATACTGTCCTTAACTTGTCTTGGTGATCCATAGGTTTTATTCCAAGTAAGCTTTTCTCTGCAGTCCAAGTTTGAAGAGAAGATGCATTTTGGCATCTTGATTATTGGAGAACACCAGACATAATTTTTTGCTAACTCCATTAACACATTTATTATTGTTTTTGAACATGAATTTGGAGTTGAAGAATATTATTACTACTAGTAGTCTAGGAGCCTTGTCTTCTGCTCCCATTACTTGGTCCAGCTCCTGCCCCTGAAGCAGAACTGATATTGTTCTAATTTGATATTGCTTTAATTTTTGCTTCACCATTTCAAGGTTATCACATTAATCAATTTCAGCTCACAAGAATAAACTATACGTGACTGTGGACATAACTATTACATACACATTATTATGCTTATTAACCTCCCAGAGAATCAGAAAACCAAAAATACTCCGCTCATTTTCTACACCAACACAGAGTGTGCAAATCACTTCAATTTTTAAGAATATGTTTCTGTTGATATTTGATTTAAAAAGTATACTGACTGAGAAATTAAAACTGTGATATAATAAGTAACTTTAGGACCAACACCAATGTCAGTACTAAACATTGAGAGTGTTTATATTTCTTGTTTACAAAACTAGAAAGAGCAACATTAGGAAGTTAAACTCTACTCTCCCAGCAGCATAAAACATGAGCATGTTTTCCTTCCTTTCCATATACTGTCTTTATACTTCAGACTTCCCTACCAGTGGAAAAAAAAGGGGAACATTCATCTTAAATCCGTGCTTGTAAAGGTGAGTTTTAAAGGGAATGTGCTTTGTTTGGTTACTTTCCATATAGGTTTAAAAGGAATTGACCAAGCTTCTCTCAAAACCCTCAGCTCTGAGGACAGATCCCTACACACTCCACCATTGAAAACATCTCAACAAGGCAGGCAGGCATGGGGACTTCAGATGCAGACACCCAAGTCTTTTAGTTTTTAAGAGGGAAAAAAACAAATTCACTGAGTTTAATTTCAAACTTCAAATAAAGCCCAGCAATCAAATCAAACACAATTTGACATGCTACGATTAACGCAAATATTCCTACTATATTCCTATTCCTCTATAGAAAGGGCCATGGAGCATTCAATTAACGTGAAGTCATAAGCACAGTTTTTAATCAACTTCCAAAATGACATTACAACACCCATTTCTGTATTAGAAAGTAGTTTTTCAAATGCCAATTGTACAGCTTGGTGAGTCAACACTTGTTTTAAAAATAAATATATTTATGTAGCTATATATAGATAAAAAGATACTTCAGCTGAAAACTAGCTTGACTCGTGGCTGTCTGAAAACAGACAGTATGAACAGTTGGCAGCTATTAGACATTCTGGCCAGCAGACAGTATCACAAGTGCTATAATCCTTGGGTCAAAAAACAGGAGAGCCTTCTAGCCTTGTCATCTCAACATCATAATTAACTGAAATATCATATACTTGAAGCCATTGGGGTGACTAACTTGTAATATAATAGCCTGAAATATTCTAGAAGCAGTTGCCTCATCTTTCGCCAGCTCACACCCACTGACCAACTTATTTTCTCACAACATTACCCTACCTCAGCTCCTAAGTATTATTTGGGTGTAGTTTAGAACAAGAGAAAGTTAATTCCAAAAACAGGAAAAGAAAAAATAGATTCAAAATAAAATGCACTTCCCTTCTTCCTATCCCTTATCTCACCCTCCAAAGCCCACAGACCGCTCTTGAGATCGCTAACATAGCTTTTAATTTCACTTCTGAAATGCTGACGCTATTCTACATTCACAAATGCTTTGCTGCACACATTGCTGTGAAGTCCCAGTTCACATTCAAGACTCTTAAGTGCAGGAAAACACAATAATTTCTTTCTTTATAGGCAAAACAAGCAAGCTAAAGCATTATCCAATGCCACTACAGGACACGGCCTTCCCCATGGCATTATAGAAGACACTCTGCCTCTTTTGCTTTCAGCTCTCAGAAAAAAACACATTTTCAAGCAAGTTTTATCTTGGTAATTCTCTTCCCATCGGAGCAAGGGCAGAAGCAAGCATTTTGCTTGATTTTTCCCTTAGTTTTTTGCCTGGATGGGCTGAAGACCAGGGCTTCCCAGAGTCATGTATGTACTGTGAGCATTCCATAATGCCTCACATAGCATTGTGATGGAGCCGCACACAAAATTAAGACTCATCCAAAACTTCACAGCATTTCAACTTTTTGGAAAAGCAGTCTATTTCAGAATAGTCACGTGGTGCATATATAGAGCGGTCATCAATGAGATGACCAACTTCTCGATTTTCTTTCTACGTTTGCTCTCCTACACTCAACACACCTCCAAAACCTGCCACTCTGCCCGGTCCAAGACGCGCTGCCCCAAAGGCGCTCCGAGAGCCGCGGCGCCGCACGGGCGATGGCGTGAGGGGCTCAGCGCTCCCTCCGAGGGGAGGGCGAAGGGGCTGCCGCCTCCACAGCCCGCGTCCCCGCTGGCCGGCCCCCAGGACCACCGGCTGAGGCTCTCCCCGCGCTGCCGCTCCGGCCCTGGGCACACCACGGCAGCCGGAGCCCGCGCCTCGGCCCCCGGACCCTTCCCGCTCCCCCACAGGCTTCGCCCTTGCCCCGCTCCCAGCCGCCACCACGGCTCCGCTCCGGCCCGCTGAGGGGGAGCCGCGCCGCTGCCGCCGCTCACCCTTGGTGACCCTCTTGGCCTCCTTGTAGCGCGACCACAGGTAGCTCTTCATGTCGGACGCCGGCTGCTGCTGCTGCTGCGGGGCCACGGTGCAGAGGGGAGCGGCGCCCGCGGCGGGCAGGACGCGGCCCCGCCGCCCGCCCGCGCCCGCCCT
>JAYDZK010000056.1:63103329-63122222 GCA_034509185.1 Euphonia xanthogaster | reverse complement strand
AAGATGTTAGGAAGTTCTAAGCTTAATAATGGAGCTGTGTGCATTGTGTTTTAAGGCTTACAAGCAGATATTGTATCTGAAATAAGCAAGCATTGTTTTCACTGGAGGTACGTGTGCATATAGAGGTTGGATGGAACTACTGTCAATGTGCTTTTGCTTTGTGTGATTGGTGAAAAAGTTTATAAAGCAAGTTGTAACATTAAGTTCTTGGTCTGCTGCTTAAGATGTGAGCTGATGGCATCTTCTCATTGTCATAATTATGTAATGAGACTGATGCTAAAAAATAAAACATCTCAGAGCACATTCTTAGCAGTCTTGTCTCATTTGTGATTTGTGCATAGACTTCTGGCCAGCAATATTTTAAGTTCACTTAGTACTTCTATTGCCTGAGCTCTGAAGGTCTAATTTCATAATTCATAAGTACCATTATGCTGTTTCTACTTAACTTAGAGGTTTTCAGCAAATTTTGCAAATGAACAAATGGCTTCATGACATGTATTAAATTCAAAGTGAACAAGACGAAGACACCTGAGAAAAACAAATAGAAAATAAAGGAATAGTCACAGTAAAATCACAGTAAATAAATTGCAAGTCACAGTTCCTAAATTGAAATCACAATTTATAAATCACATTTATAAATCTCAATTGCCCTTCAAATGTCCCACCCAGACTGCTGAATTTCTTTTCTGATGCTGAAGGGCTAATCTATCTCCAAGTTATCTCTTGGCACTTGCAATAAATTCTTAAGATGAATGCAAAAAAACCCCAAATTAGTTTGTTCTATTAATTATGTTAGAAAATGCTGTGCAACATTTGAAACATGCCCTCTCAGATGAATGGAAATCAGATGCAGCCCTGTTTTCTTACAGTCTGTTTCTCCCACTTTTAACAAAAAACGGCAAAGAAACATAAAATGGATCTGGAAGGGCAACCAGTGTTGTAACAGTTTCATGGAGAATAGAATAATTCAGATTTTTTTTCCCTTCAGACTAAATCTGAAGCACATTGGAAAAATGAGCAGGAATCATATGTCTGAAATCTTCAAGGGATATTAAGGCCAAGAGGCTAAATGTCTGCCTCAGAGATGCTCTGGAGGATGCACATTGGCTAAATGATGTCCAGCCTTTGAAAACCTGGATATGCTCCAGCCTGGGCCTTGGAGAAAAGGGCCTTAATGAGCCTCCAGTATCTGCATCTATTGTTCAGCAGAACATCTCAGGCTGGGTGAAAGATGGATGTAATTTGTGGGGATCTAAACCTAAGGCAGCAGCTCCTGCCCTTATTTGCACTGCTTCAAAGACTTCCTGTGAAGTCTGAGAGATCAAGGAGAAGGGAAAGATCAAGGAGAAGGGAATGAACTGTCTCAGCCTGACCTGCCCTTTGGCCAGGCTGTCTGGGGAGCTGGTGTGGGGGAGCTTTTGAAGCATTCTGCTCCCCAGCCCAGCGGCTCTGGGCTCAGGAGAGGCTGGGATTGCCTCTCTGCCTCTGTCCACATCATCAGCTGTGCCATCACATGGACCTGAGGGTTTGTGTGGCCACGTGCTGCTGCCCCTGGGCAGCTCCACTCTTTCCCTCCTACACACTGCAAAGGCAAATGTACTTGAAGGTTTTCCTCTTTTTTTTTTTTTTTTTGGCTGGAAGAGAATGCCCAGCTACTGAAAGAAAACATAAGGCAGGATGCAGGAGTAAGAAATAACTTAGATGGGCTCAGTTTAGGTCAAATTTCTGGAAACCTGCAGCTCTATCAATTTTCCAACAGTGAATCAGGAAATAAAATGTTGTTTATAGTCCATGCTACCCTTGGCTCTCTGCACTCTGTAAAGGGTGTTTTTAATCCCAAAAAGGCTCACTACTTCTGGCAGTCCCAGCTCTGCTCCTGCTGCCAGGGGAAAAATGGGGGAGAAGATGTAAAGTGAGTGAATGGCATAGGAAATTTTAGTGATATATTCCAAAAAATGATTAGCTGGAACATATTGCACAGATTCAGCAAACACCTAAAATTCCATCAGGTTGGGTTTGACAATGAGAGGATCACCTTGAGGAGTGACAGACTAGATAAGCCCTAGAGAATTTTAGAAAGTACTATTTAGCCTTGGTGCAGACAAACAGGGAAACAAAAAAGTCAGCTGGCTACCTTAAATGTCTTTGGACTGTGCTGTTCCTTGTTTCTATTTTGCTTCACAATTGCCCCCAAAGTGAAAAGCACTTCAGATAAAACAGAAAAAACTGATTAGCAAGTTCTACCAAGTGTGCAAGATCCAGCCTCCTGAAGTGAGACCAAGCCAAGAAACGTAATGGAAATTTTGACTCCATTTGAAAATGGTTATTGTCACAACTTCAAAGCTACTCAACCAGTTTTCTGCATGCTTAATCTGCTTTTAGCATTTCACCAGTATGCTCAAAATCTGTTGCCTGTGTGTCCAACCATCACAATAAATATGCAGTGTTGTTGTTGGCATCTAGGGCCCAGTTATGCATTTGCTTGTTTGCTTTTTGAAGCACAAGTAAGCCACGCCAGTTTTCCTGATACTGAAGAATAAACAGAAGGGACAATTTTGACCCAGTAAAACTTGGTCATGAGGGTCATGGACAACTGAAAAGCTGTGTTTATGTGTGATAGAATGGAAATTGCATTAATGATTTGCTGGTGTACAACCACAAAAAAACATCATTACTCAGTCTGAATGGAAGATGCAAGTCTGCTACTCCAATGGATTCTGTGGGAATGACAAAAAGCCTTTTTCTCAGATGGGGAAGGATCACCAGCATCCTTTCTGAACAACACTGGCCTCTAAACTAAACACACCTCTAGTCTAAAATTTTTTATGCAGCCATGGAAAATAATGGAAATTAAGGTCCAAAATCCCTACCCTGCCATGGGAAAGCATTTGAAGAAAGCATTTTCACTATCCATGGGCAACACTTACTGGAACACTGCCATAAACCAGATGACATCTGAGCTTATGATAGTACCAGATGTGCCAGGCCTCCTAAAAAGAAAATGTGAGAGAAGGCATGTTCAGTTTCCATTAGGCTGGAAAGAACAGGAGTGAATTATCCTGTACAGGGCTGTGCTGCTTCTGCTACCCAAACCAGTTCACTTCAAGCCAGTGTGGCTCTCTCTGCCCTCTTCTGCCACTGATTGTCCCTTTGGGTCCTCCTTAAATGAACAAGGAAATCAATCTCGAGGTTCTCAATCCAGATTTCCCTTCCACGAGGTGAAAAGATAGATCTGTTGAGGTCAGGGAGGCTGCATTTATTTTTCTATTTTATATTTTATTTTATTGAAAAAGGGACAGCACAGGGTGGGGGCAATTCTGCAAGCTGAGGGTGGAGGCAATGGGTGCCTGTCACAGGCAGCACCAGCCCTGCAGCCCTGGAGAGGTTTTGTGCCATCAGAGGGAAGTCAGCAGGGTCTTGTTCCCATTTGCCTTTAGAAAGAAAGGTTTAATCACCCCCATTTTTTTTGCCAGCTGAGCCAACAGAAAATTGGGAAGGCAAGCAGGAGACAACCAGCTTTTTGGGAGTGGGAGGGGAGAGGAGCTGTCAGGCCTTGCTGTTTGTGTTTCTATTTCTGTTTTAAGTTTTGTTTTGAAATAAAACACATTATTACACCTCTGCAAACTGTTGCATTTTTCTAAGCCAGCCCAGAAACACAGCCTATGATCTCATGGCAGCAAAGTCTGGGGGCACAAGGGAGGATACAAAGGCAAAAGAAGACTGGCTGTGGTCTCAGCAGCTCCTTGTGCTGGCAGGAACAAATCTCTGCATAAAAGCAAAGCTAGGCAAACATCCATCTGATAGCCTTTCCAAACTGCAGCTTGACTCAGTCACAGCTCTGCTTTTCAAGCTCAGCTCCTTTGTTTCAACCCTACTACTGGTTGTTTTTCAGATGGACTATTTGCTGCAGGAATTTTGCTTTTCATTTCCCAGGCAGCTGGAGCTTGTTAAAAGTGCTTTTCCAGGGCAGTATTTTATACCAGTACCCGATAATGGCTCACCTGTAAACACCCTCTCTAACGAGCACCTTTGGGCACCCCTGGCCCTGGTTGGCACGGGGAGGGGGGTGGATGCTGGGTAACAAGTTTAAGCCCCAGCTTTCTTCAGTGTGTTTTTCCCCCCCTTCCTAATCTCTCCTGACATAATGTTGAAAGTTATTACTTAGCTGCATAAAGAAAACCATCTGTCAATTATTCACCTGCTCACATGTGGGACCAGGTAGCCAGAAGCTGTTAGTGCAAGGCAAGGCAACCACTGCCCAGCTTCTGAGAAAGCAAAATTCCACTTTTAGTCCTCTGATTCAATCGTCTACGTGGGGTAAGTCAGTAAAAAAATCTGTTCTCCCTCAGAGAACAACTGAGACTGGTCCAAATACTATTTTTGACATCCAAGTCACAGCTCAGGAGCCTATCAACTTCTTTTGAGAGCATTTGGAAGATGAGACTTTTAGCAGCTGTAAATAAGTTTTTAAGTGCACATCTTGCTGAAGAGATGTATGGAGTGGAGGTTGTTTGTGCTCATCTGTAAAGTGGATCCTCATGTTGTGTAGCAAAAATGCAACACCCAAGCTCTAGCCAACACCCAGAGTGCTCCTGTTGTCAGAAATGACAAAATTTACTGCTTCTCCAGTTTCCCTGTCATGGAAACTGGACTTTTCAGAAGCACTTGGTGTCTGCTGGAGCCTGGTCCTGTCACTACCAGTTTAACAACAATTTCAGTTGAGCTAGACTCTGAATAGAGGGCTTTGGCTATGTGTGCCTTGACTAAAATGCCCAATTTTTTTTGCCTTACATCCTGCAATTAACAGGAAATTGTACCAAAGGTTTTTTGAGACTGCTCAAAAAGATCATCTGGGAAAAAAGTCACTCTTGAAGAAACTCATGACCTGTAGGCAGACTTTTGCTAATGTTACTCCACAGTAGATATTTTCTGCTGTGGTTGGCAGAATCACTTGAGGTCTGTGGATTTCTTATTGGCCTCTCTGGAGCTTAAAAGGAGAAAAACAGGACTTCTTGTTTTGGCCTTGTGTGCTTGAATTTGCTGTGGCATAGTCTTCGGTGGACACTGCCCCCTTGGGTCCCTAGAATTGGGAAAAAGCCTGAAAGCCAGCATTTAAGAGAATCCTTGCTTAAAGCTGAAAGATCTCTTTTGGTAAGCAAAGATTCTGCCATTTAAAAATCTAGCTTGTGTTGTTAATGTTTTCACTGTTCTTAAAATCTTTTTTTTTTTTTTTTTTTTTTCCTGGTGATCTCCAAGGGGAGGCTGGGAGTTCTGAAACAGAGTTGTCTAGATGGGTCTTCACTGACACCCTGAATCCAAGGTGGGTAAAGCTGGTTGGGTTGGTGAGAGTGCCTCAGCTGAGATCTACTAAAAGAAAAAAAAGCCTAAATCCCAAGGAATTTATGCTATATACCAGCAGCAATATTGCCAGACCTGGGGAGGGTTAAAACACTTGCTAATAGGTAATACCAGGCATGTATTGCTCACTTCCCCAAAGAGGGACTGAAAGCTGCAGGAAGATGTTTTTCCTCCAAGTCTCCAAACTGGATGGAATAATAGAAGTGTTTCCTTAAATTGTACACTCACAAATCACAGCAGTTATAACTTGAACTCCCAGAAATAATGTGCTAAAGATTTTGCAGAAGATAAACTGGGATTACATTTGCTGTAAGTAGCCAGCATTCATGGAGCAGTGTGTCAGCTACTGGAATAACTGTGCCTTAACTTTGCAGATGATCTGCTATTTGTGTGTGCTCCATCTTTTCAAGAATAAAAGGAAGAGGAAAACAAAGCACACTCGGTGTTGGTCACAGTGAGATCAGCCAGGTCAGAGCTGAGCATTCCCAGAAATCCCAGGCAAGGGATGCTAAACTGCTTCTTGAGCTGGCTGCATAGGAAAAATGTGGAACCTATAGAAGCCAGAAGCAAAATGGCCAGATTAAGGCAGCATTATCAGCAGCTGTTTTTTGGTCTTAAATAGAAAGTGCTTTTTAAGGAGGTCTGTTGGGAATACTCCCACAACTAAGTGAGCCCACAGCAGTGTGCTGCTGATGACTAAGTAAATGGAGATGGAGCAGAGTTGAATGGTTCCCAGAGGAGCTGCCATATTTCTTTCCAGGATTTCTTGGACAGGAGGATATGTCTGAGCTGTTTGTGATGCCTTCATAATAAGTATGGTCCTTGTGAGACCTGGTGTGCACACACTGCTCCAGCATTTTGGTGTGTGCAGCATGTCCAAGGCACTGGGAGCACCTGGGGCTGTCCCTGCTCCCAGCCCACAGGGCCAGCCCTGGCACCTGGTCAGACATGGATGGACATGGAAATGGATATGGAAACACTTCTCTGTTGGGAGGTGCCATAGGATGAGTGGGAACTGAGCTGGGCCTGCTGTGTTAAATGTTAAAACAGGATCCCTGGGCACAGGCTGCAGGGCTCAGCTGGGATGCCCTTTGCTGCTTTCCAGGGGGCCTGCCTGAGGTGTGCACAGGAAAGTGTCCCAGGGAGTTTTGCCAAATCTCCAGATTTTCCCAAGACAGAGATGGAAAACTGGAAAAATTTGCAAAAGGGTATTTCAGGATTTATATCTTCCTCTCAGCAACGTTTGAACAATTTTGCCAGCATCCAGTGTTTCTGTTGCATACGAGATGGGGCACAGTCAATGTAGCAGTGAAGAAATCACTGCTTTGCTACAACTTCAGCATAAACTCAATTTACAGCTCCCAGTCCAAGGATGCTCAGACCTAGCCATAGATGATAGTGTGTTCCAGAGCCTCTTCTCTTTGGTTCTTAAAACCACCTCTTCCATTCAGGACATGCTTTTTCTAAACACATTTCCTTGTCAGTTTACAGTTTCTATTCCAGAATACTTTGCTTTTACCTGCAGTAGAAGCAGCCTGACAGCACAGAGGACAACTGTCAGGGGCACACATGCTGCAGATGCCATTAGAGGCAAGTCAGCCCTTTCAAAGACATTTTTAAAATATCATCTCCACAGCCGGTGTGGCCATTTGTTAAAGACAAATGGCACTTGGGGAGCCTGGAAACCAGGATCAGTCATTAGGTGGATCTAAAATATGTGTCATCTGTTTAGTGTTGTATCCCCTTACGTGCTGGGGAGATCAGAGGGAAACAGGAGACCCATCTGCAGCCTGGTGGTGAGCCAGTCACCAGCAGATGATCTCTGCTGAGGGTGAGAGCCACGGGCTGAGTGCCCCTGTGGCAGTGACAGCAGCAGTGCCACAGCCATGGCAAGGCCCAGCTGATGTGGCCTCTGGGGAGGGCACCTTCACACAGGCAGAAAAAGAAGGGTGGGATTGTTGGGTGAGTCACTATTTGGCATGGGTATGAAATCAGTGGGCTCAGCCTGGCTCTGTGGTTTCCTTTCTTTCTGGGCAGGGATCTGCACAAGCCAGAGGAGCTGCTGGGTGGACGGGATTTGCAACCGCTTTATTTTCCCTGGGCTAAAAATACTCTGCAAACTTGGGTTTTATTTTCCATTCCTAACAGCTGAGCCCTGGTCTGGAGGGAATGAATGTGTTATCCCACTGTGAAAACATCTAAACAGGTGGAAAGGACAAAGGAGGGTAGAAAGAGAGGGTGGAGAGGCTGGTTTTAGACAGAAATCCTGTTTCCTTTCCAGAAACAGACTGAAGGCTCTGTAGGTAATTTTAAAACTAAAACCTGTATTCACCTTGTCATGTGTTTTCTTGTGTGAAAGAGCCTTGTGTTGGAAAACACCAGGAGGAAAACTGTTATGGAGACCCTGTCAGAGGAAAGAGAAAACTGTGGGCACTGTGCTGCTCTTTCAGTCAGACCCAAACATTCTGCCAATAAACCTCATTTTTCACCTGTAACTTCTGTTATGCCAGCTGGACTCTCCCATTCAGCTTTACCAAAGGGCTTTCTTTTATCTTCTTCTGAGAAAGCTGTTTATGAAAACTATCCCAGCTCTGAGACAGCCCTGGTGAGGCATCCCAGTGCTGCCTGGTGGTGCTGCTCCTGTAGCCACCCCCGTGCCTCAGCACAGAAAAGGCCATCAAGCAGGTTGAATTGTGCTAAATGTTATGTTTCCCATTTTTTTCAGTATGGAAATATTTTCCACTAAGAAGTGTGATCCTGCCTGGTAAGACTCCCTTCATCCAAATCCTTTCTGGATTGCAAGTAAGTCTGCAAAGGCAAGGGCTAATGCACTAATCCATTCTGGTACTGTATGTCTTTATAGGAGCTTTTTAGAAGAGAAAAACAAGAATAAGAGTCCAGAGACTTGTGCTATACAGAATGTAATCAATAAAGTTATTCAAAGTTTTACACAAAAGCACTCACACGGGTCATTAGGGCAGAAACTTTAATCCACTGAGGTTTAGAAATGAGGAATTTCTTAAGTAGCACCTGAGATTTCTTTTTTCTTCTACAAGTCTTTATGGCTTTGTGGATTGTAAATCCTGTAAAAACACTTTTTTCTTTCCCAAATAAGTATTGTGGAGGAAAAATGAAAAGAAGAGGGATTGTGGGATGTGATTGTCTTTTGGTAACTTCTGCCACTGTTATCATTTGTGTGGCTTCTTTGGTCCTAAGCAGAGGGAAGTCTGGGAGGTGGCCTAGCCTGTGGGAACCATGGAATAAAGGAATAAATGAAAGGGCACATCTAGCTGCTGCACTCCACTCAGATAAGGCTGTTGAACATATCAGCTGTGTGTTTATTGCACATGTTTTATTTGTTGGCATCAGACTGCAAGCACATTCCAGTTGTCTGTATTAGGCCTCCACAGCAGGTCTGGTGGGGATGTGAGGGTTCTCCCCCTCCACCAGGAGATCTGGGGCCTTTACAGTGGAAATTTAGGAATCCTGCTGCTGCTGGATGAGTCTGGTTGCATTACCCAGAGGTGCCTTGAACAGCCACATCAACTAAGGACTTGTGTGCTTGTTAGTTTTATGTGTAAGACTAAGAATAAATTCATTTCAGGGCTGTCAGAGGCTCATGGCTGGGAAGAGCTGATTTAGGCTTGTTTGGGGGCACCATGTCTGCTTGAGGCTAAAGGAGAACATGTGGGAGAGCTCCTCAGAGATTTCTTCTGCTCTGTATAAGCCACTGGAACAAAAGGTAAGTGGAGTTTGTTAGGATTGTTATGATTCATTCAGACTCCACAACACTCAATAAGAGAAAAAAAAAAAATTAAAAAAGCACAGCCAGAAGAACTGGTTGGGTCACCACCACCAACAGAAAGATTTTTACTTCAAGCTGGTTACAAATAGTCACAGTTCAATACTGAACATGTGAAAATGTTGTAATGCAGGCACTGGTGTTCCAGAGAGCAGCAGTGAATTGGAAATGCAGCCTGGCCAAAGTCAAACAAACCAGAAGCAAGTGCCTGAGAGGGCAGAATAGAGAAAGATGACTGAAGGAAGAAAACATGAGCAAGGGAAAATGATTTTGCTGCCTGATTGCTGGTTTCAAGGTTAAAGAGAAAAGATGAAATCAAAGTACCCATTAATTCTAACTGTTCAATCTAACTCGGTTTGCTAATGCTGCAAAACCACTGGTTCACTTTTATCTAAAATTGCCAAAGTGTAATTCAAAGCCTGTTCAAAGAGAATAATGAGATAGCCTGGAAGACCATTGCCTAAAACCCAGTTACAATTATATGCTATCTGTATGGACTCCAGTTTTTATTAGCTTGCATTTGCCCTCAGGGGCATCAGACAAAGGCCATCTATTTGTCAGGCTCTGGAGGAGTGCTAAACCCTTCAGACAGGGTTGAGGGCAGGACTCCATCTCTCTCCCTGGGATTTCCTGGAGGGATGTAAGCATGTGTGTCCTTCCCCTGTGCATGTCCTGCACCAGTCATCTGCAATGGCTGCATTCCTCTGGGGGCTGCTCTTGCAGCAGGAGCCCTGGCTTGGCTAAAAGACTTGCAGTCTTATCCCAGGAAAATGACTAAAATTGATTTCTTTTTCAGCTGAGCAAGGTTTCTGGACAGAAAACTGGATTCAGAGCTGGAGGAAGCAGGAGGGGGGACTGCTGTACCTCCTGTTGGGTAAATACCCCTTGCTCTTGCCTGCTGGTGGCTGCCTGATAATCTTGTCTAAGTTATGGTCAGAGTATGGCTCATGTAGGGGCAGAGGAATATGTTAAATCCAAGTAAGTTCATGATACACTGGGTATTTGGGAGCAGCTAATTCTTATTTTGCCCATCAGAAGCCCAGTCCCTCCCTCTGCACCTGTGATTTAGGAACAGGTACAGTTTTGCAGTCTCAGATTGGTCTGTCTTTGAGTACAAAATTAATTCCTTGCATAACTTAGCTGTGAAGTTAATGGATTGATTGATACTGATGATTTCATGTTATTCTGTTCAGCTGTTTTTGCCAAGGAAGAAAAATGTGTAATGATATGTTTATTTGTACACTGCAGAGCATAAATGAAAGAGTTGATTGAACTGTTTTTTATTAAGGAAAAAAAAAAAAGGGGAAAACAATATCTTGGCTGTCAGTACTCTTTTGTATCTTTATTGTCTTTGATTCTTTATGGCCTTTACTGGCTTCAGTGGACTTTGGATCAGTCAGTTGCTAATTCATCTTCAAATCTTTACACAAATGACAACGGCAAGTTCACCATGTGTGCAAATTCCTTTATCTTCTGGGAAAATGTGAAGTTTACATCATAAACCAGAGGCCCACAGTAAGTTCTGAGGCCACTTCTGTCACCCCTACAGAAGGATCTTCTGTCAGCCATCCGATGTGTTTCCTTGCCAAGCTGCCAGTGTGAGGAAAAGTAGGCTTTTGTGTGATGCTGTGTGTGATGTCAGGTAGCTGTGGGCAAAGAGTGATCTTTAGCAGACACTTTTCTAAGGAAAGAAATATCCAAGATGCTGTCTAGCAGAGAATGATGGCTAAAGGCAAAGGCAAAGGATACTCCAAGATGGAAAAACTGTTACTTCAATGTGCAATGGTAACATACCCCATGTGAGCAAGAAGTTCAAGGTCCCCCTTATTTAAAGTGTTTAGGACATGGAGTGATCCAGGGGTGGAGCACAGAAGGAGACAAAAATCTCTCTGCATGCTCACTAAGACTTGAAGACAGCTCTTGGAGGAGCCTCTTGCAGAAAGAGATTTTTAAGGGAAAAAGTGGAGAAGCAACTGTTGTGCTATGGATTTGGATCCAGGCAAAGCTCACTGTTTGTGATGAATGAGGACAATTCCTTTGGCAGGTGACATGGAGTGGTGTGACTGTCCTGTCACCATGCTGACCTGAAATCTCACATGATCTGGCTGATGTGATCAAATGAATGTTTCTTTCCACTTGACTGCAGCTTCTCTGAAAGTATCAAGCCCCAGTCTCTGGGGTGAATGTAGAATTTTGCTCCTCATTATTACAGATTATTATATTTCCTGTGCCAGTCACTGGAAACCTGCCTGAAAAGACATAGATCCCCGTGGAGCAGCAGCCAGAACCTGGATCCCAAAGCATCCCTGAAAGGGCTGCATGATGGTAAGTGCTGGGTCATTCTGAAGCACTTCCAAGCCATGACTGTTATTTTTCTCTGCTAAAAACCATTAAAAAACTCTGAGGAGTAACACAAATAACAGGGATGAAAGCCTGATCTTTGTCAGAGATCCAGACACTGACTGCATTGTAGTTTCAGCAGCAGGCATGTGGCTGACTTAAAATCAAGGAGGCAAAATATTATAGGAGCACTCAATGCAGCCATGGAAAACTAGGATTTAACCCTTTTTCAGCCTAACCAGTTGCAGCTTGGAGCGAACAGTGGCCATGTATTTTGTAAAGGAGGAGCTGTTTTTGTTTTTGTTTAAAAAGAGCATTCAGATCAGCTGAGTCTGAGCCAATGCTGAAAACAGAGCTGCCAAATTTATCATTGACCAGAAGATTTGTATGGGGCTAAAGGAGGTTGGTACAGAGAGATTAGAAGCAGATTATCAGCATGCTTTTAGCTTTATCTGTTTCTAGAAGCAAATAATTAGCCCCAGAAACAACTTCATCTTAAAATAAGTTCTAAAATATAAATTATTGGTGTGAAAAGAGTTTCAGGAACTGTTCTTTTTGCCAGAAGGAATTAATTCCCCAAGGACTTAGTTTCAATCAACATGGTTCCCGTAACTCTGCCACGAAAAGCCAATTTCAGGAAACTCATTTAGTTCCTTATTTCAAATCCTCCCTGCAGCCTGCCTGTAGAAGAGGGGAAAAAACAGAAACAGTTCTGATGACAGAAATGGGGTCATGCAGCTTCTGGAGCTTTGTTATGAAATGGAGAAAATTGCCATTTCTTTTTTTTTTTCTTTTTTTTTTTTCTTTTTTTTTTTCTTTTTTTTTGGGGGGTGGGGGCAGGAGGAGGGAGATAAAGTGGTTTGATTGACCTTGTTTGCTGAATTGAGTGACAGGAGCAGCTCCCAGCAGGAACACTGGGCTTATCTCATCCAGAAGAGATTGTCACCCAGGGAAATGAGCATAATCAAGTTGAGAAATGGCATTAATTTGTGCTTGTGCCATGTGTGGTCCTGATAACTTTGGAAATGAAGGAACTGCTCATGGTTTGTCAGCAATACCCAAGTTTCCTTATGCTCTCCATGGCAGCCTGGGTGTCTGATGTCACCTCTTACAGCTTAAACAGCCATGTGGAAAGCATTATAGGATTTCTGGCAACAATGGGGAAAAAGTGGTTGGTTTAAAATGGTTATGTTTGCATGTTTTTCAAAGCAATGAAGATTCAAGCAGTTTCCTTATGCTCTGTTCCCTTATGTTGCTTTGAAAGCTTCCATTAAGGGAAATTATGCACCTTTCAGGAGAGCAGACATGAGTCCTTTTACATATTTGAAGACTTAGGAAAAAAATACTGGAAAAAAATAAGCTTAAAATAAAATATCGTTTCATATCTCAACATAGGCAAAGTGATAAAGGCAAATGAGAAATGAAAACTCTTTGTACACTGGTCTAGACATTAGAGAGGATTTTATAAGACAAAACTTTATGCCGCTGGTACTCTCACAGTGATGATTAAGAAATCAGACCTTTCCAGCTAACATGATGGGTTTTTTGGCCAAACTTGAAAACTGCTGATTTTGTCCAGCCTCCTTCTTTCCTGGGCAAACATCTCCCATGTTGTGGCTCCAGCACTGTTAAATTCTCTTCTGCCTCCCCATTCTGGCCATCCCCACCTGGTGAAACCCACATTTCCAGGGGAGCACAAATCCTCAGGAGCAGGATCAGAAGGTAAGGCTGAGGTCTGCGGTGTGTCTGTGCCAGGAGAGCATCCCTGACCTTCCCCTTTGTAAGGAAGAGCTGGCAAAAGGGTGTGGACCTTGCTGCAGGGTTAGGACTGGCACATTGCATGGAAACATTTGTGCCACTGGAGATTCACCACCAACCAAGGTTTTTCATTTCCCATATGACAGTGTCCCCTGTCCCCCTCTGACAGCTGGGTCACTCTTGGTGACCTAGGACTTAGCGAGTTTTTTCCTAGGTGGTTTTAAGTCCAGGAATCCAATTGTTATCAGGAAATCCAGGACAATGCAGGAAAAGCAGATTCTCAATAAAATGCAAGTTCACCCCTAACTCCCTCCAAGTCACTTGCTGAATAAGAAGCTGCATTTTTTCACAAGGACGTCCTGATTGCTCTACTGACACTGCTTCAGGGAAGGTGACAGTGCCATGCCTGGTGGGAGATGAGGGAGGAAGAAAAGCATCCTCCATCAGCCTGCTGGAGGCTTCCAGTTCAGGGAGGTCAGGGACAGACCACTGGCCTGTGCAGGCAGTGGCTTTGGTGAGGGTGTGATGCCTGCTTGGATGGCATGAGCTGCCTCACAGCACCCTAAAGAGAGGGATGCCACTGCTGCTCAGGGTGAAAATAAACCTGCATTTCCCCCTCAAGGCAAAGGTGTTTGTGAACCTGTGCTTGAGCTGGGGGGGTGGGGGGAAAGAAAGAAAAGACACAAATGGGGCATTTGGCATGTGCCAAATATATGAGCTGTTCTAAAAGTACGATGTGTCATGGGCTCATTATTCATCAATGCTTCATCACACTGAGTTTATGGTGGCATTTAAAGTGGAGAAAAAAAAAAGACGTCATTTACATGAAATGCTGGAGACACTCCCTCCACCCTTTGATTCCTTCAGTAAGCTGGAAGGAGGTTTGTGTGTGCATGAGAAAGTGTGCTATACAATGCCAGCCTTTATTCTCTCCTTGAATTACTCATACTGTGCAGTATGTAGCAAAAAAAGAAAAAAAAAAGGAAAAGAAAGAAAAAAAAAAAAGGGAAAAATGTTTGGGGCCTATTTTGCTGTTAAGAAATAACAGTGAAACACTGGAGCCAAGCTACAATGTGAACGAAGGCACTGATGGCTTCTGGAGTTTATTTTTCAAGTGGCTTTTTTGAATGCTGATATCTCTCTGTGCTTCACACTGCAGTTGCTACTTTCCTCTGCACACAGGACAACCCGAATTCCTTCCACAGCCCCCTAAGTCCTGACCTCAACAAAGGAGTGGCTGTTGTCCCACTGCACAGGGTTCTGCAGGCTGTTAAACCACGGAGGTGGAGAGCACCAGGCTGCCCCTGGGGCAGGGGCTGGAAATTTGGGATCATCAGTGCAAGGGATTTGGGCAAGGTGGAGAGCTCTGCATGAGACCCCGCATCTCACTGTAAGGCAGCTGTCCAGCAGAGGACAACTTGTGAGTTCAAGAGCTGACCTCCTTCCCCGGGGTTTGAGGGTTTTTTGAACCTTCTGGGTCTTCTCTCCTGACAAAAAAGAGCATGATTTAAAATCCAAGCCATGGCACAGAGCAAGGAGGGATATGGGAGGCTGTGGCCAGTGGCCTTGGAATGGGGCAGTGCTGCCTCAGAGCCCAGGGAGCACAGCCAGAGAGAGGCAGGAGACCCCTGGAAGGACATGGGAGACAGAGCAGGGGGTGCAGGGCTGCGCATTTACGCCTTGTGCTGACGTCCACCCTGAGGAATTCACATGGGTGTGTTCTCACTGTCTGGCCATGGCTAAGCTTAAAGATTATTTGATTGCTCATTTTGGAGGCTCTTTAGTTTTTCAAAGTTAATTTCCTAATTTAGGCAACACACCAACCTTTTTTCCTTATCTTTTCCCCAATTTTTGCTAAGAGGGGAGAGTCAACTTTTACTACCTATGGCATTATCCAAGGTTTCTTCAGTCCCAACGTAACACAATAGATTGGACTGGCTCCAGAAGAGTTTGTTTAGTCCCATATATAATTATTACCTTGTAAACAGGATGCACCTTTAAGTTATAATTTAAATATGATAAACAGGCCAAACCCAAAGAGTTTTATTATCCCAGGACACAGTTATTACCAACTTAACAGGAAACACCTGCAAGTTATTGTTAAAATTAGAGATGGCTGAAAAATGGGGAAATAATTTTTGTGGAACAAAAAAATAGAATTATTGAAATTATTGCTTTCTAAAAGGTTCAAACATATCCATTTGGGTGAAATTTTATGCATTGTTTTTATTGAAATCATGTCTTAATGTTCTCATTGGCAGACAACCATTACAGTTTTCCACTGTGAACTAGCGTTTAGATAAAGGAAGGGTATTAAAAGGATATTGGAAGCCATGTAAATTTAAAATCTCATTGAAACAGTGATCAGAGGCTGGGATTCAATGAGGAGAGCAGTCTCAGCAGTGGGAGGCACGAAGGTCACTGGAGAAGGTTTTAGGAGAGCCACAGAGTGTTGGTGAAAGGTCAAGAAGTGTCTGTTAGCAGTGTGGTCCCTATCTGAGAGGGCTTTCCCAGTAACTTAGTATTGATGGGTTTGTTGTTGTTGTTGGGGTTTTTTTGGGGTTTTGTGGGTTTTTTTTTTTAATTGCTTAATTTTAGAAAATTCTAGAAAACTATTTGAAGGTTTTTTTACGTTATGGCTTTGAAACGGTTGTTGTTTTAATGGACGTCCTTCTGCTGATGTCACAAGAGATAAAAAAAGATGATTTTATATTAAAAATCAGGAAGGGAAAGGAAGATTTATTATTCTCTCCTACAGATTAAAATGATCTACTATATGATGTGTTTTAAATGCTGCTGCTACACTAATGTGCCATTGTCAGATGGACAACCACAAATCTGTATGTGTTTCAAATGACATCGTTAGGCTAAACCTTGCAGGGGTGTCATGAAACCCTCAATGAAAACAGTTTTCCAATTCTTGAAACAAGGCTGCATTAGATTATGGGAGCATTACTAAATTAAATAGCATGGAAAATGCATAACGATGTATTAATGAACAGACCATCAGCCTGAAGAGATTATTGTAGGGGCACATGGTTTATTCTGGCATTTTAGCAGTATAGTTTTTAGTGCTGCAAATTTTTTAATTTAATAATATTTTTTTCAGTAGGAAAATGGGCATAGTTAGTGAGCTGTTTAATGAAAAAACTTTTAAAATGATAGAATATATCTGTAAGAGATGATTTTGAGAGTCTGTGAGTCTCAGGAAACTTCCACATGCCTGGATCACTTAAATATGGGAATGGGGTCACCAAGACAGGAGGAGGCTTTAGAAATGGTACCTGACACATGCTGTCTACTCAATCTTCCCAGACCAGATTAGGAAGAGTGAACTTTGTAAATGCACTTTTCATGTGAAATGTACCACGCTAATTTAAAGCAGGGTGCTGTTTGGATGAGAACACCTCCTTTTTGCAACATGAACACAAAGAGACCAAAAGGCCAAGCAAACTGGAAATTGTGGTAGACAAAAAATGAAATTGAGTTATCTCCGTCCTTTGCTCCTTGATGTCTTTAACTCATCATTTCCCTTTAAATTCAGATTCGCCTTCTAAATGTGGGGAGGTTAAATGTTCTATTACTCAGCCTTGTTATATTATAATTATTGGCATTTTACTTTTGCTACAGCAATGTGGTGAATAAGAGAAGTGACTGCAGCACATGCTGCTCCTCTTTCCCCTGCTTCCATCAGACTTTCCCATTGTGCACGCACAAGGAGCAGAGGACATGACTGAGTAATCAAAATGAGTCACTTTCCTATCTTTGGTGAAATAACTCTCTGTTCAGCACTCCCCTCTGCCAAGTAGCAGGCAGCTATTGCAAGTAGGTAATTGCCCTGCTAACACATGCCAGGGCTCAGATAAGAACCAAGCTGGGTACACGCAGAGTATTAACAAATTCTCCAAGCCCTGACTCTGCAGAATAAGATTCAGCATTTTCATCCAAGATAATATGCTCTAATTAACCAGTGCACGGTACTTTACACTAAATACAGGGCTTGAATAGAACTTTGGGAATGGGATAATGGAGGCTTATTAGGTTAATAAAGAATCATGTGTTCCAAGGCTGACTTAAAAACACAATTAGGCTTCCTTTAAAATAGGCCAAAGCATTTCAGATTTAATC
The DNA here is from genome assembly GCA_034509185.1 of Euphonia xanthogaster. Classification (NCBI taxonomy): domain Eukaryota; kingdom Metazoa; phylum Chordata; class Aves; order Passeriformes; family Fringillidae; genus Euphonia; species Euphonia xanthogaster. The sequence continues at coordinate 63,104,836 of JAYDZK010000056.1, read as the reverse complement.
AGTCCCCTGGAGGTTATTGAAATTATGAAATAGGTTTGGCAATCGATAAGTGACATCATTTATGCTCTTCAGAAAATGAAAATGCTCTAAAGAAACACCAGGAGATTTGGTGGCTAAAAGCCACCTGAAAACAGCCTCAGAGATTGCTTTTTGTCCAGCATTTGGATAGAAAAAAACTTATTACAAAAGTGGGAACCAATCTCTGATATTATGTGAGATATATAAGATGCGTATTTTCCCCAGAGGAGGGGCTTCAGACACTTTGATGAGTTAATGGTGGCTTACAAAATGCTTTCAGAATGCTCCTTTCTCCTCAAACCTTGGGAACATCACAGAGTTTTTCCACAGGGTTCCACTGGCCAGGTTTGGGTCACCTGGTCTACAGCTCTGACTGTCTTGAGTGGTCCATTGTCTGTGAAGCACCACTACAGTGGTGTCCCTGCTGGCCTCTCCTGAAGCCAGTGTGGCATCTCTGTGACAGCAGTGGGTGCCTGCAGGTGGCCACCAGTGTTGGGCTGCAGGTGTCCAAGCACAGGGACTGATTTCAGAGCTCTGTGCCAGATCTGTGACTTCCTTGGGGTGCTGTGGAGGAGGGGCTGGACACAAGGCAGCACTTGCAGCCCAGAAAAGCCAGTTATGTCCTGGGGTGCATCAGAAAAAGCAGGACCCTGCCCCTGTGCCCTGCTCTGGCGAGCCCCCCTTGAAGAGCTGCCTCCAACCGTGGGATCCCAGCACAGGAAGGACAGGGAGCTGCTGGAGCCAGGCCAGAGCAGGGACAGCAAGGGGATCAGACAGATGGAGCAGCTCTGCTGGGAGGAAGGGCTGAGGAAATTGGGATTGTTCAGCCTGGAGAAGAGAATCTTTGGGATGACCCAACTGTGGCCTTCCTACGTGAAGTGAGCCTACAAAAAAAATGGAGAGAGACTCTTGACAAGGGCCTGGAGTGACAGGACCAGTGAGAATGGCTTCACACTGACAGAGAACAGCTTTAGGTTGGATATTAGGAAGAAATTCTTCCCTGTGAGAGTGCTGAGGCCCTGGCACAGGTTTCCCAGAGAAGCCCTGGAAGTGGCCAAGGCCAGGTTGGATGGGGCTTGGAGCAACCTGAGATAGTGGAAGGGGCTGGGGTGGGATGGGCTTTAAGATGCTTTAAGGTCCCTGCCAACCCAAACCCTTCTATGATTCTACAACTCCTGCATGGACACAAACTCTTGGAGCTCTCAATCTCATAGAATTGTGGCAGTTTATTCCCTGTTTTTCTCAGCAATTTTCTCTCAACAACTGCTCTCAGCAACTTGAAAGAATTGCTGGGTTGGTCTGACACTTGACAATGTCGTCTGAATCCTTCCTTGAGTCTTCTGTTGTGAATGTATAACACAGTAGCACACACAACATTAGATGCATTTCTCATTTCTACTTATGTGTCGGGGTTTTTCTTTTTCTTTTTCTTTTTCTTTTTCTTTTTCTTTTTCTTTTTCTTTTTCTTTTTCTTTTTCTTTTTCTTTTT
>JAYDZK010000056.1:63076981-63103314 GCA_034509185.1 Euphonia xanthogaster | reverse complement strand
TTTTTCTTTTTCTTTTTCTTTTTCTTTTTCTTTTTCTTTTTCTTTTTTCTTTTTTCTTTTTCTTTCTTTTTCTTTTTCTTCTTTTTTCTTTTTTGTGGGGGTGATTTTTCTTACATATACAGCCTGAAATGTATTTGTTCTGCCAGCAATCTGTGCCATTATTCTTGCTTTTTATCAATTTAAATTTTTCTTAGCTGATTACGTAGCAACTGATGAGCCAAACACCCCAGGGCCTGATCATTAGGCAAAAATCCTCACCTGAAATCAAAGGGAGTTTCAGCCTAAAGGGTGGGACTGTCTGTCATGAATATTGAAAAACATCATCAAAATGGATCACGCCATTATGTATGCATAATCAGAATAGCCAAATGTGTTTTAACCTTTTTAGTGGAAATAATATTTAAAAAGAAATACTGGAAGGGTGGGAACACATCTGAGGAAAGAGTCTGCAAGTAAAATTTAGCTCATATGACTGGTTTGGTACATTAACAGGGGATTATTTCAAGGACTGGCTCTGTCAGAATTTAATCTTTCCTTTTCAGATCTTCTCAGATTAATTTGAATTTTCTCACATTTAAAAAAAATCAAATATTCACCTAGCTTTTTTCAGTTTTTCTCCACTCACCACCCATCTTCCTCCATCTTCACTGAAACTAAACTCTAGCTGACCCATAACTAATACATGAAAGACTGTAACTCTCAATAGCTGCAAAAAATACTTTATAACACTTCAGCCTGTCAAGGCACAAACCGTTCTCCTCCTCCTCCTCCTCCTCCAGCTATTCAGTGAGTATCACTGTATTTCATTGCTATCTCATCTGAAAAGTGTCAAAGAGAGTTAAGTACACAGGACAAATCCAGGCTTCTAGGAGAGCTCCCACATGCTTTGCACTGAACCCTAATTTCAGTGCCTATCATAAAATACAGTTATTTATACAGCCACTTAGTTCAGTGCCTGCCCCCCCAGCCAAGTGATCTGCAGGAGATCTGTGCAGAACTGACACCAGCTCCCGAATGCCAGGTGAATATTACCTGTGGATCTCTTCTTATCCCATGATGTGACAGAGGTCAAAGCTGTCCTTGGTCAGGACAGGCCATTAGGAAAAATATTTCCTGAATTCTGTGCAATTTCTGGAATTACGTGCAGATTTTTCAGGCCAGCAAGAGCTATGCTTAACCATACACTGTGATACTGCTTTATACTGGCTGCACAAAATAATTAAAATAACAAAGCCCATGGCTGTGTTTTGTTTGCCTCAAGTCACATTAGAATACAATGAGATAAGAAAGCAAATCTTCCTTTCATGTTCTGGAAGTCTGCTTCCTGCTTCCATGTGGATGTGCTATAGGAAACAGCAGGTTAGGTGTGTTTGGAAGTGCATCTGTCAGCCACTTTGCTCATGTAACCCTTGCGTGATATTTGCCTGGAGCAGGGGTGACTCCACCAGGCTCTTGCTGTTTTTCAAGGCACCAGCTGAGGGTCAATCTGCCACTAATTTTTCCCAAAAAGGCAAAAGGAAGAATTTATCTTCTTCAATGGGTTAAACACAATTTGAGTCCAAATGCTGGGCACATGCAACTCAGCACCCATTTCTCCAGTGGGATGCTGGTCCCTTTCCCTTTGAGAGGAGCAGGCACATTGTCAAAACAGAGAATCCAGGAGAGCTGCTGGAAATGCAGCTTTGGGTACCCTGGTGATGCTGCAGTTGGGCAGCAGCCGTGCCACCAGCACATGGCTGGGTAATGTGCAGGATGACTTGGGTAACACAGGGCAAGATTTCACCCTTTTCTTGCCTGTAATTCTTCACCCTGACTTTTTCCAGCTGTGGCCAAACACCCCTAAAATCTGAGATGGCTTCATTCAGCAAAGGTGCAGGCAGCAACTTCTTAGAGGTGCCAGCAGCCTTTTTCCTCTCTCCATTGCATGGCTGCACTTGGGGCCCTCTGGGTTCTTGCAAAGGTTTGGTTCTGCACATCCGGAGCTGTGCAGTGCCCCACCAGCAAAGAAATACATCTACAGACAGTGTAAGGGTAAATATTTACCAGAATTCATCTGTAACAGCACAACAGGAAAACTATTTAAAAACAACAACAACAACAACAACAACAACAACAAAGAAACCAGCCAAGAAATAAAGGAGTGGTTAATCCCATTGCCTGGACTGATCTATTTTTACAGCACTAATAACAAAGACATTGGCAATGAATTGCACTTCTTATCTTCAGCGCAATAGCACTGAGCACCCATGTTCAAGAGCCAGTCTGTCCCTGACATTGCTGGGTTTTATATCAAAAATTAAAGCATTGCTTTTTATAGCATATAGTGGCAGTGTTCACAAAATACCCAAATGATCAGATTTCACTCCCACTGAAGGGAATTTAAAGGCTCCTGCTGACTTATGTGGGAGTTGGATCAGGCCCCATAGCAACTACTTATGCCCAAATACAACCTATGGCTGCTGCAAGTAGGGGCAAGCCTTAGGTTTGCATGATGATGATTCTATTTTAAATTTTGTGTAGGGAACACACACACAGACACACACACACACAATTGTTTGTTTTTCAGAACTGCTTTTATCTCTAAGTATTATGATAACTTTTTATTAGGCTCTAAGCTGGCAGTCTGCAGGTTTAGGGAGGAGTGAATGCTCCTGGTGCCTCTGCCTAGGAATAGATCTGGGATTTAGGGATGCTTGTGTTTGGGTTGTAACAGGCTTGGGAAGGACAAAGGAGTAATTTCCTGATTAGAGCCATTTTTCCTGGTTAGAGCTCCCTGGTTAGAGCCATTTTTCTGAAGCTTCTCTGTAGAGAGCAAGGTCTCAGGAAGCAGGTGCCTCCCAGGAGGGAGGAAAAGGAGTCAGCACACAAACCTCAGAAGGACCTGCAGACAGAAGTCTTAAGGAGGATGGAAATGGAAATGGACATACAACTGTAGGGAAAGATCATGCTTGAGCTACAGGAATCTCACTGCAAGACTCAGACAATATAATTCATGTAAATCTGAGGTTACCTGAAATCTTGAGAAGACACTGGTTGGTGTAACACATGAGAAACAGTAGCCAACGATGAGGGAAGAGCAGCAGGGTGTGAATAAGAAGGGTGTCTAAATTTACCCAGATCTGTACAGCCTTTATGTTTCTTTTAAGAAAACAAAAAAAATCATCACAGGACTTTTTCAAGTTTTAAAGATGATCCCTTTAAAGATGGAGAATGCCACAAGAAAGAGAGGAGGAGGTGCAATGCAGCACGGAGAATGAAATAGCCACCAAGTATGTCCTCTGTTTCCAGCAGCAGATGTTTATGGGAGAGTACAAAGCTGAGGCTGTGTGACATTATTCATTTCCTTGTTTGGCCACAGTAATAATTTCTTCAGGGGCTTCCTGAGGTGGGTGTGCAGCATGGGCAGTTGTGTCCTCCTGTGCCAGCCTTCCGGCATGGATGTTCCAGCCTCCTGGAACCTCTTGGAATTTTACCCTCCTCACTGTGCCATGGCAAGAGACTCTACAAAGTCACTCCATGCTGCCCAATAAAACAGGGAGCCCTTCTTTGCCCCAGCCAGTTAATATCACTTTTTGTGCCCTGTCACTTTGTTCTAACACTTGGTCACCAATGGTTAACTGCTGTCTCTGTCTCCCCATTTATGAATTTGGAGACATCTCCCACATGTCTCCCCTCAATCAGATCATCTTGATATACCTTAGTTATGGTAAATTCTTTCTTTTCTCTGTAAACTAAGATGATGTTCCCAGGGATGAACAGGTAAAATCAATATTTCTGATTCTGGTTTCAAGAAAGTGTCCATGTGAGCTTGGGTTAAAAATCACCTACGGGGAATCACAGCACTTACATTTGAAAATCCCAAATCACCCAATCTTTGTGATTATGGAGAGGCCTATAAGACATACACTCTTAAAATGTAGATAATGATTTTTAAATTAGGTGTTTCAAAATAATCCACTGGCTGCTGAACACATATGACTTTTTCTACTGTTTGGAGCATTGTTGTTCATTTATGTAACGAAGGCAGATAAATCAAATAATGAGAAGCCCACTCCTTCCTCAACCTTTACAGCTGATCCAGCGCCCCAGCCCTGTTTTCATTCAGCTATCTAAATATTCATCTAAACTATTGACCGGATGCAGAGTGGAAAAAATAACTTGAAATAAACAGGCTTCTCTATTTATACACATTCTGCTGTGCTTGTGCTGGGGCTGATGAAGAAGAAGTGTGTTTCTGGAAATCAAATCATTCTGCACAGAAATGAAGATTGCAATGAAAGAGAAAGACAATCCAGTGTTACATCAGTGGACAAAGCCACATCGCAGTGAGTTTGCCTGTCCTCAGAGGCTATGGTGGCATATAATACTTTCCCTGTTGTGGCCATTTTAATTTTGTGTTTTGGTTGAGCACATGGGTGCTCTGATGAAGGACATAGCCATTTCAAGAGTCAGTGAGTTGCACACCTGGTATCTGTGGCCTTTATTTCAGTGTAAGTCAGCTATCTGAGTCACATGAATCGGGGGAGACCAGTTCTCAGGTGCTTTTTTACAACTGTTTGGTTTAGCTCTCCATAAAAATAGAGAGGAGCAATGGAAACAAGGTTTCATTCACTGTTATCCAGAATTTTATCAGCATTATACATTTTTTTAATCACAGTTTATCATTTCAGAGCAATAAGAAAACACTGAGCAGAAGGCTTATTGTCCACTAAACCTTATCTCAAACAGAAAGTCCTGGCAAGGCACAAATCACCCAAAGCAAGTTCTGCTGGCATGAGAGGTATAATATCCAGATTAAGTCAGTAGATATACCTGAGAAGGTATGAAAAAAGCACTATAATTTTAAGGCTATTGCTGGTATCTTGACAATGTTATAAATGAGGTAGTGTCTCATTCTGCAGCAATGTGACCTTATTGACTTCGACAACGGTTGCAGGAAAATTATTGCAGGGTAGAAACTGAGTCAATACTAATGGAAAAGAATAATATCCCCCAAATTCAAGGTCATGCAATCATCTGGCAATGCAGACCACTCAGAAACAGAGAGCTCCAAAGAAACATAAAAGAGTAGGACACAAAGTTTGTGCAAATTATTTACAAAGGTATTTTTTTCCCCCTTCCTAAAGTGATGTATGGTTAGCTAATGTACTTGTTCTTTCCTAGAAGGTGCATGAGCAGATCCTCAGCATTGAGAAAAGAGAATAGCTTTGCCCTCTTGGATTGCAGACAGCAAAGCAGAGGAAAAAAAGGTACTGTGATTCTGAGCATGGGAAATATGAGGCACACACACACACAGAAGTAAGTAAGGTGTTATTCTCTATACAGTGATTTTTAGCACTGTGGATTGGTTAAAAGAGAGAAGACAAAAGATACCCAAATTCCTTTAGAAGTCAGTTGATTCAGGACCAACCTCTAGGGACCTCTCAAGAAAAATAAGGAAACATCCCCAAACACAGAAAATTCAGTGAAACCCAGCCTTGGACACATGCTAAATAACAGCACTGCCTGGAGACAAAAAGGTATTGGGTAGAAACGAGAAAGGCCATAATTCCTAGGGCTTTATTTCCACAGGGTCCCAAACTTTGAAGTATATTTTGACTAAACCTCAGATCACTCTCAGATCGTTTCTCTCAAGGAAGAGCACAGGTTCAAGGAGAATGGGAAACCATAAACAGGTTGGATGTCACATGTAAATAACAACAAGCGGCGCTCCTGACGGAACGGCTGCGGATTTCGAGGAGACGTGGGCTCATGCAGGATGTGAGTAACTCCCAGACACTTCCCACTATCTTTCAGTGGGCTCCCACTGACGTTGCTGGTATCCTGTGGTGAGAGAATAGGACCAATATTTTTAGATGCAGTGCTGGCTGTTCTCTGGAGTCCTTGCAGCACCGGTGTATTTTTAGTGGCTCATTATACGCAGTGGAGGAGCCTTTGCGTCGTGTTGTGTCACACGCAGCGTGTGAACTTCCTCTCCCTGCTCCTCCATGCCTTTGATCCTGCCCATCCAGCCACCACAGCAGCAGAGCTGTCACACCAGCCATGGCCATTTCTTCCTTAATAGGACTTCCCAGGTAGGTGAAACGTGCCCGACAGGGCAGGGTGTCACTGCGCTGACACGACAGCCGCTGCAGAGGGACCAGTTGGAGCAATGCCAGAGATACTGTGGATATTTCATTCCTTTGCCTGTCAATATTCTGTATTCCATGTCACAGTACCCTAAGCATATTTTGCATTCTTTGCAGCTGTAATGTCACCTTGCCAGGTACAGCTGCCTGTAAGATTACACAGTTTACTACTTGGTGACAAGGCCTGATGCCCATTTAGAACACATAATTGAGTGTATTGTGACTAATAAGTTGATCTAGAGTGGTAATTTCTGGTGTTTTTTTTCTGGTGTATGTTTCTAGGAAAGAAGATCAGTTTTCCTTTGTAAAGTTTCTTTGACTTTCCTGTTATGATTGTTATTCCAAATAACTAAAAAGTGATGTTCTACTGAACATCTATGTTTCTATGTTCTGTGTTTTTCTTACTGTCTTCCTTTTCATCAGTGAATCCTTAATAGGTTTTGTCAGTAACACATGCTAGCTGTTAGAGAATCCAGATGAAATTATACAATGCCTCATGACACGCTGTTTCCCCACTCCTCACTGCTATACACCCAATCCATCATGACAGCTGCTTAAGATCCACAATTCCAGTTTCATATGTGAATTTCCTAGAAAAAATAACACAATATTCCTTTTCACTTTGAAAGCACGGGAATAGTAAGATTCTTATTCCCCAGAATTTTGAGAATTTCAACAGAATTTGCAAAACACTTGCATTTGAGTTAGAGAATCACACAATGCATTTTGATGTACTTTCATCACAATTTTCTGCACTGACTCTTCAGACTTTCAGTAGTTTATCACGTCTGTAGGGACAGAATATTGCAAGAGACCAGTGGCTTTATTTTCAACTGCTTTGCACAATCTTTACCTCAGCATGACAGTGAATAGTGGGACCCAGGAGATAAGAGAAGAAATTTTGAGAGCAAATTCTGCTGCTGCTGATCCAGGCCTCTGTGCAGGATTATTGCTGAAACTATAAATGACAGGGCTTCCCTGCAAAGGCTGCTGGCCCTTCACAAAATAAGAGAACCAAAGTTTCCAATGGCTTCCCACCCCCCCCAAAGAATCGAAATCAAATGAGAGTGGATTTTAAGCTCTCCTAAAATCTCCTGCAGCCTCTCTAAGGGCACCCAGAGAGTATTGAGGCCCTGGATGCCACCTGATTTAAAAAAAAAATACTGTGAGGTGCACAGGAGCTGTCTGTTTTGAGGCCTTTCCCCTCCTTTGGGCTGATTCCCAGCCTGAAGTGCCCTGACCTGATACTTGTCCTCACAGATTCTGTGTATCTGTGCACGCACATACATTCATATATTTGTACACAAAAACACCCACAAACCCTTCAGGCAAAAGAGGAGAGACAAACTGTTGATTACAGAAGAAATTCTATCACTCACTGTATGTGAGGTAAAACTGAGTGGCTGAGTCAGGATATTTTATTATTACTTTTGCTCTGCTTTGGTAGGTGGCAACCCCAATGAAAGGGAGGGGGAAAAACCAGAGCTGTGCACCAGCCAGTGATGGGAATGGAAACATCTCTCTGTTCCTTCCAAATGTGATCTCCAGACCAGCCTTGCTTCGTGCTGCTCCTTCAGGCAGCAGTACTTTGGAAAGCATTTCACAGCTCCAACTGTTTTCCCTATGCTCAGGAGAGATTCCTGCTCTCAGCTGTGTAAATGTTTTAACTGAGATTCATGCTTGGCTATTCAGGTCACTGCTTTCTCTTCCGGCCCACACAGGCCAAAATGCATCTATATAAGCACAAAGTGTCCAAAATCAACACAGTATTTTTCACTTGAACACACCCATGGCACGTGGCTCCTTCAGAGTACAGGATACAATGCCAAGCAGTAGATTTGTACATTTGCCTGACCTGAACTTAGCATGATTTATAAAAAAAGAGGCAATAGGCTGGTTGTGTGCCCGAGCAAATCTGCCTTGGCAGAAACTATCATTCCAAGGAAGGAACTCAAGGAAATCAAACTGTCCCTCTGGTCTTGAGAAAGGACTTATCTAATGTAGGAAGCGTTCTCAAAATATTTAATTTGTATTAAGAATTGCAATGTATTTCTTTCTGAATTCAAGTAACCCTCTATCTCCTTTGCTGGAAGAATAAAATAAATTTTCTTCTGCTATTTTGACTTTATTGTTTAGGGGCTTTAGGGACATCTTGAAGCTCAACAGCATTTAAATGATCAAAACACCCTTAGTTGTAGAAAGATCTTGATAGCTCTAGAGATAGATTTAACCAATGCAAAAGTTTTCAGGGATTGTGTTTCCACATATTGACATCCTGCCTGCAACTGTATGTCTAAAAAAACCAGTTTTTTCCATGGCTGATCTTGCAAAACAGAAGGAGGAGGGCTTTCCCTAAGCTTGGGAAAACAACAACAAAAAAATCAAGCCTCTACAGCTAAGATATTAATGCAGCTGTCTTAAACTATCTCCACTGTGCATTATTGTCATTGTCACCACTGTCACAGAATCCCCCTTCTCTTTGCCAGTCTGTGGAAGGAGGTGCTCCCCACACAAGAACCACCAACATGTCTTAACTACAGAAAAGGAATGCTCTAACTTCTATTTGACAGTCATCACAGTTTTTCCCCCCACTTTTAAAATCTATATCCATATTCTAGCCTTGTATTTCTTTCCAACAATATTTTCCCCCACACATTTGGGTTGAAGTTAGCAATAATTCTGGGACAAGAAGATCACTATATTTGATAAATCAGTTTTGGCAGAAAAAAAAAAAATCAAATATTTGTTGTTCAGGAGGCCTCTAGATAGCCCAAACTGTACATGTATCTGTGTGCATCACTGTAAATAAACAAACTTCCCCCAGGAGGCAGAAGAATATTTATTTGTGCTGCAAAATGGTTAATGAATCTCCTCCTGAAGGACATGTTGCTTTCTGTGTACCTTCCCAGCTGCATTAATTACAAGCAGTAATTATGCCTGGTTCAGGTAAAGACAGGTAATTCACCTGGATGGGCCAAAGTAAAAGGTGCCTCACAGAGGACAAAAGTAAAAGCAATACACAAGTTGAAAGTATTTTCCATAGGGTTCTCTTCCCCCTACAGAATCAATGAAGTTGTTACACTGACATTTATTTGTAAAAAGATGTACTGACACAGCCTTAATGCTGGGATGGCTTCAAATTCATATACCAGTGCAGATTACCAGACTGAAGGAAAAATATGCTAAGTTTCAACTCTAGTTTGAGATACAGAAGGGGTAGTGTGTACTGATGAAATCTGCATAATTCTAGGGGCAAATGTTGTCCTGTTCTCAAATTCCACTTAGTTCCACTTGATTGTTTTCTGGGTTTTTTAAACTACACATCCATACCAGTTGCCACCTCTGCTCCCCATGTGGTACCAGGACAATAAGGAGTAGCTCCAGGCCAAGTTAGAGCTGCACATTTAAGTCCTTTTCAGTATTTGGGGTAGCTTTAGGGGAAAGCAATAAAGCCACCCAATGACACATGAAGCAGAGCCCAGCATGAGTAAACAGGACCATCTATCCCTGTTTCCCCCACACACCTAATTTTGCATTAAAAACTTATTTGAATATCTGTCTGAACGTAAGGTTTAATTTTGGAGTTTTTGGAGCAGAGAGGAAGTGGTTTTGGTTTTTTTCCCCTAAGTTTTCAGCCACTTCCCATTAGTTTCTAGTCAGTTTGTGTAATTCTGTTTTATAACAAGGGGCCTAGCAAGTCATGGCCTTAGAGTTTTCCTTATGGCAGCAATCAGTGATCCATAACTGCTATGCCAGCTGCTGGGCAAACTCTCACTTGTCCTAAATGTTCTACAGAGCCAAGATTAGTGAAGTGTAAAAGGAAACACGAACACCCTCATTATCGATTAGAAATAAAAAATGGAGAGTTATTCAGAGTTTTTCCCAAGTTCAGACAGGAGGCCTGAATCACAGTTTCAGCTCCCTCAACGCCAGACCCACACTCCAGTCACCAAAACTACACTTCTGTCAGTAAATCTTTAGGTGTGGTGGTTCCTTTTCTGGCACAGCCTGCTTCCAGATGCTGAATGATCAACTAAGTGAATTTTCTTGCTAGGTAAGGATGCAGGTTATGTCAGAGCCTTTATAATTTCAGCAGTCTACTTTGGTAACTTTGATTTGATGACCCTTTTAGAAGCAAATAGTGAAGTGGGAATCTCAGGAGACATGGTTTGGTGGCAGCAGCAACACCAGATATTCCAAGCCTGCACCCTGCTTGTTCCTATGCCCTAAGCTGTGCCAGGAAAATCCTGCATGTGAAGAAGGCCAGGGAATTTGGTAGATCCTCCCAAACCCAAGCTGTTTTGTTTTTTGTAATTTAAAAATAAGGGAATGTATTCTTGTAGATGCAGGAATGACAAGTGTTACATTGGAAAACTTGAAGCCACATCACTGCTGAGCAGTCTCTGCTCTGGAATCTGTGATGCAGACATGAAATTGTAGGAAATTTCATTTAATACCTGTGTTATATGTCCTGACCAACACCATACCCACAAAAGATAGGTGAATATACATCTTGTAAATGAGTCACCTTTAATGAAATATACAGACTGACTCTCCCTCATTCTGCTCCCCATGTTTTGTTGGGCTTCATATTAAATTGAACTGTGAATATTTACATGCAACACAACATCTATGAAGAACTGTGTTTTACTTATGATCCCAGAGGAAAATGTACTATTACCATGTTAATTTGGAGAAGAGGATGCCAGATGGCTGGAACAGACTGCAGAATATATTTGAAGTTTTGAGAGTTACACATCCTGTGTAGGATGTGCAACATAAAAAATTTAAAACAACAAGTAAGAGAAAAGAATGCTAAGTCTATAGCAGCCTAGGGGTCCTTTATCAGTCCTGCAGTGCATATGAGTAAAATATTGTTAATTACTAAGGGTCAAGATGTGCTTAAGGACGAGGAAAGAAGAATATGTCTGGTATAGAAGCTAACGCAGCTCACTCAGCAAGCATCCACCCTGCAAGCCGGAAGCAAATCCTAGTACTGCTGATAAAAAGCCCCAAGAGAGTTGCCTGAGGTCTTGGTCTAAGAGATAAATCTAAGAAAGAAAATACAACAGCACACTGCCTGTTCTATATAAGAATATCCAGGTCTATCTATACATAACATCCTGTATCTGACAGCATCCAGGAAGAGACAGTGAAAAAGTTTGCTTTTCCTTAATTTCTTTTTCCCAGTGAATTGTGGCCAAAGGTTGCAACCACGTTATCAGAGCACTTGATGCACCCTGGTTTTGTTAATTTGTCTGCATTACCATTTTGGACCTGATTATGCATATCTAAACTAACCTGCCAAGGTGCTTTCAACATGAGCCCCAAACATGGCATTTCCTTTCATTAACTTGGTAACTGCTGTTCTCATTTGCTGCCCTTTTTATTCTTGTGCAACTGGAAGGAGGGAATAGCCATTGCTCCTTCTTCTCTCATGTTATATTTGGTCTGATGGGCACTCTCCAGTGACTCTTTTCCAGGCTGAATAGTCCTGGTCTCCTCAATCTAAAATTATACAGAAATCTCACATACTTCTGACCGTTCCTGCTCCCCAGGCACACCTCCTTCCTAGTCCTGTTATAGCCTTTCTGGAGCTGCACACAGAGATCCAGAGTAGGGTCACTAGGGATTTACGCTGCAGTAAAATTCAATATACCTTCTCCTCACTTTTAATCTCTCTCCCAGTAACTCCCAAATTCCCTTTCCACTTCTGGCCTCAGAGAACTGTTGGAAAGGACTCCAAGATCTGTCCTTTGTGAGTGCCACCTGCACCTGCAGGGCCTTCCCAGTATGGAAATTCTTAGGTTTTTTTCCTCCTCATATTATCTATTCCTTTGCATCTGCTGACTCTGACCTCTGTCTTTTCTTTTATCACCCGGCTGGCTGAAGCTCTTCAGAGTCATTACAGTCATGACACCTTGAATAATATTGTAGCAACAGAAGTCTGCCAGCCATGAAACACTAAATACTTCTGAAGGGCTGGCTTTTGTTGCTATTGCTCACAAGTCTCATTAAGACTTTGGTCTCACATGTCTATCACACTAAGGGTGGGTTCAATCAACCTTTACACAATGCAGAGAAGAAGCAGATACACAAACCCCAAACATACTGATACAAGAACATGTTTGCACTGTTGGAAGGGGTTTGTCTATTGTACCTCAAGTCTGTGTGAAATGAAATCAAAACCATAAAAGAGACAATGGTGCAAGTCAATTATATCAGAAGAGTCAGTGGACTCCAGGGATCTCTTTCTCTGCCTGCCATGAATGTTCAGAAGAGCCTGATGTCTCCACAGCCCCCAGGGCATTGCTTTGGTCCATGCACACAGAACTGCTGTCCCAAACTGAAGTTAATGAGGATTTATCCCCCCCAACATAATAATCCTCCTTAATCTGTAAGCCTCGTTGCTGGACTCTTCGTGTGCATTATCCATTGTGTCAGAGGATAAACCTTTAACTCCAAAACTGTGGCAATCCTTCAGTGATCCCACTCACAACACATGGCAGAGGAGCTGTGTGTGGTGCTTGCCTCTGATTCCTTTCTGCTGTTTGAGTACATGAGAATTGCTCTCAGTTGCTGAAGCAGCCCTCCTTTCTTATCTTCCTGACCACTGTTTGCAACATCTGTCAGTGCTTATTTAGGAGGGCCCCAAGGCTCAAAGAGCACCAGGACAATTACTCTGAGCTCTGTTCTCCATTGTCAGGATGCTCTTGTCTTGGCTTGGAAAAATATGTTCAATGGGAATAAGATAAAACCATGTGAATTTTTTTATGGTTTAGATAGTATATGTTGGCAAAGGCTTGTCTCTAATAAATGCTGTTTCTTTTTTAAATAACGTCAGGGGAAAACCCCATCATAACTCTTTTTAACTATTGTAAGACAATAAACTGCTCTACCCAAATAACATATGGCATTTTTCTCATTTCAACCTGAACTATGTCTCTTTGGCAGATTTCAAAATGTCCTTATAGTCACAGGGGGACAGTGCTGACAGATACAGAGCTCAGGAAAGTTAAATGAAAATTTTCCAATCCTTTCAATGGGAATCTTGGCAGAAGAAGGAAAAGGATAAGACAATGGAATTTCAGCTGATGGGGATAGATGATCCTTCTGCTGCCACAGAAAGCCTAATGTATCTGCTGACAACTGTTGAAAGATGCATTTCCTTCATGATTTTTTTGTTGAATACTTGTATGTTTAGGGACAGTTCTGTTTTCATGCCGACTCAGTGCTGAAAAAAAACAAACGAAGGACAACTTGCGTCCCTTCCAAATGGAAAGAAAATTCAATGCAAAACTTTTGTTTTCATTTTTGAAAGCAGCTCATGACAAATAGCAACTAAAAGCACAAGTAAAAGCAAGCAATTACTGCTGAGCATCACAAGAGCCTCAGTCCTGTAGGCATTTATGTGGCATTTATGCGACTGCCTGCTGAAATAAGCACAGCTGACAGAGTTACACACTTGAAGCACATCTTTACATGGAAATATCTGCACAACCTGGGTGTGAATGCACATGTTTTCACAGAAAGTTCTGAGGCTTGACTAAATACCACTGAAGTTGATGGAAAGGCTCCAGGAGCCTGTAGGAATCAAATCAAAAGGGTGCATACTGTGCCTTCCACCCAAGTCTGCATTAGCAAAGGTGACTTGGGTATCTCTCCCACTACAAAGCCATGTTCAATGCACCTTTGCTCTTTAAAGACCAGATTTTCCTTTTATCAGACCCAAAGCTGTTCCCTTCATACAGACAAAAACCCATGTGAGGAAAAAACACTGCAACTCACAACTTCATGCTGAAAACTTATGCAGAGCAGAAGAAGCAAAACTGCTTATAATTATGGTTGCTCAGTAGCTATAAAATAATTCCTCATCCTCTCCTTCCTCCAACACTGATGAATTGAAGAGAAGCACCAACAGCATAGTGTAGTTTAGATGAAAATATTACCAGTGGAATTAAATATCTCAGATACAAAATTACTTCACTTAATTATTAAATTGCCCACTTTGTTAATTGACTGTAACGGTGACTTGCTCAGTATGTGGCCAGGGCAGAGTTCTGCTCAGACTTGTCATCTGGATGGCTGTGAAAACCTTCTGTGTACCCTTTGTGACTGACTGGGATGTTCCATGTGGCAGACCAGTTTGAAAAACTGCTCTGTACCTAAAACTAAAAAGGAAGAACTGCTTGTGCTTATGAATGAGAATTTAGAGAAAAAAAATTGATTTCCAGTTACTAGAATACTTTGAAATATGCTGTTGATGTGCCCATAATAACTGTAATAATCCTCCCTGATAGCCTTAAAGGCCCCAGAATATATTTCACAGTTATAACATGAGATATGCAACTATTTTGTGGAATGACTGACAATTTAAATAATTTCACAAAATAGTGTCAAGTGTGAAAGTAAGTGATTTCATGGTTCTGTAGACATGCATGTGTAGAAAAATCATGCCAGATTTTGAGAAATTAATTAAACAGTAATTTTACTAAGTGACTGGCTGGGACAATAATTTTGCAAAATGACTGGAAATTTTAGTCATTTTGTAGATGACTCATTCTGCAACAGGAATAGAGCTTACTGATGCACTTGGTTGAGAATTTAATGCCCAAGAAAATGAAGGATTAATTAGCAATCACTACTCCCTGGATTCACTCAGCACTTTGAACTCCTCACTCCCAGCTCTACAATCCATCTGTCTCAAGCTGTCCCTCTCAGGGTAACTGTTGGCTCCCTGGGAAGATGATTTTATGTTGGATGGCTCCAGGGAACTCTAAGAACAGCTGGCTTGGGGCTGACAGTGATATGGCTCCTTGGCTGCCTCTGCTAATCTGACCCAATGGATGTGCAGCTTGAAAACTCAGCAGATAGCCCAAATGCCAAAAAATCTGCAAGTAAACACAAAAGCAACCCTCAGGTTTGTGGGAATGTCTGGGTGTTAGAGCCTGGGGGTGTGCGTGTGCACACCACAGCAAATCCACACCCACGGTGACTGCCATTAATCACCCTGGGATGTTTACTCCTGGCTCATCAGGATGCATGCAAGAGCAAATCCTGGGTTTCTGAGTTTCTGAGTGCATAAACAACATTTAAAAAAAGGGTAATTTAATTTCTGGAGCCACCACACAGTGTATTTTCTCTTCTATGGTGTTAAATGGGCTGAAGATGATGGCCCAGCTGTAAACTGTGTAGGACTGGGATCATCTTCTTTGCACATGCACACAACATGCAGAAACCAGCTTATGACAAATGGCAGAGCCTTGGCTAATGCCTTTTCCAGGAGAAGGGGTCTTTATTCTCCAGGCCTTTCCACTTGCCCTGTTTCCAGCCATGACATCAGCTGAGCTCTAATGTGCCAGCTTGCTTCCTTCATCCATTGAAGGCATTATGAGGAAAACACAGAACATCTGGTGATCACTTGAGAATGTTCCTTGTAGAAGTCGTGATTCTTGCTAGCAGGGTACTGGAAATGAATACACGCATCTGAAAATGAAAATGCACATTGGCATCACTGCAGAACTCTTCTATAGCAGCCCAAAGGCACCAGAAGCTACTTAGTGGGGCAAAAATGCAAAGGGATACTCTGAATCTTCTTTTAAAGGCAGAGTGTTAAATTCTGCACTGCCCCAACTCCTCATTGCTCTCTTAATCTGCAGCTATGTGGGAAGTTCCCACCAGAGCATCAGAGCTGCCTATGGGAATGGGCCATGCTTTATGGTAACAGGAGCCATCAAAGAGAGGTCATCTCTTTGGCTTGGAAAACTACAGCTGGAAAGAGGTTGCTTTTCCTTTCAGCTGCTTTTTGTTTTATTACATGAGCCCAAACACCAGGAAAATTACCTGTATATTGGTACCTATCTAGGAAGAATAAATAATCAAAGGAATTGTATAAGAACAGCTGGAAGAGAAGATGCTTTCGGGTTTCTGAACCATGTGTAATTTATGGCCCATAAAATCCACTTCTCAAATGAAATGACTGGTGATTGTCTCTTCTGTTAGATGGTCTCACCTCCCAGTTTTGTGTGAGAAATCCTCAAAGGGATCAGCTGGAAGAGGGACCCTGAATCTCCCCTGACTGAGAACATCTTCATATGGGGGAATCTCTCATCTGACTCCATCACCAGAGAGAAAAGAATCAGGCTTCAGTTGTAAATTTACAGAAGTTTTCTTTCAACAAAAGTTATCTGAGATTCCCAAAACCATCCCTCTCTTCTTGCTTAGTCCTTTGCTCCTTAGCCTGCATTCTTGCACTGAAGAAAAGTCCTCTTATTTTGAGACCAAGCTCCCTGGTACCCAGATCCTACCAGAACTGTGTTTCTCAGAGCCTATCACTGTACTGAGTAAAAAGAAAAATGAAGATAAAAATATTGGAGACCCTCTACAATCAATATCCTGTACAGAAAGTAAAATAATTACACCTTAAGAGGTCTGGTTTTGTTATGCAAACACAGGTATGAATTGGTGGAATTTCTGAAGCAAACCTGTGCTTAAATTGTGTGAGACATTCAAAAGAAGAATGAGTGATATAAAATGCCTCCAAAATACTTGTTTTTATGAAGAGGACGATTTAGGGTTAGAGGAGATTGCCTTTATGAAAATGCAGTGGAAAACACTGTTCAAGCATGAACTAAACCAAAGCTTATCAACCATTAGGTTGGTCTAGGAGCTGGACTTTGATGATCCTAGTGGGTCCATTCCAACTCAGGATATTCTAGGATTTTAAGAAGTCCACTTATATTCTCTTCAGTATGAATAATGTTTTAAAATGTTATGTATCACCTCCACACAAACCCAATGGGCACACAAGCAAACACACATGTACAGATTTGGGTAGAACAATAAATAGGACATTAAATTCACATATTTATATGTGAACTTCTCTGTGCAGTGCAGAAGCTGACAAAAAAAGAGAACTTTTGTCTGCTGACGTTTGCACATTGACCTGGTTTGGAAATAATGAAGATACAGCTGAGGCCGTAAAGGAGAAATTTCTTCAGAGCAAATTTACTCAACATCTAGAAAAATGAATAACACAACACTGAACAAACTGAAAACAGTCTCAACCTTTGTTGCTTCCCAACGGCCATGACACTATTTGGAAACCTCCTGTGAAACATACACAAGGACTGGCATAATTTCTTGGGTTTGCTGCTTACTTTTTCCAGAAAGGGACCTTCAGACCTGTGCACCTGGAGGACACCATATGCAGTAAAATAATAATAAAAAAAGGGAAACTACTCAGAAATACTTCTTTGCCTCCAACCCTAACAAGACTTCTTTGGGGATGTAAAAGTTCCCTAATACTGAACAGATGTTAAGGTAACCCAAATACAATACCCAGAATCCTTTTTCCAGCCTGTTATTTTATAATTTATCAAAATGTTTAAATGCTGCTTCACTTGGCTATTTAAAAAAATATTATTAAATGAAAGTAAGACTCTTGAGAAGGCTTTGAGCTTTAATGCATTTCACAGAACACCCAGTCAGAGAGGAATGAAGGTGCAAAAAACCTGCCAAGGGCTCAGTGAATGGATAAAGTGTTAGAGGTGATGTGTGTTTTTAGAAGATTTTAGTATAATTTCAAAATTAGGACTGCCTCCTTGAATTCTTATTCAGGTAAGGTGTTCATGGGACCAAAGGACAGATGTTCAGCTTGGGTCATCTATTCAGCCTGGGAGTTTCTGTTTAGTACACATGATTCTCTTTAAATGCTAAATTTAAGCCTATATCTAGCACAGTTTATATTCTCACTTGTACTCATATCAGAGTCCTTATGCATCTTGCAGAAAAGCAAGGACAAAAGCATGAATCCAAAACCAAGAGTCCATTCTCTGGTACCAACAAAATCATCTAAAAGTTGATAGAGCTACACTCCTTTAACCCTGATTCAGAGGGAAATCAGAAACTCTAGAATGGAACATGCTCAAATCCACATTCTGTACTTGAAAATCTGGAAGACTGGTGAGTAAGGAGCAAAGCCAAAACCAAGATGTGAGTTTGGCAAGTGGTACAAATCCAAACTCAAACCACTTGGGAGCTTTGGACACTCAAGTTCTGCTTCCAAATTGTCTGCTGGGCCTTGAGCACATCTTGAATCTGGGGTGGAGAAGCAAATCACAGCATCAAGAGGATTTATTTTTACCTACTCTTATATGCATTGAGATTGTTTTCATATTCATTCACTTTTGATACCTGTCTTGCTTACAGGATTTACAGATGTCTGTTTTTTGGAAACTCCTGTCACTCCATTGCTGTTTTCCTTCTAGCCAGCAGGGAATGCTGGTGTATGGAAGTAACTCTCTCTCTCTGTCTTAGGCAGAAATGTCTCTTCTTCACTTAGGAAAGCACAGAAAACATTTCCTGCACAATCTGGAACAGATTTGTTTCTGGAACAGTTCTGTTCAAACAAAAGGCCAAACTGGCTTTCAAAGGCAGAGTACTCTTACCTTAGTCCACCCTGCTTTGCTGGTGCTTCTAGCTGCCTTAAAGCAGGATGTCCTATTTTACGTATTGTTCCTATTTTTCCTATTTTAGTGCTTGCTACTAAGGCTTCAGCCAAGAAGAATCCTCATACTGCAGTTGTAGAAAGGCCAGCTTGTCTCCAGGCTGGAAGAAATTCTAATCCTTGAATTGCCAACCTCTATTCTTAAATATGTGAATGGTCCAAAGATCTCTCAGAGCTTGATTTGATATGACAAAAGCAAAGGTATTTATGTTCCATGGCTATTTTCCCTTGTCAGATCCAGTGAGGATAACATACAGATGTACTCTAAGCCTTTCAGTATTCTCAAGAGAGAAAGCCCCTTTGGCAGGCATCCTCACTTTTTCAATAAACATAAGGTTTTTCTCAGTTTTGATTTATAGCACTGAACGTGTCTCTTTTCCATTCTGCAGTCAATGATACTGAAAGCTGGAAGTTAATAGTGCCATAAAAAAACCCCAAAGCTTTGTTTCCAAAACCTGCACATATTCTTTAAACTTTTGAAGCAGGGGACATTTGGTGGCAAATTTTCCAAAGTAACTGAGCTCCCAGATAAATTTCCATGGGGACATTCTCCACTTTGCACTCCAAACCCACAATCCCCAAGAAATAAGTTGCTCCCCACTTACTGTGCCCCTTAAGAGTACCAAATGGAAAAGTCTGACAAAGGAAAGAGGAAAGGAGGATGATCCTGTTCCTGTTCTGCAATTGCAAACCTGTTGGGATGAATTGTTTGAGAGCAGCTCTCCAGAGAAGGATTTGAGACTATTGGTGTGTGTAAGATTGGATATGAGCTGGCAATGTGTGTTTGCAGCCCAGAAATCCAGGGATGCATTCAAAGCAGTGAGGGCTGCGGGGAGGGGAGGAGAGGGGGAGGATTCTGCCCCTCTGCCCTGCTCAGGTGAGACCCCACCTGCAGAGCTGCCTGCACCACTGGGATCCCAGCACAAGAAGGACAGGGAGCTGCTGGAGCCAGTCCAGAGGAGGGACATGAAGATGATCAGAGGGATGGAGCAGCTCTGCTGTGAAGAAAAGCTGGGAGAATTGGGATTGATCAGCCTGGAGAATGGAAGGCTTGAGGGTGACCCAGCTGTGGCCTTTCAGTAATTAAATGGGGCTTATAAAGAAGGTGGGGAGACACTTTTTATCAAGGGCTATAATCATAGAACAATAGGATCATGAAGGTTTGGAAAGTCCAAACTTTGACCAAAGACCACTTTGTCAACTCAACCACAGCACTGAGTCCAGTCATTCCTCGGACACCTCCGGGGATGGGGACTCCCCCATCTCCCTGGGCAGGTGATGCCTGATGCCTGACCACCCTTTCAGTGAAGAAATTCTTCCTGATGTCCAACCTGAGCCTCCCCTGGTGCAGCTTGAGGCCATTTCCTCTTGTCCTGTCACTCCTCACATTGTCTGTGAAGGAAGCCAAAGAGCACTGAAAGAGCAGTTTATGACAAGACAGAGCTGCTTATCAGTTTGTGACACAGGGCACCAGGATACACACTGTCCTGACTTTTCATTCCCTTCTTTCCTTCCCCTATGAGCCTCCATCCTTTTACCAACAGCCTTCCCTGGGACTTCTGGAGCGCTTTCCCTGGCACAGCCATGGGGGAACAACTTTCCTAGGTGCAGGCTACCTTCCTCTTCTTTGTGCAGGCTGCCCACCAGTGATGGGAGATCTGTAAGTTCTAGATATGAAGGGTCCCCAGGAGCTAAGGATGGAGTTCCTCCTGCCACAGAGAAGCTCCTGAATCAAAAGAACAAAAAAATGTGGTTTTTTTCCCTTTTGTTCCTTTTTTTTTTTAAATTTCTCTCTCTGAATAGGCCACTTTTGCACAGACAAGCAGTGACCCAGAAAGAATGCATTCATTGCTACTGCATATTGCTGTTTTTGAACACTAAGCTCCTATCCTGATGGAGGTAGCTAGGCAGAGATAATTCTAAAGAGCAGTTCCTGTGAAACTGCAGCCTTAACTTTTACAACAGGATACTGTGGAAAGAAGTGTTATTTTTAGAACCTTGGTTTATCTGGGAAATTTCAGCTTACAGCTGAAATATTACTTTCATGATCCATACACATGAATTTTTATGAATGGTTCTTGAGGGGTTACTTATTGCTTCCAAGCCAGTCTTTGGTAACATTTAAAGTTATAATAGCAGCACTGTAAGGAGTAACCTGGTCCAAGAGTCCTTTAGATCCATGAGCACACATAGCAGATGTGCAGCATCCGAGGGCAGCTCTTCCATTCACCAGGCCCTGTGCAGGCTCTGCACAAAATCTCATGGGCAAAGCTGCACAAGCACCATGTCAGCTGGGCTGTTTGGGCTGCTCCTCTGCTGTGCCATGGCCTCACTGAGGGGAACAGAGCATTTGCCATGGCTGTGGAGAGAGCTCCTCTCAGAGATCACAGGCCTCCCTGGTACAGCTGAAAGACTGCAGAGGCTGTGCACCCCAACACACCCCTGTCCTCAGGAAAATGAGCTTTATCCAACAGGTGAGGCCCCAGTATCTGCCTCTCAGTGGGAAACACCTGAAAACTTCACTCTCTTTTATGCCAGGATATCAGACCATGGTGTGATCTGCACACACCCACCAGGGCCGCTCTGAGAGCCCTGTGTGGCTTCCAACAGTGACACTCTCCCTACATCTTTTTTTCTCTTGCCTCCTTTTTGCTTTGTTTATTTTCCAGGAATTGTCTGAAGTGTTTCCAGTGTGCCTTTACCCAGCTTCAGTTCTGATCTTTCTTTTTCTTCTCCTTTCTTTCTTTACTTTTTTTTCCCCCTCCCTCTGGGCAGCCTCAGTTGAACCTTGTGGCAGCTGAGCAGCAAAGTCTGCTGACTTGCAGCATCCCTGGGGAGCCGATTCAGTCTCTCTCTGTCTGTGGGTCTCTTCAAAGGGCTCCAGCTCAAAGCTGCAGCAAACTGGCAGCTTGCTCTGCTTTTAAATGCATCATGGAACGAGCTGAATGTCAGGGCAGGAGAGCTGGGAGGGTGGGGAGCAGAGGGCTGGATTCCTGAGGGAAGTGGTGCAAGAGAGGAGAGGAAGGGCCTGAAAAATACCCTGGCAAAATCCACAGATATACCACAGGGAGAGACCCAAGGTGGGAGTGGAGCCTTAGAGATTTTGAGATGTTATGAGATGTTATGAATTTTGTAATGAAAAAGAGGAGTTATAAATTTTTTTTTGTTTTGTTTACTTGAAATGTATCATTCTGATTTTGGAAGTTTATTCCTTTAAAGTCCTTCTTTCCTTGCTTTTAATGATTTTTTTTTTTAAGGTCATCTTGGAGTAAAATAAAGTTTAATTTCAGGATGGTTGAAACACAGCATTTCACCTTTCCATAAGCAACACATTTTTGAAAATATTGAACTGTTCTTTCTGATACTTTCAAAACTCTTCCCTCCTTACTTTTTCTGGGACAGATCCCTAAGTTTTTAAGTGGATTTATGATCTGTTTTAATTTCTCCAGAACTCTGTGGTTGGATTTACTATCTGTGGAGCACTGGAGCCATGTGGTGCTGTCAGCCCTCATGTGGAAGAGCAGACTCATGGCTCAGCCACCCCCTGGGACTCAAGAGGCCTCAGCACAGCTTCTGGTTCTGCCAACTGTCTTCACCCAAGGCCAAATTCTTGAAGGCACTTGGATAAGCTACTTTTTATTTTAAAAGGTGCCCAAATAGGCTGGGCATCTAACACACACATTGACGTGATTTCCTGATAATTATAGCCAGAAAAAGCCCTGGGGTGATGCAGGATGGCAGAGCTGCCTTGCATCACTTTGCTGGGTCTTCTTGTGCTCCCTTCAGGGTAAAAAGCCACCCAGAGAGGTCACCCAGAGATGCTGCTGGACTCTGGGTCTGGCACCCACATCCGTAAGGGACAAACCTAATCTGTCCCTGATTACCTCATTACATTAATTGCTACATGGCAAATTGGCAACCCAGTGCACTAATTAAGATGATAGCGTAGAAAAAAACCATTGAGTGTGGAAGGTATTACATAATTCAGAAATATTCTGGGGAAATGAATGCAAAGCAGAGCTAAGGAAAGGCTAGAACACCAGAGTCAGTTTTCTGTCAGCCTCCCTGCAATCTATATTCCAGCCACATTTTCCTTGCTCCCCCTGAGATACTGCACTCCTGGGTCCCACTGTGGCTCAGATAGTTAATCCATCTGAATGATTTTTAAATCCAGACAGTTCTGGGATGGTCTTTTCATGAAGACCATCATCATTTAAAAATCAAAGGTGGTGGTTGCTCTGAGAGGAAGCACTTCTGCTGTCACGACACAGACAGGAAAGGCGAGGAAAGTGTCAAAAGAGAGATTTGTCCCATATGACACTTGGCAGCACTACAGGGAAGCAACTGTCACACAGTATCATAATTATTTTTTTCTCTTTTCTTGCTTTCTTGGTGATATCCAACATCTTTGTAAGAGGCTGTGAGCTCCTCAGAGCAAGAGGTCCCACTGCAATCAGAGGTAAACCACAGGTACAGACATATCCAAGCTGCCCTAGAGCTGCCCCACTCACTGCTGCAGGTGCAGCAGCAGTGGCATGAAATTCAGGGGGCACTAACTACAAAGCTGGGTAAGAGGCAATCAGTCTTGGACACGATCACAGGCAAAGCTAAATTCAGCTCAGATGCTGCAATCACAGCTCCAGGTTCCACCTGAGATGCGGCTGAGTGCACTTCACTGATCCCCTGGGTTGTCTAAGGCATTATACACATTCACCCTACACATGCACTACCTTATCTACAGATTGCATCAATTCATTGTCCAATATATATATAGGACAATGAATATATAATTTATATATATATTTATATTCCTTATATACAGTTTGCATGAATTCATTGCCCTGACTTCTTCTGCACTGGTATTGAGACTCCTTTGTGGTTCCTGGGAATTGCAAATTAAATTATTACATATGGCTGATCTCTGAGCAACTGGACTGTTCAGAGTTGACACAATGTATGTTCTCTTTATGCAAAACTTTTCTGTCCAGCCAGTAATGCTCACTTGGAATTACCTCCATTGTTAAGGCCTTTAATAATGTTTCTGTTCAATGGTCATACCCAAGATGCTAAAAGTTCCCTCCTCTGTAAATGAAATCACATCCTTCTTAAGGCAGGAACTTGAATGTGAGTCTCCCACACCACAGGGAGATGCTGCACCAGTTTCTCCCCCCTCTAGCACTCCCGCAATGTCAGGGCAGGGAATGACCCAGGGAAGCCTTTGCCACCTCTGCTGAGGCTGATCTTGCTCTCTTGAGCTGAAATCCTTCCCTGCACTGAAGTTGCTGCCAATGACAAATTCCAATGAAAGATCATGTTTGTGGCAAGTCAGTGTTTTGTGGTGCAAAACATCTTTTGCTGAGCAATTCTTTACCTGCCCCTGCCTCATGGCTGCCCAGCCCTGCAGTCCTCTGGCTCTGCAGAGGGAAATACAGGTAGGCAATGAATTCCCTCCTCTTTTCCAGTTGCATCCCTGGCCTGCAGGTACCTCTATGGACTCACAGAGCTGCACCTTTCTAAGGTCCCATGCTGCTGTAAAAAACCCTCAAGATGTGAATTTTTTAGTTGAGTTTCCTGCAAGGAAATGAAGAAAGGATCCTTGGAGGGTGTACCCCAGGTACACAGGAGTGCTATGTTGCTTGAGAGCAAGTTCCTAAAATAAATGTCTCTGGGCATAGTCCCTGTGAAATTGTCATCCATAAGAAACCCTCTTGGATCAGACACTTGTACAGACATGTGTTTTCCTAGCTGGCACTGCATCTGTTTGCCCAGCTCTGTAAATCACCAAATTGCCAAGGCTGGAAGAGGTTTTTAAGATCATCAAGTCCAATCTCCAGCCCTGGAGATGGATAAGGAGGTGGATTTAGTTTTCAGACTGCTAACCTTCCACAGGTAATCAGTTCTCACTTAAAAGGCTCAGAAACTACCCTCTGGTAAAATGGATGAAAAAAATGAAGCATCTCTGCTCTGACAGAGGAGTGCACCATGCTGTCTTACAGTGCAATTTTTTTAAGTTCATAAAGAATTGAGAGAAGAGGGTACATGTGAAAGAAAGGTGGCTGACTGCTAAGGAATCATCTGCATGTGAACAATAAAAATAAGCAAGTACTGCTCCTTTTGGAACTGGGAGGTGCAAGCCTGAGGGTTGTTTGTGCATCAACTTGTCATGGTGGCTTTACAAGTGTGTGCCTGCCTGTTTATTCATGGCTGCAGTGAGAGCAGCCTGCTTTCCACCCAGTCTGTACTGTAAGCAAGAAATATAACTTGCAGATAAGTAGTGTTGTGGGGAGACAAAACACCCATCAAAAAACTGTGGGAACTTTGGTGTCTTTATAAAATGTGTTTTGATGGAGAAAGACAAGTACAACAACAAAGCCATCTTACTGGTAATAGTATTTAACATTTCTCCTAATTTCATTAACGATTTAATTCTGAGAGGAAGAAAGGCTGGCATAGTTCATTTGGTTGTAATTAGAGGGGTGAAGTAATAGGTGACTAGGGTTTGCAAATCACTCAGGTTCTTTTGAGAAACCAGTGTACAAAAATATTTTTTTGCTTATGATTTGCTTTCTTAAAAAAACAAAGAGAAGAAAAGCAAATCTATTCCAGGTATGCTTTTTTACCATAAATGAGGCTTGTGATAAGTGCTGGGGTAAAACGAGAAATCCAGGGGTACTAGAAAAAATAATTCTGAAATTGTTTTACCCTGTCTTGAATTTATATTCAGACTTCATGAGCTCTTTTCATGCATGTCTTCAGTGCCCCTTACCACAACATGCTCTTCTCAAACACAGGCTTGTTATGCTCACAGGGGGACAGGCAGTCACCCACTTAATGATCTTCTGCAGTGGTTTTTCCCACTGCATGAGCTGAGAGCTGGGTTTCAGCAGGAGAGAAGTGTTTGTTTTGTTGTTGGGGACCTATTTGCCTGACCAAAAAAAACACCACCACCACCACCAACAACAACAAAAAAAAAAACCAGATGAAATGTGGATTCATTGCAATGATCACAAAGAAGGCCATAAAGTGATTTTTACTAGAGTTCAGCTCCTGGTCAATGAGATTCATGTTTGCATATCTATGAGTGAGCTGTAGGGGTCCTGCAGCAGGTGCTGTGTCGGGAAAGGCTCGGCCCCACCACGGCACCTGTGCCCATAAAGCCATCACCTACCACGGATTGCTTGACTTGGGAAGGATTCGTGGCACAATCACCCCCTCTCCTCCTTAGGGCAACAACTGGCAGTGCCAAAGTGCCCTCCTGGCCCTGGCCACCCCTGCTCCCAGGCAATGGAGAGGTGCAGCTGTGAGGGCGCCAGGCTGAGCACCCGCGGCCAAAGGCCCCAGCTGAGCCAGGCCTGAGCTGCTCCGGGCCCAGCCCTGCACGCCCCGCTGCCAGCACTGGGAACCAGGCAAGGAACAAGGGCCCTGTGATCTGATTGTACCCAAATGCCCTGCCAAGGCTTTCTGTGCTGAAGGAGTTTCTTAGAGCTGAGCAATGTGTGGAGGAAAACACTTCTGTGCCTGAAGAATGAAGTGCCCGATGAGGAGCTGCCTCCTGAGGGGAACAGGAGGGGCAGGCACTGAGCTCTGCTCTCTGGGACCGGGGACAGGAGCCCAGGGAACGGCTGGAGCTGGGGCAGGGGAGGGTCAGACTGGACAGCAGGGAAAGGTTCTTCCCCCAGAGGGTGTCGGGCACTGCC
>JAYDZK010000056.1:63053667-63076881 GCA_034509185.1 Euphonia xanthogaster | reverse complement strand
GAGGGTCAGACTGGACAGCAGGGAAAGGTTCTTCCCCCAGAGGGTGTCGGGCACTGCCCAGGCTCCCCAGGGAATGGGCACGGCCCCAGGGCTGCCAGAGCTCCGGGAGCGTTTGGACACCGCTCTCAGGGATGCACAGGCTGGGATTGCTGGGGTCTCTGTGCAGGGATTGTTGGGGTGTCTGTGCAGGGATTGCTGGGCTGTCTGTGCAGGGATTGCTGGGGTGTCTGTGCAGGGATTGCTGGGGTGTCTGTGCAGGGATTGCTGGGCTGTCTGTGCAGGGATTGTTGGGGTGTCTGTGCAGGGATTGCTGGGGTCTCTGTGCAGGGATTGCTGGGCTGTCTGTGCAGGGCCAGAGGTTGGACTGGATGCTCCCTGTGGGTCCCTCCCAGCTCAGCGCATTCCATGTGTGTGTGAAGGCCCCTTCAGAGACCCCTTCCTTGTGTTCCCAGGTGTACCCTGACACTTGCACATGTGTCTGACTGCTTTAGGGCTGAGCTCAGTGTTCCCATTTCTTCTGACCAGCCAAAACAGGTCATCACCTTCAGAACAGTTTATTGTGTCAACCTTTTTTTTTTTTTTAATTTATTATTTCGGGATGCTTGGAAATATCTAGGGAACGGGCTGGAGGCCTGCCAGGATTCCTGTGGACCCTGTGATGTCTTGCTGGCTGTGACAAAAGTTAGGGTCTCTTGAGCCTCAGCAAACAGCCAGGGACAAGGCATGGGATGGATGAATTGTCTTGGAGGCTGCATATGTCCCATGAGTGTCAACTGGACAGTGCAGGACTGTCTGGTGTTGTACTGTTGCTTCAGACTCTTAAATAAGTTGGACTGACTAGGGCAGAAACATGAGCACAGCTGTCTTTTTCTCCTGGTGGGAAATTGACTGCAGGGCTTCTAAAGGTTCAAGTCAGTCTGAAAATGAAAATATTTGCTGTTTGTTCAATTTATTTATTTATTTATTTATCATTTATTGTTTCCAGTCCATGAAGCTGTTTCCCTGGTGAAATTTTTAATATATTCAGAACAAAAGAAATTAAGGAACCTGAACTTAACATGTCAAGGTTCTTTCTCAAGGAGGGTCTGTGTTTCCTATGTTCTTTGCATGGCAGTGCAGCTCAGTTCAATTCAGTAAGAATTGGTGGCTTTTGGGAAGCTGTCACCTATGAAAAACAAACACCCTCGTTTTTCCCCCAAGAAGTCAGCAACACAAGAAAAATCATTATTCAGCCAATGTACTGATATGAACAAAAATTCTAGAAAGGAGAGCCTATGCCAGTTTATGGGAGCTATTAAAAGGGTGTTGAGTTTTTTATGCTCGCTGGGAAATGGACATAGGCCACCAAACTCATTTCACAAAGACTGCTACAAATCCTCCAGTCAGTAAAAACCTTCAGTCATCCGTGGCTGGATTTGAGCTGGCAACTGCTGGATCCCTTCAGCACTCAGCCCCTCCTCCCCAGTTTTTATGGTCAGCAGGTGTGTGTGTGTAGGAGAGACTGTGGTCTCCCATTTAATTTGTTGCTGCTGATTTATGGCATAATATCAGTTAGGCAGGCTTCATAAAGCTGGGGGCCAGGAGGGACAGCTCGATCATCTGCCCTGTCCTCCTGTGCAGCACAGCCCATTAAGTTTCACCAGGACACCAGTATATTAAGCTCACAAATGAAATTGAGACTACAGCACTTTTAAGCACACAGGGGATTAAACCATGTGCCACAGATGGAAACAGGAGGGACAAAAAGTCATCGCTGCTCAAGAGCTCTGCAGTCTCAAGAAAGAAGAGAGTTGAGAAAAATCTACCAAGAAGCAGACAAACCAATCCCTGTTGTGGAGAAAGAGGGGAGAGTCCTCAGATAAAAAACAATGAGGCAAGAAAATCTAGACTGAGAGCAAAACAACGGCCAGAAACTTGTGCCAACCTGATCTGTGAGCAAATCATATCTTAAATCCAGATAGGGGATAGGCAGAGCCCCAGGTATGTCAAGAAGAAACTGTAGCAGGAATAGAGGATAAAAATGTGATGGATCTCTGCCATCACATTCTCTTTCCTTTTCCCTTCAAGCTCCTGAGGAAGATGAAAGGGGGGAAAAAAAAGCAAAATGTTGCCTTTTTGGATAATGTTAGAGTTGCCTTTTATACAGGTTTATAAGGGCACTCAGAGACATTGGGCATGTGATGCTGAGGAGTGATGAGTGTAATGTCATCTCACCATGAGACAGCATGGGGAAAACCAACCCGTGGGACAAGCCATGGCACCAGGGCAGCTCTCCTGAGCCCTAACTTTCCTGACTAGGAAACAACTGACTAATGAGGAACACACATGGAATTAATTTACTGTCAGACTGGGGGCAAAAATGATAGGTTTGTATTATTCCATCAGAGCAAAAGCATTACTGGAGAAAAGTCAGTCTGAGTCCCACAGTTTCTAAAAAATGAGACAAAAGAGAAGCATTGGACGAAAACAGAAAGTTAAAACAATATTTGGTGCAACTTTAGCACCATGTTGCCTTCAGCAAGTTTTAGGGAGAAAACATACAGTATCTTCCCTGGAATTATTAGGTGAAATATTATGGCTTTTTAATGGGTCAAAATCCTCAGCCATCATCTTCTTTTCAATTTTATTCTTCTGTCTGTTTCAGCACTGTCTGTTGCTGCCCAGCAGCATGGTGTGACTTCATTTGTGCAACTAATTTTGCTCATTTTAATGGTATTTCTCCAGAAAAAAAAAATCTGCATGTCTACTTGGAGTTCCCTTTGGGTTCAGATAAAGGCTTTGCCTTTGCAGAGGGTCAGAGTCTGTCTCTGCACTTGCCTAATGCTGTCTTAAGTTCATCCATGTCATACTGAATCTGATTCAAGGAGGACTTCAAGAAGTAAGACGACAATATGGGGCATGTATTGGGTAAGGATATTCCACAGATCAGCTTGTCCACTGCCCCTGAAGTGTTTTTTTTTTGCTGATATTTCCCCTTCTGGTTGTTTTCTGAACATCATGGTTTTAAGGAGTGGAACTATCTCCTCTCCTTGTCTGTCTGACATATTTCTTTTTAGCTGCACTAATTTCAGGAAAAAATACACTCTTGTGGACACCATCATCAACATTTATTCTGAATAGATATAGGGGATGAATAACTACAGGGGAAATAAGCATCTGTTATTAAAGAAAAAAAAAAAAAGGAATCAGGAATATCAGAAAACACTGGCGTAAACTGAAGATTTTATAAGATTTCGGATATAAGTATAAAACCAAGTTTTCTTGTGCAATGATGTCACCTGCACACACAATGTGATTCATAAAGCCTATTTTGATAAAGCCCCTCTTGCACCAAACTCTCTCTTGATGTTTTTCTATGCACCAAAGAGACTTTGGCTCCTTCCACAAGGAGGGAGGGGAAAATTAAGAGCCGTGGGGAGAGACTAGAAGGGAAAACAAGAAACTGATGAAGGTTGTTTTAAAAAACCAAAAGAGAGAAAGATGCAAAGTGCTGGAAAATGTGTCTAGAAGGAAAAAGTGTAGAAGTGGAAAGGAAAGAGGAAATTCAGCAAAATATGTAAAAGTCAGAGGTCAGCAAGCCAAGTTTTCAGCTGGGGTAAGCAAACTCCACTAAAGTGAGTGGATCTGAAATGAGTCCCAGTAATTGAGAATCTATCCCATTTTGTTCCATCAAAGAAATAAAAAACAGGAAACTTACTTTATAGAGAACCTAGAACTCATGAATTGAGGGTGATTTAGCTGGTTCCCAGAAAAAAACAAAATCAGCTAGAACCCTGCTAAGGCCTGCTGTTCTACAAAACTATCTGATTAGACTAGTTATATTTTTTATATATTTTAGCCTGGTGTTCAAACACTCAGGGTGGATCCTGGGGATGATCAAAAAGATCCAAATGCAATGCCTGGGGTCCTGGATGTGTCCAAGCACATCAGGGAATACCTGAGGGCAGACTGGGATTTGCCCACTCCATCACACTTTCAAAACAGGTCACTCAACTTTCCCTGAGCCTACATATTTGTACCACTCAGTCCTTGAGTTTAACACAGCAGGCAAAGAAGGCAACAAAGCACAGCCTCTTGTTAGCAATTGCCAGACCATCAGAAAGTTCTAGAGAGCTGCTGGCCCAGCTCTGGAGGGCAGGGCTATATGATTTGACACAGAATGAATAATGAATCAAATATACCCCCCCAAATAATTAAACCTCATGGAAGGCTGCCCTCCTTGAAGAGCTACAATAGTAAAGGCTAAAGGCAGAAGTGTCTTTTGGGGTGGCAGGGAGGACTCCAGAGCTCCCCTCGCACCCTCAATCTCCCTGCTGCACTGTGGCAGCCCTCCATCCATCTGGAAACACTCTGGAGTTTGGAGGAAGCTCGAGAGCAGCAGTGTGCAGTGATCCCTCTCCCAGCCCGGGGAGCTGTGCCACAGACCGAGTTCAAGACCTGGACAATGCCCTGCTTGGCCAGTTGATTGGATAGAAAAATTAATTTACAGCCACATTATGGAGAAGGGCCCAGATTCCACAGAACACTGAAGTGCCTGGAAGCTTGGCTGAAAGATCAGTAGTGCTGCAGCAGCAGCTGAGGTTTCCACTTGTAAACAGAGATGAAATTGGGATGGCCACGTACACAGGGAGCCTGAGGGGACCTGCACCTCACCCTGGATGATGCTGGCTGCAGGCCCCAGCCAGGAACAGAGTCCAGCTTTTCACCATGACCACAGGTAAGGTCTGATCTTCTCACCCATCCAGGTCCTGAGTGTTTAAAAAGAAGGAAAGGTGGAAATACTCAGAGCTGCAGTGCCTTGTTCCTGAATGCATCACGTGGAAATGCTTCTCCTTTGTGTTAAAACAGCAGAATGGGAGCAAGCAGATCTTTTCCTGGAGGCCAAGAGCAGATTCCCCAGCTCCTGGAGAAGAGCCAGGATTTCTCCCAGGCCAGCAGGATTGCCTGGTGCTACCACGTCTCCATTTCAGTGTCTCCCTGACTCCTCTGTGTCAATGCATGTAGACAGTGGAAGGTTTGACACTTACAGAGGAAAGATTGCTGAATTACTGAGCTCAGGAAAAGGCCTGCACCAGTCTGGAGGGGGGGAAACCATCCAGCACTGGTTTGAAACCTTCTGCAGCAGACTGTGACACCCAGCCCTCCCCACAGGGGCTGTGGCTGCTGAGATGTGCAGCTCTGGGAGCAGCAGGAGAGGAAGATGTTGAAGATTCTTCCCCAAAGCAATGGGAGATGTTAAGGGTTTCCTGGGAAAAATAAGACCTGTGCCAACAACAACACAAACCAGTGGGATTTAAAAAAGGTGTAACACAGATCAGGGGCCTATTTTTACTGTGGCCAATGAACATTTCTGAAGAACTTTCAAGAGCTTTATTTCACATTTTCACTTGAATGCTGTATTACCTTAGACAGAGGATGCACCTTCTGGCAGTAAAACAAAGGACAATAAATGTTGCAAGTTTAATCTGACTTCCCATCTTTTGGGGTAAAAGAAGCGGTTTTGAATCTGGTAAAAAGGACCCAACACATTCTTGTCTCTGAGTGAGTGGCTGCTAAGAATAGATCTTGACTACCTGCCTCATTCATTGCCCTCAGAACATGGGGAGCAATCCCTTGCAAAAGGTGTGCCAAGTCTGGTCAAAGGAAGTGGCTTGTGAAATAAAACTTTACAGCTAAAAAGCTAAAAATAAAACTTCTCTTCTTCTCAAGAGTCTGGCTTAACAGCCTCCTCTGTTATTCTTCTTATTCTGATGATTCTTCCTGTTGTTTGTACAGCTGAGCCAAAGTTTCCAGGCAATTCACAAAGTTACTCAGAGAGCTCAAATGCGACATGAGGTATTACAAATGGTAATTTTGACTCTTGTTTACACTGCAGTTTCACTTACACCCATTTTAAGAGTCTCTTTACATTCAAAGAGGTATGAGGTGCCTTTTTTTTTGGTAACATTATCAGAGGTTCAGAGGTATTCTACATGTACCATCAAACTATTGTTATTAATTTAATTATAGTATCTCCTAATCAAGTTTTGGGGTTTTTCAAGAAGAATTCAATGCTTGGTAAAATTCTACAGAGATAAAAATAATTGTTTTGCCCACTCCTGTTAGATTTAATAATTCTTCTACTACATGAAAGAAAACTAGAAGAGCAATAGAGTGCAAATTAGGTTACTCAAAACAGGTTCTTTGTGGAGTTTATATGCAGGAATGCTGTCAACTTTTATAGCCTTGTAAAAAAGAAAAAGAATTCTCAATGATAGTGATTAATTTTATAATGCATTAATCATATTTCTCTCAGGTAAAGGGAAGATTATTAAAAGGCTTTTCAGTACAAAGGCAAGGTATTTCTCCTACAGAAACTGCAGGGTTTGTTTAAGGGCAATTTTTTAGTTAGTACTGTAGTCACAAAATTAATCCAGTCACCTTCTCAATACCCATAACCAAGCCAAACCTGCTTTCAGCTGACCACAGTATCATTTATTCTCTTGCCTTGCCCAACAATTAGGAATAACACTGGAAGGTAATATTTAATGTAATGAGATATTTATAGATACAGATGTAAATAAAATAATTTCACACCGTGTAAGGTATTTTTACACTTGAACACTGCACTAGTATTTTTTAAAAAATCCTTAACTGTAGATTAAAAAGAGAGATATTTGAAACTGAGTAATGCTTTTTTTCCATTCAATTTTCATAAGCATCCTTTTATTTCTCTGCCTTTTCTGTCTTCCTCTCTCTCCAACTTTTCTTGGCTGGTGTAAGTATACATGAGAATCTCTCTTAATAAAAGCTTGTGCAGATTTTTCAAACTCTTTTTTTTTCACAGGGAGAGCTCTGGTCCAAGGAGCAGGCCTGCACATGTGGGGATTTTTGTTTCAAGACACAGTATGAGAGACTTCTTGAAGTCTTCTTCAGCCCAGTCATAGGCTGGATTGAGCTCACCTCATATAATCCACTAACATTTTTTGTTGTATGGGATGACATCATCTAAAATTGGCTTTTGATACTGGGAGCAGGGCTGGTTCAGAGCATGCTGAAAGCAGTAGGAGCCTCTCTGCTGACTGCAATGCACTTATTATTAAGTCCTTTAATACCATCTGTAGAAGGCAATTTCAAGGCATTCCTTTCATTTAAAAACCTCACAGACCCTCTGGTGCACAGCAAAGCTTTAAGAAGCTGCCTGCATCCAGTGGGGCTGCCAGCCTACCTGCTCCCTGCATGTTCCAGAGCCCTGCAAATTGCCCTCAGTGTTTGTTTGGGTCAAAAAGATCATAATGCTCATTGTACCATCTTGACAGCTGAATGCAGAGACCCCTTGAATCAATAAAATACTGCTGATGTCCCAGGGGCTGAAAAGCCTTTGCTTCACTTTGACTTTTTATTCCTCCCAAATTGCCATTCACATTTCAGCAAAATTAAATATCCTTCTGTTTAGGTGCCAGCAACTGATGGGAGCAGTAAAAGAAGTTAATTGAAAGCTACTGGCTGCAATACTCAGGCAAGATTAAAAAAAGAAAAGAAAACAAACAAACAAAAAACAAGCAACAAACAGATAAAAACCTAAAAGAAAGAAAAAGTCATTGTTTCCTAGAAGTCCTGACACAGAGTTACTTAGGACTATAAAAAACAGAAAATTCATGTTCTATTTCTGGAATGTTCTGTAGCATGGACTCCTTTTTGCACTCAGATGACCATTCTGACTCTGCAGCAGCCTGCGAGAGCCACAGTTTGTGCCAGGTGTCCCCTGCACTGTGCAGGTCACTGTGCCCACCCCCAGCCACAGAAAGCTCTTCCCTCCCAAGCATTCCTACTTGCAGGACAGCCCAGAAAAGGAGAAAAGGAGGCAGAACCAGGCCTGGAGGTGTGCACACCCCCCACCTGAGCATGGGCAGAGGAGGAGGGAGAGATGGGGCTGCAGCTGGGGACCTGGGGCTGCCACCAGCACTGATGCTCCCCCTGATGCAGGTAGGACAGAGGTGCTGGTGACAGCCACAGTGCCTCAGGAGAAAATGGGAAGCACATGGGAAGCAGGAGGGAGAAACTCTCCTGGGACAAGGAAGCACAAAGCCCCTCTAGCCCCTCTCAGGAAAATGTCATCTGTGGTGACTGTAAGGTGGCACAAGCAGCAGGGCGTGGGCAGCTGCTGTGCCCTTGTGGGGCACTTCTGAAGCTGGGTGGGCATAGCCAAGTCCAGCATCCAGCCCTCAACTCTGCAGCCTACGAGGTCAGGAGTTGAACCCCAGAAAGCACTATGCCCACTAGCAGAAGGGTACAGGATTAGGGCCAAAGTATGCAATTTTACTGGAAACCAATTTGTACTTCACTAAAACCAAACTCAGGTGGACTTGATGCCTTCATCTGCTCCACATGTATTTGGGGTTTCCCTGTAGGGTTTGCCTGACAGATTGTTCCATGCAGGTCCTACTACTCCAAGTCTGTCTTTGATGCTAATCAGCATCAAAGCTGTCTGAGAAGAGCTCCTGAAATGCTGCAGGAGGAAGGTGTGCTCTGGGTTTTCTATTCCTTTCACATCTTAGTTCTGTCTGCAGAAATTGCAATTGGCCACATATATACACTCATTCCTTCTTTGAACAGAGCCAAAGTCTCACTTTAGCAGCTTCCTGCAGCCACAAACCTGTAATCTAATTACACAGCCTCTGAGAAAATGTTTCCCTTCATCAGCTTTGAATATGCTACTTTTTGGTCTCATTGTCCCCGTTCCCCAATATTTTTCAACAGAATCCCATTTTGAGCGAATAACTTAAAAGCTTCAGATCAACTCATCACTTACAATAAATACACAGACTGAAGATAGATTTCCCTCTTTCTTCTCTGGGGCTTTTTCAGTGGCAAATTTGACACTGAATTTTAGTTTCTTCTGGCAGAATCCACTGTCTGCTGGGTGAATTGTCCTCACACAATCTGATCTTCATAAGAGCTTTTTTTTTTTGTTTCCTATGAATTCAATACTTGGCTGACTAAACAGAGTAGAAGCAGGTAGCTGGCATAGGATGGACTGATCTCACTTCTATGTACTCTGCTTTTAGAATTCAAGACATCTCTGTCATCAGAACTTTTTTATTAATTTTAAAATGATATTTATATTTATATTTATATTTATATTTATATTTATATTTATATTTATATTTATATTTATATTAAGAATTAAAGCCTAGAAAATTTAGTTCCTGGTATGACACCACATAATCAGGCAAAGCTGATTCTGATGTTTGGTTAGATGAGTGTGGTCTCCAAAACCCCTCAGAGGCCACTGTAACTTTGTAACTCCCTTTGTAACAGATGAGTTTTCTAACAAGTTCCACCCACAAGAGTTGCCAGAAGACCTGCAGTTTCCAGAAAGAATTAGAGATCTTTTGTCTCCAAGGCAGATCAGGGCAAATGGGTTCGACACCAAAACCTTCTCAGGTCTCCAAATAAGCTTTTACTATTTTACTCATAACAAAATCTGTTAAAACCAGGCATTGAAGTACTAAGGGCACATACCAAGAAGACACCAGTGGCATATACCCAATTTTCTACATAACTGCATTTAAAAATTACTATGAATATTGGTCTAGCTGTGTCCCTATAGCTCCAAGAGTTCAAGACTATTTGAATGGCCTTCCAGGATGAGCACTGAAATGCCCAATATGGCATTAAGAGTTAAGAGGGATAAGCTTCTATTATAAGGTAAATTCAGGCATGAAGTTACAGCAGCTGTGGTGCACGTGTGGCAGCTTGTTTGCCTGTCCATTCCTTAAATTAACGAAGATCATTCTAGTTAAGTGAAGGACTTCCCCAAAAAACGCAAAGACAAACTGCTCAATCCTCTACACAGAATCAGCAGCCACCATGGCTTTATAAAATTATCTAAAAAATTATTTACAAATAAACATGAAGATTATATTTTAATTCAGTGTAACTATAAAAAGAAGCTTTTTTTTTTTTTGTTTTACATACTAGGTCATAGTCATTCAAGTACACTGCTACTTCCCTTTTTGACCTCTGCAAATACTAACTCAGTCTGGATGGAATATTCTTGGGGTTATGAGACACAAAAAAGCTTCTTTTCAAGTTGGATTTCTTAAGATACTATAGAGGAAAGGAGAACAGGAAAGAAGAATTGACTATCTGTGATGATGGAAAAGAAAACCTCTATGAATTTACGCTTTTTTTTTTTTTAATAAATCAAGAGGCAAAGGCTGAAGGAGAGCTGTGTGGTCTCCAAAGCTGGTCCTAGTCCCCAGCTCATAGAAGAAAGGGTATTACAGCAGCTGAAAGTACAAGGGAGAACAGATGGACAGAGCACAAGGATGAGAACAGCAGCCAGGCAGGTGATAGTGACAGGTTCATTCAATGGGAAGGAGAAATGAAACTTTGTACAGAAAGGGCAGGATGTATCTTACAATGAAGAAACTGGAACATGCAGGATGTATCTTATAATGAAGAAACTGGAACATGCAGGATGTATCTGTACAGTGAAGAAACTGGAGCATGCAGGATGTATCTTACAATGAAGAAACTGGAACATGCAGGATGTATCTGTACAATGAAGAAACTGGAACATGCAGGATGTATCTGTGCAATGAAGAAACTGGAACATGCAGGATGTATCTGTACAGTGAAGAAACTGGAACATGTGGTGCAGGACATCACTGAAAGAATAACCAAGCTCCATTCTGACCATGGCTGGAATGGGGGTTGTGACGAAACAGTTTTTGCTGTTCCCCAAAAACATATCTAATGATAAAAACCATTGGTAATCCTGCACATTAACACAGAGAGAGACCATGGATAAACAAAGAGAAAACTCTGATTATTTGGTTACTTTCATTTCAAATGGAAAATAAAATTGGGCTACAATTGCATTTTGGTATGAAAAAAGATCTGTGGAATGCCAGTCCAGACAGAAACATTTCTGAGCATTGTACATTACTGTAAATTTGAAGAAAAATGTTGGAGAACAAATTCTACCAATAATGTTAGAGACCAGAAGTTCCTGTCAGGGCTTCCTGACAGGTTTTTTTCATTGCAACTCTTGTGGAGGAGGCAAAAGGAGATGTGTTCTTCGAACTGGGTTTCGAAGGTACTTGAGGAAATGACAAACTGTTCAGAAAAGTAACCTTAGCTAGAATGCTTATGACTCAATCCACCTTAAACTAAGGAGACTGAAAAACCAACAAAAACTATAAATAATAAAGGAAAAAAATCAATGAACTTAGGGCAACAGTGACACAAATTCGTCTGAGAAATTCTAAGATTTGAATGTGGAGGAAACTTAGGCTATCTTTGAATTAAGGTACACAAATTTATCTGTAAAACTTATGTCAGGCTGGTGTTTGGAGGATTTCATAGCTAATCCTATCACAAAACAGGATTGAGATCCTCCTAATATGGGAAAGGATACATTTTCAGAAAAGATCTGTCAAAGAAAAGGTCAGTCTTACAACTGCAGATGTGTAAGGCTATCATGACAATTGCCCAGCCAACTTCTTCCAGAAAATTCAACTGCCTTAAAAGAAATGGCAAAGGGCTCCTCAGGCATATAAATGAAAAAGAGGAAAGGGAAAGGAAGTATAAAACAGAGCAAGAACTTTGCCATATTTTTTCAGTGAGTACAGTTGCTGCAGTGCTACAGTTTGGCTGCAGTGTCAAAAGCAGGAGGGGGAATTGAGCACAAATGCAGATAGTAAAGCATGTGCAGGTATTTTCTAAATTTACATGTTTGCTGTGTTCCTCTTTTCAGTGTGCTGTACTGGATCCAGGAGTGGGTTAAAGCCCCATCTTGGGCACAGAGGCAAGAAGTTTGGAGATATTTGGATCTCCTTGGTTTTCTTGGAACGGGACAAACCTTCAGGACTGAATAGCACATAACCTGATAGAAAACACTTTTTTTCAGAGACAGTGGCAGCACCACCCATTTGGCATCAACTTTCAACAGTGTGTCCCCAGAGCACGGATGAAAGGAGTCACCTGAAAAACAAGGAGGAGGAGAAGCAGAGAAGAGCTAAACAAGCTCAGACAGAGAGGCTGACACTGTGGAGGTTCTGAAGGCAGACACATAAAGACCTTTCCACAACAGTTTCTCACCTGGGAACTCTGCTTCTTTAGCAGATGACCAGCAAATGTAAATCCATGGAAAAAAATTTATCTGGCCCATATACAACATCATTCTTGAGGGAATCTGAGTCAATTTGGGTGTCTCCAGTGGGGCCATGGAAGCAGCACACTGTTGTCAGGGCTGGGGGCAAGAGAAAGATGTGTCTCTGTCACAAGTGCACAACAGGGATTTCCACGTTGGAGGTGGAAGCAAAAACATTCCTGTGCTGTAGTGAAAGGATTAGCTTTTGGACTGATCTCTTCAATTATCTTCATGAATGGCCTTGGCACAATAATAGGAATGCACAGGAACGCATTCATCAAATTTTTTTGATGAGAATTTGGGATATTGCCAGTGCAGCAAAGGATCAAACTGTCATACATTAGGAAGTGAACTATTAGAATAAAAGAAGTGTAGTAGGTCATGCACTTATGAACTAATGGTAACAGTTTCTGGAAAAAGCTGGGAACTGCAGTTGGAAAAGTTCAGGAAAACAAAAAGCTCAGGGAAGCTTGAAAATTCTGGTCAGTACAGAATGATTGGGAGTCAGGGTGT
This sequence comes from Euphonia xanthogaster, assembly GCA_034509185.1. Classification (NCBI taxonomy): domain Eukaryota; kingdom Metazoa; phylum Chordata; class Aves; order Passeriformes; family Fringillidae; genus Euphonia; species Euphonia xanthogaster. Next base: position 63,064,226 of record JAYDZK010000056.1, on the reverse strand, counting down.
GAGGCAGCTATGAAAAAGTTTGCTGTAATCACATGATAACTATTTCCACTCAAAACAGGAAAGTGTTCTTATCACCAGAGAGGGCAGGAACAACTTTTCCTGGAAAACTTTGAACTGTTCGATTCACCCGTGCCTAAAACAGAGGAATTCAAATTGGGACAAACACACAGACTCTTCAGTGATGCAGATTTCACGTCATGGTGATCTGAGTCCCGTTTGGTCTCACACATTTCTTGTGTTCATGCAACCATGTGGTGAACCACAAGAGAGGAAAAAACCTTTATAGGCAGAGATTACCCTTGTAAGATTTGAGGATGTAGTTCTTGAAGAACTTGAAATACTTGAAAGTTATGCTATTTATTTCCTTTTTAAGACTTTAAATACATGCATGGATTTTTACAGATACTTAGCTGTCATTATTTTAATAGAAACTTTAGGAGTTCAAGCAGCCATTTTTCCTAACCTGATCAGCAGTTAAAACCATGGGCTACCCAAAAGGTGAGCCTCCATCAAGCTGGGTTTCCAGAGGTGCCCTGTACCTGCCAGGTTTTGTCTTTAGATGGAGGTGGAGGACTAGAAAGAGTAGAGCCAACATATGACCCTTTGGCCTTTTCAGAGAGCTGGCTTAAGAGTGCCTTTATGAAAATCTGACTTTTTGTTACTACTGAGTGGGAACTCCTGGCTACTGCTTTCTTACCAAAATTTGGTTATTTCATGGATCAGCTGAGTTAATAAAGCATCAGCAGTTCTTAGGCAAAGCTCACATGATGTTTTTTCTTCAAATGATGTTGTCTTAAAATAACACAGAGTAACACGGATCACAGGCACCAGAGAGGCTGAGCACTACAGCAGAGAACAGGGCAGGGAGATCTTGTCCCTATAGAAGAAAGGCAAGGATTTCTGCCAGGACACTGATAGCTGTCTTCAGAAAAAGTGTAGAAAATTGATGCCCAGAATTGAAGCTGAGTGTTCCAAGCCCTTTGGTTGGCCCAAGCTCTTAAGTCAAGGCCTGCTCTGTCTGGATTCATAGCCCAGATCTGCCTCCCCATGCAGAGCACCTCAGATCTCAGCAGGACTCCTTGCTCTCTTTGAAAACACAGACCCGTCTGGGGGACTCCTTTCATAAAACATGATAGTGTTTGAAGGGTTGAGCAAGGATTGGCAGGTTTGGGACAGGTCCCCTTTCAACCCTCTGCCTTTGAGAAGGGTTGGGCACTGCCTCCTTCTGTGCCAGAGCAAGGGGGCATGAAAATGAAATGAAATGAAATGAAATGAAATGAAATGAAATGAAATGAAATGAAATGAAATAATGATGTGTTTGCAGCACAGAAAGAGCACTCCAGGTGGCACCCAGAGTGGGACTCCTAGCAACAACTCACCCTTGATGCCAAAATTCAGCACAGGTTCAAAAGATGATTCGACAAAGACAGGGAAGAGAGGTCCTGGAAGAGCTTTGCTTCTAAAAGCTTGTATTTCTTGGGAAATTCCCTGGGACATATTGCTGCAGGCTGGGCAAATGCTGTGGGGAATTTCACTACCTGTTTGCCATGCACTGACTGTCTCCTCCAGGCCCTGTTTGGGGACAGGTCAGTGACCTATTTGAACCTTTGATTTGACTAAGAACTACTCTTCCCATGCCCCTTCAGAGCTTAATTAAACAAATTCATCACAGAGTAAACAGTAAACTCTCTTTCCCTCTCTTATCTTAAACTCCTTTTCCTTCCTAGAAAAAAAAACAGTCTGTATGGATGAATATGAATTTCAGGCAATCAGTAACATCAACATGTTTATAAGAAACTTGTAAAAAACAATTCCTGGGAATAAATCAGTCACTTCTAATGATGTCTAAATTCTTCAAGGAGATCCACACCTGCAAAAATTTAGACACATTTTCTCCCATTAAACTAGGTTCCCACAGGCAGTCTCTTAATTCTTTATTTAAGTATATGCCTTTTATTCAGAGGCAGCAAGAACCCAACTATTTCTATTTTTTGCCTTTTCTTCTGTCCAATAACTGGTCAGTTGCAACCTGTATTAATAAATTCTGGTCTGTACTAAAAAGTCTGGAAGATTCTTGTGCCTTTTAGGATTTCCTGTAGTTAAATAAATAGCTTATGTTCCTCAAAATAGGACAACACAGAGATTTAAAAGTCTGGGCAACAATTTCTAACCTGCAGCAAGAAAAAATAAAAAAAATAAAAAATATTAGTTATATTGCAGAAAAAAGTAGGTGTCTTTTCTCCCCTCAAAGCTAACTCAGCTGTTTTCCCTCCTAAGGTATGAAATAAAGCTGTTGCTTTAACACTGATTAGTTGTGTACAACTGGCTCTCTTTAGCCAGATTGCCTGTGTGAATGTATTCATGGAAAATAAACCACTCCTACAAATGAAATATATGTTTATAGGCTTGATTTTATCTTAACGCTTCATAAATAGCGTACCATGTGGACAAGCACTGACAAGATAAACCAAGTGTGCACAAAAAGGTTTGGCCTGGGAAAAGTCTGCTTCTGAATTTCAAAGCTACTTCTAGTCAGAGCACTGGACACAGACCCAGCACCAGCCACACTTCCCAAACCACCCCATAGCAACCATGAAAATTGAATTTTTTAGGTGCAACTTAGTGGAGTTGCAACAGTGCAACTCCAGTGTGAGCACTTGAGTAAATGCTCACTGCAAATGCTGACAGCAAGCTGGAGAGGCCAGCTCCTGGCTAACTTCTGAAGGCCAGGCTGCAGCTTAAGAGATAAGCAGAGACCATATAAAAATGCAGACCAATTTATGGGCTTCCAAAGCTGGAATGGTAGCTCTGAATATGAACATCAGCAGTGAGCAGCTGGAATGTGCTTCTCTTCAGAGACACTTTGGAGGGGCAGTGATGCAGAGAGCAAAGAAAACCACACTGCATTGCTTAGAGATGTTATGTTGATTTTTTCCCCCTGCTTGTTTGCGTAGTTCCTCCTTTCAGGCTGTACCATATAAACAACAAACTGCTCTGAAGCATGGACTTCGAGCTGCAATAGTTACCCTGCATTCAGGGCTCCTTTCAATGTCTCTGCCATTTATTGTAGCGCCCAATTGAGATTTCTGCACAGTACCTGCAATCCAGGCTGGCAAAAGCCTCAGGTGCTGGACCACGCTGGGATAGCAGAGCTCAAGTGTTTTCTACAAGGGTTTTCTCTTAGCACAGAGAACACTTTGAACCCCTCTCATGGTCACTGCTGCAGACACTCAGCATGGCAGGGTGGGCCTGGGCCTGCCTGAGCCAGCTGGAGCACTGCTGTACAAAGAATTGGCACAGGAATGCTGTAAATCAGAGGCATCAGCCAGTGCTGGGACAGCCCAGCCCCATTGTGGACAGGGACACCACACAGGTTGCTGTAATCTGAGAAGAAACATCTGTAACCTGAGAAGAAACATCTGGCTCACAAGCCTTCCCTCACTTTTTTCTACACTGAAAGAGACCCCAAGCCCCTCCAAACCCACACCCCTTCATCAGCCCATGGAAATGTCCAATAATTATCTGCCTTTTCAAAATTAGCAAAGTATCACTTGGTTGTGATTAAGCTCATTTCAAACCTGTTCCTCAGGAAATGCCACTACTAAATTCCAGGCAATTCTTCAGGTGAACTCATTCAGCATACAATAATAGAGAGACACATTTGTTCCAGGTGCTTTCTTGGCAGAACCTGGCAATATGTCTGTTTATTCTTCCCTCTGTCTCCCAAACTCCCTTTGGATTTTGCTGTTCTGTAATTGTCCAGGTTGTCCTGTCTCTTCCTCATGTGAGAGATGGCTGGGGAGGGCAGGAGCTTTAATGAAAGGAGCACGGATTAAAGCCACAAAATTAATCTAAATATGGCTCTTGTTTTCTTATTTTGCAGCTGGCCCACATGCATTGTAAAACACACTCCTCCATAGCCCCATTAAAAATATTTTGAGTCTCAAATATTCTGTGTGTTTAAAGTGGAATTAATTCCTTTGTCTGCATGCTTTGTTTATTAATTAACATTGTGCAGGGAACTGGATAGAGCAAAAAGGACAATGTGATATTTTCTTTGAAGTCTTGCAGTCTAAGGAGACAGGTAAAGAGCAGAAATCAATAAAATAAAATGCTGGAAATTATGGCCAGTGCTTTCAAAGTAATTTAGCTACCTGTGCACTTGATTTTAAAAAGAGATCTGTATTGTGTTTGGTCATTTTCTGTCAGTGGGGATGGGATGACTGGCAGATGCTGAAAATTAGGTGCATATAGGAAGTCTTGAGCAGAACCACTAAAAACAAATGTGCCCAAAACACCTGACTGCTTTTAAAAGCTTGCTACTGGAATTTTAAATTTCTTTCTACATAGTTGGAGCTTCATTTGCCATTTGATAGTAGGTTTTCATTATATTTTTATTAGATGAGTTGGTATATGTGGAGCTCTCGAGAGAAATACGCATCATCCAGAAGCAGTTTTTATTAAACATTAGCTTCCTCTCAACCTAATAGTGAATATTAAAAAGGTTTACAGGCTGGGGTTTTTTTTCACCTTGGAGTTTAAAGAGACCCCTTTGGCAGGGGCCAGACAGTCCAATAAAAAGGGATTTACCACAGAACACAAGAGAAAGCCAAGAGAGAGATCCAGAGAGGAGAATAATATGTTTTTATCATTAATGAGGTTAGAATTTTATATGTGAGGTCTCTAAGCCCGAGCCACTGGGCTTGCCTTGTATCTGCTGTATATTTTATTCTACCTCTTATCTTATTTACCACTGCATCACTTCAGTACAGCCTCTCTCTCCAGGTTACAGTTGTATCAGATTAGGGCACCTGCTTGATATTCATGGCAAGGTTTTATTAATAATGTGCTTCCCTGAGCTGAACTCAAGCCAACAAGGTAATTGCATCTAGAAAGAAAATACTGCGTTTCTTCCTTCTGTTATTCATTTAGTTAATTTGTACTGTGGACAGAACCTGATGTGTGAAAACCCCCTTTCCTCCCATTTTTTTTGCATGACTGATGAAGGCAGAGCTTTGCTTTACAAAAGCAGCAAAAATACAAATCCCTTTTCAGGCTTTGATCTCTCAGAGCACTGTAAAACATATCCCATCTATTCCTCTAAAAGGGAGATGTGACTCTCCTGTCCTTCCTAACAACTGCAAAACCACTGGTGCTAAAACAGTGTAAGGGACCCTTTTAGAACACAGGCCCTTTCTAATGACATTTTTTCATTGCTTATTTTGGAAATCCTGTAAAAACAAAACAAACAACAAAGCCCAAACAAATCCAAAACCCCACAACAAATGGATAGTTAAAGAGAGACCAATTTAGAGGAGAATTCTACATTCCCTCTTAGCAGATAAAGGGCTTCACAGTGCCAATCCCACTCTTGCAGAGGCTGTGCAAGCAAACACAATGCTGATCATGCTGGAAAATCCTGGCATTTCTAAGGCTGGAAGTACAGGAAGAGATGATACTCTAAGAAAAAAGTGTTCTCACAGGTACCATTGAGACTGTCGCTCTGTGAAATACAGCATTTAAGGAAGCACACAACCATTGGAAAAAGAGTATTTTGCAGTTTAAGTAGAAACTGTTCAATGCTGTGAAAGAAATCCTAGGATCATTACAGTCTAAAAGTGATTTGCAGCATCACAGAACAGTTGTCTCCTTAATCCTTTACTAGGAAACTGCTTTTCAGGGCTAGGTCCACATAGAAAAGGGCTCTCTGCACTAACAAACTGTCTACAGGCGAGCCAGAGACTCTTCTTCAAAAAGCTGGATTCCTAAAGTAAATAATCAGAGCTGTCTGCCTGTAATGGTTTGCTTTCCTGAAGGGCTGACCAGGCAGAAGTTCCTGCTGATTTATTAAAAGCCCAGGCCTTCTTCCTTTAGCAACCTTGATGTAAAATTAGAAAGTTGACTGTAGACACCGGGGTTGGGAAATGTTGGTGGCTTGTAAATATGATTACAGGTCAGACAGAGCAATTAAAGTTCCCAGGAAATAATCAGTATTTTATATATCTCTCTCTCTCTCCCTGACAGTACTCACCACCCCCATGTATCCCTGACTTCCCCCCCAGCCCTGGGACCATGAGACCCATCTGTCTTCCTTAACTCCAGCCCATTCTTTCTGAATGAAGTGACCTACCTAAGCACACTTCCTGCTGATGTACTTGCCCCAAAACTGGAAAATAAATCATATGTGATGCTATTTTGCCCATCCTTGGTTACCTCACCGAGAAGTTCCCCACCCATCTTGGCACTGTCTATTTGAGGCAGGAAGCATGAAATTGTGATCACATAGGGTAAAGGTGGTGCCCCAACAAAGCCACAAGGACTCTAAATTTAAGCCTGCCATGAAAACTTTGAAAATGATGACACACAAAGAAGGAGAAACTATGGGGAATGAAGCACCTTAATTTTGAAAAACCACAACGATCCACCCAGCACTTTTAGAGCTTTCAGCTCTGAGGCATGAATTAACCACAGAGAGTTTTTAACCTACCAAACACAGGCAATCATTCTTTGCAACTTTGCAGCTGCTTAAAATGGGATGGATGTGTCCTACAGACTTAAAAAGACAATTCTCAACATGTCTATGTCTGTTTAAAACAGCCAACAACAGACACAGTCCAGTAGGCTGGGATTCCCAGAGATGAACTGGTGACCCCTCATTTTGTAATGGGAAATTCAGGATACAGTACTTGTACCTGGCTTAAAAAGTCCAGGGCATCCTTGTTCTGCATAAAAAGTGCTCTGCACTACTTCCTCCTGAGCTTGGGTTACACCCCAAAAGGCAACTGAAGTAAGCAGTGTGAAAATTGTGGAATTTGTGATTTCAAAACTCTTGTGGGCTGGCCATGTTCCACATAAAGGTGCTGACATTGTATTTAACCGTGACTGTAATTAAATCTATTTATTGCATCATTCAGTATTAATTTGTAATAATTAGTTAATTACTGTTATTAATTAGGTGCTTTTGGGGCTTCACTTTCATCTGAATAACACTCTTTAATGGACATGGAATGATGTGAGGTGTCTTCTCAAACATGACACTATCCAGAGCCAGTGGTGAGTGGAACACTGTTCTGTGCATTAAGCTAAGCCCTTCCCTGAATCAGGGAAATGCTGACTGGTGTTTCCCCTGAAGGTACGTCTTGGGGGAAAGTCTGAGTGCTGGTGAAAGAGAATATCAAGTTAAATTGAAAACAAAATGCTGCCCTCTGGAACTTACTGCCCCTCAAAGCCTAATCACTGCTTTTCTTGGAGCAATGCCGTGTTTTAAGGTTTGAGTTTGTTTTTTTTTTTTATTTTCTTTGCATGTGCTTGAAAGGCAGGGTGAAATTATAGAATACAGGGATGGAGGAAATTCAAGCAGGAAGAAAATATGTGACAGAGCCAAGGCACAGTTTATAGCCTTCTGCAGGTTACTGCACTTGCTCTCTCAGCCAGGATTTTCCAAGAACCCTAAGGTGTGTCTTTCCTGAAAAAATTGAGTAAGAGTCTACTACCCGGAGATCTAAGATGAATTTAAAAATCAGAGCCTGAAATTTCTCACCAACATTAACTCCGTGTCCCTAGCAACTCTGAATTCCAAATTTGAGGTGATTTCAGTAGCAATTCCAGAAGTGGAGCTTCAGGCTAGGATCCAGGTTTTACTGAATTAAAGAGGGGAAGCACCAGTCTGAAAGTTCTAAAGATTTTTTCCCTGGGTGCATTTGTATACACGCACGTGCAAGTGTTTTAAAGCAGATGAAATCCAGAAACCACATTTACTATTGGCACGTGATGCTTCCCATCAGTCACTCTGACAACTAACACAGGACTTCCAATCCATTACAACCTCAAGACATCACCAATTTACTTAAACTACTTTAAAATGCACAGTAAAATAATGGTTTTTGTAGAAATGAGAAGTTGGGGATATCATGCAGCAGTGGAGAAGGCTGGAGGAGTCTTGTGGTTGCAATCAGCCCACGGCACTTATGGAATCTATCAAACTGTAGAGGAGAAAGGGAATCCAACTCTGCTAGAGTCAGAGATACACTTTTGTAAAAAATGGACAGGAGCATTCTCACTACTGGGATCTTGTTGTTTGAGATAGTAAAGATGAGGGCTTATTTTGCTCCCTTTCAAATTTGGGACACTGTTGTTTCTCAAAGGAACATTTCCCCAGGAGAGGCTGGTGACAGTGGGTGACACAGAGAGGCAAAGCCACCACACCTTCCACGAGAATGCAGTTTGTCCCTGCCCACTGCTCTGCCTCGAGGGCTCCCTTCCCAGGAGGAGGAAAGAAGGAGCTCCAGGAGGGCAGATTGCTTGGCCCTAAAAGGAGGTTTCCAGGATGGAAATGTTGTGCGTAGCCTGACTTTACTGGTTGCTAAATGAAGGGGAAAATATACAAATGGGCAGGCACACGCACAGAGATGTTCTGCAGGGAACCTTTACACACCCCTCTTCTCTGCTCTGAAAACACATTACCACTCTTCCCCTTTCACTTCCAGAAAAGTCCTCATTTTTATGACTTCACTCAAGAATTACATTCTGAGACCAAACTGCTGAGTCCTCTCTGGTAGGGAGGGTGGCTGAATCTTCTCCATCATGCTGTGGATGCCCTGTTTTTGCTCTGTGTTCTTTCTAAAGGCGGGGTGTACCATTAAGAGGCTTGTCTGCAGACAGAAGGGCAATAATCTGACTGGAGCCAGTCAGTCCATGACCTCAAGTGCACCATTTGAAAACTACACCTCAAGCCTTGCCCTCATTCTTACTCCACCCTCTGCAGAGCAAATCACACCACTCCAGTTTCATAACTCTGGGAGGCTACTCAGCCACCCTGGTTATAGTGCTGTCAGCAGCTTTTGGGAGAGCCCAGTTAGACAGGAACTGCTTTAAGACAAAAATCTTTCTTCTGACTTTTCTTTTAATAATTTCTTTTAGTAAAGCCTTGAGTGCTCCTTGCTGTTCACATTGCCCTTTCCTAGCTTGCCAGCATGTCTGAATGAGTTTGCATGGTGTTTATAAAGAACAGCATTACGACTAACATACTTTCACAGGTCACAGAACAACTTATATCAATCCAGCTAATTAGCTCTTTTCTGTGGTATTTTTTTTACATGGAATATTTATTCAGTTTTCTTATCTACTGGAATTTGTGATGAGCAGACAAAGGCATATCACAAAGTGATTCGTTATGAAAACCGCAAGACACCGATCTTTATTTGTTCACAAAAACAGTCAAAATTAATTTATCCTAAGGGATAGAAGAGGCAGGGAGAGCAAACTGAAAGATAAAGATAAGGCAGTCTGAAAGAGACAGAGCAAAGCTTTGCCCAACATCTAGATTTGGCACCTCACCCTACAGACAGTCAGCTGAATTTTTCTACTTTCAGCCTCTTTTTTTTGCATTTTAGGCTGACTCTTGTCCAGTTCCTACCAGCTCAGAGAAGGCAGAGCCTGCCTTGTGACACACCTCCTCCTATCAGGTACATCTGTACCAGCCCTTGGGGCTGGAGGGGTCTTTGCTGTGTCACAGCCCCTCCAGGCTGGTGGCAGCGGGCTGGGAATCAGAGAACATAACCCGTGGCAGGTCACCCAGCTGATCCTTTGCCCAGGGCAGGTCTCCTGCATCCCTGTCCTTCCTGGTACATGGACCAGGAAGGTCCAAGCCTATCCTTGAAGGTTTCTACAGCTCAACAGGTAATCTAATTCAGGTCTTCATTTTTCTCTGCCTTTAGAAAGTGAAGGATACTTTTAGCTGCATATTTCTGGCTCCAGTTTATCTTATCTACCATGCAAATGGAGCATGGGGCATCCCTTCCCTCCCTTTAAGTGTCTTTTATGTACTTGTGGGATCATGCTCCTCCTTCAGTCTTCCTTTTTCAGACTAAATTACCAGAGATGAGTCACTTTTCTTTGTAGGCCATTTCTCTAAAACCTTTGATCATACCCTCTATTCTCCTCCTGCTTCCTCCAGCACTCCAAACTACTATACCAAGCACATCACCTGACCCCTGATTTAAAGACTTATGAATGCTAGGAGAAATAAAGAGGAGGATTTTAATAATCCCAGACTTTCCTCAAAGTATTTTTTTTTTACCTTTCCTTGCAGACAAGACTTCTACTGATTTTGAAAAGCAGTTTGCCAGAAGGACTGATGCTGTATCCAGATTTTGAAAATAAGACTTTATTATTTTGTTCTTCCCCTGGTTTGCCATTTATGTCAGTGGAATTTCCACCTGCTTCTTCCAGGTGCTGCCAACACAGATTCATAAGAGCACTATTAACTTTTAAAGTGCAAGTTAATGTCATTCCAAAAAGCCTCTTGTTTTCATCTTACTGCCATCAGCTGAAAAAACAAAGCAGCAGTCCTCTTTTCAGCAGCTCATTACATCTTATTAAAATACATGCCTGAAAAAATAGGTAAATTAACTCCACAAATCTGCTGTGACAGTGTCCAGCCTGCCAGTGCCAGTCATCCATATTCTTCTTTCTTTCTTTCTTTCTTTCTTTCTTTTCCTTCCTTCCTTCCTTCCTTCCTTCCTTCCTTCCTTCCTTCCTTCCTTCCTTCCTTCCTTCCT
>JAYDZK010000056.1:63035423-63047188 GCA_034509185.1 Euphonia xanthogaster | reverse complement strand
AAATAAAATAAAATAAAATAAAATAAAATAAAATAAAATAAAATAAAATAAAATAAAATAAAATAAAATAAAATAGTAATTCATAACGAGCGGTTTCTGATATCAAAGGGTATTTGCTCTTCACAGAAGAACACAGACAAGCCCAGCTAGCAGACCCAAGCCATGCCTGTGTCAGGTCTTTCTCACACACTGCATTTAATCTTGCAAATATTTAGTAAACAACAATAACCGAGTCACTTCAGCCCCTTTGTGAAGTGGAGCACCTTCATGCACAGAAGAGAGAAGGAGCTACCGAGACCAAAACCAAGACTTAGTCTCTGAAAGGTGCACTAGTGCAGATTGGTCACATCCACGTTTCAAACTCTTGGGTGCAGACTAAAATTATTTTGAGTGTTTTTTTGTGTTTGTGAGTGAGGGTGGTGACATTTTTATGCCATTTCTTATACATCAGGTGAAGACTGCCTTTGCAATTTTGTCAAAACCCCTGCTCTGAGCTTGCTCCTGGGTTTCCCACCACACCAACAACAGTGGCCATTCTCCTGCCCTGAAGAGACATTTACTTGGAAGGGGGTCCAAACAACCTACACCCATTTCCTGAGTAAAACAGAAAAAAAGCAATGACAAACCCCCACTTTTTATGCCAGGCAATTTTTGTTTACATTAGGGCTCTTGCCAGGGTAAATGCTGTCATGTCTCTAAAGAATATTAATCTACCATTAAAAGATTTCAGTGTAGACTTGCCCTAAATTTCACAGACATCTCCAGCTGTCACTCACAGCAACAGCAGCTCAGTTGCACCTCAAGGGGGAGGATTCAGCCCTGAAAATGTCATATGAGGAGAGGTTTCTAACCCAAAGTAAGTATTGAAGCCACCTGCCTCATGTCAGCAGTGAGCTCAGGGCACTTCCATGGCTCTCACAGAATTCCCACAGAGCAGTTCATTCTGTCTAGCCCCCCATCTGTGTCATGATGCTGCAAGAGAGAGTTCTGGATGTTTAGACATCAAAAATTAAACAAAATGAATCCCACCATAACAACACACTTTCTACTGTGTGGCTGATGCCAGAGCTGGAATTTTAGAAGGAATCTTGGCTAGTGGTTTTGAATTCCTTCAGCAGGTCTCACTCAGATCTTCCTAGATTGGTCTCTGGGCTGATTTCACATTTCAAACAGCATCTATCTTTGAGATGGCTTCGTTCAGTTGGGTTTCATTCTGTGCTTTGAAAAAACAACCCCCAAACCAACCCTTCCTTGATGCCTTCCTTGATGCAGTCAGCAGGTGCAAAACTAGAAGAACGTGAGAAAGGGGAAGTTTAAATGCCAAACCCATGGCTGAGCAGCTCTGCAGCAGTGTGTGCAAGATGGTGTGCATCCTTAAAAGAGTGAAAAAGGAGCCTTCTCCATTTGTGATCAGAGCAGCTTCTCCTCCTGAGCAAGGAGGATACAAATTGGCAGGAACCTCATGATCTGAGTGTGCTTATGCAGCAATGGGAAAATTCCACTCTTGGTCTACAGTTTGAGGGAGCCTTTCTATTTGTAACCATATTACCTGCAATAGCCCCAGAGTTACTTGATTTAAATTACAGAAAGTTGACAGACTTACAGCCTAGATTATAGCTGTCCTCCTCCTCTCTGCTGAGAAATTACCTGACATCATAACACGGTTTTTCTCTCTTCTCAGGACATCAAATATCCAACTGCAGTAACAGAGGGTTATTTCTTTGTCAGTCCAGTCTTTAGCTGGTGGAGAAATAGAGGGGATCCTGTCATGCTACACTTTTGATACACTGCCTTGTCTTCCAAAACCATCACATTTTTTCATGGTCGTTATGAATCATGTTTTGAAGCACTTCACAGTGGTGAATGTTTATGCTATAGTTTTAGAGGTGGTAGTGTGAATACCTGTAAAGTGGAAAACCCCTCAGAACTTGGTCTTGAAGATGTGTTTTTAAAACAGAGTTTGTTGCGGTGCTATTCAATGTCCTGTCTAAAACAGGACCATTTGCTTAATGACTAAATCTACTGAAATTTTTTCAGTCAATATTCCCAATTTGCTGATGATTAGGGAAAGCAGGAAGGATTCTGGTACAGCATTCTCATGAGCTGCTCTTTTTGTTGTTGAATGTAGGAGCCAGAGTTACACTGCTGCCTGCAGAGAGAATGCCTGGCAAAAACATGAGGGTAAAAGCACATTTGTGTATGCACAGGCCATATCCCAGCCTGTCAACGACTTGAAATAACATGCAAATAGGTGCCAGTACATCTATCATTCTGTTTATTGTCTTTACTCACTTTCAGTTCGACTTCTCATACAATTCTGGCTCTAAGCAGTTGATAAACACCACTGGACTACTGGATTTTGTTTCCCACCAACATCACATCTTTATCTTTTGGAAAGGTTGATGAAATACAAACAGTATAAGAAAAACTTTGCTGGCAAGAGCCTCTGTGTCCTGCTCCACCACAGCAATGTACTGTGGTTGCTTTGTATCTGTTGCATAGCTTGTTTGAGTGACACTCTGACAAATGGTCTTTTTAGCACTGAAACTTAAACAAGGAGTGGATTGAGTAAAATCACAACCTGGACTGACTCAAAATGACATATCAGGAACATTTTTCAGTGGTCAGTTTCCTGATGGTTGAATTAACTGCAGTTTTATCTTGCTCTGTATTGGCTGCTTTACCTCACTTTCACCAAATTGCTTTCTTATCGTCACAAACACCACTGAATTACTGTAAACTGCCAAAGTGGCAGAGCCGTGCTCTCCAGCCCAGGGGTGCAATCCCTGCATCTCCCTCTCTCAGTTGCCCATTGTATTTGAAATCATCTCAACACACACAAGCCAACAGAACAATTCTGCCCAAACTGTCACACTCAGTAACAGTTCTGCGGTTGTACACCTGGGCAGGAATTTCATGGGCAAATATGTGCCAGACAAACACACGACAGAAAAGCAGCTTTGCTCAAGCTTATCTCAGGTTGGGTTATAAAAACAACCACCTTTCCATGCATTTCCTTTCATTTTATAGTTGCCAAGATGACATCCAAAGGAGGCTGAAGGAAAGGCACTGAGACTGGCATGTATGGGTTGCAATTCCCTCATCTGAAGGTGAGAAATCTCACTGAGGAGAGGTGTAAGAGGCCAAGATTTAATATTCTGCAAGTTAGGGATGAACTGGATATATTAATCATTTTTTATTTCAAAGGAAGTACAAGCCACCAAAGATTCACCAAAATTCAAGATTCACTGAAAGATTTCACTGATCAACGTTAGGGGGAAAAGCTCCTAAAGATCAGAATGAGGAACCCAAAGTCAGCGCTGCAGCTTCTAAGAAGTGCAAGGAAAAGTCTGATTTTTGAAAGTCTGAAGTTGTTAACCTTTCCTCCTTAACATCTTTATGGAAGGAAGCAGGGTCCTTCTGCTCAGGAGAGAGTGTCTAAAATTTATCTTGTGCTTTCAGTAGCTAAGAGGACTATTGCACTCACTTTTTGACCAGTGCATGTCACTGGGTCCCAAGAACGAAGCTCATTTACAACTGCTGGAACACAGAGAAAGGCAGAGATGAGTCAAGGCAGACTGAAAAGTGGTCTGTGGGATCTGATCCCACCTCATGCTCCTGAGCCCATCAAAACCGTTCTTTGAAAATGCCAGGTTTTCCCAAACTGTCCCTTTCAAAGGCAAAGCAAGAGCCATAAAGAATAACTAGAAGACAAAATTTTTGTGTTGTTTGGAAGCTTCCAGATTTTAGGAAATGTCAGTTTGTGTCCCCAGCTTCAATTCATTTCACTCAGCTCTAGCTGAAACACCATTTCTGCCCCTTTCCTTTGTTGCAGAAGATCAGAGCCAAGAGGAAAACGTGTCCAACAGGAAAAGATCCATTTTGCTTCTGTCAATAATACATTGGGAGCTGTCAGGAATGTCTGAGCAGGTGTGTGTGGGTATGATTGGTAAGCAGCTTACAAGCAGCTATCATTAAATGTGTAATAATAGCACAGTGCCAGCAAAATGAGACAACTAGAGCAGTCAGGGATACAGGATTTATAGACTACTGCTCTATGCACCATCCTTAACTCTGCTTTGTAGGCTGGCTCTCCAACAATCTTGTGTTTGTAATGCCTGTTCTGTCATATGGCGTCCACATTTTCCTGGGATCTGAAAATACAAAGTCATCTTTGTATAAGCACACAATTTACCTGCTCTGGTTCAAGGAGGTTTAATATAATTTTTGAAGACTGTTTTCTTTATGAGGCTTTCTGAGCTGCCCCTTATCACCCTTTGAGATATAAAGAATAAAGTTAGTATCTCCTTGTGATGTGATTTTTGGATTCTGGCACTTTGTTGAGTTTTCTCCCTTTCAAGAGAGGACAAGCAATAAGCTAAGAAAGTCATCATAGTTTTTTATCTATTTATATCAGTTTACTTTCAGGGAAGTGTCATCTTCATTGGAGGAGACTCTGCCCCTCTCTAGTGAGGTCTGCACAGAGAAATCAGTGACAGCGACCACAATATTGTTTTCAAAGGTGATCTAAATGCAAAGTAATATTCATGCTATGAGAGTTAAAAAGCAAAAAGAAAAAAAAGAGGAAAAGCATGATCCAGCTACCCAAGTGGCAGCACACTGGGGACAGTATCTTCAGAAAACTTCTCAGATATACTCAATGGGGGTCAAACCACTATAGCCACCTGAATTATTTAACGTGACAGAAACTGGGCTGGATGCAGAACAAAGTGCTTGGGCCATTCTGCAGGTCATTCCTGAAATTACCATGGGTCATACACCTTGCAAGCTAAAAAAGTGACTGCTGGTCATCAGAAAGGGTAGAAATAGTGGTACTGTACAATTTTTAGGCTCCAGTAAGGTGAAAGGGAATTTTAAATTCTTCTCTTTTTCCCTTGCCCTTCTGGAAAGCTGCATGCCTGGATGGGGTGTAGACAGGGTGGAAGATTAAAAACAATGAGCAATCTATAGCAGTTAATCTGCCCGACTGGGAGGGCCTCAGGCTGTGCTGGACAGTTGGGATTCATGTCAGCTGTCTGGTTTAGGGTTGCAGCAGGACCACAAAAGGTTGCCTGATGGGAAGTGTGTGCACTGAAGGCTCAGCACAGCAATGCAGATGGGGCTGCAGGGCTGTGGAGAGTGGCTCCAGGCAGAGCCAGGAGAGAGACAGCACGTGAAAAACCACGGGGGTTACTGCAGAAAGCAACACAGCTCCAGGGATCCCAACTGTTCAAATGATTTCTGCATCATTGCAATGGCTGAACGAGTATTTTGGGACTTGTAACATCCAGTGCTGGATGTTTACCCATCTCAGGTTCTGGGTAAAATTCTCCCTAAAATAAAGGACCATGCTAATCCATATCACTTGGACATGCCCATCTGCCTCTTGATAGCCAGTCTCTCTAGAGCTTCTTTGCATAAACCCAGGGTTATCAGGTTAAGTCCTGTAAAAACAGCTTTTGTGAAGGGAAAAGGAGAAGGTCCTGCAGGACCTGAGAGGATAGCTGTGTTTTGGGCACAAGTTCCAAGCATCAGAAAAGTTTATTTTCTCAATTCTGCCTGTGTGGCAGCCTCCAGTTTAACCACATCTCTGGCAGCTCTAGATAATGTATGAGATCATACCCATCCCTTGGATAGCACAGCTGGGCTCTCTGGACAGGAATACAGCGATAATTCATGTTTTTGACACCAAAAAATGCCTATGTGCATTATTAGCTGAATTAGTGCCCCATGGAATTCTTTCTTCATGGCATTTCTTTGGCCTATATTTTATTATAAATTCATAGGCTTTTGTGGTTTCAGAGCATTTTTTTTTTAAAGATGGCTCTTACAATTGTCTTCAGAATGATAGTTAATTATTTCCCTCATCTCCCAAATAAAATAGCCTGTGATTTATCTACCCTTTCAGAATGAGCCAGGGAAAAAAATTGCTGGAATAAATTAAAAAATGGTACAGTGAGATTATTACTTCCGTTCATCCATCCAGAACATCCTGAGAGGATGACTAAAGGTCTTGGTAGCCCATTAATTTAAAGCACTGTCAACTTTCTCAGTGCAAACATATATATGAACACAGAGAAGAAAAAAAAGGAGACAGAAAGATGAGTGAATCACTTATTGCAGATACCTTAAGGTAAGGGTGGGATTTTGTGCTGGGGCAGTATTTTATCTGCTTGTAAGGGTCCCTGAAGGGTGAACTCATACACAGCTGCACAGCTTGCTGGATTTTCAGCATGTATGTTTCAGAAATCAGTAAAGGAAAAAGTTATTCCTCAGCCTTACTGTAGACCACAAGCCAAAGCAAAATCAACTCAAAGGGCTCAAAAGGTTCTACCCAGGGGTTTTACAACACTGGGAATATTTTCACGTTGTTAGAGGTTGTGGGCATCTACCTGGTGACTTTCTGGTTAAATGAATTATTCCATAGAAATAGCCCAGTTTAAAACCTAAAATGCCAGCCAAATGTGATGTGACCAACCTAATTTTAAAGTCCATTTGTAATAACCCTGCAATTAATCAACTAGTTTTTTAATTAAGAAATGAACTTAAAAGTGATTAGATTTATAAGCACTCTAACTCACAGCCAACATATTTTCATTTTGTTTGCCTGGATTTACACTAGAGGTCAATTAGTCCTGATGAGATTAAAGTCTTGGTAATTTTGAGAAACAGCATCTCTATGAGATCATGCAGTTTAGCTTTAATGCATCTTAATCCACTTTCATACCTCCAGTTAATTTGCATTCATTTTCCTCAGGGTCTGTGTAGGTAAACACCAAACACAATTTTGGAAGTATTTAGGCAGGATCCCTTATTTATCCCTGTTTTCCTGGCAGGAGTGTGTGTGGGTGAAATGGGATCAGAGCCCTCACTCTCCACTTGGGAGAAAGGCAGAGGAGGGAGATCTGTGTCTGCTTTTGGCATAGAAGAGGAGCTGTGTTTTCACTGTCCTGCCTTTTATTAGCAACTAGCATTTTTTTCTCCTTGCAGCTGAAGCCCCTAACAAAAGGCAAAGAATAAAATTAGACAAAAAAGCATCTGCTCTAAATGGAATTGGGCCAGTCCAGTCAAGTTTAAAGACTCTGAATCATTTGAGGGGTATAAGACTGGCAATTTACTAATGACTACAACTTATTAAAAAGGCATGAAAAGCTCCCTAATTACATATTTGGATGCTAAGTAGCCATTCTCAGCTTCACAGACAGCATGACTTTCCCTTCCAGTCTTGTCCCAGACCACACATTAAAAAGAAAAACAGGCATCATAAAGGCTCAGGCGTTTTAGATGCTAGAAACTAAAATATTGTAAAAGACTTAACCAGACTTTTACTTGAGGCTTTAGGCTACTCTCTTGTTCTAACTCTTACTGAAGGCTGAATAATTCTGGTCATCTTATAATATATGCATTTAGAAATAAATTACCATATATCCCAAATCTTTCAAAAACAACACAACATATTAATCTCAACCACCATTTTTTTCCCCTACTCTACCAGGCTAATTTCACTGGATCATTAGTTTTAAACATCTATTACACTGTAAACAAATCCTGAAAAGCTTATGGAGACAAAGTCAGACATTCAAAAGATTGGAAGTGCCAGATTTAGTGCAAAAGTTCTGTGGGGCTCAGCACAGGGAAATCTATTTACAATTCCTATTACACAAATTGCTCAGTGCCTTTATTTGCTGCATAGCATCCAAAGCCAGCATTAAATATAAAATTGTTCATTTCCTGATGAGTGTTTTGTTTTTGTTTTAATAATATATTGACCTAGAGTCGGAATGCTCCACAAACATTCTTCAGTTTATCTGCAGAAGACACCCTCTAAACACTCTATGAGTGTTGTTATCCCAGTTTTCCAGGATTCACCCTTTGCCCTCTCTGGCCACAAAACAAAGCCACTTTTCTGGACATGATGGGTTCCCTGTGTGGTGCTGAACAAGGCTGTACATCACACAAGTCCCACCTGTGCTGGCTTTGCAGGATGTGACAAACCCCCTGCTCAGCAGAGGTGCAAACCTGTCCTTTTTGGACAGGTTTTTTATTCCCACCACAGGCAGAAGCAGAGGAACCCTCCATGCAGGGCACTTGTTTTCCCTGTTTTACAGGAAAGGAAATGAGTGCAGAGAGTAACACTACTGTCAGACAAGGAGAACCTATTCAGTGTGTTGCTGCTGGTTGCAAAATCTGAAATTCAAAAGCTCCCAACCAAGCAAGCACACTGTGAAAATCAGTGGTTGTCTCTGCAACAAACATTTAAATACAATGCTTGTGTAAAACCCAGCAACACAAAGCTGATCCTATATTTTTATATCAATAGCTCTACAGCTGTGTGAGTACTTAACGTACACCTATTTCATTAGCAAAACAACAGTCAGGTAACAGTAATTCTTCTGAAAGCTGCTAATCCCCTACATAACATTCATGTAAGTCTTGTTCTGCTCTTTGGATGGACTTATGCAGATAAGTATCTAATCATTCCTATGAGTAGCCCCCAAATCACAACCAGCATTTCACCACAAAATGCTGTGTATGAAACACATCTGCTCTAGGAACTGGAAAGTGTTGGCTTGTTTTGAAACAACAGAGTAGTGAGTGCCTAAATTACCTATAGTGCAGAAGAACTCAGCTCTCCTGCCAGTGCAATTCCAGTCCTAAAGAGGGGGACACCAACAAGGCTCTTTGCTGCAGCATCACTAACCTTCCAAGCCTCACAACAAATGCAGATCCAGGCACACTTAAATCCTGAGATGAGGCTGCAAGTGCAATTTGAACCACGGTGGCTACACCTTACTGCATTTATAGGAAAACAGGACTGGCAAGGACTTTCTGAGGAAGTGAGTTTTTCCTTGAAACAGCAGCGGCCACATTATATTAAAAACAAAAATAGAAAAAGTAATACAATATTGAGAGAGGGTTACTCTACACAGAAATAAAATCCCTTGCTTTTCCCACAGAGACAATTTCAGAGCTGGAAAAGGAAGGGTAAGTGGCAGGTGGTGCTCCTATCTTCGTCACTAAAGCAGTCACTAGAGTTGAGGCATTTTGCACAGCCCCAGAAAATCCAGATCATGTCAGTCATGGAATTCACGTGACACAGAGGTGGAGCAATGAAATGGGGCTGAGTTCCAGCTTCGTGCCTCTGAGTAGAGAGGGAAGAACTAAAAAAGCCAAAGTCATTCACATATGGCCAGGCACAATCTGAAGACCACACTCATCTTCTGGAGCACTCTTCAATAAACTTGAACAAAAGCCATGTACTATTAAACCAACAGAGGCATAAACACCAGGTTCTCTGTCAGCTGATAGAAGGACAATGGAGAAATAATAGTACAACTCACAAGTGTTGGAGGGAAAAAGGCTAAAGATTATGAAGGTATTTTTATTCTTGGCTGACACTTCTATCAACCCAAGCCAAAAATCACAAGAAAAAGAATAGCTGCTTTCCTTTATCCACATAAAAGGATTCTGTGCTGAGCAGCACTTAAGAAAAACGATCAGATTGTGATTATATAACCCTAGCATGAACTTGGTGACCAGTATAGTCATGTCAAATTAGGATGCATTATTCAAGCAGCAGGGAAGGATGAAAGTGTTTACCATCAGATATAAACCCCCTGCATTTCCTTTTCTTCCAACCTGTTCTCTTCTTTTTCCTTTGCTGGCTATGTTGGTGGGCTGGCTCACTCATTATACCAGCTCTTCTTCAAAAACACAGAAATTATCAGTAACAGATGCTGATGGTAACTGAAAAGAAAAAGAAAGACATCCACTTATTATTTCTCCCCTATGCCTTTACCAGAAGCTTCCATCTTCTCTCCCTGGTTTATTTCTTGCTCCTCTTGTCTCCAGACCTTTGCCCATTCTTTCTTCTTTTCCTTCAGACCAGGGTCTCTATTCTGATTTTTTTTTTTCCTGGGGCCCCTTCACCTGACCCCATTCTCACTTCCTTTGTCATCTTGTCTTTAACTTCTTTTCATAAAGAGGCATTGGATTCTGCCCATCAATGGCTAGACCACAACTTGTCACTTTTCTTTTTTTTTTAAATCAGATTTAAAAAAATGAAAAGGCAACAAAATGAAAGGAATAAATACTGCATGGACAAGATGAGGCTGAAGCAGCCATAAGCAATGTAAGTTTTTAGATGCAGTTTACTTATATCTAATTATTATTACGCAAAATAAAGTTATATTATTCAGGTATATTTTGTGCACAGTCATTCTTACTCTCTGAAAATTCCCAACCATATCACAACTGTAGCAAGTTTAAATTTTTTGACCCCTTTACAGCTTTGAAAGCCATCAAAACCCAAATTTAATTGCCCAAGTCTCACAAAACCAGAGTGCCAAAGCCAGGGTTGGTGTTACTAAATTGACCACCACAGAACTTGTTTACACTGCAGATTAATTTAATTTATGCAGTTTCTCCTCTCCATCTGGAGGTCACAGTAAAGGATTTGGAAAATACAGTTAAATATTTTCAACAAAATTGAATTCCTCTATCAAGCCAGTGTAGATTATCTCATTCCTTTTCTCAACCAGTCAGCAACAATAAAGCACAGAAGAGAGAGTTGATACCTTGACACCATGGAACTACATGTGGACATTCAAACACATACAGACAGAAAAGTTCCTTTTCACTTTTTTTTTTCTTTTTATAAGAACTTGTCAGTAGAAATGGGTCAAACCTTGGGTAAATGTGTTATTCCAGTAACAAGATTGCTTGATTCTAAAAGTGCAATAAAAAGCTTTCCATAGCACAGATCAGGTCCCTGGATGCTTCTGAAAGATTCACTGGCTTACCATTCATATATGATAGAAGGCATGTAAAAAAATTGCATTCCTCTTGAGGATAAGTAGTGTGGTGAACTGGTAACCATCACTACCAGAGTCATGAAGCCATGGTCCTGTTAAGAATATTGCAGTGTAACTTTAGCTTTTTACTGGAAATTTTCCTCCTCTTTACACTAATCCATCCAGAAATCAGAACCACCAGAATGGAAGACTGTTCTTGGAATGAAATAGAACTCTTCCTCTCATCCGTACCAATTCTGGCAGTCCCCTTAGGGCCTGGCTTCTCCCTCAGCTCTCTCAAAGGCAAGAAATGGCTGCTTTGGGGGACGAATTTGAGCACTCAGCTTGGGTTCCTGCTGCACATTGCTCTGGGAAGGGGCATCCACCTTCCTCCTTGGGCTCTGGCAGGGCTCTCAGTTCCTCACTCCACATACCCGCTGTGCCACAGCCTCACCACCCTCACCATGGAGAATTTCTCCCCAACTTCTCATGCTAACCTACTCTCCTTCAGTTTGGGCCATTTCACCTGGTCCCATTTGGATACTGGAAGGCTGCTAGAAGAGAAGGAAATGCTGGAATATTTAATATTCCAGTGCACCCTTCTCTTTGGAGCATCAGCAGTAGAAACTGGTCTTCAGCCTGGAAGCTGCTTGTCATCTGCTCGGAAGACATTTCTCCTCCCTGCATGCTTTTGGGATGCCTCTTATTGATTCCACAGCAAGTCTTTGTGTCGCCAGCAGCATACATGACACTTGTGCAGCACAGAGGGAAAGCACAGCCCAGGACAGACAGAACCAGTACAGCCCCAAGGAAAGAGCCTGAGCATTTTTGGCTGCAGAAGTAGCCCCTTATTGGCCAAGTGTAAAGGAAACCTTACTCACAATCTCACCCTCCCATCTCTTTCTCTTTCTCTTTCTCTTTCTCTTTCTCTTTCTCTTTCTCTTTCTCTTTCTCTTTCTCTTTCTCTTTCTC
>JAYDZK010000056.1:63021485-63035398 GCA_034509185.1 Euphonia xanthogaster | reverse complement strand
CTCTTTCTCTTTCTCTTTCTCTTTCTCTTTCTCTTTCTCTTTCTCTTTCTCTTTCTCTTTCTCTTTCTCTTTCCTTTTATTTTTTCTTTTGGTCTTTTTTGTGCTTGCAATGCTTTTCTTGGCACCCCCTGACATTCCAGCTGAGCAGCACCTCACTGAGGTATTACCTGATTACACTGAGCACTTTCACATGTGGAATTTTGCACACCCAGTGTTCAGCCAGTGACAGTAACAAATAGGGTATTAATTAACAGCACAGTGATTAAAGACTGGGGATCCCGACATCTGTAATGAATGTTCCAAAGATAGTGTCTGCGCATGGGGATCTGTAAATCAGGGGCCTTGCAAAAGGAGCTCTGCTCTTTCTCAGCTCATTGCCATTCTCTAAGTGCTAACGAGGGGAACAAGGCAGAGCTGAAGCATTTGAATAAACCCTCACTTTTTCAGAGGACTTAATGAATCATGAGCAGACCATTCTATCAGCACTAAGGGGACGTTGATGAAGCTCCTTCCTTACCCCACAGTGCATGAAAGTCACAGTGCATCAGAAGGAGCCCAATCAGTTACATGAGAAATGGTTTTATTTCCTCCAACATCCAATTCGATTATCTCGTTATGTTTCACCCCACTTTGTCTAACCCAGCAATTTGCTTCTAGATCATTTCATTCTTCCTTTCCTGCTCCCTGCTAAAAAACAGGGACAGGCCACATGGAAACTGCTTCTCCAGTAGGCCTTCAGTCAAAGATGAAGTTAATTAAAATGTCATTTATGGAACAAAAAATACTGGCATTCAGTCAAAACCTGACAAAATAGTTATGCCCTATCTAATCCACATTCAGCTATAAAACATGATTTACCAAATACCCTCACCTAACAAAGGGTATTGGGTTTCTTACTGAATTCTCTCTGTTTGACACTCTCATAATATGCAAATATATATGGATTTAATTTTTTCATTTCCTTCCGGATGGAATATTTCAACCTGTTAATATTTACACAAATCCTGGTAATCCTGAAAACTGTTTAGGCTTTATTTTTCTTTCAAATTATATTTTCTCCAGTTTTCTTTCTGTTATATCCATCCTTGTGCATGGATTTACAAGAGCAGGCAAATGATGAAAATGACTTTTTCAAAGAAAATAGTGGAAATAGGCAGAAAACCAAGACTGTAAAAAGATATATTTTAATCGAAGTTATTAACTACCTACTGGGTCTTAAAATTCTCTGGAGAAATGACTAAAATAGACTCCTCACCATGCCAATAAATGGTAAATTGGCAATGGTTGGGAACAATTGCAAAGAGGCACTTCAGAAACTTTTTTCCCCTGGTGTTTCAACCAGGCAAGGAGTGTGTGAATCCTGGAATTGTCACCCCGTGGAAGCACAAGTGCCTTTGCATCTGTTTAGGGCCACTTTCGGATTTGTGTCCTCTGTACAATGGAGATGTGAAATTCAATCTGTGACATTAATAGGATCAAATGGTGATGCATAATCCCATGGAACAGGCAGAGATCGTTTGAACATTCTCTGCAACCTTCATGGCCCTTGCTAAGGTCTTGACCTTTATCTTCTCACTATAAAGTTTGCTAACCAAAGGCATCTTGTTTCTCTCTCTAGGTATTGTAATAAACTAGATACATATTAGTTTCCCTGTCAGGTGGTGTCAAAGCCAAGAAGGTGTGACAAGCAAAAAGTGTCTCTTTTACTCAGAAATTCCGGTCTTTTTTAGTGCTACCAATTTTCAAAGGAAAAAATAGCAAGCACACATCACTATTTTTCAAGATAAAGCATGACTGAAAACACATTTTTTATTCTCTCAGGACACCCTGTGTCACCAACTATATTCCTGAAAACACATTCTTTTGTGTGAAATGGATAAAATCACAGTATTTGAAGTGGTTATTTGGAGAAAACGCACGCACTTGGGCTAATATAAGAAAGAAAGCAATGAAAATGGGTGTTTGCACTTTCTGATGGGGTCCAAAGACAATGGAAGGGATTAAGAGTTAACAGTTCAACTGTGACTAAACAATAGGTTTGTTAAGGAAGTTGACTAAAGTTTAAGACAACTCCTCCAAAAGTGTCTTCAACAGGGAGATGTTTAGTGAATGGAAAACAGCCTGGCATGAAATAACCATGGAGAAAGTTATGGTCCAGGGAAGAGAGGGGGTGAGAAGAACAGGGGTTTCCTGTAGGAGGACAGAAAGCCCAGATCAGCCAAGGCACCTCAGAGAAGCCATCCTTAGCTGCAAATACCCATTTCCAGGAAGCAAAAGCACCGACCATGTTCTGCCAAGGAACTCCTGCAAAGCCAAGTGAAGAACCAGTGCTAACAACCCAATGGGCTTCAGGGAACTGCTGGCACAGCCCTGTCCTTGCTACCACTGGGCCAAAGAGCGAGGATTTTCAACTGGCAGCTATGAGGACAAGGCAGCCCAGGAGCCACGAGAAGTAACACACCAAGGGAGATTTGGGAGGAGCTCATTTGCTTTGATTTTGATACCAACAGACCACAGAATTTCTTGCCTGTCCCAAGGAGAAGAAATGGCTTCACAGTTAGCAGATAATGCACTGTCTATTTGAGAGACACCCACTCCTGCCAGGTTCGGAGTCCCCACCTGCACTGCACCAATAAATCCTAATTTGAGGATAACCTGGCCCAGGTGTGCTTGGCAGATCCATCACTCCCAGTTTAGCATACAGAGTGCTGGGACCCAGCAGCAGTGGCCAGGAAAGGGAGCTGTGCCAGCTCTGCACCCACAGGGTGCTCCTCAGCACAAACAGAGCAGCTGTCAGTGCCTCTCTCTGCCTTCAGCCACATATTCCCAAAGATTTCTTTCCTGTGTCCCTTCTCTCTTTCATGACAATGTTTGCAATGTTTTTCAATGCTTCTGCTCCATTTGGTGCTTCTTTTATGTACTCTCCAATGCTTTTCTTCTCCACCACCATCCACCCCTCATTTTCCCAGCCGCCATTCTGCTCTTCCAGACTCAACCTATCCCTGCTACTGTCAGCTCTGCAGATACTTTTCTCAAAGGACATTCAAAATAGACACAGCCCTTCTGAAAAAGTTATTTTCTCTTTTCATTTGGATTTTTTCAGACATCTCTGGTGTTTTTTTTCTTTTTTTCCCTGGGGTGCTGTGTTTAATCAATGCAAAGTGACTGCCATGATAAAAAAATTCTCCCATCTGAGAATCTGAGCCATTTCAGGACAAAAACGAAATAAAGAAGAATATATCTTGAGGTCCCCAAGAGAGTCAGAGCAGACCAAGAGCTTATACAGAAACCTCATTTTTGTGCTGTGTGGGCTTTGTTCCTCCTTAAACTCCATGGGACAAACTCCCTGATGTGGATGAAACAGAGTTTCTCATGATTGGCAGCTGAGAGCATCCTCTGCAAGGCTGCTCCACACCCACAGAAAGCTGTCAAGTCACCTCTGAGAGGCAGCCCCAC
Source organism: Euphonia xanthogaster (assembly GCA_034509185.1). NCBI lineage: Eukaryota > Metazoa > Chordata > Aves > Passeriformes > Fringillidae > Euphonia > Euphonia xanthogaster. The sequence goes on along the minus strand of JAYDZK010000056.1, from coordinate 63,031,942 downwards.
CAACATCTTGGATTTGGGCCAGTGTTTCCCAGCTATGGGTCATGACCCCACATGGGCCAGGGTCAACACAGGGTTCACATGGGGTCACAGAGAGTTGGAGAAAGCTAAAGAAATATTTAAGCTTAAGGATTTGTATTCAGGGTTTTTTCCCCAGTTGGTGGGGGGAAGGGAAGGGGCGGAGCTGCACACAAACAGATGACACAAGGAGGCTGATTGCTTCAGAAATCCTGACTCAAAATATGGCTCATCTGCTTTGTCTATGCACCTTTTTTTTTTTTTTTTAATGTATTAGTTTGAAACTAGCCAGAAGTCTGGAAAGGTTTCAGTAACCTTAGTAGACAAGACTAGCAAACAAATACAAGAGACATCAGCATGAGCATCCTTGTAATAGTACCTGGCTTTCATCAGAAGAATTTGAAAGGGCTCTCAACAGTGAAAGCATTATACTTCCTGTGGAGTAAAAGGAGGTTTTCATTATCCCCATTTTACTGAGGAGAACCTGGCTAAGTGACTTGCTCAATGTCATGCAAAAGTTCTGCAGCAGAGTTAAAAGGCGAGTCCAAAATTGAATTCTGAATTAAGTTAATGCCCCTGTCACAGCACTACTCTGTGCTCAGATCACCCCCCCCACCCTCCCCCAAAAATGCATTTTCAATCAAATGGATATCACCAGCACCTATGTAATTAGAACTTGTGCAATCACAGGAGCATTGCAACAGACCTCAGGGTCATGAAAGGTGTGAGAAGGATTAATCCAACAACTGGATTTTTTTTTGATCTTACACAAATAACACAGATAGAGTCATAGACAGTGATTTGCCAATATGATTTCATCCCTAAGGGGAATACTTGCAAAATCTTGCCCACACTTGATTATGAAGATCGAATTTGATGGCTGCTCTTGTCCTTCAGGAGCAGGAGGGGAGTCAAACAAACAACATCATCACACAGCACTGAAGATGCTGAAGGTCCTCTCTGGACCAGCCCCTTGGCTGGTTACTGGAGCTTTTGACAACCTGGAAGAGACCGAAATGTGGGAGCTGCCCTGGTGTGGGACAATCTCAGAGCAGTGAAGCCAAGCTGGGCTCATGAGCAGCTCCAGCACTGCTTTCCTTGTGTGCACCACCCAGAGCAGGACGTGCAGCGTGGACCTCGTCCAGCAGAGCACAAAACCTCTTCCACAGCTTTGCTGAAGCTCAGTGAGCCACTGTGGCAGCCAGACTCACCCACAGGAGATCAGCTCACCATGGCCACAACCCCCTGGAGCAGGGACAACCAGCACCAGGAGCCTGCACTGATGGCATTTTACAAGTCAAGATACCTCCAGTTAGTGATATTTGGCACTGGTCCATTAATCCAGCTGCTGGCACAATCCTGCTTGCTTGTGTAGATAAGAACTTGGCCTCACCCATTAAAGACTGATTTGTTAGCTGGGAAAAGATCATTTATTGCTTTCACATCATTGCTTCAGATATCCTTGGATAAACTGGCTATGCAATTTAATGGTTGATAGCTTTGTGCTTGCAGTATTTTCTTCGTATCTATGCATTCTATACACTTTCCTACCTAATTCCCCCCCCCACCCTTTACTTTAAAATATTTAAAAAAATGAAAACTTGTAGTAATTTTCTGTGTCGTCTTCTAGTGAGGGAATCAATCTTACACAGATACCTCTGCATGTAAGAATAAGCCTATTACAAATTAACAGATTCTTCCACTGTTTTCTCCCTTGAGTTTGGGAAGTTTATCTGTTTACAATCATCACCTCTGTTTCTGCAGGGGAAGGTTGGGAAGCCTGGGACTTTCAAAGAGAAAATTTATGCATGTGCTGAGTGGGGTGGAGTAGGAATGGATACACACTGAGAACATTTTGATTCCAGAACTCATAGGAAACTGCTAATAGGATGATGAAAGATTGATTTCACAGATCTGTTACACTCCACCAGCCTATTTTGCAAGGTTCCTTTGTGCATGACAATTATTTAAGTTCCACCAAAATACTCATAAAATTTTCACCTGCTAGAAGCAAAACCACTTTTTGGTGCCCAGACAAACACAATGATGAAGATGTTTAAAAATCTCTGCACAGAGACACTTTGGACTCCCTTGGTGTCTCTTACCCTTGTAGGCATGACCCAGGCTGTATTGAAGGCCTGTGCCCTTCTGGAAAAGAGCCTGAGGTGTCCTGGAGCATCTGAAATTGCACTACAAACTGTTGTTTCCATGGTAACCAAACCCCAGATCTATTTTTTTTTTTTATTAATAACAGAATGAAAAATATTATGGCTCTTAATTTCATTGTTGTAGGTACTTGTGTGCCTGTACATTTATAAACAACATTAGGGCACTGCACAGCAGCAGCAACTTGAATAAAAATGATGGCAAGTCAAGGAGGCTTGCCTGGCAAGAGAGAAACTCACAGGACCTCTTAACTGTTCATCTTCCAAGATCTGGACTTTTTTAAATGTGAAAGTTTGTTTAGAATGGGTAATATCAAGGGCTAGGTGTTTGAAAAAGACTTAATGTTGAAGTTTGAGCTAATTGTTTGTTCTGGAAAGTGCTAGTAACACATACATATATATAACCATAGATATAATTTGATATATTTTTATATATACATTACATATATTTCAGTATGGCAGCAGAATCAGCTGAGTTGCACTCCTCTGCTGGAAGGGGGAGGATGGCTAAGCACAAGCTCAGAGTTTCTGTTAAATATCATACCTAGGTAGTCAAGACAGGGAAAATACAGTACAGGAAAAAGCAGCAGCAGGGACTAAAAGTAGCACTTTCAGCTCATGCCACTCTCTCTCCTCTGTGACCAAGTAGGAAATTGTCTTTATTTTCCTTCATCTGGAAGGAAAGAGCAGCTCAACTATCTTTGCTGGAGTCTAAACAGGATCTAATAAGAGGAGTGGTCAATTCTCCAAGTGGGCTGGTTTTTTTTTTGTGTTCCCTCACCACCTGATCCAGGAACTGGGCCAAGGAGCAGAACCCTGAGGGAGTCCTAGCCCCAGTGAAACCAAGGCAAAATTCTTATAAGGGGGAAGTATCAAAGGTAATCTCAAGTTGTTTAAATAATGGAAGGGACTCCAAACTCCAGTATGGCATGAAATATAAGGCTTCCTGCAGCTGTAAATGGAAAGAATAAAGAATAGATGTACCACTCATCAGAATATGGTTGGTTTTTTCAAAGTTTTGACAGCCTTATTTCTGCAAAAAGCAGAGCTAACACAATTATAAACACAGAAAAGAAAGGCTTCCCAAACTATTCTAGCCAAAACCATGCGTTTAAAATGGGTGTTAGTCTCAACCAACAACTATCTGAATCTAGGCAATAAATAAATACTGATAACTTTAATTTTAGATCTGTGATAGAACTCATGGAGGGAACATCAATATGATGTCTGGAGCTAATTAAGGCTCAAAAATTAACAAACGAGAAAGATAAACAGAGTGAGATGATCTTCAAGCACTATGAAGAGCTAAATTGTGGTGTATTCCCTAGGCAGGGTTAAAAGCAGTGACAAATCTAAATCAGTTTTCCTGGGAATACCAAGTTTCTTGAAGGGCATATGAAACACATATTGCACAAAGATCTCTGATACCTAATTCCAAGGAATTCAATGCCAGGTATGGTGATTTAAAACACTTCAGCTCCCCCATGCCAGCAGAATTCTCATAAACACTGGCATGCCCAATATATTGACTGTGTGATTTCATATAAACCCACGATTATCCCTGTGCTCCCAACCCATAAACAAGAGTTATATAAATGGCACAATTTCATGCAGTGTTTTTATCTGAAGCAGCTGCCAGCTGTGCCTTTACTCACACCAGCACATCTATCAACAACTCCAAGCCTTTTCAAACACAAGACTTGCACCACAGAAAACACAATTATTTGAAACCTAAAATTATCTTTGTCTCTGCAGCTGTATCCATGGGTTGGTGTGAGCCAGTGCTGGCCCTGTGGAGCACTCCCTGGTGGGACACTGTGGTGACAGCACAGTGCCAAAGGCACTGGCCATGTCAGGTACTTCTTGTCACCAGTGTGTCTCTGTCAGCACTGAGCGTGGCTCTGGTGAACAACATTCAATTGTCACCTCACCTCTGCTCATCTCCAGGACAGGAGCTGGGAGACACAGGCAGCATTTTTCCACAGTTATCTGTGCCATCTCTGCCAAGGGCAGCATCCAGAGGTCACCAAAGCCTCAGGAAAGTCTGCCCCTGACTCCAGGGACACTTTGGTTGGTCTGCAGTCACTCCTTACTGGGTCCTGCTTCTGGAATTGCCAACAAGGATGCCATGTGTGAAGGAGGTTCCTACATCCTGCTGCACACACAGGCACAGCAGGAACCCAGGTGAGGCTGTGACTGATTAATAATTCATTGCAGCCAGACAACTCCAGACCTTGCTTTTCCTCAGTCTGAATTTGACAGCTACAAGGCACTGATGCCTGAAGGTTTGTCCATTCATTTCCAAACACTCCAAATGTGCACTCTACTCTCCTCACCCCCTTGCTTTTCCTCTTACTGTGTGACCCATGGTTACAGTTAATTTCTATATGGAGACAAGCCCAATTACTGCAGATTGCTGTAACGTTCAAACTGGCTCCGTGGTGAATTCTTGAAGCTGCTTATAAAAAATGCTAAGCCAAGCAATAAAAATCTTGTTTAATTCGAGTAACCTAAAACTAAGCTCAAAACACAGAGAAGGGAGATTCCTCTCTCTCCTCCACAAAACTGTTCCAGTCCTTGTGCTAGCAAGGCAGATAAAGAGAACATATTTCACTCCCAATGTCTTTACTCCATTAGGATGTTTTTTCTCTCGTGGAGAAAGCACAAGTGTACCTTCAATACCACTGAAATACAGCCATGTGGCAACAGAAGAAACTCTAGTTCTTGCTGCTGTCTCAGCACAACTGTATCTTCCTAAAAATGTTCCACAGAGCTTGCAATAGAGTGAGAAATTTTTTTAATAAAAAAGCCTAATGATAAAAATAAAATCAAAAAGCTTGTGCTTTTATAATTAAAAAAGGAAATTCATTTTCCAACAGCCAACCTGTCAAATTTGTGGATGATGAAACTAGAGAAAGGATCTACCAGAGAAGTTAGACAAACATCAACAGCAGTTAGTACAAAAATACCCCTTCTTGTAAAGAAAAGGCAATAAAACACAGGAGCTGGCTGTCCATTACAACTATTTCATAAGTTGTTCTTCAGACCTTGTCTGTGTTTTTTTTCCACGTCTGTTAGAACTTTAAAAGGAATTTGTTGTAAAGTTTCAGATAATTGTGCAGGTAATGCATGATCTGTCCTGTTTCTGCCAGGGCAGAACTGGCACATAACAGTAGAGGGGACTGGGTTAGCACTGGGGAAAACCTGGAAGTCCTACAGTACTTAAAAGCCTCCTTGAATTTTGCTATTTTCTCTTGCACTTCTAAAGCCATAGCTGGTGTAAATCACCTCCTCAGGGGGAAGAGCAAGTATCACCTTGTACTTCAGCCTTGGGTAGAGTCAAGCTCTTGCAGCAGAAAAAAAATCAAATCATGTTTGGCAACTCATTCTGCCACAGAGCTCCAGTTTATTAAGTCAACTGGTCTTGCTGTGCCTTGGCTTCCCCTTTGAAATATGTGGAGGGTATTATACATATTATTACAAAGTAACTCCAGGAGCAAAACCAGGAATCTGTGGGGTTTTGGCCGCTATCTAACTACAGGCAAGAGAAGCAGGTGAGACTTGTATAAATCATCAGGATCAGCGACTAGAAATGGGCCTCGGAAAGGGCTTTCTTCCTCAGGCAGAGCTGCCATTTGCACAGCAGTTTTGGCTTGACTACTTTGTACTTTTCTTTGGGGTTTTGCATAGCTGGGCTGTTGCATTCCTGGTCCTGGCTCTCTTCCACAGCAGAAACAGTTGATCACGCATAATTTGCAAGAGTACATCGTAGTTTGGTGTTCCTGTCCACTGGGGACAGTGTTTGGCAAGCAAAAAGCTCCAGAGGTGAGGCTCCCTGGACTGTGCGAGTGTGCACACGTGTGCCCAAAGGAGAAGGGGCTTCAGAAAATGTCAGCTCTTGGGAGTTGCTTCTGGAAAGATTTCCAGGACTTGGAATCTGTCATGATTAAAACCAGTTGTTCACTTTCTTATCTTCTGTCAAACTTGAGAAGTGTAATGACAGCTCTTAAAGATTGCACTCTCCGAGGATTGGGAATGCTCAGATTGGCACGTGAGCCAGAGAGAGTGAGGGAGATAAAAGAAAACCAGGGGTGAAAGTTCCCTTCTGCGTGTCACAGAAATATGGGCACGCTTGTCTTTGCCTCCCCACTAACGATATAAAAACGTATCATCCCCAAATGTTTTTGGCTTTAGACTGAAAGTCTAAAAGGCGTCTGTTGGTATTGATATCACAAACATTGCTCTGTGCTCCAAAATGAACTCTTTTGGCTCGTTCTGTGAAATGTCAGCTTGGAAAATAGGAGCTCTCTGTTGTGGCAGCCTCTGCTTGTCATATGTGTACACGCACCACACGCACACAAACAAATATGTTTAGGGATGGCCTCTGAAGCAGGGTCCTTGGGAGGGTTACTGCTGCACCATATGTAGGACTTTGATTTATAGTTATATTTTTCACAGCATGACACACATTGTTGGTGAGCTGCGGCTGTGATAAAATCGTGGAGGTGTAAAGTTTCACTGGCTGGATGGTGAGGAGCAGGCAGGGAGGGTGTAATGCGAGTCGAGAGCTGCTCTCCAAATGAATGAACTTGTATTGTGGATCTGGTTACAGCCGGCACACTGCCTTAATCCATCAACAGCAAGTTCACTTACAAACCAGCCTTTGTTTTTAATCCATGAGCCTTTGGGGATTCTCTATAATCAAATGGCCAATCACAGGAACACATAAGAGGGAAAAAAAGGATTGCTACAGTGAAGTTTACTCTCAGCCACAAACTCTCCCTCAAACCCCCCCCAGGTAAGGCAGATAACAGTGTAATGCACAGCACCAAGCTTACAGGCATTAAAGCTCCCCCAGGTTGGAAGTTAAGGCATGGCAAACCAGATCTCGTTACTTTCTGGGGGTGCTTCTCTGAGGCTGGGGCAGGCTTTGATTTCAAACCACGTGCGCTCGCAGCACAGACACAGCCTGGTGATGGAAGACAGCCACGGGGATTGCGAGTGCTGCAGCTCACTTGGAGTTTTCTCCTGTTCTGGACGAATGAAAAGAACATCCTGGATCTTGCAATCAAAATGTGTCAAGCTAAAATAACATATGTTCCTTGGCAAGGGCCTGACATTAAGCCTTGGGGTGTGTCTGTGTATATATAAACAAATGCTTTTCTTTAAAAATGTGTGCGTGTGTGTTTTATTCTTTCTCCGTTTATCATAAAACATAAACAAAGAGCAACCTTTAGGCTACTTTTCCCTGCAGGAGACTTAGCCAAACATCTACTGCTGCCCAACAGCCCACGTGAGGATGGCAGACACATCCATGAGCATGGCAACTGGGACAGACCACAGCTCCCACATCAGCACAGTAATACTTGGGTTTCTACTCCAAGCCCACAACTCTGGGCTACCTGGGCCACCCTGCCAAGCTCCTGTCCCCACAGTCCCCCAGGATGGACCCAGAGGATGAGGATGACTCGGTGCCATATGGCTGAGCTCCCCAATGTGTGTGTGTGCGTGCTGGGGGGGGCACAGGGTGGCAGGGGAAGGTGGCAGGACACGCAGGCCACGCCATTAAAGGAGTGACAGATGGTGATGAAAGTGCCATAAAACCACAGGCCCTGACAGCTCAGGGCCAGCGCTGCAGCAGCTGCTGAGGGATCACGTTGTGAACAGCCCCCCGCCAGGGCACCCCCCTTGCAGTGCCTGTCACAGGAGCTGTCACCTCTCACAAATCTGCCCTGTCCCCCTCCAGACCCACCCCAGCCAGGGCTCCCTTACCCACGGGGTGAAAGGCGGGTGAAGGAGATGGACGTGAGGGGCTTGTGGTGGGACTGGGAGAAACTAGAGAATGAGAACACTGCTGGGGAGAAAAACACAAAGCCCCCTGTGCCAGAGCTTGGTGCCACCAAGCAGCCACTGCACATTTCGGGGCACTTGTCCCCAGCCCCACAGGTTTCACACCCAGGTGTGCAGCTCCTTCCTAGACAAGCCCTCATGGCTCAGCAGTTCAGCTACTGTGAGCTCCCAGCCTCCTCTAGAGACTTCCATCAGACCACACAATCTCCCTTTAGGTCTCATTCCCATCATGGCAAAGAAAGAAAGAAACGTTCAGGATCTCCTCTACATGCAAACTCTGGATGACCAGAGATCTGGAAACAAGCTCTCTGTTCTTAGGAGCTCTTCTTTCAAACCCTAAGGGAGGTGAGACACTACAAACTCTTCTCAGGAAAGGCAATACTGGAGAGCAATGCTCATGGGAGCTCAGCTCGAATGCCTTATTTTCAACCATTTTCCCCCCTTTATATGTATATTTACACACACACACACTCTCGACCATAGTGCTGCCTGCTGGACCAAACACAGATCATGGGAGCACTGCAGGACTATTTCTTCTCACTTGGAGTGTGCTGGGGCTGTCAGTTTAACTAAGAGAGCATCCCAGCATTCCAACTGCATAACTTGAAGAACTTTGCTGCCTAATTAGCTTTATTTTCAGTCGAGAGAGGATGCAGGAGGGTCCCTATTGTTGCTTATAGACTGAAAAGCCTGTGTCAGGTGCCCCTGGGCTAACCCAGCTTGAGCCCTGCCAAGGACAGATACCCAGAGGGTGCTTGCTTTCCTCTCTGCACTGGGAAGGGAACAGGGAGACTCCTCACTGTGGAAATATTCTACAACAAACAGCACAGTCTGCTGGAAAAATTTAGCTGGATCACTTGTCATATGAAAAACTCTGTTCTCACCCAAATGAAGACTTAAAAATGTGCTGACTTCAAAAGAAATTGCAAGATATTACATTTTTCAATTTTTTTTAGGGAGTTATTTTTTACAGGCTAGTTTTTGATTTGTCCTCTTTTTTTATTCTTTCATGACATAGTAGGAATAATTTACTAATACCAAGCCATTAAAATACTTCTATAAGTTTGTTTTAAGGCTTTTTTTCTGAAGTAGGCTTTAGTATGTAATGTCGAGAAAAACATCTTGTTTCCTTTTCTTGACTCATTTTATGTAAAAAATAGGCTCGAGATATAGCTCAAAGTACAGCTTTGGGGTGGGGGGAACTTGTCAGATACTGTCCACTGATACATTTTAATGCAAAATTTCATTTTGTCCCACTCTCTCCTTGCTATTCTGCTCCTTATCTGTGCTGGAAGTCCTGAAAAATCCTTTCACCCTCGTGTGCCCTTCCCTTCCTTACATTTACCTCATCTGGACTCTGTAGAAATTAGCAGTTTATTCCAGCTTCCCTTTGGAGTGAACTCTACATGGCAAGCCTGCAGTTATTTTCCATTTGCACCAGAAGCAATTTAGCCACGGCAAAGCCCTGTCCAAGGAAATGTCTTTTATAGCATCACCACTCAGCCCCTGCAATTCTCCATGTGGCTGTTCCTTAGAAAGCATCCCCTCTTTGGCCTTGCTCATTTACACCCACGCCAAGGGCTGCAGGTCAGGTTGGCAAAGACACACCCATGGTCTCCCCACCACTGAGCCTCCTGAAAACCATTTGATTTTGAGTGCCTTCTCTTCTATTTCTGTATCTTTCTTTGGATCAAGGTTTTCAAACTTTGCCTGTAATAAGGACCACTATTTTTTTTCTTTGTATGGGTGTGGACTTCTGTATAAAGTATTTAAGTTTTCTGACTAAGTACTTACTACTCACCACTAGCTTCTGTGGCTACTCTCTAAGTCACCCATGGAGCTGCAGATCACAAGCTGGAAACCACTTTTCTGTGGTACTTCGGTACTTAAGTCTATACTTAGTCATGAAAATGGTACTTCTTTAGGAAAATACAGATAACTAGGCTGCAAAGTTACAAAATACTGCCTACTTTCAGTATCTCTACTCCTGAACCATGGTGTCAGTACAAGAATCTGTTTCCTTGAAAGTAAACATAGGAAAAAGCTCTACTGGGTGCTGAGGAATGTTTTCAAAATGAACTCTTCACACTTCAATACCAGAAAACTTTGTGGAAAGCAGAGTAATTTCCCTTCCCTTTCCCCTCATCCTGCCTCATTCGCATTTCTGGAGCAGTTTAGGCATCACAACAGCAAAGGAGGAATGAGAAAAGAAGTTTGGGTGTCACCACCACCACCATTAGGATATAGGCAATAGTCTGTCACCTACTGGAAAACAAGACTGAAGCTCCCTGGTGGCAGTGCAGGCAGACACTAAGTCCCCAAGAGCTCCCAGCCATGCCCCTGGAGATGCTGGGGCTGATCTGCTGGAGAGCAGCTCTGTGGGGAAGGACCTGGTGGACAAGGAGCTGTCCCTGGGCCAGCAGTGCC
>JAYDZK010000056.1:63005436-63020670 GCA_034509185.1 Euphonia xanthogaster | reverse complement strand
AAATATTTGACATCATGGTTAAGTATCATCACCAAGCCTAACAGAGAACTGGTAATTACACACACCTCTGTTTCCTTGTACACAGAAAACCAACTCAGCTTGACAAAGAACTAATATTTCGGTAAGGTAAGAAAGTTGAAATCAGGTAGTGTTGTTTTATTACCTTATTATTGATAAACATGGACTGCTAGAATGTTTTAGCAGTGATCCAATCCAGCAATCCATTACTCATACAGTCCCTGTCTGTAAACTCAGGCCCTTAAATGGCTGAACTATTCTTAGCCTTATGTGGTGAATACACAGGAATGTTCATGGACAGAATATTAAGGACAGAAGATGGCCCTAACAGGGCTTGGCAAAGGGAGATGGGATTTATGGAAAGTTTCCTTTGATGCTGTTGACTCCTAACTACTGCCTTCTGATGCTGCCCCAACATACAAAATTAGCATTAAACTTGCATTCCAGATGAATGACAGGGAATAAAAAGGAAGAGGGATTTCAGTTAAAGCCTATGGAACTAGATTCAAGCCCAGGACCTAGCCAGGTTTAAAACCTGGATCTCTTCAGCTGGAAATTCTCTGACTGAGAAACTCTCCAGCCACTTCCTGAACAGTATCCTTCCCCTCCAATTTCGTTACAGGCAACATACCTGGTCCCAGGGCTGTTTGTGGCTGGCATGATTACCACTGGATCCACAAAAGATGTTTTAGATCTGCAGCCACATTGCATTGAAATCTAACTTGAGGGGTTCTCCTTTCAAAGATGCTCACTGAACACAGGAGTCCTCTAAAACCCTGCTCTACAGTTGTGCTGGTTTGTTATCACCAAAGAAAGAGAGAAGATTAGCCAACCAAAATAAATACACTATTTAAGGGAAAAAAAAAAGTGAGGGGAGGGATGACTTCTACAGCTGTCCTAAAAAACGAATCCATATATTAATCTATACTGCCTAACTGCCATGAGAAGGGACTCAGCTGCAACTGCACGAGTGTATATTTTGGGGATGGATGGCAGGTATTTATACACTGTTGTAGAGCTTTGTGCCTACCAGACTGCATATCTCTAAAAGAGTATTTTTTTTTCACTTTGAGAATGAGTCTTTCCTTAATTAGCTTGTAAACCACTGTGATTCTCACTGCAGTAAATTAAACAATGCCTTTTGCAAGGCAGAGATGAAGGATGGCTGGGCCTGTGAGGGAGGTACTTGACCCATTCTTTGAAGCCTTTCTGGGCTGGGACAGAGCAGCTGCTAAAATAGCACCACAAAAAAGTGTGATACTTCGAGGGCAGAATCTCAGTACTCCCCTCTCAAACAAACCCAACCTGCCAAGCAAAAGCATCCCATGCAGTGGAAGAGAGAGGGAGGGAAGGCTCATTTCTGTCCTGGGATCAGGTGCAGGAACCAGCAGCCACCACTGCTGGGAGGTGGAACTGGGGGTCTTCAGAAGCCACAGCAAACTGGGGTTTTTTTACAGCTCTCGATCCCCAGAGCAGCACGTCAGGCTTGGTTTGGGAGTGACACAGAGGGGATGCTGCCACCTACTGAAATCAGCATTTTTAGCACTTGGGTTTCTCGACTGGGCTCCTCTCAGCCACAATCTAAAGACACTGCAGCATCGGTATGGTATCAATCAGATTAAGCAGCTCTTCATCCTCAAGAATTATTTTCAGGAATTGAAAATGGCTTTGTAAAAAACTCCACCAATCCAACCCTCAGGACCCCAAACCAAGCAATAGTCTATCATCAAACTGTAATGTTATAAAGTTATCAATTTGAGAGGTGAAACCTTGCTGTGAGGGTGTATTTAAGCCCAGGCAGACTTTTAAGCTAGATCAGAATTTTAGATTTGCTCTGGTTCTACTTACACAAAAGAAAAAATGCAATATTATTTTAGTGGGAGCGAGTTCACTCTGCTATTTTCTTCCAGACTAACTCATTTAGTGTTGGACCAACAGCCTTGAACTTCAAATTCGATATTAATTACTCTAGGGACTGGAGCTGGCTTTAAAAATCTTGACTAAAAAAGCTGAGGTTAGATTTTAATAGCTCTATCTCTCTTTTCTGTTTATAGACACAACTCTTTCATGGTGATAAAACAAAATCCCCGTCCCCCACATCAATGAACATGCATAATAATGCCAGGCTGGAGAAGAGCACTTTCTCTTTTCAGCAGGTGGAAGAAGTACCCCAATGTCCTTTTTTCAGCTATTGATTATTGCTGCTGTGCTGCCACCCAGCTATGGAGAGTCACTTCACTGGCAGCTGCTTATCAGCAAGGACTGAAGTGGTCCCTACATTTCCCTTAACTCCTGACTAGAATAGTGAATGCTGCAAACCTCAGGGGGGAGGCTGGCTCAGAATGCTTTGGGAACACAGTGACATAACACTCACACCATGGGCTCTACACCAAATTTACCAGAAGTATTCATCAACAACCAAAGCCATAAATAACAACAATAAAATGTAGGAACTCAGAAGTCATCTTGGGCACCTTCCACAGCAGATCTGACCTACTCTGGATGCTCTTTCTGCTGACTCACCAGTAATTTTATTGCTGCAGAGGCAATGCATCATGTCAGGCTGTGAGAGATTTGGTCTTTTCTGGCATCCAGCTGTTTGCTGCTTGCATTGGCTGTTGCTGATTCCTGGAGATAATACAGGTGTTCTGTGCTGCTAGAGCTGACTGTGCTGCAGAGAAATCTGGGCAAGGATGGAGTGAGGATTTGTCTGCCTTGGTGAGTAAGAGCAAGCAGTCTTGGAGAAGGAGGGAGAAAAAGGTCAAAAAGGCTTCTCTTTGGTCCACCTCAAACTTAATGGAGGCCTATTGAATCAGGCTCCCCCCTCATTAAAAAGAGTGGACAATATAGAAATAGAGATCTCTGCTAGCTGCTTTGTTGGGTTTTATCTCATTTTTGCAGGTCAGTTGGATGACTCGTACTCCTGCTCCTACAGTGATCATCTGACCACATCCCCCAAACTATGAATATGTTTGCAGTCATATGTTTGGCAAGTTAGCACTCATGCCTAGCTCACAGCTTAGAGCCATCCTCAATCTGCAGACTGAGGCAAACTGAGGTGTTGACCAGCTGGCCATTGCTTCATCTCTTCAGGTGAAGCAATTTGTCCAGAGCTGGGGAAGAGCCTCAGTCAGGACACAGGTCACAGCGCCTTCCCAATCTGAGCAGAATGTTTGGATAACCAGCCAGTGCAGTCAGGATAGCTCCTGCTGAACACCAGTTCAGGTGAGCGCTATCTGTCTGCGGATCAAGGCAGAAACACCAGGTAATTCTACCTGTCTGTTTTTATAAAAATGCTCGACAAATATCATGAGCAAATAAACAGCTGCCTCTGAGCTATTTACAGTGCTGTTAACCAGCTTTTAGGCTTCAAAATTGATCACCAGAGTCAACAGAGGGTTGAACAAACATATCCACGGTTGAGTATTTGTATTTGAGATTAGGTACACATATACAAGTGTGAATGCGTGTGTTCAGCCAAACTATTGAGGAACTGAGCCTAGAGCATAAATAGCATTTTAGTCAAAAAGCAATCAAATTATTCATGCAGCCAACTCACACTTGTGCTTATCTCCTTGCAACTCAAGTGAACACTTATTTGGGACCCTTGTCAATACTTTATATTACAGTTTGGACCTGATCTTTTATTTAATGGGTTGCTTTTGGTTTTCCCATTTTGAATTCTTTCTCCTCTACCAATGCCTAAAGCCTCAGTATCCTTTGAAAGGAATAGCTCAATAGTAAAGGTTCCCTTCACACCCCTGGGAAAACAAGGGAACAGACAGAGCACATTCTTGCTGGAGCTCCACTCAGGAGCACAGCACCAGGAAAAAAATTCAGTGAGGCCCATTTCTATTTCAGGCTTAATTTTTCCCAAATAAGTAAGTGCAAATAAATTAAACCCCACAAGTGCTCCAGGGTCTGAATCTGTGCCTGTGCAGCAATGATATGTGAGCAGGGAGATGTACTCAGATGGGTGGATACTACAACTATTCAGGAGGGACCTGGATAAACAACAGAGCCAGAAATAACCCAGTGGTAAACTCAAATGAAGGCAAATGGTTTGGCTTTTGCCAAAAGGTGTTTATCTTGTTTAAAGGTCTTTTTTACCCAAACCTTCAGAGAGCTATGACAACTTGAGATCTGCTCTTTTCACAGCGCATCAGTGAACTGAAGTACCAGGAGAATATAAATTATTGCAGCATTTCAGCTTTACAAGTCACTCCCCTTAGGCATTTAATAAAAACTCTGAAAACAAATCTGTCCAAATGTGGGATAATTACACACAAAGCAGCATCTTTGGGGACAAAAAACCCCCAATAAATTGTATTACACAGTGATGGAACGTTGCACTGCAGAGGGAACATCTGCCCTTAGGGAAAAGCATGACTCCAAGCAGTGGTCAGCAGTTAGAGGCTCCACCAGGCTAATCCAGGTTCCCAAACCTGGACTGCAGGGAGGAGTTGCCTGGGGGCAGAGTGCAGGTTTTAGGTGCTAGTGGGGGAACTCATAGTGCCTGAGTCCATCCTATTTCCAAAAAGAAAATTAAAAGTGCCTTGTTTTCTACTAGTCTAGTACCTTTTGTCAGCATTAAATCTTCCTGGGATGAAAAACGAGATTAAACCCAACATCAATCTTCGCTCTGTGTATGAGATTGGAGGTACAGGGGTTTGTGTCCTGAATAACAAGCTACTTGACTACAGGCTGGTTTTTAACAATGCCACATTTTTATATTAAAAAAAAACCCTCAAGCGGCATGCACTGTAGCTACACACCCTATTTCACTCTGGGTCTGTTTTAACAGGGTTTTAAAGCCATTTCACCTGAGTGCCTGCTGATTACCATGCTGAGTTTTTTAAACCAATCCATTGAATTCACTTCCTTTCTGTGTCCCCAGTGCCCATTCACCTATAGAAATATAGAGACAAACAAGGCCACAGGTGCAGAAAATTGGGCCTTTCCTGCTGTTTATTACAATGTTGACCTTGGGGATTTGTTGAGGGGGTGAGGGGAGAAGGAAAGAAAAAGAAGAAATACATGCTTTGCAATAGGATTCTGCTAAAATCCTACCTTCCTTTTCTCATGAAGTTAAAAAAAGGCCTTCTGGCTGGCAACAAACACAGGCATTGAATTATTAGAAGGTGAAGTGGGGGCAGGACCATTTCTTTTGCATCTCTGAAGGGCTTTTGGATGAATTGCTGCTGAGCAGAAAGCCTGCTCTTCCTTCAGCCCCCCTCCCTCTCTGCAGTTTCCCTTCTGGTTATTCTGGGGCATGAGAATTTGCCCTGCCCTGTGGTCACCTTTGTGGTCACCCAGCTCCCTGGTGGGTGTTACAGGAGCGCTGGGGGACACAGCCACCTGCTTGGGGTGTCAAGGATGTGCCTTGTGCTGAGCAGGCAACCTTGGAGAGGAGTCCTCTCACAAAGGCGTGGCCTGCACCCAAAACTGGGTGGCCTCGCACCTGAGGCTGCACTGCCACGGGAGCCTTGGCTTCTCTCCAGGGGCAGAGTGGGATCCCCAGAGGAAGAAGGCTTTGCCCATAAGAAGAATTCAAAACTTTCATGATGTAAACTGGCAGTAGTGAGTGGGTCAGGGGTTAAAAATGCCCCTGCTGGCTGCATGGGGAGGGTGGGTGGTTACTGCCACCCAGGGCTTACCTGGGACCACCTGGGTGCTGAGGCAGGGCAGCACACTGGGGTTCAGCAGGACAGGGCTGGGCTGGAGTGTGGCTGTGTGTAAGGGTTCAGCTTCCTTGCCTGGCTGTGAAGGTGTTTGTGCCAATTTGTGTGGCTTGATCTCAGTGGATTGATTATGTGAATGCATCTAGTAAGGGCCAGGCCCTCACTCAAAGACCTCACAGTTGATTTAAAATTCAGAGACCACAAACAGGAGAAAAGATGTGTTATGCCCAAGATTAATGATGTGGATTTGATGTGCAGAGAGTATAAACTGCATGTTAGGGGGGATCTTTCTCATCTGGAAACTGAGCTCATTTCTACTGAGCACCAGCTCAGTGCCTTAACTGGATGCTTGCTGAAAGGGAAGTGCTTCTCCTTATGCTCATGCAGATTTAACCTGAGATTAGCAAGGTTTTTTTTGGTGCTTAGGCCTTTTGGAAGCCAAGGTGCATCTGGTCAGACTGGCCTGGAGGTCAGGTCGTCCTTGGTTAGGCACTCTGTGTTCTGCTGCACAACTCAGCTCAGAGCTGACCTGCAGAGAGCAACCTGCTCCCCCAGAGCCTGCTCTGAATTTCACTGTCCTGTTTGCACAGGTCCTTCAGGGGTCCTACAACACAGGGACACCTCTTATGTGCTTGCTTAGGAATATCAATGGGGGCTCACTTATTTTGTTGGGTGTCAAAACCAAAAATCCTTTAAGAAACCTGATCTGCAAGTCCTGATTCAAAGCACTTTGCAGCACTTTTGTTGCCCAATATGACCAAGAGAGTCTGGAGAGCAGCTTGTGCAAGCCTTGCCTAAGGTTGAGCTTTGGTAGGCAGGGATGGCCATGACTATGATGAATTTAGCTCTTGAGCCACAGACAGAGGATTCTCACTGGTTGCTACTTGATATTAAATTTTATCAGTGATAGTCAGGAGAGATTCAAAGTGTGGCCCTGCATTTTATGGAGTTTTTTCCCCCTCCCTCAGCACTCTATTTCTCTGCCATGATAATTCACATGGCCTTGTGCCTGATGCTTTACTCTCCTGCCTGTGCCTGCAGCACAGCCATTCCACAGAAACACTTGTCTGTGCCTTTGCCATGAAAAAATGCCACCAAAAAACTGCAGGTGACAAACTCAGTTAACACAGCCAAGGACAGCTGCCCCAGCAGAGGAGGGCCTTCAAGCAGGTTGAACTCTCTCCTGATAACATAGAGACCTCCCTCTCTAGGGGCTACAGATAGGCTTTATCTGTAATTTTTAAGATACTATGTAGCCACAGATAACCATCTGTGAGAAACTTTAATTTCTGTCAATTTCCTTTTTCTGACATATGACTTGGAATAGAGGTTTTTTAAGACTGATAATATCAATATGTCATAGTTGGTGTTAATTACTATTTTCTGCCTTCCCTGGCTTAGACACACTCACCTATCACCAGTTGTGTTTAAACAACAATAAAATACACACAAGTTGTATGAGTTCCCCTCCACCCCTCATGGTCACTTTGATGAGCTAAGCAAAAAACAGGGTTTGCTTTGTCTGAGTTAGGAATTTAGGTTGTATTAGTTAACAAACCTCAGGTATGAAAATTAAGCAAGTCTTTTCTGCAGTACAGACAGGACTTGATACTAAGTCCCAAAATGAAATTCATCTTAGCCATTTTTCATGTAAACTCAGCTTTCTGTATTTCTCGTTTTCATTTGTTCAATTTTCCACCTTGGAATAATTACTGTAAGTGAAAAAGCATGTCAAAACCCCCAGTTATTACAAAAAAGCACACTGGAACTCTCGTTCTAGAATTTATCACTTCATAAAACTGTACATTATAGGACTGGCCATTCTGGGCCAAACATGTGCTTCATGTAACCCAGTATCCTGTCTGGTACCATGATTAATAGGGGAAAGTGGAGAAGAAGATAAAAAATGATCTTTTCCCCTGCTGTTCTCTCCCACCTTCTAGTAATCAGTGGCTTACAGACACAAAATGTGTTGTAATAACAGAGATATAATGCTTCAAATAAATCAAAATTAAATTACTGTTCACTTACAATATGTTAATTAATCTGATTTTATCACAGTATCTGCTTTTAAAAGTTTTGTTTAATTTTTAGAAGCAAGCGTGTATCTTTATGGCAGCTCCAAAGAATGAAGCTGGAAATATTCCACTCAAATTGTTGTACCCAGGAAGAAAGAGGGTTCAGCTGGAAAAGAAATTTTAACTGAAGAAATGACCAAGTCTTCCAAGGTGAAGGGAATTGTGAATTTTCTCCCATTCTGTTCTACAGAAATTACCTGGAAGGGAGATTTTTTTTTTCTTTTCCCCCTCTGCATTGATTCACATTCTTTCTTTATCCTCCTTACTTCTTGCCCCTTGCATTTTTTTATTCCCACTGCCTCTTTCCTCAGTTACATCTTAGGAGAATGGAAATAAACACCCAGTTTAAAACTTCAAACCTATAGGTACACATTTGCTTAGAAAACCTGCAGGGATTCCCCCCCACCTCAAGCCCTTTTTAAACAAACACATCTATTTGGACAGTTTGTTTCCCTATCAATCTGTGAAAAGTTAATACAGTTTTGTGTCATTCTGGTTATGGAAACAGCCCTGTAAAAATACCTCATGGTCCACTGAGGCCTGCCCTTGTAACCCCAATAAATACAAATCACCCCAGAACTTATCATGGTAAGTTCAAATATGTAGCTAATGTAATCTCAAAAATCCTTCACAAAAAGAAAACAAACGAGCTCCTTTTAAGCCCCTGACTTGTTGCTCTTGACTTCAGCTATTTGTTCAATATTTCAACAACACTAAACAAATGTGCCGGAAATACTTATCATTTCTGAGTCACCCCCTTGCTATCCCACACTCCAGACTCTTCAAATTAGGGACTATCTTAAAAAGATGAATGTGATCCCATTCTCTTTGTTTTTTTCATTTCAGTATTGTCTTCAGCATGTCCCTGGAGAGTCTCCTATTATCAATCTGCCTAATTCTGGCTAATCTTTCTGGATAATTGATTTCCCATCTCCCTGTCACAGGCTGCTTTGGCCGCTCTGTTCTGTACCTTTTCTAACTCTGAAACATTAGTATTATTCATGGCAGACAACAGTATATTTAACACCCAGCTTATGCCCCACATTAAGGCAGATTTTTCTGTTATTTATATTCTGTACAAAACTATCAATGAAGTTCAAACAATTTGTGTTTCAGCAGAACATTCCCTCACCTCCTCTATAATATATGGCAATTAATTTGCACTCCATTGTTTATTTACACCTGTGTATTTCAGACAAGCAGAATCTGCCCTCATTCCTCGTGATTTATAATAAAATATAATAAGGAGCTTTAAGCAAAATGCCTGTTCTCTGAACACCCACTAATAGAAGTGCTCTGGGTGTTATGGATGTCATAGGGAATGTGACCAGACAAACAGTGGCATTTTATTATTTAGCAACAGTATTTTACTAATGAGCATCTAGAACTACCTTCATGTCATGGGACACAGGAGAAAGCACCTTGATTTCCACATTAAACTCTCATTTCAACCTATCTTCCAGAGATGCACAAGAGTTCAGTTCTGAGACTGATCAGCAGCTTTTGTGCCTCTTTTTCTGAGACATCTGCATGACATTTGATTTCTTAGAAAATGTTTTTTTCCTGTCAAGGAGTTCTGACATAGAAATGTCAAAATTGAAAGTGGTGAAAGTAAAATAATTTCTTTTGAGTAATTTCAGTCTTCATGGCTCCTGTGTCTTCCTGAAGCGGAGAAGTAGAAAGAATGGGAAAGAAAACCAGTGCTGTACACGGCATTTTCAGGGACATGACCCTGTCTTTGATATATCCTTTTTCTTTTTTAATTCTGCTCTTGGAGTGGATTGGTAACAGTGGAAGTCAAACAACAGCACCAACAACAAGCTACACCTTGCTCTTCCCAAGTAACAACCGACTCTGCCTCTCTTTTATTCTTGTCTTTTCCCTTGCAACTCTGCAACTGTTGGATTTGTGTCAGCAAGCCAAAATCACATAAATGCAGCAACATTTGTATGAAAAATCTGTGTGCTTCTTTTTCCTTCATTTCCAGCATTGCACTAGGACCACAAATGGCAGAAAACCAACTTTGAAATGTGCCTGATGATTTGTTCTGAGTGTGCTTCTACTCTCACCCTAAAGAATGGAAGCAGTGCCAGATGATTGAGCTAATAAATGCCAATTTTAGAAAGGACTATTTGGGATCAACTCATATGTAAACAGTTCTAAAAGCTGAGGGTAAATCAGAGGACTGGCTACATATACATAAATAAATCTCTGTTTACTTTTACTTAGAGGCATTGGACAAGTGAGAGATCAGAGTTCACTTGCAATGCCATGAAGGAACTACAGGTCGCAAGTTGCAGCCTCAGAGGTTTTTGGGATTATTCCCAGGCCACCCCAATGCCACCCAGCTGTCCCCACACCTCCACTGTGTTACCTGTGCAAAAATCCCACCCATGCTGACCTTCAATATGAGAAAAGGCTGTGCCAGATGGGGAGGCAGGAACTGGTGAGGTTGCTTAATCCTGCTTTTGGCTGCTCTTGGAGCTGTCCTGCAAGGAGCTCTTTTGGCTTTGATGCAGCCCAGACTCACAACCTTAATGTGTTAAATACATTGTCCACTTTGGATTGCTCACTTAGCTGCAGCAAATGCTTTCTATTTTTTCCTGTCTGAGTACAATTAAAATTGCAGGATATTTGCCAGACAGGCTGACACTCTTCGACCACTCTCAGCATCCCTTTGCATTATTGTGAAGAATGATCAATCAAATAGCTCCGTCTCACCTATAAACAATATATTTTAACTGTTCTGACAGGTTTGTTTGAGGCAGTTTAACACCCAGACTCATGCAGAGAGCTGTCCTGCTCTCTGTGCCAGCCTGCACTTCCATTCACAAAGAAAAATCGGGGGGGCCTGAATGAATTTATCAGTGAGCTAAATATAGCATATGATAACAAATAAAACCAACCTATAAAAAGAAGAAATGGCCACTCAAGAATAGGAAAACTCCTACATTCCTCTCTTGTAGGGCTTCACATGCACATCTCAATGATGTTTTAATCTCATTGTATTTCTTATGCCTGCTGGTACATCCCCAGGTATGCAGAGGAATACCTGAAAGCAGCAAACACACAGCCTTTGTGCAAAGTAAATATAATTATTAAGAGCTGATATACTGCTGCTTATATTCCAGGGAGTTTCTTGAGTAGTGATTTTTTAAAAAACCCTCTTCACATTTACTTCATTTATGGATCCAAGAACACCTACCTAGTGTAAACATGTCCTGGGCACAGAAAAGAAGTGGACACATAAATAAAGAAGGAAAGATTCATTTGTGCAGAGGCCAGAATAACTATATGCTTCATAACTATATCAATTCTGAAAGCAGTTAAGAAGTTTTTTTCCCAGTAAGTTCACACTCAGCTTCCTGTACACTTATATTTCTGACCTTGCGCAAAAGAAAAAGACCTTAATTCAAAAGAAAAAGACCTTAATTCAAAAGAAAAAGACCTTAATTATACAGCTCTTCTAGATTGTAAGAAATAAAAGCAAACCAAATACAATTTGTATTTTACCAATATCATCTAGAGTGGATAATACTTAAAAAAGAAAACACATTGTATGCTGTAACTTGCACTATTTTTCCTCACCTTATTTCTATCTTCTGGCTTTCAGGATGAAATTTAAAGGTAACTTTCCCCTGCCAGGTTTTGTTTGACACGTCTACATCTTAGTCAAAAAATAGTGGAACCCATTTTCTGTTGGCACTGAATTGCAGCTGCATTATTCAGTGTAGTTCCTGTCCTGTTCTTTTCTCAGTATCCATTTCTTTGCTCACAACTTGGCCTGTGCTGTTTCAATTAAATTAGAAGCACTTTTAGTTTGTCTGAAACCAAACCCTCTGGTGCTATAAAGCAGCATGTCTGTGTATGACAACAAGCACAGGAGGGGCCCTATCATTTGAAAGTTTATTTTAATGTAACAACCCCCAGTAGATTACAGAATTGGATTCAGCCTAAAGCCACTATTATGCATTTTATGAAAAGATGATCTAAAAGAACATATGAAATTGGCAATTTGGGGTTCAGGGGGAAAGTTGTCTGGACAATTTAGCTGCATAAACTTTCATTCTAAAAGTTGCAAATCATTAACTCAGTGTCTTTTTATAGATCCCCATACCGGTGAGCTTGTCCCAGAATATTTTTGTCTGTGTGCATTTGCATTTTCAACATATTCTTTTGGTTCTTTGCATACTCCTCTCTGTGCTTGTCTTCTGAAAGCTACCTGAGCCAAATAGCCAAGAAATCAAGAGCAGGTTTTTACCCTCCCTACATTTTTTGGAAACTGTTATTTTAGCACTTGTATATGTGAACTTATGTGAGCCAGAACTACACCTGTACTTCAGCAAGAAATTAAATCATATAATTTGTTCTGCCTGAGAAAGTACAATTCACCAACACAGCTCAGACAGAAAATCCTTCACAGGGAGTGAACAGGTTTTATGTTATCTGCCAAGTAACACATACATCTGAGGAAACCACATGAAGAACTAGCTTGCACTCTGGAAACCCGAGGAGTTCTTTCTGTTTTTTAAAAAGCATATCTCCATGTATATGGTTCATTTGTTAAAATGAAATCCCCCATGATATGGCTGCAGCACCTGAGCACCAAGGGAAACATTAAGACTCTTCCCAGCTTCCTCTTCCACTATACACTTTCAGTAAGTGCTGCTCTCTTCCCTCTTGAGAGCTTCTTTGTCTCTGATACCACCTAATTTACTAATTTATTTCTTACAGCAGGGCACCTCTGATAACTTTCCATGCAGATGATTTGTGTGACCCCAACCCACTGCTCACAGCTGAGAGCACCACTGCAGCAGAGAGTACACACACAGACTACAAGGAAGATCCACTTCTGAGGAAGTATCCCAAGGCACACTTTTGACAGGGATAAATATTCTGCAAAGCCTTTCATCTGACAGGTGGCTCCCAAGCCTGTGAGAACTTCACATAGCCACAGCAGGAGGCTACAGGTGTGGGGTTGCTGCCAGTCCAAGTCCATCCTGAGGTCCTCAGCAGGGACAGGGTGAAGTAGCTCCATTTCCAGGTTCTGTTGTGGAAACACCTCAGATATTCCTGTGCTTGTGACCGTGTTTACAGCCTGATAGAAGTGTATCTGCTGGGCATACTGGAGTGCTGCCGAAGGAAAGAGCTTCCTGTGCACTTCCCACATCTCCGGCTGGCCCCCAGGGATGTGCCACTCCTGTGCTGTCCGGTATTTTTATCCTCCTGGTTGCTCTTCTCTTGAATGCCATAATGCCACAGTAAAGTCAGAGCTACATTTGTGACATTCCAGCTGGCAGCAGAGAGGCTGACAGCAAAACCATCCCATGGGAGAAAGGTGGATATGGAGAGAAGGGAGAAGAGCTTCACAGGAGGGCCTGTCTCATTCCCAAACCTGAACATTATGAGCTACACTGTATTTCTTCAGTTGTAAAAAAAAAAAAAAAAAAAGCTTTATAAACAAAGACTGAGCTCCAGATAAAATGCCTTCTTTCCCTGCCAGCAGAAAGGAGAATGTAATTTGGAGGTAAGATAAGGAAGTGATAATCTGCTGCTTGTATATGATTCACTTAGTAACACAATTACTTTCTTTAATAAAGAAAAAGCCCACATACAAACACCATTCCCTCCACCTAACTATTTCATATACTATTTGTTTGCCTTTTTTTTTTCTTTTTTAACAACTCCCTTTTCTGCTCCCTGAGCTGTGCAGTAAATGCCACTGCTAATGAGATAATACCAGTGTGTTTGAGAGCAGACTGACCCTGGTGTTTTCAAGCAGTTTCAGCCCTCGACAGTCAGGAGCCTGCCTAATGTTTTGTGGCTGCCTCTGGTCACTGACAGGGTACAAACTGCCTTATCTCCCAGTGGGAGGGAGCCCATTGCCAAACCCATGGCTACTTGACTGGGGAGGCGTCTGCAGCCATTCACACACACGGCCTGAGCCTGCACAGGGCCTGGAACAAACACCCCAAAATAGCTCTGCTCTGAATGGGCTTCCATTTTTCTCTGCATGTCAACAGATGACATGCATTGTCACAACGGCTGGGTAGGGTTCGAGAGGCTCGGTTAAGCATGTTACAGTTAAACTCCCATTGTTCAGCATTTCTGCAGCTTGGGCACTTTCTCAAATCTCCTCCTTTGCTTTTTGCAAAGCCCTTTCAATGACCCTTTTTGTGTCAATGTAGAGCTCAGCTCACAAATCAATTGTTCTATTTTTATTTCCAATATTATTCTTCCTTCCAGAGCACTCAGAGGATGATGCCGTGCGTTTTGTCACCAGCTCTGGCCAATATCCCGAAGAGCTCCCTCACTGGGCAGGAAAGCAGGATTAGCAGGGAAGTGGAGAAAGCAACAGGAGTTCAAGCAGTGGCAGTGCTCTCACCATTAGGGCTGCTGGTGGAGGTTTGGGAGATGGATATTCCCCAAACCGGAATAATATCCCAGCTGACCAGGGGATGTCAGATGAGCCCAGGGGAACTTGTGGCTTACGGAAGGAGGGAGGGGACACTGCTGCCCTGCACTTCCTAGGGAGTCCATCCAGAGCTCCCCAGGCTCTGCCCACACTTGGCAAGGCTTGTCTGCGACTTCCCTGCCCCATGACTCACCACGCGTGAGCAGCTTGGCTCTGATGCCAAATTTCTTTCCAGGATCTCCAATTCGCAAGGCTTTCTAGAGCACTGGACAAAGTCTCAGGTCCACATTGCCCCCCTCCCATCTGGCCGCTTCTGGTGCTGCTCAGCTCTTTCTGGGAACAGAGGGTCCCTCAGAGAGGACAGGGACCTTCAGCATGAGCAAGGATGGCTCCTACAAGATGATCCTACTTTATGTTAGTGAAATGTCTTCCTGCAGACCTGGGGCTCTGGTGTACTCCTGCAGTACAATGAAGGAATACACTACAAGAAATAGCAAGTTCCTCCTGACCTCTTTATAAGGGAGATATTGTCATTACAGACAAAATAAACACTCGAATTTCATATATATCAGACCACACATAGCACTGTTATTTATGGATGAAGTCTGTTCCTGAAGGAGCATCCTGCTTCTGTTTAAATAAAAAAAGAACAAAAGCAACATGGGAATCCCATGAGGTTGAACAAGACCAAGAGCCAGTGGTACACTTGGCTCAGGAGAACCCCTCAGAGCAATCCAGGCAGGGGGTGAGCAGATGGAGCAGCCCTGGCAGAAGCCCTGGGAATGCTGGTGGTGAGAGCTGGACATGGTCCATCCCACAGACCCCCCCATGCCCTGGGCTGATCTCCCAGCATGGGCAATGGGAAGGGGGGGATTCTTCCCCTCTACCCTGCTCTGCTGAGCCCCCCCTGCAGAGCTGCCTCCAGCTCTGGGATCCCAGCACAGGAAGGACAGGGAGCTGCTGGGGCCAGGCCAGAGCAGGGACACCAAGGGGATCAGAGGGATGGAGCAGCTCTGCTGGGAGGAAAGGCTGAGGGAATTGG
>JAYDZK010000056.1:62989861-63005125 GCA_034509185.1 Euphonia xanthogaster | reverse complement strand
CAATCTGCTCCCAACTTAACTTGTAACTCTGCAACCTTTTTTTTCTAAAAAAATGAGCAGCTTTTTTGTTCATAACATGAGGGTTAATGAGTGCAAGGCCACAGGATGGGGCCTGAAGGACAAGGGGAGTGCAGGACCAAATCAGTGCTCCACTGCTCGCCCGTTTGTCTGGGCACCAGTCACTAGTGTTGGTGCAAAAGTCTCCTGTGTAGGGAGCTTGCTGAAGGGATACTGGTTTTCAAAAAGCCATCAATTTCTTTCAAAGGTTTTCCTTTTTCTCTACCTGAGAAAAAAATTAGGTTATTTCCCTACACAAAAGTAAACAGAAAATACCATGAGGTGTGATACAGCACGATGACTTTTTCATTATGACTGGCAAAGAGGAATCTTCACTATTCCTCAGAGGTGCCAGCTGAGGAGATGATTGCACCCTATGAGAAAATAACAACCTGCTCACAAGTACATCCTCCTGTTGAAAATATTCAAGCAAACCACTCACACAAATAGCTTTTAAAACAGATTTATGTGAACAGAATGACAAGCTTACGTCAAATCTCGAGTCAGAGTTTATCACAAATACATAGGAGGGATTAAAAAAAGAAATCCATCAGTAGAATCAAAGCTGCATTCACATAATGGCACAGTCCTAAAGAGAAGTACTTTACAACACATACTTTGAAAGAGAGAGAGAGAGAGAGAGCAAAAGAGAGTGCAAACTATGTATTTAATGTGTGCTTAAGCAACTGTAACAGCATAGTAAGAGCTTGTATTTTTTCTGGCACAGCCCTCTGTCATAATCCCATTGCATACTTTCAAATGTATTTTTAAATTGCTCAGCTTATGTCAACAGATTCATTCAAGGCTGTGTTATTAAAAAGGTGAATGCAAAATCCACTCTGACCAACACACCTATAATGAAGGATCACTAAATCACCCCTTTCCATATGAAAATAAAATTAGAAATCACAGATATCAAAAAAGGAAGACAGTCCCTGTATTTAGCTCCAGCATGCCAGGATGATGCCAAATATAATTCAAGACTCTTTTCCATTAAAAACGTACCGACCAAAAAAAAATGTTAGAAGTGTTTACCTTGCTGACTTTGCATGGGTAAACATTCCTGCATCCAGTGTAAGGGCTATATTTAGAAATGTATCCTACCAGGAAACTAAGTAGGCTTTAGGGAAATCAAAACAGTCCAGGGCTTGACTCTGAGTCAGATGAAGTCAACAGGGACCCCACCCAGACCCAGAAAGTGCAGCCTCTTTCACCCCAGTGTGGGCAAATCCCCCCTCCCAGGGCTGCTGGAGCCATGGGAAGCCACACCAATTACTGAAAAAGGAACAGCACTATTGAAAAAATGTTATACAAGCAGTGGTAAACCTCAGTGGCCTGGGTTTGAGACAACAGAAAATCCCTTTGACGAGTAGTAAACACGCTAAAAATAGTGCTTGGTTCTTTTTAAAGTCAGCCTAAAATAAATCCCTTTGCTTTTTGTATCCTGTTTTGCAGTTTCATATGAAGGTGCCCAGCAGTCATTTGCAAGCAGTATTAATGAGAAAGGTCTTATTCCCCAGCCTGTGCTGGAGCATAATGCAAGCACAGAAGATCACAGGACTCTCAAGCAAGGACCACATCTCAAGAGCAAAATTCCAGCCTGTGAGGAGTGGCTTTACCTCATAGTGAGATTTTAATGTACCAAATGTATTTGGAAAGAGAAAAATACTGACTTCAATGTCCTGAGCAGCCAAGAGAGAAAGGATAAGGAATAATCAGACTGCAGTGTTGCTGCAGCTTGTCCAGACCATATTCTGAACCATTTTCACCTGGTTAAAGACTGAGCTCCCCTCCAGGCCTCAGGTGCCGGTGGGAGAACATCATCCTCAGCTGCTAAGAAAGCGTATCTCTTTGTTACCAGGCACAGGGATTGGATGGATCTCCTCTCCTTTGTGCTTGAGCTCGATATCAAGACTCCTTTAGCAGTCAGTGGAGAGAACCAAGTACTTCCAGAAAAAAGAGAACACGTGTCAGACATGTGCTCTAGGATGAATTATATGGGAAAAATTATTTTCTTCTTAATTTCCAACACAGGGAGTTGGACTAAATTTACATCTCATAAATGAGAATCTGGGCTGGCTTGCTCCAGTAGGCAGTGCCGTCTGTGCAATCACCATCATTTATTTTATCACCTGTGTTTCTTAGGTGCTCAGAGTATGTATGACATCAACACCTGTCTTGTAGTAATTGTGGAAGTCACTGTCCTGGCTCTTCTGGGGGTGGACATGGAAATATAAATTCTGTAGTTCTGCTAAGAGTTTCATTTTGACTTCCACAGCAAGTGATTCTGAGATCATAATCTTCTCATTTAGTATCTGAATATCTCCAAACTATACTTGTATTTCATTGCTGCATCTCTTGCACAGTTACAGCTATAGTGAACTCTTATCTAAAATGTGATGTGTTCTTTAGCTTAAAGTTCATGAAGGTTCACTTTAGCTTTTCTACTAAAAAAAAAAAAAAGGAGAAAGCAACGTTTCCATGGTCATGAAAGTGATAGATAGGGGGGATTAAAAAGTATTTGAACATCTGCCACAGTAATTTTCTTTTTACTATTCTCCTTGTAAGTAAATTTAAAAGAGAAATACATTGTCCATAGGAGCTTCTTTTAAATATAGGCAATTATGATGCAGATTATGAAACAAGGATGGGAATTTAGTAACTTGTTTCTTATCTTGCAATGTGCAATCATACATTTGCAATATAGGGCAGAATTACCATAAAAGCCAAGAATGGGGCTCTGAGCAACCTGATCTAGCTGAAGATGTCCCTGCTCATCCTTGTCTGTCACCCTGCTCATCCTGTCCTTGCTGGATTGATCTTTAAACGTGGCTCCCAAGTCAAACCATGCTGTGACTCTATCACATACAGCATCAGAATTTTGGGCACCTGCCTCTATTATCATAACCAAATCTATTGTGCTCTTGATGGTAAACTATTTTGTCTCATCCCTGCAGAACTTATGGTCTGGATGAGTTAAGCTCATTGCTCACCCCAGACTGTTTTTCACTGCTGTTTTTCAGATGGGGATGTTGAGGGACTTCTCTGTAGAAGAAAAGGTGTGGGACAGAGGCAGTGGAGGCATAAGCAGCATTGACTCCTGCTGCCACCTTTCTGAAGGACCAGTGGAGTGGAAATTTTGCCATGTGTTTTTCCTTATAAAGAAATAAGGAAGGGCCCATGCTGAGATATCTGAAGGTATATCTTTTGGTAGAGCAACATACTAGCCCTAAAATCATTTCAACGTTCCTCCTCATCTAGCAATTACTGAAGCACAAACATATAATCATGGGAAATGCTATAATTAACCATAAATCTCTGCTTCCAATCAAAAGGGCTCTGAGCTTTCGTTTCAGCCTGAAAGACTGGAACAAGAGCACAACTATTAGAGAATCTACATCTGAATCAATTCCTGTCAGTGTGCTGGTACTGCTTTTTTTGGTCTAACCCACAAATTTGTACCTGTATGGTTAGCCAAAAACTGTACATTATTTACAAACATCAGCACTAACTCAAAGGATCTGGCAATACTCCATCTTGGAACTAAAGAGCTGATACTGTGCCGTTACTTCAAGAAACATCACAACTATGCCTGAAATTACTGCTCCTGTATACTACAAATACTAGAACTTGAGATGAAACAGAATTTTCTTACAGCTTTTTACTTTTTTTATCCATTAAATTGTCCTGGGTTCGGAAGAAAGAGAATATTTCCAAACCCAAGGACTGATGCTGCACAGCATTTCACAACTCTGTTTCCCCTGAGTATCTACTGAGGTTACTTTAAAGCCCCACTTTACCATAGCCTATGAGCAATTAAATATTTTGAAGGAAACAGAGCAGTAATAGTATTGCTTCTTGTTTCCCGTTTTAACACAAGAGAAATGCTGATGGTAGCAGAACTCCAGTTTCATCATAACTAAAGTGGAAAGCCTTGAAATTTAGGCTGAAACTGGGCTGATTTTAAAGTTCCTAAAAAACCTAGAGATGTATTTAGCTCACACTGCAGTTTTTTGGCATCATGGACTAGGTCCTGGGGGGAACTGATGGGGCTGGAAAACAGGAGTGCAAAAAGAAATGCAGGAAGAGAAACTGGAGCATGATGAAGTGACTGTCACAAGTCAGCAAGTGTGAGGAGCCTGCCAGTGGTGTGTTCTTCCCCATAAGTGTGCTAAAATCCAGTAGAGATCACAGGAAAAGGGGCAGATGTCTGAACTTCCAGAAGTGCCCAGGTAAGGCATACACTGCTCATACATCGGGCAGAGAACTGACTGCAATGAAATGGGAGGGATGGCTACAACTAGGATCTTTTCCTAAAGCCTATCAAAATATCTCTCTGACACTGTTTAAAATGCAGGGATTCTACTGCCAAAAACCCCAAGCAAAATAAAAACAATTGCAGATTGCAGCTTGCCTGCTGATAGCACATGCTGTTCTGGAGCATCAGGCTGAGGAAAAAACCTACTGCACTGAACTCATCTGGAGAGAATGCCAGTAATTCCAGGGACTGAGATTTCCAGGGGGTCACAGTTAAGGTTCTGCTGGTTTATGCCAGGATTCCTCAGTTTCTGTGTTTTTCACGGGGGTGAGTTTTGCTGAGCAAGGCATTTTGGAAAGGCATGAGAAACCACTGGGCAATTTTAACTCTCTGTTAACAAAGATTTTTTTAGAGGATTTGCTTTAACTGTGTCAGAGTGTGTGTTGGAAAGGAGTTGCAAAGGGGAAGCATTTCAGGAGAAATTCCCTCAAGCTGAAGTACTCTGCAGAACACTGGAGATTGAACTGTTTGATAAAGATAATGAACAGAAGAGTTTAGCAGCAGTGAGTTCAAATTCAGGTTTCTGTACCTGTCTACCCTTCCTGTCATTCCTCTTTCTGGAGGAGGAGAAATCCATGGATAGAGAGCACTCTAGCACTGCCTGGACCTCAATTTTCGACACAGAAATCTTAGATATTCACTGTGACCTCAGGATAGCTGGTTGTTTTCTGAACAGGACTTTTACAAATACCACATCCCTCAGATCCTCACAAGCCACACACACAAGGATCTGATTCTTCAGAGAAGCCTGAAGGATCACTGACTGAACAGATGTGCAGCCTGGTTAATGATTTTGTCCAAATGGCTGAAAGGGAGTTATCTTTTGGAGCAGGGTATTATCCTCCTTGTCCTGCTCACCAAAAGGCCAAGCCAGCAATGTATTTTTAACACCAAGGGTTGTTTTGATTATGCTGGCCTGGTTGTACTTTAGGGAGTTCCTTTAGCCACACACAAACCCAGCTGAAGCTCCTGCACACTTGAACATGTTTTTACACCCACTGTTCTGTCATTCAGAGCTCTCATTTGCAGAGTCTAAACTCAGGGTACCTTCTCTTTGGCAGGCTTATCCTGAACTTAAGAGAATTTTTAGTCTTGTGGCGTTTAAAAGGTTCTGGCTTTTCTTGTGGGGCACTTTTGTTTTTGCAAAGGAAAACAGGGTTTAGCATCTGGGATGGATAAAAAGATGTCTCACAGAGAGGTGACAGCATTATTAGTGGATAGTTATAAGGGATGAGCTGGCCACAGCAGAAATTTCTTTCCTAAATAAAGAAATTTCCATTGTGTAGTGGTTAGAATGAGGCTCTGAGGCATGGATAGGCATGGGCCATATGTCTGGTTTTGAGAAAATGCTAAATAATGTTTTCTAGATATTCATAGAGCATCTAATCCTGCAAAACCTCTTCCACTTGGTAATCTATGTAGCACTGACTTCCACAGATGTGATTATGTTTATTTGGGGAAACAAAAATAGCCTTAACTTGCCTTTGATTTTATTTCTCATTTCATTTCACTGCATGGCCCCTTCTGTCTATAAAAGCATACAACTAATTATTTAAATGGGATATTAATAGTCTGATTTTTTTTTTTTTTTTTAAGATCTTTTGATTTTGCTTTCAGGCACAACAGTCTGCTTCTCAGAACCACAGGATTCAGTCCCAACCAAGACAGAGACCCACATTACAGAAATGAACTCATCAGCTACTGAGGCACAGGAACTGAAAGTAGACTTGTGTAAAATCTCAAAATATTTCTCACAACTGGGCATATGCAAATTCAAATTTAAAAAAAGGAATTAAAGCAATATACACAGACTGAACAAATCAGAAAATTAACTAGAAATGGAACCTGGCTTCCTACAGAAAGTACATACTCTGATCTGTATATATTTATAGCTACAAATGTAGAATATATATTTAGCAAAACTGAGTCTTACCAGAAGAAGAAAGTGCTGACAGTCATCTCAACTTGAGATGTCTATTAAAAACTCAGAGAGAGAAAGAAAGCACTGTTCTGATGAAGGACTGAGCAGAACAGATCTAAACTGCTTTTGCCATGCTGTCCCTGAGGTTAAGATCCTGGCATTACAGGTATTTATAGGGTTGGTTTAATATGTTGAAAAATGTTACTCAGGGTGATTAAGAGTATTTTTCACTTAAACCAGCAACGTGGACAGATAATTTAAAAGAAAAAAAATCCAAAAAAGGATGCATTTCATTTGAAGCCAGCTCTCTGAAAGGTGAGTGTCAAATTTAAACCCAGTCATCTGAGAGGTACCTCAAAGGCAGAGCCACCTTCTCCACTTCTGGATAAACACAACAGCACTTCCAAGTAAATTCTCCAGCTCTGGGACTTCTGACAATTTGCAGTGAAACCCTGAACAGCTGCTTGCAGGAGCTCAGCCCCATCAGCTCTGATCTCAGCCAGGTGAGAACCTGGCACCACGCCCACCTGGGCTCCTACAGCTGCAAACTGCTCTGGATTAGTTATTTCTCTGAAGCACATTGAAATAGCTGGAAATGGTATTCAGCAGTTTTAAATATCTGTAGTATTTCAGGCTGATAACATCTACCACACACACAAGTTATAACACCTACTTATCCCAAAATCTCACTCTTTTGATTACATCACTGAAATCTAAAGAATTAGCTCTATGTATGTCAATGGGCTAAACAGTCATTTTGCAAATATACCTCTCTCCCTACACCCTTTGAAAACACAAAAGTTATTTTCCAGGAGCTGTTGTATTTAGTACTCAGTTAAACTTCAAGCTGCTTCCTTCAGCAAGGGTCAGTAATAGTCAAAATGTTTGCATATAACAGCATAATTTTTCCTAAGCTTTGGAGTGTGCAAGGATTTTTCCTCCTATGTATAAGGGACACTTCTGAAAAATTCGGGTCAAACAGATTTGTCATTATGATCAAAGCTGAATGTGTCAATTTTGACAGCTTTACTGAGCAGAATGCAGCTTGCTGCAAGCAAGGGGTTTTATGAGGGAAGTTAAAATCTCACAAAATGTGTCTTTATGCAGCCCATAAAGGAAAAAGGCCAAACTAAAATATTCCACTGATATTAAACACACATACAAAGTACTATACTGCTTGTTGCATGCCCTGAAGATCAGAAAAAAGATAAAAAAATCAACAGCTGGAAGGCATCCTGCCTTCCTACAAGGGTCTCCAGCCTACATAAACATGGTCAGGAAAGGGGCTAAGGTGGTGTCGCAATAAAACCCTTGGAAAACTGCTGGAAGATAATTCTGTGTGGAAGATACAGCTGGAAGGTAATCCAGCTGTTTGCAGCAGTCTTTTGTGCTCCCTGCCTGCCCCCTCCTTGGAGAGCAAACAACACAGGTGCAGCACAAGGGCTGGCTGAGCTGTGGCCCCTCCAGGAGCTGGAGGGTCATTTGGGAATAAGGAACAGTTTTCAATTTTCAGTGGAAAACACCAGCAGAGCTGCCAGGAATCAGCTCAGAGGCTTCTCATGTTGCACACTCAGTTACACTGAGACCTGTCCCTGCATATCAGGGATGCAGAGGAGCCGAGATTTTTGCATAGAAAAACCACTCTAAAGCTTTACCACTGAAGCTGTTTCAGTGTTGATGCTTTGGAGACATTTCCCCCCTTCCTGTACTCTTTCCTGGAGCTGGAAGATCAAAAGGTTGCAGAGGAGTTTGTGCAAGTCAGTAAGTTTGCAGAGGATGTTTGTGCAAATTCTCTCAAAGTGATCCACACACATTATATTGCCACATTACTGAATACTGGACCTGAAGCTTTTTTTTTTTTTATCTGTATAAACCTGGCTAAAAACAGATTTGCCTTTTTATTGTCTTTTAATTCAGACATTTGCTCTGACACAACAAGGAAAATTCCTATTTTGCCTTTTAATGCCATCCTCATTGTGCATTGGCGATCAAGAGGAATGTTCAGAAAAAATGTGTTGTGGAAGGAAGTGAATGAAAGCACTGCTCAGAGACTGATATTTTCCAAGAGGAAAAAGAGAAAAAAAAGGAAAACAAGACAAAAAAAACTCCTAGACAAGCAACTAAAATGACAAGCTCATGGAATTCTGAGGCAAAAACCACGAAAGGAGGAGAAATCCATTCAGAATCCAAGTCAGAAGAGCTGAGCTCTGCTCTGCTCCCAGTCTGTTTAAATGACAAAATCATGTGCAGGCCAAAGTCTGCAGGAGAGTACACCTGTGTTGCCATAAACTTGTAAGTAAGTGCAGAGAATTTCCTGCTTTGCTCTTGGAAACCCTGTCATTTGTCAGCTAAAGAGCACACGGGAGGTTTGTTTCCCTTCCTCCCCGTCTTATGTGGGATTTGGTTGAGGTATGTACAAAATTTTCCAGGCTCTTTACACCAGAAGTCTCTGACCAAGTGCCCACTAAGTCCCTTAGTATAAAATGATTCCCCTTCCTATAGATATTTTGAATTTGCTGAGGTTTTTCCCTGTTTCCAGAGGTTCTGGAGATTGCCTGTCATCTGGGAGAGACTGGCATGGACTCTGCCAGGAGAGGTATTAAGCATCTCTAGAACTGCAGGGATTGTAATTTTTAAACAGGACTCTCTTCAAAAATCTCTGGAGGTTTTCAATGGAATATTATTTTTCTTTCCACACTGGATGGTTGCAATAGAATTATAATGTTCCCACATATGCACAAATAAAATCATCAGCTTTGTACCTCCTCCTGAGCCTGAATGAAATGACACATTTTATGGGAAGCGCATGAAAGAAAATTTTAGCATTTATTCTTGATGTGAATTCAGTAGTTGAATGAAAAGAGTTGAGAGTTGACACCTTTGCTGAACTGTCAAAAAACCCCCAACAAAACACAACCTCACCATAAAAACCAAGCCTTCCACCCTTCTGGTCTGTGTCTTCATATCACTATTAAAAATCCATCTGAGCCCCAGCCTTTTTAACCAAAAAGCAAGATGAATAATAATGATAAATCTAAACCTACCCCAAACCACCAAAAAATAAACAAATACAATGCCACCACCATGCCCATAATGTTTACCCCCAAAGGGGAAAGTGGCAGAAGGAATTCAGGTGCTACTATTGATGTGAGAGGCAGCCTGCTCAAGCACTATTTCAGCTGCATGCGGCTCTGAAAGGAAAAAAAGAGGCAATGAAGGAGAAAAAAGAAGGGAATAATCTTCTAAATATGATGTTAACTAATCCACATTAATCAAACCCTGTAATATCTTCACACAGAGACATGCTGTCTGACAAGAAGGCCCCTTTAAGCAAGTAAAAACATAGGCAAAAATATCAAAAGATCTGCTGCATATTTTTTTCCAGTTTATTTTTCCCCTTTTCTTCCCTCCACTAACAATTTTTAAGAGGCCAAAGATATTCCAAGTGAAATGTCACCATTCTTACAAGCTTAAATAAACTATTTATTAGCAGTAGGCTAAGTACTCTGAAGAAATTTATTTGCCCTGGCAACAATATTTATAAATGACCTATGAAATATTATAACATTATAGCAGCAGCAGTTGCAGTTTGCCTGTGAGGATCCAGTTCCAGTCAGCACAAGTGCATTTAGAGGGAATATTTAGAGAAATATTTCTGCAGTGCAGCATGCAGGCAGCACTTGGGAGAAGAGTAAAAGCCCACGAGCACAATCTTTTCTTTGACACTGGCAATAAATAAATATAGAAGCAATAAATAAATAAATCATTCAGTTCCATCAGCCCTTTTACAGTGCCCATCAGTTGAGTGTGTGCTGCTTGTCCTGGAGAGGTCTAAATGAAACAGGGAGCTGAGATCCTCAGCCACAGCCCCACGAGGCTCCCCGAGGGGAACACAGGTCCCCATTGAGCCAGGGACACACGGGCTGCTCTTTACGGGGCTTTTTCTGACCAAAACGCCCAACAGAAACCCAGCAATTAGGCACTCCAAACAGAACTGCTATTTTGAGAACAACAAACTTCATTAATGCCTTCGGGGGGGGGGGGGAAGAGGGTGGAGAGGGTTGAGAAGTTAAATGCATGTGTGCACACAAAGGTGTAAAATTCAGACTATTTAAATGCTAATAAATACTGTATTTGAGCACTCATTCCCCCCAGTGAGAGAGAAGCCAAAATCTATTTGGCTTTGCACTACAAAGCTGTTTTATAAAACAGCTTAAATTGGTGATATTTGTCTTCCAACACAGGACAGATAAGAAAACAAGTAGAGAAAAAAGAGTAAATAAAAGAGATGATAAATTCTAAAACTGGATATTGCTTCCTCAGGTGAAGATGGCAGTTTTGACCATGAATCAAGGACTTCAGGGTTAGGTTTCTTGAGTATTTTCAGTTCAAGTCTTGATTTGTTGGGGTTTTTTTAGTAAACGAGTCAACACACAAACAACAAAAGTTTTTTTCTGCCGCCAGTATCAGGTATATCACAGGGAAAAGTCAATAAAATCTGCAGATATCAAAAAACAGCTTCTTGTGTGTCCATCTTTGCTTTCACTGAGGAACCAGTTAGGAGAACTAGTGGCAAAACCACAAATGTCTCCTTGGGATTTAAACACAGAAGCCCTCATTTGGAAGACCAACGGATGGCATGAAGAACACAACATCTACCTAAAACATTGCAAGACTGACACAAGGATTCAAAGAGCCCCGAAATCCCAGCATTTTGGTGCTCTAGGATAGGCTGTCACACTGATGCAGTAGACTTCAATGCATGCGTTTGTTTCCTAAATGTCCTTAATTGTTCACTCGGATTTTTTTTCCCCTAACTGACCCCTAGTTCTTTGCACACCAAATCTGAACGTGCTCAAGGCAGAAAGCCCTGCAGAGATGTGGTCAGGAGCAGGTCCCAACAATGCACAAGGCACAGGGCGTGTCACGATTTTCATCTTGACAAGAACATTGAGCCTGAGCTCATCTAGGGAGTGGTCCTGGAGAAGAACCTCCACTAACTTGGCCAGGGTTTCCTGTTTATAACTGAATAAGGTGTCTTTTTTTTGCCTAGTTTGCAAAACAAGCAGGGCACTACCCACTGCTGATCCTTAACTTCTGCTTCCCAGAAAGACTTCGCACAGTGCACAGCCATCTGCTCTTCTCAGGGTGTTTGTCAGGCTCATGGGACTGTATGGAGGTGGGTACACAAGAGTGGTTTTTTTCCCTCCCCAAAAGTAATGAGAATTCAGAATAGTGGAACTGCCTACAAAATTTCCTTGGGATTCTCCTTATGAGTCCACTTATGCTGCAGCCCTGTGAGCCTTTAGGATTTTCTCTGTGTAAGGTCCAGGTGACATAACCACGATTTAGACAATGGGACATCCCTGGGAGCTGAGGAGCACCCAACTGCAGAGGAGGTGTGTTAGGAACCTGTAAACCATGCCATGGCAGGCTCCTGCAGCCCAGCTGGGGCAATGGGGAGCACACAGGACGTGGGGAAGACAGTGCAGCTCCACGCACCCCCATGTCCTCACCTGCAGGGCAGCACCAGGGCCTTTCTCCTGAAGGTTGTTGTCAAACACATGTGTCAGCAGCCCAGGGATCACACCAAATCCAGTACCTGGAGCTGAAATCAACTCTAGAAATGATCAAGACTCAGGCCAGGGGTGTGAACACGAGGTGAGGGTTCAAGAATCCAGCTCAGTAGGTGTGGGACTGGAGGGACCTCTCCCCAGGCCACACCGAGGGACAGTCAACGAAGCAGCAAAGATCTATTTGCTCTGGAAAACAACAGGCTAAATAAATTTTGCTAAATAAATTTCAACAGATTAATGGTATTCCCTTCCCAGCTTTATCTTCAAGACATTATATTTTCCATCTTTCCTTCTCACTGTTCCCTCCTCCCCCCACTGGTGTTCCCTTGCTTCCTGGTCTTTGTGTAGGGGCTGGGTGCAGCTCAGAGCTCCACGTGTGCCATGACAATGATGAAATGAGAATCAGGAACCAAGGCTGACACATTAAAAGGTGCAACACAAGACATATTTTGTTCCTTGTTGAATCCAACTTGGTCCACTCTGCCTTCTTATTCTAGTGAAATGCACATGTCAACATATAAAAAGTTATTTCAGACTGCAGCATTTGGTTCCCTGAGCCAAGCCAAATGAACACAGGAATAGCAACAGTACACATGCCAAGGAAAATGAATTTTTTTTTTTCTTCCTACTGTGACATTTTTGAAGGCAGCCAATTATACATTAAAAACATCATGAATGAGCAGTGTAATTTTGGAACCATAACTTAAAGTGAAGTATTCCTTTAAGTATGAAATTAATAGAATCATGACATTTTAACAGTTTTTCATGGTCCTGCATTCTCCTACAAGGACTCACTCTAAGTAAACCTACATGCTATATAAAAAGACCACAATAATCTTTTCCCACTAGTAAAATTGCTACTCTTATGAGTGCTACATATATAGGAATTTTTGCATACATAAACATAGTGTGGTCACTTGTGGGATCTATAGATTACATTGGGGGCATATTAAGGGAGTAATGCATGTGCCAAATTTGTTGGCGTGTTTTATAGTGTCTAGATTTTTCTATCCTGTGCTATTTTGTACATTTCCTGCCCTGACATAAATGACCTCATTAACAAGAAATTCTAATAAGTACACAGAGGTTTTTTTTTTTTTATTTCAAACCCTGAACTTTGCTGGCTACAGCTTATTTTTATTTTGTGACCTCCCTTTGTATGTATAGTCTTGGAAGAGGAGAAGGAGAAGGGAAAAAAAATTAAAAAATGAAACAAAATTCTGCTCACACAAGGGAGTTTTCTGCTGAATGACATAACATGTACTCCAGCCTGAGCCATGGTCAGCCTGCTCTACCAGCCAGTAAAATTAAGTAAATTCAGAGAAGATATTTTGAGGATTGAAATTTGCCTTCCAAATACAAGCAGTGGGTTTTTGCCTTCCAAGCCAAAGAAGGAAATCACACAGCAGCATATGGAGTACTCTATTCCCCACATATTAAAGTTGTGTTAGCTTTACAGCAGTTCCTGTCACCATTCAGTATCTTACCCCCCAAGAAGATATGTTTTACACAGGATCAGAAGTCTATTTTTGCAATCCCACCTCAGGGTAAAACTCATTGGGACTCCAGGATCTGACGCCCTTGCAGTGATCCCTGCAGTAACAGCCCTTCTAGCTGGGGCTAGAAATAAATTTGTTCTGAACATCAGATACAGTGTTTTCTTTTGGAGTTTTTTCCCTCTGGATAGTGAGTTCAGAATGTGCTACAGTAGGAGAGCTGAGAGTATCTTGCAAAAGCTCCAGTCAGAAATAACAGCAACATTCAGTACTTCTAGAGCAATCTAAGTTCTCTGTAGACTCTTAAAAAATGGAGGCTGGAATGCATAAAATGTAAAAAGTAGCCATAAAAAAAAAAAAAAAAAAGAAAAAAAAAAAAAAGATGTAGATGCAAAAACTACAAAGTATCAGTCAGAGCTCTGTATGTTTACTGCACACACAGTTAACACATCTAGTACACCAAGAAAACTGCTGCCTAATGCACATGCAAGGCTACAAGACCAGACTCCAGTAACACCTGAAGCAGATTCTGAGCTCAGGCTCCAAAATCCTCTAAGAAAATCAAATTAGTTTGCCACTTCCACATCGAGCAACAACTTCTTGTTTCACCTCCACCCTTCTCCTCTGTCAAGATACCATTTCCCAAGCTCCTGCTCCGGCCCTGGCCTCACATCCCAGCCATTTCCCCCTGGGGCAGCTGCCCACTGATTTAATGATGAGGGTGAATGGAGAGGTCAGAGCTAAGGAGGGGCACAGAAATGTGTGTCCTGAGGGCACTGCTGTGGCCTTGCCTACCCAGCCCTTCATTCCTGAAGCTGGATATTCCATTTACATGGTAATCATACTTATAAATACGGCTTTATGGTGAGCATACTCTTTGGATATAGTCCTGCCCTTTGAAAAATGATTTCTAACTGGCTTGCCTAGACTAATTTCAGGTATGTGAAGTGGTGCTGGGAAAAGACTGCTGGACTTCAGTTCCTGGGCATTCATCAAGGACAATCCTCTTTCTGTGGCACTACAGAACTTTTTAATCAGAGAGGAGAAAGCAGCTATTCCTCCTCTTTGGCTGCAAATCCTGAGGCAAACCAAGCACTGCACAAAGGTAGAAATGCTCTCTGCATGGCACCCACTCAATCTTCTTATGAGTTCCAGGCTCAGCCTGCTACAGGCAAGACTTGCTGCTGGTGGCTTCAGAAACTCTGCAAATACCTAGGGTGACAAGTTGTGCAAAGCTGCCCAGCCCTCAGAAGGCAGTAACAAAACTGACATTAACAGGCAGCTCGAGGTAAGGCTGAGGAGGAAAGTTAAAGATGCTGATGTGTTTTGAGCTTCTGTGAAAGAACGTGGGCTTCTGCTGCCTCCTAGGGTATGTCCTGATGGCAGAGCTTGGGAGAGACCTGAACTCCTGCAAAACTTCCCCAGGGCAGGGAAGGTGCCAATGGGTTTATGAGGGCGGAGAGGCCAGGGTGGTTTAGTTCTGAGCATTGAC
The DNA here is from genome assembly GCA_034509185.1 of Euphonia xanthogaster. Taxonomy (NCBI): domain Eukaryota; kingdom Metazoa; phylum Chordata; class Aves; order Passeriformes; family Fringillidae; genus Euphonia; species Euphonia xanthogaster. The sequence continues at coordinate 62,990,265 of JAYDZK010000056.1, read as the reverse complement.
TTGGCCTTTCAGCTGCTTTTTCTGCCTCTCCTGGACAGTGTGTAAGAATATAAACCAGAGTCTGCAACAGCTACTTACGGTCAGTACAATTAAAATGCCTTCAAAAGCCCAACATTTTAAATACACACTCTGCATTTCATGTTCATCCTCTTGGGAGTTTTGAGGCTTCAGCATTTCTATTTTTCCCAGGTATGTCCACAGCAAAGACTAGAAGTAAGTAATTTTAAGAATTCTCACTGTTGAGGAACACCTCTGGTGCAGGTAGCTGGGCTGGGAGGCTGCAGATGGAAATGCAGGCTGAGATGCAGATTTAAATGCAGGCTGAAGTGCAGGCTGAAGTACAGGCTGAGCTCTGGTGGGAGCCCAGGACAAGAGGATGAACTGCTGACCTTTGGGGTGACAAA
>JAYDZK010000056.1:62977029-62989514 GCA_034509185.1 Euphonia xanthogaster | reverse complement strand
CCTTCAGTCCCAGAAAGTCTCTGACCTTGGGAGTGCCACTGCCAGGGAGTCCCAGAGGGAATGGTCTGACTGGGGAGTTTCCTTAATGTCCCATAACTGCACAACTCCAAATGCAGAAGCCTTAAGGGTAGTTGGAGACTTGTGATAATATTGCTGATAATCTTGCAAAGGGATAAATTGCAAACTCTACTCCTGAAGAAGAAAGGCAGCTGTGTGAGCCAGATCCTCAATCCAGAGGGAGATCTGGTCAGACACTTAACCTGACTGGCAGCAACAGCCTAGCCCTGTACTATCCCACATTTCACATTACACTGTTTTGGCTCTATTCCACACCTGTTAAAGTTGCTTTATATGTCTTGCTGTATCTTTCACCTCTTGAAAAACAGTCCTTTTTAAGTCAGTTATAGCCTCCTATTTTTCTTAGTGTTTTTCAGAAGAGAAAATGTGACTGAATTTTCAGTGTTTCTAGTTGTTAGGTTTTGAAAACACTGAGGCCACATCTGCCATTTAATTGTGGGCTGCAGGTCTCAGAAACAAATACAGACCTGCCAGTTTGGTCCTTGATGATACCTCCTAAACCAGAGCAATCAGGGGAGATCTTATCTACAGCTACAGGAGGAGGCTCTGCTCCCAGGGAACAAGGGACAGGATAAGAGGAAACAGCTCAAGCTGTGCCAGAGGACGTTCAGGTTGGACATCAGGGAGAACTTCTTCCTGGAAAGGGTGGCCAAGCCTTGGAAGGGGCTGCCCAGGGAGGTGGTGGAGTCCCCATCCCTGGAGGTGTCTCTGAAGGCCTGGATAGGGCATTCAGTGGGTGGGTGACAAGGTGGGGATCTGGCACTGGTTGGACTTGATGATCATGGAGGTTTTTTCCAAGCTAAATGACCCTGTGATTCTGTGACAGCTTGTCAGCACATCTGTGGTGTTCATTTGTCCATCTGCAGCTTGCCCAGCACTCCTGGAGCAGTGTGCTAGACCCACAGCAAGGATGGTGGATGCTGCAGTGACTACACCACCTCCTGAGGTCCCCTGCAAGGTCCTCTGTGCTCCCAAGGCACCTTATGGCATCACAGCCATAGAACTCAGAATGCTGGCTCTGGCCTGATGTGACAGCACACAGTTTATTTTATGGGCATTTTAGCCTGGAAAAAACACTCCCTCATAAAGAAGAAAAGCACAGTTCTTCAAATACAATGCCAAGAAGAAACCCCTGGGTAAAGTGCTCAGTGATTTAGCAATATTTAGTTGCATTCTGGCACTGCATACAAATGCAAAACTCAAGGATAGAGCCTATAATAAACTAAGCACTGTCCCCACATGACCAGAAGAGATCTGAGGTACTCTGCACCACCTCTCCTTCTCATGCTCAAACCCACTCCTCCTGGTCTCAAAGGACTGCAGTGTGGAAGAGACACATTGGCTAACAGGTGCTTTATTCCAACACTGCAGAACACCCAAACTTCTCAACAGGAAAAATAGGATTTTACTTTATCTACACTATTTACTAGTAGGAAAAGTAATTATGCTGCAGAAATATGTATTACTGGCCTGCTCCATAAAATTCAAAGCTATGTATTGAAAAGGACAAGCTGGTGGCAAATATAGGGAAAAAAAGAGTTTTTCAGTTTTTCTCTCCCTCACATCATTAGGCTTTATATGCAGTCCTATATATGAATTTTCTGTTGAGTGAAAGTTCTCTTCCCTAGAAGCAGCCAATACATCAGGGAATGCTGTCACATTACTGCAGTGGCTTGGTAAGTTTTTTCTGGTTTTTATTTTTCTTTTCTTTTACAAAGTGCTGTCATCCTGTAACTTGCCTTGCAGAGCACTGCTCTTCATACTGCTTCTTACATCTAATACATTGCAAACACCCAGAGACCAGTTATAGCAAATTAGGCTTGAATTAGTCCATCCCTCAGCTGCCATCAGTGGATGAATAGCTCAAGGATTAAACAGATGCTTGCTCTGATTCAGCACCACAGCTCTTGCATGAAACAGAAATCCAACTGTTAGTCTGGGAACTATTTGAATAGTAAAAATCTGGGTTTTTTTTTTTCAGTGTACTTTCCCTGATCAAGATGAATTACAGGTCAATATTACATGGCATTCAAATAGCATTAAAATTGCCCTGTAAATTACTGATCTGAAAAATGTGGTAGGGGAAATAGCTACAGTAACTCTGAGGTAAGGAATAAAAAATCGTAAAAATGAATTAGAAATAAACCTGCTCAACTGAAATGCTCAGAAAATCAAGAGTACTTCACCCCAATTCTCATTTTCAGAAAGTCGTTCTGAAGTGGAAAACTGGAAACACTTTCCTTCCATGCATGATTTAAAACATGTGAATGTGACACTTTCTCAAAAAAAATGTTCCATTGGAAAATTGTCATTTTCAGATGGAGAAACATTTCAAACAAATATTCTCAACCTGTCTGTAGGAAGGGCAGCACTTGCAGTGCACAGGCATAACCAACAGAGAATAGCTACAAAATATATTTTTGAATAAAGCTTTCTAAATTAAATTGTTTAACATCTGCAATAATTGAAGGTTGCAGAAAGTGTTCAAATGAATTATTTTTCCATCAGAAAATAACAATTTTTAAAACACTGCAACACTGCTCATAAGAAAAGGCAGGCTTAATGCATTTACACTTTTTTTTTTTTTCCCAAGAGAATTGGTACAATACTCCAGTTTCACATTGCTAATCAAAGGCATTTTGATTTGGGGCCCAGGATCATGTAAGAACATTACGTCTATTTGGCATAACCTGTTAAAAATTTTAAAAAACAGATGCAAAATACTTAGAGGTGATGTGATTTTTATTATTTGGACATTCAGATCAAAGTTCTTAATGGGAGGATCTGACTTTTTATTAAAAAAAGGGTCAAAATCTCAAAAATACTCTAAAAATAATTTTTTTCACGCAATGATAGTAAATAAACTACTTTATTGCATCATAAGCAGCAGAACCAGCAGAGCTGTAACTCCTCTCCATTTGTGGCTGGACTTTCTGGCGCCTGAGAAGAGCCACGCTCACACTGCAGTCTGTTCTGGGAGCAGGGGGATTTCCAGAGTGTCTGTCCTCTACACAGGCACTGATTTTCTCTAAAACTCACAGGAAATCACCATCTCCAAGCTCAGGACCCTTTCCTCTGTGTGGGTCAAAGCCAGTTGTAATGCTGGAAAGGTTTTGGTGGAGGACAGGAAGGCACAGACAGAGCCCATCACCTACAGCCTTCTCTGTCAGCGCTGCTATTTCCAGGACCTTTTCCCTGCAGGTTAAACAGCTGGCTGCCTCAATATGGATTAGATTCCCAATGTTCTAACAGTTCCCTTCTGTGGTATTTCCCAGCAGCCCTAAGTCACTGTGGTGTTTTTCTCTCCCTCGGTGCTCACAGTTACTCCACGTGCTTTTCTCCAGGAGCACTTGTTCTTCTTCTGCAAGTGACTCTCTGCTTTTCTTACTAAAGGGAAGCTTTGAACCCAGCTGATTCCAGCTGCTCTGCCACATCTGGCTGTGAAACCCCTGCACTGCATGCTCCAGGGTGTCCTGGGCAGTGTTGGAAGGGGGGGATTTGCTCCCACCAATGAAGTTTCAGCCAAGAGAGCAGAGAAGCAACAAGACTGCACCAAGTGCTTAATCAGAGCAATCCTTGAGACTGCTCTAAATGAGATCAAATGTTGGGGCTGGATCCCAGTCAGCGCAATCCCTGGGGACCAGACACTGCCATCTGCACGCTCATTTATAGGGCTTTGGAATTATTTAACATTTGATTTATGGTGGTGAATTGCCTCCTGGCAAACGTTCACTGTGCAAAACTCTCTGTTCCCTCACCCATTAAAAATCAGGGACTGATCCATGTGAAAGCTTCCTGATGAGTTCACTACATTTTGGATCAGGCCTCTGGGTCCCAAGACTGGCAGATAATATCCCATTTCTCTCCAATTTTCTTGCTCAAATTTAGAAGAAGCTCAAGTGTTTTCCATCAATGTTTTTATGTTTACTTTTGGGAGAATCCTCACAGTGGGTCAGGTTACTGTGATATAGAAAGGATGACCCACTCTGACATACAAATTTTCCAAAGGATCTCAGCCCGAGGCAGACATCTGCCTCTGAAAATTTCAGCCCAGATGGCTGGAGTTTGGCAAAGATGGAAGGAACTGAAAATAGAGCTCTGTAATGGAAAGTGGTGTAGAACCTTAATAATAGGAGGGTGCTACCAAGTACAACATACGATAAAGCTCCACAACAAAAAACATAAGGGAGGCATTGAGGGAGGATTCTTTCCATTATGCCTCAGAATATATGATCTATCTCTTCTCTTACTTGAAAGAGTATCAGAGTAAGCTCTTATTTTTGCCTGATCCTCCAGAAATTACCATCAAAACCAGGCAGATCAAACCCAGCCTTTCCCTCTGAACTGTATTGAACGAGGTTTCTCTGAGAAGCATAAGCCCATCCCAGACAGTCACAAGTCAGGACTACAATAGTTCATCTCTGCGCTGAGGAGTCCGTAGCAGACTAGAAAAGTTGTGTGGCTGAGATCTAAGCAGTTAAATTTTCATTACTTTATTTGCAGATTAAAAGCCCATCTTGATGTTTCAGTTACAAGAACACAATTTCAGTTCTACAATACCCAGCATACCACAAAAATTCCCTTAGTCATAATAGGTGAAAACATGATTTCACTCAGATTAATTCTGAAATGTTTGAGTCCCTATTTCTGCTTTCACCTCATCTCTGTCAATTTGCTCTTGATGAGCAGGATGTGGACACAGGAGCTGGAATCTTGTTAAGGCAATTTAAGAAATTTGCTGCCATTTACACCCGCATAAATCCTGAGTAACTTCACTGGCATAAATGGAAGCACAATTTGGCTTGAGGCATCCGGGCTTTAGTTTTTTCTTACTTTTGTTATGTTTTAATTCAGCAACAGATTAAAAATAAAACTCTAATGACATCATGCTTATGGCACAGAGTCAATGGATTTATGCTGGACTGCTCCAGAGTAAATGAGATAAGGCTTTGACCTAAGAAAATCCACACAACACCCATTTGCAAGCAGCCTGCTGAAAAGCTTTCTGTTATGGAATGACTCCATCTTTAAGGAACTGGGGGCAAACAACCCACAAACACCTTGGTGCCAAAACACAGTTATGTTAACAAAGGGGTTTATTTCAGACATATTCTTGAAACCTCAAAAGTGTAGCATGCTCATATTGCAACTGACTCATCGTGCATGAATTTTTGGCTTTTTTCTTTTTTTTTTTTTAAATGCATTTTAGTTATGCCCATCACCCCAGTCACAAATTAAGGGTTTAGAATGGAAAATCTTACTGGCTTTTCATGCTGGTGGTGCTTGCAGGCACTGCCATGATAAATAATTTACTATTTAATGACCCCTGATGTAATCACAGCAGGAATCAGGTTCACCAACATCCATCTCTCCATTGTTACCACTCTTTTCTGAGCCCATCCTTTTAGCTCCCAACTCAAGTTGTGTTTAAATTGGTAAAGAGAGAGTTTACTGCCACAATCCAACCTCTACATTTGTTTATGTTGGATGACGTTTTTGTCCTGGCTCGCATTACTCAGATGGATAAAACTCAGAAGGGTTTGCTTTATTGCCCTGTTTTCTCTTAGTGTTCCTGCATTTTTTAAATGCTACCAAATGGTTGCTTTTGGCTCTCAGCATTATCACATGTTGTCTATAAGTATGGAAATAGTTATGGTAATATGGACGTAAATCATAACTGTAAATACCACATAAAAAAGACTGCCATATAATTATAAAAATACCTAATAGATTTCTTTTTCAAAGACAACACAGCTGTCCTTTCTAACCTTTCATTTGCAGATTCTTTTCTCTCCTGTTTTTATTTATAGGTTGCTGTGCAGTTTGACATAGCACACCATGATTTTTGTTTCTAATTTTGAAAAGAAAAGGAAAAGAAAGAATACCCATTTCACCATAAAGAAGCATTAGTTTACAATTTTGAAAAGAAACTAACGCCAGCTCTAGAACATCATCTTGGAACCAATCTCCCTCTTAATACATTTCAAAAGGATCTGTCAATGGCTACATACCACAATATAAAATTAAACCCTGCCATGGAACTGAAGGAGGGGTCGGCCAAATGGCACACATCACATGTTGGGAAGGAAGCCCCATTCTTTCTCCAAACATCTCAGTGTGATTTTTTTTTTTTTTGTGAAAAGAACCACACTAGGTTATTACATTGACCACAACAAAATAAGAATTTTATGCCCTGCTCAAGGAAAAAACAGGTTGAAAAGTGTTCCAGGCAAACTCCCCCTATGCAATGTGCCATGTCAGTGAGAGGAGTGAAGCCCTGCACAGTGTTGATGCTGCCAAAAGGGGGTTTGGATTTTTTTTTTTTTGCCTGAGAGATACCACCATGCATTTTACCTGTTTCTAGTCAGCTTTGCAATGCTTTAAGGCAAAAAGGAGTAGATTTTTTTTTCTGCTGGAGTTGCATGGTGCTTCATCCTCTACAAACTGGTTCTTACCTCTTCCCTGTTACTTTAAACTTCCAGAGGGAGCCTGTTTGGTCCCAAAAGAGAGGCTGCAGGCAGTGCTCTCATGCCACATGAATGGAAGGCTGTTATCTTTGTGTATTTGCAACATTTTTGCCTCAAAGCTTCTTCCGATCACCAAGCAACCCCTTCAGAGACCTGCGCCTCTGCCTTTCTGTACAGCAAATGCCGTGTTTTTACAGAAATAATAGCAAACCTCTCCAGGGAATGGAGTTCATCTTAACCACCAGAAATGTGTGCTTCCCTCTCCCCCACTTTGCAAAAACAGTAATTATGGCTTTATGCAGAGCAACACACAGCTCTCAATGGGTTTGTTACATTCTGATTACCTTCAGGAGAGGCAGCTAAAACAAATGAACTCCAAAATGCTGGTGGGGAAGGTCAGTCTGGACCAGAGGTGTGCTCATTGCTTATTGATACAGCTCATTTAGGCAGATAACATTCTCAAATCTGCACTGCATTTTTATCAGTCTGCACCAACTGGCCTTTGTCCAAAAATGTGTCCTTTTATCAGATGTGTCACTCTTTTGGGAGGCTGCCATCACTAGACTGGGTGACTGAATGTTAAAATAATTTCTCCAGGGGGAAGAGGCTGATCCCAAAGGTTTTCTAGTTCCAAGGGGGGGGGGGGATCATTTTTCAACACCAGCTGGAGCCTGATGTCAGACATGCCCTTGCTTCATTTATTCTCCTCAGAGGTTGAAACTCAGCTTGTCCTTCCTGATTCCAATATTGTTTCACATTTGGACACATAGCAGTTACTACACAGTGAACTGTTAGAACAGGAGAGCCCATGAGACATGGGAAAATAATTTAGGGGAAGCAGTCTGACAGCAGGATGCAGTAGTTTCTATTGTCCCACTAAAACAGAGATAGCTGGGAAGCTTAACTTTGTATTCATTATGTAAACAGATGTATTTTAGCCTGATGTGCCAAAAAGATGCAAATACAAAAAGAACCTCAAACAAACCAAAACCTCCAAATTTATGCCACAAAAACCTCAAGCAAACCAACACAACAAATATTTGCCCTTCTTCTGCACCATGTCTACTTACTTAGCAGGGATATGAGACTGAAGCCTTGTACACCTGAAAGAATGGTAATTTGTGCTAAAAGATGAAATGCCCTGGGTTCCCTCTGAGTCTGGCATTTATTTTACATTTGCAGTTTGGTCTGAGAACAAAAAGAAAGCTGCAATGATTGACTCATCTTATGAAAATATCTTGACACATTTTTATTCTTTTCTATATGTTTTCTCCACAACAATAAGTAGAGAGAGAAGGAAATCACCAGTTCCCATGCAAAATTTAAAGTTTAATTCTTCAAACAAAACAGAAGCTTGGTCTTTCCCACTAATGGCTTGAGGTTGCACTGACTTTATTTAGACCATGCCTAAATTAAAGGCAGAACAAAAGCAGGTATCAGAGATCAGTCACTGCAGCATTTCCTGCGTCTCCTGTAACATTCCTCTTCTTACACCAAGATGCCTCTGCAGCCCTCTAAGTCAGGCTTTGAAATAAAATTGATCAAATCCACAGCATATTGTGCTAAATCTGGACCAAGGCCAGAAACACTAAAAATTTCTCACCTCTCTTCTTCATAAATATGGAGAAGTCCGGAGACCACGAACTGCTGCTTCCAGAGGTATTTACAATACCAGCAGCATTTCTCACTCAAAGCACTCCAACTATTACCACAGATAGTTTTATTGCTAAATTTCCAGTCTGTATTGGGGGTTTCTCTTTATATGCACATCCAAGAAATCGGAATGAAGCCTTGGTATGAATTTACAGAATATACAGAGGCCAGAGAGCAATTTATCTCTTTCAAAGTGAGTAAGGCAATCTGAATGAAAGCCATTTTCACTTTAAACTGCTGTGGCTGCACAAGGGATCAATCCACTTTAAAATCAGCTCAGATAATGACTTTATCTGATAGGCTGATTCTCTGACACTGTGCAAGAAAGCTAAAAATGAAAGAAAATCTGTCCTTTGACAGTGCAGTGTCACATATTTCTGATGTTGTCCTAGCAATCATCATTAAAAATTTGATTTTTGAATATATTAGTTAAATTTCAATTTCTGCTTTTTGGCAAGATGCAGTGTTCTTAAGAATTATGAGAAGTTTCTTTCCTTCTTGCCTCACTTCCGCAGAAAAAAGTGAAAAGAGAATTTGCATGACAAATTTGAGTGAGACAAGGATAAAGGAGGCAGTGGATATGCCAAATTGAAATGGACTTTTGTCTCAGCACCATCACACCCCCCCAGCGAAGCCACTGTGGTGTTCCTGCCCACACAAAGTACCATGCTAGAGGGACATGAACTTTTAGAGGTAGGTAAGAGAGCTGACTAAAACACTGTTAGAGAAATAGAGTCTGAGTTGCCAGCAAACTCGTATTTTTGTTATCACTTGAATGGAAAAGGTCTGGAGGATGTTTGGGAGAGGTCTAAGACAATAGAGCCTCACTGAGCTTTGGCCTTTGGGCACACTGCTAAGTAACTCTAATTAATAACAAAAATGAACATATTCCTGGAGAGAAGACAGTGAGGGAGGGGCAGAAAATGTGCAAAGGTAACAGCACAGGGGGAAAAATGCAGTAAACATTAAAGGATCTCAGGATTTGTAAACGAGATGTCAACTGTTGCTAGTCACGAAGCTTCCTGACACTAACATTTCTGTTTAGTTCACTAATTCTTGTGTGACAAACACCAGCCAATTCACAGCACTTGTATACAAGGTGTGTGGTTTGACTTCAACATGAAAGCAGCTCCTTTTACAAACAAGAACCAGGAATGCATAGCAGGGAAATGGTTAATGCTGAACAACACGCACATGAAACTTCATCAACTCCCTCACAAAAATTAGGATATTATTCATTATTATGGAGCCCTGTAATTCTAAAGTAAATCATGCCAAGATACTATCTTGCAGGTCTCTAGATCAGATATCATTGCTTAGAAAAAAAAAAAGCAAGCTTTCATGCACTTACCTTATCCTCCAGCCGGATCAGTCTGGCTCCTATACTGTAGTATCCTTTGTCTACCCCTTTTTCTGAAGAAAGAAGAATAAAAATGGGACATTCATTAGGTGGAGAATAAATTCAAACTATGAATTATATCTATGGCATTCAAAGCAAAAAAAAAAAAAAAGCTGGTAATAGTAGGGTAGCATAAAATACATGAACATAACAAGAAAGAATGAAACAAGTGAAAGAGAGTGGCTGGAGAGAAGGGAATTAGTTTGTCAGACTGACAAGACTAAGTTAGTCTAAAGGGCAACTTGGACCTTGGTAGAGGTAGTCTGTGGACATGAAGGGGTATAGATGGAGTCTGGAGTAACATTGTTTTCTTGTTTAATTATTTCAGTAGTTGGATGGAATGGGCAAGGTACCTGGGCCCACCTGCAGTTTTGAATATTACTGGCCTGAGCAAGGTAAACTTGCTATACACAAAGAAATCAGAATAGTTTTCAACTGGGGCTGCAGATCTAGGAGGCAGCATATCCAGGGGTTCAAGGGCTGGAGTGGAAGAGATCCATCCATCCATCCATCCATCCATCCATCCATCCATCCATCCATCCATCCATCCATCCATCCATCTCCTCTCTGCAAAGGAGTGACACTGGGAAAAGCTCTTTCATCCTCATTTTCCCTCCTGCTCTTTATGAGGCCCTCTTAGTAAAGCCCAGTTACACATTCCACTGCAAAGGGTGGGATTGGGAACCAAGAGTGAAAACTGTGGAAAACGGGGTCTATGCTTTCTGCTCACAGGATCTATTGCTAAGGAATGAGGGTGTTATTGCACAGGGAATGAAGCACAAACCCACACATATTCTGAGTTGGGAGACAACATTCACCAGTTAAAACCCACAGTTCAATATTGAAATAGCTTACAAGCTGATGCCAATGGAAGTTGGATTGTTTTCTCTACTAAAGTATATTTCCAATACCTGGAGTAATTCTCCTGGATTTTTTCATGCATTGCTTCATTTTCATGAGTGCTTAAGGTCTGGATTTTAAAGCTAACCAAGTCAATTTTGCTGAGGGCATGGGCAAGGCTGAGATATGAAGGAAGGTAGGCTGAGATATGAATTTACACTGTGCCAGAGTTCACAGTGAGCGCCTGTGTCTGCTCATCAAATTTCTGGATTTCTCAAGGAGTCACACTTGCTTTACCATTTATATTTGCTATGGGATATGTTTAGTCATATGTTTGCAGCAAAGTTCACCTCAAGGTAACTTGTGCTGCACACACCACAACCCCAGAGGAAGAGCAGCAAAAGCAGTGCTGGCAGAAGCAATTTGTTCTTTCCTTCTCTTCCTTTAAAAGGTCCTGCACCCTTGGCAGCTCTTTGCAGGCTTACAAAAGAGAAGTGTTTCCACAGAGAACCTGCAGGAGCAAGTAAAGTCAGGAAAGAAAATGTGGGGCAGACAATAAGTGACACAGCTTGGCTCATACATTGTTCACAACCTCAGAAACTTCTTAAAATGTTAAGTGGCTGAGGCTCAAGTTTATCTCTGTGTTCATCTCTGCCTAAAATGAATAATTGGCTCTGCTGTCTACTTTCTAGTTAGTAAATCTATAAACACATCTCTCAAAGTATATATATCAGAAAAAAAGCATGACTTTTATGATATCTAAATTGGGATGTGGTTTGAACAGCAGTGGGCAAATAGTGTTTTTGTTTAAGTCTAACCCCAAAACCACCTCCAAACCTGAAGAAATACTTCAAAAAACTTTTTCCTTTTTTAAATAATAAAATAATAATTTCCTCACAAGTGCTAATTGCATCCTTCAGATAATCACCAAGACATCTCAAACCAAGTTAATAGTGTTTCCTATTTTAGTTATTCCTGAAAGCTGTGTGGAACAGCAAAGAAAATAGGGAGCACATAAGCAGTGAGAAGCTGTATTGTGGCATGTGGCACTGCTCTAAGATGTGGAAAATCAGAAGTGGAAGGGATGATGCACAAGGAGGGAGCTGTGTCTCATGCACCCCTGTGCTGGCACACAGGCTGTGAAAGACACAAAATGCTGTGGTCCTCCCCCATTTCTCATCAGCCTCCCAGAGGAACAGCATGCAGCCCTAATTTACAAGCATTTCCTTCTAATAGAGACCATCTTTAAGAGCAAATGTGGTGTGTGCACAAGTCACCAAACACGGGGCTAAGGAGGGAGGGAACAAGTTCAGATAAAGTCACTCCAGTACGTGTGATTTCTACCTCATGGTTTTGTTTCTTTCTCTTGAGTCTTTTCTAGATAGATGATTTCAGACTTCCTACATCATTAGATTTGTTTTTACAGAGTTGAAAAGATTGCATGGCCAACTATAAATATGAAATGTCTAAATTTATCCAGTCTTTGCTTTGTAATCCAAAAGAACTTCCTTTTAGTATTGAGTTTTTACTCTGTGTTGGGCTGCACTAAAACAGAGATCAGCTAAGCAATCCTATAACACTTATGGGAAAGGCACAAAGACAAAGGATGAAAGGAAGCGCAATTAATTATAACTGGATGAAAATATATATGGGAAAATTTTATCTCAGAAATAAAAAAATATCAAAACCATCTTGCATCACATGGTTGGTATGATACAAACCCGTTATTTTATATACTTAGATTTGATTCTGAGACAATACTAGTAAATAAGCAATAGGCATTCTAATTCAGGAGATGGAATAGTTGTTAATACAGATTAATAATAATAACAACACATATTTATTAATATGGACATTTCTTCCCTGGAAGTCTTTTCCTTCCTGAGTATTCTACTTTCAAACAACACAATCCTATATTAATTTCCTAATATTTTCACAAAGCTGGCTTATCTAATTTCCTAATGGAGAACAAGATATGCCTCTTGCAAAAAAACCCAACAAAACAACCCAACAACCCCCCCCCAAAAAAAAAAAAAAAAAAAAACAAC
>JAYDZK010000056.1:62913345-62956590 GCA_034509185.1 Euphonia xanthogaster | reverse complement strand
GCAAATGGAATAAAACTTACCAAAAATGTGAGATCTCATGACCAAGCCCTCTTTTGCTTCCATCTTGGAGCCATCTGGGCAGAGCCACAACTGTGGCTCCAGTCCTGCCAGGGTGTGGCCTTTGAAGGCACTTCAATAAATATCCACTTTATTCCTCTTAACTCCATCTAGCCTCTGTTCCAGCTCCTTAAGGCATCACTGCCAAGCCCCTCTGTCCTGCTCTGTGACACCCTTGGCTCCTCCAGCCCTGGGGCTCCCCACAGGCTCTCCAGGAGCTCCTTTCTGCCATGCCCCGAGCTCCCCGTGTTGCTCTGGCCCAGCTGCTGATCCCTGGGCACTCCTGGGCCCCTCTGTCCTCTGTAAACGAGCCCCTGTCCTGACCTGCAGCCACCCTTCCCACTGGGATCCAGGATCTGCTCTGAGCAGAGCCTGCTACTCATTCCAGACCTCTGCCTAGGGGGCTTGGAGGGATTTCTCCTCCTTTTTTTGCTGTATGTGGGGGAAGGTGGGGAGGGGGGAGGAAAGGGCTGTTTTTAAAGCTTAATAGAATCAATGAAGAATTTAAAGAATACATTTTATAACATGTTATGAAAACAAAGGCTTTGCCCGGGTTCACTGCAGCAAAATCACATGAAATGACACTTTTGTACTTGTGGGAACACAACGTGGATTGAAATAGAAGGAAAAAGCACATAGGAAAGGATTAGTCAGAAGCAACTGAAGATCCTGATAGGCAAAAGAAAAACAGAAATTTCTCTGTGTGCAGTTGGAGGTGCAGCCCTGCACGGTTCAGCCCTGCTCCCTTGTAGCATTCCCTGCTGATTATATTCAGCATTTTTGCTCTCCCCCATCTTTTTGCATTCTTGCCCATGTGGGCCATAACCCACCAAATCTGATGTTCTGAGTCTCCCTGAGCTCAAGGAGATGAGTTCACGTGTCTAGAATTTCTCAAGAATTACTTGTGTGACAAGACAGGCAAATTCAAGGATTCAAAATTTGAGGATTCAAACCATGAAGTGTTTGAGATAGAGATTTTTAATTTTTGTCTGTAGAGCTTCATTCAAAAAGGTGCAGCTACAGTAATACTGCCATGAATTGTATTAATGTGAGAGATGACAAACATTAAATGCAAAATTTATTACTAATGAGTAATTTCTGTTTCTTTCTTCTAAGGCTTTTGTAAATCTTTGCCCTACAATCTTAAAATCTTAGTATTCCCAGTCTGGACTTTTTTATCCCCCTCTGATCAGTATCAGCATTTAAAATATTTATTTTGTGCTAATTTCTTACAGCTGTAGCATCCTCTTTCCTTCTGAAACAATGTGGGTTGAACACCCCCTTATCCTTTTCTCCCCTCCTGACCTGCTCCAGGCTTTTGGTTTCTTCACATCACCAGGAACATTTGTTTGCTGATAGTTGTTTTTTTAATCTGTAACTGTGTACATGTAGGAAAAGACATGCAAGCAGTAACTTTCTGTCAATTGTTTCACATTCATTAAATGTTTGTACAAATTTATGTCAAGACCACAAGTTGAAATTACCCTGATGGATTTGCTGACTGGTCTATTGGGTGACTTGCTGGAAGCATCATTTCCTAGTTCAGATACAAGTTACCAATCATTAGAGACAAAAATGCTCATTCAGAAATTTCAAGGACTTTTAGGATAGCTCTGTAGTTTACAACATGATGCACTGGATGGAAAGTCATTTTAGACATGTATGGATCTTGCTGGGCTGAGCCAAAAAAGGAAAAGTGTTTCATAGCTGCAAAATTACTTAAAAAAAAATTACATATATTTCTAAGCAAAACTTGAAGTCAAAATGTTTGTGTTAGTTCTGAAAAAAATATTTCATAAAAAACTTTGTTTGGGTTTAATTTCTCCAAAAAGAAATGAATTCTACCTGATTTCAAGAACAATGTAAGTACAACCAAACCCCCATGTAATCTGAAATATCTAATCAGACATAGCTACAGGTGATCTTTGCTCTGCTTAGACTGTGATTCTAGTTTTAGATTAGGTTCACTTTGAGTTCTAACTACAATATGGGAAAAAGAGCTGTTTAGTGGTTTTGGTTTTGCTTTTGGGTTTTTGTCATTGTTTTTGTTGTTGTTTGTTTTTTGTTTTGTATTCATTGGTTTTTTTAAGGTTTTTTATTTTAGCAAAATATGTCCATGAGCAGTTTGCATTGGGTTTTATAAGGAAACAGAACTGATTAAAAAATCTTCCCCTTTAAATGTATTGAAAGTAGGGGAAAATCGACTCATTAAAAGAATTGGAATCCTTTATTTCATGAACTGTAAAATAGTTAAATGCAGAGAGAGGCATGACACACGAGATAATGGATTATAAATAAATTCCATGAAAAAGGCCTAGTTAAAATAGGTGTTCACCACGTCTTAAAGAGCATTTAGAAATGGCAAGACAGCAAGAGACATCTCAAACTAGCTAGGAGATACTGATGGTGCATATTGTGAAACACAATCCTTGACATTCTAAGGTTTAGGTTTTCCTTTTCCAGCAGCACAGGGTACCAAGGATGTGAGCTGGGGCAGGAGAGCCCAGGAGGAATTCAAGCACAGCCAGCTAAGACACCTCCAGGAGTGGATGCTGTCCTTCCCAGCACGCACCCAGCAGCTCCAGGAATATTTGACACCTTTCTGGGTCAATGCCAAGGATCCTGGCCTTGGGTTGTACCAAATCCTTGCAGTGTGAGGTAGGGAATTACAGTTCCTCACCTTCCCTTCTCTGTCCTCCTGTGTCATCAGGTTCTGCCTGACCCACACTTAGCAAACTAAAGGAAATGAATCAAGCTTAACCCTGCTCTTACTCAGCTGGTTTTCATGAGAGTTTTGTTTTAGAAAACTCTCCCTATATGCACCAGTTTTCCTTTTCACAGTGATCCTATGAGCCTGACACTGTCTTGACTTCCAGAACACCAGGTGAGACAGTCCTGCTCCACTTCTGCTGCAGAAATAGCAGCAAATCCACAGGTCCAAGCAGAGACCTTTGGAAAGGGGCAGCACCCATTGGGAGCTTCAGGCTGTACTCCTGCATCTCCAAAGACAAGACCCCAGGTGACTTAAACTACTTTATGCAGGCTTGGTGCATTCCAAAGATCCCAGAAACTCAGTGAATGCAGGGCCTCAATGTGAAAAATGCAGTAGTTACACTGAAGGGGAAAACAATAAAGATGTGCTGCTCTCACAGGTGCACCTGAAGGAGAGATGTGGCTCGACAGTTCATCACGCCAACTCAACAAGTGCTTCAATCCATCTGGAATTACCCTCCCAAAGTGCACAGTGAGGATGTAGGTGCAGAAAGGTGCAGGCTGGGTTTTAAACAAGCTGCTGCTGTCTTTACTTGCCTCCCCAGGGTTTCTATGGCCCTAACACAAACCTCACTGAGCACAACCAACACGGGAGGATGGGGGAAGGGACGGGGAGAAGGAGCCGTGGTAGGGATTGTGTGACTAAAATGAGGTATTGAATTTCTGGGTTTCACAATGAAACACTCCAGGACAAATGAGGTGCTGAAGCAGGATTTATAATTCATTGAGTAATAGGATTTTGTACTGTTTAGCAGGATTAGGCATGTTAAAGAAAGACCTATTTATTTCAGCCTGACAATGGATGAGAAAAGTGTATACTGCTCTTCGTTGTTATTTTAAGCAATTTACAGGATTACTCAGTAGTGGAGGGCCTGTGCTGCCCTATCTGCAGCGTGTCACAGTAATGCTGATATTTGGATAATTGCAGTTTTCTCCATACAGTTTCAGAATCCTGGCAGTTGAAGGATCAAAGGTGTGAAGGTTGGTGGAGGGGAGGAGGGAGGGAAAGGAGGGATGTCAGGGGAGAAACAGTAGAAACCAATTAAAACACTCCCTTATTAGGCCCATGACCTCGGTGACCTCCGCCTGCCAAGCCTTTGGGACAGCATGTTCTGTGACTTAATGGTTTTTTTCAGGCGTTTTATGCTAAAGTGCCGACTGTGCTGTCTGCCATTGACATGGGGACTGAAACCTCTCTTGCAAAGTAGTTGGAGAGGGAAATTGCTTTTCTCTAACACTCAGGATGAGATTTCCTTTTATACACATTATTTTGTTCCCTCCTGCTCCTTTCTTAAAAAAAAAAAAAACAAAACAAAAACAAGAAAGAAAACAAACAAACAAGATTTTCAGCTGACTTCTTCCTTTCTTAATATTTGACAGTTTTCATGCAGTTGTTTATTTCTGTTGGCCAACGTGGAAATAAAACTATCAGTACATCCAAGCTAAGGTTTCAGAGCGAAAGGCACGTGCAGAGCAAGTGGGACTTTTCCCAGCAGTGTTTATTCTTAGGCAAATGTATGAAACAGCAACTTCTGTCAGGAAAAGCTCTCAGGTCAGGGAAGAGAAGCTGAAAGCCAGATTATTCCTTGGGAATCTGAAATGCAGCTTAATTAAACCAGTATTACTCCTTCACAACAAAGTTTTTAATTGTGACCACTTTCTTTCTAAATTTAAAACATCTAAGGCAGTTTTAAAAACTCAAATTTTTTCTCTCCAGAAACTGAGATGCCCAAACTCCACTGCCAATTAAGTTAAAGAATTCCTGTGGAAATCTGCAGAGGTTGCATAATGCTCAGCTCTAGGCAATTTTAACCCAAAAAATGAGCCCTGTGGCATGATCACTTTGCTCTCAAAACCCTTGAGCTCCGCTCTGAGCAACAGAATATCCATGTTTCTTCTGGAAATCCCATTATTGCTGAAGAAACTGGAAAACTAGGTGCCTAAACTGGGACAACTCTCTGCTGAACACTGAATTACCAACATAATAGGCAGAAAATGAAAATCTACTTTTCATTCTTCCTAGTAGATGGAACGTGAGGCTATTTAGAGCAGGAAAAAACAGGTAATGGAAAACAACAAGAATCTTTAAAATCTTTGTGACAGACTCATTTGCTGGACTGAGGTGTTCTTGCATTAAACCACTGGCATATGTTCTACTTGCAGAATGGGGTGACAACTGTGGTGGGCACCTACCTAACTTGCCTTCCTCACTAAAGGAAGGGCAAAACCTATGAAAAATTCTCAGAAGAACAGAGGATTTTTTTTTGTACATGGTAACTATTTTAAGCAGCACCTGCAGAAGGTTATTACATTCTCATGGTCTTCACAGAAAGAATGAATTCCCATCAAGTCAGGAACTTCCTGGTCCTATGGCAGCAATAACAAAAACCTCCAAGTTTTGTTCTTCTCACCGTTTGAAAGGAGATATTAAATATTTGACAATGCTAATCATCACGTGGCAGAATTAATTAGGAAACAATCTCTTGAAAATTGGCCATTAGTACAGGCAGAGACAGAACAGAGGGGGGTCAATAATCTAACAAAATGGTCATTAGCAGCAGTTTAAATACTTTGATTTGACTGGATGCTTCCTAGAATCCAAACCAGCAGGTTACCCAGCAACGAATAATAAAAATGGGGTCATAAAAATATATTCATGCAATCTGGCAACAAACACTAATCTGAAAGACAGGACTAATTAATTATTTTGGACCACAGCAATGAGGACTGTCAGAGTCATATTTTCTGCTCAGAAAATGTTTTGTAGAGATGTGAAACCCTTTTTCAAACCAGAATTATGCCTCAGAGAATTCCTGGGAGATGAATGTGCCAGGTTTTAAAAGCAGTGTGTATGCTGACCATGACATAGAGAGGCAGGTAAAGTATTGCAGATAAAAAGCAGATTTGAGCACTCATGGATGTGTTTGTTTACAGGCATGAGATCAGAGCTCTGAAGTAGCTAATGAACATTTACTCCTGTGACCCCATGGACAGTCCCAGGGTATTCCATGACTTTCAGAGTCCCACACCACAGGCAGCAAGGCATTGTGTAGGAATTGCTGAAGGTCCAGCTCCCAGGGCTCATGAAAAATGTGTGTATGATGTCTGCGATTCAAAACTTGGAATCAAATATGGAAGAATTGAAAATTAATCATAATAATGCAGGATTTTGTGATTTTTGAGGTTTCTGGCTTGCAGCTTTGGAATGTTTTGGAATGGTGATACTGGCTGAACTTTTGGCTGCACGGCTCATTAGATACAGTAAGAAGTCTATAGGTAAACTCTGAGAGGGAGAAGAGCTGCAATTATTAAATTATCTATTGATTTTGTGCAGTAACTTCAAATTGCATTTAGAATCCAAACAGAAAAACAGCCCCACCATGTCATATTTCTTTAAAGGGTACATTTAAAATGTCACTTTTGAAGTCATAGTATGAGATTATAGTTTTAGACTTTACATTTTTAATCTACTTCAATACGTAAAAAACTATTAGTACCCTATGCTTGAGGTTCTGAGAAGCATCCACCTGTCAAACTGTTTTATTCTGACTAATTCTGACCAGTGACTAAAAGTGGTTAGCAAGAAGACAACCAAATCCATCAAAATAATGTTTAAAATAACCCTAAACAATTATTCACTTTTGCCCCATTTGTGCTGTCAGTGGTTTATGCTCAAAAGCAGAGAGGTCACATCTGAAATGTATTTTCTATCCAGTTGTTAAAAGAGCAATTATCAACAACACAGATATGTTCCATCACCTACAAAATAATGTAAGAATTCTGAAAGATGTGCTTTAAGGAGGATCAAGGTGATTTTAAATCAAGGACCTCATCAGATATGAGCTGATGTCTGCATGCTAGGCAGCTGCCCTGGGAATTTATCCACTCACAGTCTTTCCAGTCATTGTCTTTTATATTATTATACCTGAAGCTATGTTTTAACACACTGATTGTTTAACTTGCATTATATTACAATACTTTGGATTGCTACTTTATTAAAGACATTATTTTAGTAGCACACAGCATGTGAATAATGTTGGCAGGATTGGGCCAGTTCTCCAAAGAAAAGATTCTACTTTTCTTATGGAGTGAGGGATTTCTCAGTAGTACCCTGAAGTAGTCCATGAACAATTCTTGAACTCAGCAAAGCTCAGTACCAAACCCTTCTTTTATAATGATAAAACAATAAGGAAATAGGTGGCAAAAAACCTGAAGAATGACTGCAAATGTTTCAATTAGTTCTGCTTAGGTATCATAACATTCATAATCCTCAGAGCCAACAGTTCCCAAGGATTAAGTCTGATAGATACAACTTGCAGTACTTGTTCATAATATTTGCTAAAAAATCTGGTGTTTCAGTTCTGCAAACTCAAAACACCTGTCTACACAGTCAAAGCAAATTCATTACAAACCAAAATTGACTGCAAGGCAACATGAGAGTAGAATGCTAGCTCAAATGCTTTAGATTTAAGAAGCAAACTAGGAAAAGTACATCAAACATGTCTTAGAACATAAACAGAGTGTATTTTAAATGTGGATATTAGGAAGGCATTTGTTACTAAACAGTAACTAAAAATATAAGGTGAGAATATTAACTTTCCAATGCTGTTACAAGTGATTTAAAGCCTGGCACTGTCCAAAGGATGTGTAAATTCTCTGTCCCACTACTGGAAAAGGAATGAGAATAACAGCACAGCCATGGTAGAAGAGCAGAGTCACATGAGTGCAGTTGGCCTTGACAACACAGGAACACGTCCCTCAGGCTCCATAGCAGAACTGTGAGTTTTATCTTGTTCAAATAATGCCATGTCCACAAAACCCCAATAGGAGCAGGCTCAGTTCTGTGATGTCCCCAAAGCCTTAATTCTGTCAGACCCCAGGCTGGGCTGGTATCAGTTTGAAAGGCAATTAACATCATGAGAGTGGGCAGCTCTGGGATTGCACCTATCCACTCCGGAATCAATCCCTTCACTGAGAAACAGTTAAAATTTACTCTCTTCTATCATTTATGGCACTTGCCCTCTCTGGTTTTCCATCCTAACACAATGACACCTTGGTGTCCAGAAACATAAATGATAACAAAATTATCCCTGGTGAAAGGCATATATTTATTATGTTCATTTCCCCCCGCCCCCCCTCCCCACTGGTTACAGTGCAGAGTTTGTAAGAGTTTATGCACAGCTGAAACAGCACCTATTGCAAAACCCAGTGACCTGTTTGTTCTTTCCACCCCTTGGAAACCTGCAGTAGGATATTTTCTGTAATAACAGATGACCCACAGCTTCAAGATGTCAAGTTTCTTTAAAATGTCAGCTGAGGTACCCAACGTCATCAGTCATTTTTAAAAATCTTAGTCCTCCTCCCTGGGACACTGGCTGCAGTTGAGTCCACCCAGGAAGAAATCTGATTTCCTGTTTGAATTAAACACATTGTGCTTCTGCAGTAATGACACTGGATACTGGACTGACCTTCCTAAAAGTAACAAATGCTTGTCCACTTAGCAAAATGCAATGCTTTGACCTTCTTACCCCACAGGAATCGTGATTTGTTATTAGCCAACCAAGAGACATTTCTGTTACTCAGCATTTAAAGACAAAGATTTGAAGAAAAATTTGTGGTTTTGATTTACTCTTTTTTTTTTTTTTGTGGAAAGAAGGTAGTTCAATTTCACCTACTACTTTGAGGAAAATACTGTACAATTGCATTATGGCAGATGTAGGTAACCATTTAAAAGAATTCAATTTTGAAATTTGTACCAAAATCAAGGCATTAAATCCAGGTAATAAAAAGAGCATGGTTAAAAAGGATAACTATATTTTCATTGTTTCTGATTTATTCCTAACTCTGACTGTATTATCTTTTTTCCCAAAATGGAAAATCACTTGCATAATTCTGGCCTGTATTTCCTTAGAATGAATATAAAGAGAAATTCATTATTACTACTTTTCACAATATAATTAATCTGGCTAAGGATCTAATACTTTCCCTGAAATATTTTTATGCATGTGAGCCTTCACATAACTGTAGCATCGTAAAAATGCCTTGTACTGCTAAAATAGAATTTCCCTGACATGTCTGTGAACATGCACATCTCCCTAAATCTACATGAGGGTTGTTTATACTCAATTACTCCATCAGCCAAGTTAAACTGCTGGACTGGATGAATTGGGACCATTGTTCCCTCCAGATTCATGGTATCAAACAAAATAGTCACGAGAGTGAGAGAATTAATTCATGTGTAACTTCTCAGTGCCTGTTCTGAGCACTGCCCCTCCAGATTATTTTTACATGTGTGGCACTGCACTGAATACACACCTCCCTCATACTGGGCTGCTTTTCATTTCAGACTTTAAGCACGAGTGTTGTTGGATTAAATTCAATTTATAGAGCAATGGACATAAATGTTGCCAGGGCTGAAGTGCCAAACTAACCAACAACATGTGACAGAAGTTAGCCCCATTGCAGCATGCAGATCTGGCAGTGAATGAGATTTGGGAACCTGTGCAGAATGGAAATCTGAATTTTGTATTGCAAATACGGGAAAGCCCTGCTGAGGAAACAGAAAGATATTAATGAAATGCTCTAGCCTTTTTTTTCTCCAACATTTCTTGACCCTTTTTCTCAGCTAACTGTTCAATAATAATTTTTGAGCTATATTTATCAGAAATGACAATGATCATGGTTAATCCCTTTAATACTGTTTGCACACAGTAGCAGTAAACTACTATTTTAAATGCAGCAAAAAGCTTGGGGTTTGTTTGTTGTTGTTTGTTTGGCTTTTTTTATTGGTTGGGGCTATTTTTTCTAATGATTTTCTGTGCTTACATAACGCAAATATAGATGTGCAAACTGAATTTTTTGCCAGCTCTATTTTCTGTGTGTGTTTTGTTTGGAGTATAGAGGAATAGCTGGGGTATAACTTTGGAAACTTGCAGGAGCCATTTCAACTCCCCTTGTAGCACCAGGAGCTGTTCCACAGCAGGGTGGACACAACAAGGGATACCTTGGGTGTGTAATTCTGCTCTCCAAAACCAGCCACAGAATCTTTCTCACTTAGTTCCTAATCCTAAAGGATGCATTTGTGCCAAAGAGCAAACTGAAACAGGACATCCACACCTGAGTACCACCTTTAGACTGAGTTGGGCAAAACTAGAAACTTCCTGCAGCCTGCTTTGCACTTTGAATAGCAGCATCTGTGTCTCCACTATCTGTTTCACACTTTGGGTGTCAGAGTGAGCCAGCTGGGTTTGCCGTGGCTGTCCTGGCCAAGAGAACGTGTTTTGTTTGCCAGCCTGCTGACCCAGCACAGGGCTGGTTTGGTGCACTTGGCTGTGCTGCTCTGGAAATGTGACCAGGTTTCATGTCTGAGTGAACACAGGAAGACACTTGGTCACCTAAAGCCATTTAAAGCCCATTGGACTCAACTCCCTGCAGCCTCTTGGTCCTCAGCCACTCCCTCTCTGGTGCTTAAACCTCCAAAACAAAGCCAGGTGATCCATCCTCCAAACCTGTTTTGTTACACGTGAGCACGTTTTTCTGATAAGGTAAATTACAGAACAAAGGGAAAAGCGCTGCTTCTGCCCTCCCTCCCCCCTTTAATTATCAGTGGCTGGAGACGCAATTAATTTTGGAATTAAGACTGTCTGCTTTCATAAAAAAATATCCTTCCTTGTCTGGCTACACTTGGGTTGTTTTTTTTTTCCCAACCAATGTTAGCAATTATCTTCTGGTTCGCCTCTCAGTTGTCAATGGGCTGTCTGTGTGCTCCTCCGTTCCTGCAGTGTTTACAACAACTGGCTGTTTGTGACACAATGTGGCACAGCCAGGGAGAAAAAAAACAACCCCAAAATGCTTCAGCAGGGCTGCAGAGGCTGATATGATGGAGTAATTACAGATGTCACACAACCTGATAGCATCTCCTAATGAGAATGGTAACACTTGGAGCGATTGTTTCAAGTCTTGACCATGGTATAATTATGTAAAACAAACCCCCAGCTCTGAGCTGACTAAAGCCCTGACTAAAAGGCATGGATTTCACAAGCTTCAAACAAGTCCTAGAAAACGCCAGCATGACCTACTCTGCATGATTCTAAGGGAAGGCATCAGGAAGAAGATGATTCAGGAATGGTGACATGGACAAGGATAAAACTGCACCCATCAGAAAGGGCAGGGATTTCCTGCTGATAAAATGTGTTTAGTACTGTGGAGATTGGAGTTCTTCCCATGTCTCTGCTCAGACTGGAAGAAATGACGCCTAAGGCAGCTGGGGGTAGGATAATTTTGCCTCCATGTGGTCCCTGATCTCCCCCTGAGAGTACTCCAGGGCTGCCACTGCAGCCTAATCCTTGCAATAAGATCCAAAAATGAAGGCTGGGACTGCAATCATAAGTGTCCAAGTAAATTTGAGGTGTGCTGTACATTGCAACATGAGACAGGCTCCCACCAGGATGCTGTCAATGAAAATACAATAACTAACCCAATACCTTTGGGATGGATTGGCCAACCAATTCACTTTCTCTCTTGTTTTAATCGCAGAAATGCCCCTGCTCTGGTCTAGTTTTGCCTCTCTGGATTGCAGCCTTAGGGACAATTTTTTCCCTTTGGATCTGGACAGAGGGAGAAACATTTTTAGAAGAAATACAAATAAAAAGCACATTTAAGCCAGGAGCAGAAGCAATGCAGATCTCAAAATGATAATTCCACCTCTCTTAGAAAATGAGCACTTGGCTGGCCTAGGAATCTCATAAATTTCTGGGCCAGGGATCCTATCAGCCAGCACGTGCTGTTACCAGACTACAACATCAGAATATCATTCTTCAGTTTCACTTTCTGAAATGGTGATTAAGTGTAGTCTCCTTGCCTGTATAACAAAACTTCTAGATTCAATGTATCTCATGATTTAACGATCCTATTTTGCTTCCATTTTGTTTCCCCATGTTTGAATTTCTAATGATACAGTATTCTTAGCTCCATTTTAAATTTTTGAGTTCCTCTCTCTTTCTTCTAAATCCCTATGTGCCGGTGAACAACCCAAAGGCAAGTTAAAAGCAGAAAGGGTTTTGGTAATGTAAATGTAGCCACTGTCCTCTTTCAGAAAGAGCAGATTATTTACACTGTGGCCAACATCTTTCAAAATAATTTTATTTTTCCTTACAGTTACACCTTTATTGTATTCTGCTAAAACTCCCACTTTCACAGGTAAAACAATGTATTTTTTATTGCTTATCTAGTGGAATGCATTTTTTGTGTTTTTCTTTCTCTTTTTTTTACATTTTAGACTCTTAACTACAAAGTGTAAGGTTTGATTAAACAAGATACCACTCAGTTTTTATAAGGGAGTTGGGCTATTCTGGTTAATGGAGCAGCTTACAGATATAACTGAAGGTTTTAGTATGACCATCCACTACAGCAATAAAACATGTTTTTTAATAAAGTGATAAAAGCCAAAATCAGCAAGCAGGAAGAAGGGCTCAATATGTTACACTCAGAAGGCCTAAGAAACACATAAAATTAGAAGGACATTTGCCTTCCATAAGCTATTGCACTTAAAGGACATACAAAAAGGTGGAAGAATTTGATGTTTCCATCAGGAATTTTTAGGTCAAGGAAGCCTTGAATTTTTAGGTCAATAGCCTTGATTCAGAAGCTATCCAACAGGAGCATCTGAGGCAGGTTGTTTCATCCAGTACCCTACTGAATGGTGTTCTCTGCTACTAAAACCTTCAGTCATACCTGGAAACTACTTCCATTAACCAGAGTAGCCCAACTCCCTCATTCCAACTGAGTAGTATCTTTTTTAATCAAGCCTTACACTCTGTAATTAAGACACTAAAGTGTAAAGTAAAAATAAAATAAAAGCACAAAAAATGCTGGCCAGTAAAAAAAAAAATTATAAAAATTGTTTTACCTAAGGAAAACAGGCATGCTGAAAATACAGCATTTTCTATTGACTCAAACCTTAAAATAAATGGAGGCTTATAAATGCCAAGCTGAAAGAGAATAATGCCTTGTTTTAAAATCATGGTTTAATTCACCTAGAGGAGAACAAAAAAATTGGGCACATTCCTTCTGCAACTGATGATAAGCTCTCCTTATTTCAGGCTGTCTTCCAGGCTAGGTAGCAGAGCAAAACAATGAGGGAAAAAGTGCAGCTTCATAAAAGTACCTGACCCTGTACCTGCAGTAACAAGAAATCTTATCTAGCTGCTGGGGATGTTCCTTCTGGTGAGTAAAATACACCACCACCACTCTTTCCATATGGTGAAATGATTTACTGTCTGTTATTGCTTTTGTATACTGATGTAACTCACTGCTGACACAGATTCTTGGCAGCAGGGTAGAAAAAATGTGATCAAGCTCAATGACAAGTACCTGCCAAACAAAGGACAGGGATTTGCCTGGCTAAGTGGGATGTAAATTCCCAGCCTTCAAGAGAGGAAAATTCTCCTTCAGCATCAGGTCCCACACAGTGAGGAACTACCTGGGCATAAGAGATTCTCTGGGACTGGAGGGAATATTTACACAAAACAGATTTCTGGGATGTGCAGCACTAGGGTAGAGATTTGGGATTTGCACATGGAGATGAGCTCAGGGAATGGAGGGTGAGGCCAGGGAAAGAGCCCTGCTTTAGCTCCAGCGGTGGAGGAAAGGATGGAAGAACTGCTCTTGTGCTTCCTCTGCACGTCTGAGCTGCAGCCTCTGAGCTCCAATAGACAGAGAACGAGGAGGGTTTACAAAACTCAGTGAGATGACACAATTATTTAAGGCTAGGAAGGAATTCAGGGCCAAGTGTGACTGCAGCACTGGGGAAGGAAAATCTCAGTGCAATCCTTGAAGCAGCAGCTTGGCCAGGCCAGGAGGATTAACACCCCCAGGTTCTGCAAATGCATCATCAGAGCTTTGAGAATCAAAGTGTTCAGCACTATTTTTTCATCTCTTGGGAAAACTTTGAGTTTTGAATAACTGAAGTTTACCTACGCTGTTTTCTAGAAGACCATTACACAAGAGCTGCCGTAGCTCATCCTGGATTTTACCAAAGGAGCTTCAGTTCAGGTCAATCCTTTTTATTTGCAACCTTTAGCATTCAGCCAAATAGTTGTGACTTAATAGGATCTGCAAGTTAAAATTAAAATCCTGCATGCTTGTCTGTTTCAGTTCTTATCCCACACTTCCTCCCTGGGCAGTACACTCCATTCTTACTGCTGTATCCTGGATGCTGTCTCTGGTCTCCTTCAACTTGTGGCAACTCCTACTTAACAAAGACCCAAACATGCCACAGTGGAACTCCTTGGAAATAGCTGAATATTCTTCTAAGTCTCCAAGGGAGTTCAGCTCAGAGCCTTAGAGGTAGAAAAGAAACAGTGCACATGCTCAGCAAACTCAGAGCCCTGGAGATGCGTGGAAGATGTGATAGAGCATATTCCAGGATCCAGCAAAAAGAACTTTAGAGGAAGCCTAGGGCTGAAAGTCCAAATTGGAATACTTTTTTTGACACATTTTATTCCCTTACTTCAAATAACAAAAGGGATTTTGATACCTGCTCAACCAAGGGGTTAGAAATAATAAACAACTGCTGGTTTTGTATGTTACTTTAACTCCATGGAAAGGAAACAATTTCTGTCATGTAGCATAGTCCAGCACTTATAAAAAATTACTTATGTGTGCTGTAACTACTGAGGACAACTCTGAAATACATTGGAAGCAATAATTTCAATCACAGATCAACTGTGAACTTTTCCTTCGCTTTTTTATTTACATTTCTTTTCCTTTTCCAGGCTTTTTCTTCCCTTCATCTATTTTTCCACCTCACATTTCTATTCAAACAAGTTGGACAAATGTTTTAAAGAATAAAATGTGTAGCATATTCAGTATCTGGCAGCTCCTTGTCCTTTTGCACAACGAACATACACTGTGTTTTCTACTGCAACCTCAAGGCTTTGCAGACTTGGGAATCACTGTGCTTTCATAAACCAATAAAAAGAAATACACATATATTTTACAAAGGATCCAGTTGCTCTCTGAAGAGCTTATGAGCAAAATAGTTTCCTGTTTTATACTCTCCAGCTAATAAAACAGAGATCAGAGTTACAAACTGAAATTTTGAGCCTGGGGTTTCCAAAAATTTGTTATCAAACAGCTCTTAAGTGGATATATAACATTTATTATTCCCTGTGACTGCTCTGTAAGGAGAAGTTCAGCTAATTTGTTAGAAATTCTTTTTTTTAAGATTATTTAAGACTTCATAAACCTGATAAGAAAACAATAGGGGTAAGATAATAATTTCTACCCTTGATTACTTTCCTGCTTTAGTGGGGTGCTCCCCCTGTGACCTGCACCAGACATTTATCTGCAAGAGAGAGGAGCAGAGAGAAACTCAGGGTTTGTATTAAAGAGATGAGAAAACTCAGGGTTTGTATTAAAAAAAACAGAGAGAAACTCAGGGTTTGTATTAAAGCTGATGTCTCCTTTGTCCAGACACGTGCACAGACTTAATCAACTCAACCTAGCAGTCGCCTCCTTCCCTGGCAGACCCCAGCCCTGTCTGTGGCAGGATGGAGGTGGGATGGAGTGAGCAGGGAGAGCTGCCCGAGGCTGACTGATCCCTGCCTTTGCCACTGTCCCAGCACCCAGAGCATCCCTGAGCAGGATGGGTTTGAGTGCTGAGATGTCCATCTCCACATCCTACATCAGTCCATCAGGACACCCATTGTGGCAATGGAGGTTCTTGTGAAAATGTCCCAGTTCAGCTTACACACAGTGACCTAAGAGGATTTCTTAAAGGAACACCTATTAGGCTTGCTCTAGGAAAGCAGTGACTGTTCCAGGCCAGGATTTTCCTCGGGGGCAAAAGCCAAACAAAAACCTGTAACTGAATCTCCAGCATCCACTCTCCCACCATGAAAAACCCCAGCAATGTTGCAGCTTGAAATTCAGGAAGGAAAACAGTTAGCATAATAAAAAGCTCTGGCCTCAATGTGTCCTTGCTGAGGGTAACATTGGGTTCTCCCCTAAATAAAAACATCCCAAGAGCATGAAACAATAGGACAGTAAATAATATGTTTTAAGAGTAGGAGAGGCAGACCTGCCAGCTGTCTTACACTGAAATCCAGGAAAAATCCCATTTCATCCCCCTATCCCTATATAATTTAGTATTTCAAGGCCCAAAAGGAGGAATCAAATTTATGCACAGGATGCAAAGAAAGGCACTGAGGAAAATGCATGACTGGAAAACTTTAAGTAGCTCACATAGTCTAGAATCAAAACTCAAAACATCTAGTTTCAGATTTATAAGTTTATGAAAATTCAAAGTATGAGAGATGACTAAAAATTTACAACATTAAGAAAAATTCTAATTGTGTATCTGAAATGAAAACCCATTCCTTTATGAATTCATTTAATCTGCTGCAGTTCTATGATAAAAATTGTCATAAAATACTGAATGAGAAAATTTCTTTTGAAACAGATCTCTAATATGCTGTAAATAACTGGAAGTTTCCCTTTCATTCCATGGGAGAATATGGTTATGTGAGTGGCAATATTCTCAACCATAAAACATAAGGAGGGTCCTTAATTCAGAAAAAGCAGGATAAAGAAGGCTCCTGAGAATTCTAGACCATCACAAAAATCCCGACATAAAAGATATTGTTGACTCAAACATAAGGGACTAAACTTAAGGAACAACAGGGGATGTCTTACCCCAGTGTTTAAGTAGTGCTCATACAGAAAGTGGCAGATGGACAATCCCATCCTAACAAAGTGTTCCTTAAAATTCTTTCTATTAAGATTTGTTTTTTACTAAAAATTTAAAGGACAGTGAGACAAAATTATCAGTATGTTTTAAAATGCACTTTTTTGGAGTGCTGGTGCTTTTTCTCATACTCAGAGAAATATACTTGCCAAATGGTGCCATTTTTAATGAACTATTATCATCACCCATGACAGCTGAGTGATGCACATTCCAGAAGTCTGAAGAACACAGGAGGTCATAGCATTTCACCTAAAATATTCTGAATTCCACATGATGCTGTATGTAAATAGAAATATAGCCAGATAGACACATAACACAAAGTCGCCAGGTTTCTCTTAAATCTTTTTGACACAAAGTGAATTTTGAAGAATAAAAGTAAGGAAAAAACCCACATAAAAATAGGGAAATCAAACTTTCCCTACTTCTTGTTTTAAGTCTCAGTTGAGAGCTGAATCCTACAATTAACAAACTTCTTTTTCTGCCTGATCCTGCCATTGGATAACAGCCCCGGGTTTGAGACATGGAATCTGTTACCCATAAAATGACATTGATCTGATTCAGAATTGCCAGAACTGAATCAGATGGGAAAGCACAAACACAAAAAAAAAAAAAAAAAAAAAAAAAAAAAAAAAAAAAACAAAAACAAAAAACAAAACCAGCAGGAGAGCTCCAAGTTTCCATTAACATTTTCAATAATTGGCTGATCAGAAAGCTTCATTTTGAAAAACAAACAAAATCATTTCTGTTTAAAGAACAATGCTGTCACCTTGCTAACAGCCTTTCAAGAAATTAATCATGTGTAAGGAAGGAGAGATTATTTTCTTTCTAGTCTAGAACTGGTGAGTCACCACTGCTGGGGCTTGCCAAGAAGCAATCACTACACTCATCCTTCTGCTTTCTTTAGGATTTATTTCCACAGAAACATCACACATTTCACAGACCTACTGCCTTCTGCACCTGAGACACCTTTTTACCTTCTATTCCCTTTACTGGCTGTCAAGTCTTTTTGTAACAGGTTCAAAGGATAGTGTGGAAAAGGCAGACTCCCTTCTCTGGATCCTCCCAAACCTTTCTCTGGGGAATCAAGGCACTTTTTGTCAGATCTGCATCACTTCACATCAGCCAGGATTTATGTCTGGCATGTCTGAAAGCTTTCTTGGGTATGAAAATCCTTCTTTAAAAAGAACAAACAAAAAGCAGGGAGAAAGAAAGCTCACTGAGCAGTAGAAACTACCCAAGTAAAACAGGCTGAAGGCTGAGGTATGTGATTTAATTGGGGATGTATTTAGGCTAGCAGGAAATGCCACTGATAAGAAGCTAAGGACTAAATGGACAATGTCTTCTAAGGGATTTCAAATTCTTTGATGAGCCTATGGGGCAGAAGTCCCCTTACAGTCTGTGCTGCAACCAGAGTTAATTATGGATTTATACATGTGGAGAAAAGGCTTGATAGTTATCTGTAATAAGCCTAAATTGGAGAGAGACAACCTGAGGTCAGAGAAGTTATTAGTCTGCCACAGAGAACTTGTAATGAGGCCAGAAAATGATGTGTGTGTAAGAAACCTCAAACCCACCTCCCCTCCTTCCCAATTTGAGGTAGCTCTGCCTTCATCATCCTTCACTTGTAGAAATCAAGGCTTTCCCTTTCCATAATATCTGTTAAATTTATTTCTCCTTTTCCACACAGCATCCAGATTTAGCAACCACTCTGTAACCTATGCTATCACACACTCTCGAGGAGTCAGCTGAAAAGGCAGCTGGTTTCTGGAACACAGGAATTTTTCAGGATATCACTGTGCTCTGAAGATGGAGATGGTCTCCCTTGTACAGGAAAAATGGGTATTTGGAGGCCAACAGCAACTCCTCAGCCAGGATTTACCTGGCTGAGTCTCTGCAGCTCTGCCAGAGGGTGGAGGTCACAGTCTGGGAGAATTCCAGCTCTGATGTGAAAGTGCTAGAAAAGCTCTGGAGATAGTGGATTGAATGCCAGTTTTCTATTGTGTTGTCAGAAAGACAAGGTACAAGTGAACAAATTATTCAGCCTGGGGCTCTCTAGCTTAATTTTCTGTGTGCATGTTAAATCAAATTAAATTCTTGCCTTTCCAAAAAGTTACTTTACTGCATTTCCAAAGGTGCAGCTTGATCAGCTGACTTTGATTTCACCAGAGACCTACATTGTACAGAGAGTGCCTGCCAAACCTGCACACGCACAAAAGCATTTAACTGCCTGTTCTAACAGGAGAGAAAAAATAAATAAAATCCAGTCGTCCTGGCTTAAAATGTTTGATTCTCTCCACATTCTGAATAGGCAGTTTTCAAGGGAGAAATTTAACAAAAATAGTGGTGACAGAGCAGGGCTCTCAGGCTGGGCTCACCACTATGCTCACAACTCAGGGAAGTGTGTGCAGGAATTGTCCTGCTTCCCACCACCATGTACAGGGCTGGGTGCTCACACAACACCGAGGGTTTGGTCATGGTTATGCAAAATTCAGAAGTGCCAAGGCTTAGGTGACCTCTGAACACTCCAAGCAATACTGGCAATGAATTCTTCCTATTGCCCAAAATGAAGGAATTGAGGCAGCATTGTTCTGTGCCATGCTGGACTTGGGGCTGTTTATATTGGGACTTCAGGGAAGACCCAGCTATGATCCCCATGGCTCACCCAGCCCTTTTTGTCTGCCCTGCATCTGCTCACAAGGGCTTTAATGATTGCCAGCTGGAAGGGCTGGTTTTGTTAGAAGGCACAGAGGAGTGGAGTATAAAACTTCCTTTTGCAGATTCCCACTAATTGCTTCACAGCTTTCCTGTCCAGAGGGAAAATTGGTGCTTCTCTCTTTCCCTTTTAGTGAAGGCCATGATTTCAATTTAAGTTATGACTGAGATAAGACCTATCTTTAAATAAGCAGGTGAGCAGAAATGTTTGAAGATCCTGGGTTTATGGATCAAAAGCTTCAGAGCCAGGAGACTGCAGTAATATGTGCTTCCATTAGAAACACGTGTGCTGAATTTTAGGCAAAATACCTTTGTTTCCAATACCACTAGATACTAGAAATCACCCATTCATTTTTAGGGCATAGAGTTAAATGAGCACACTTGCTAAAGACATCATTCCTAACATGAAAGAACATTTTTTGGTAACTTATAAGCCTAAGATTTCATATTCTTGTGGCTAGCTACTCATGTAATGAGGGAGAATATTTTTTCCCTTCAGAAAATATCTAGGTCTGTGTAAAGTTCTCTTCTGAGACTCATATTAAATGTTGATTTCATCTGTGACTAAGAAATTCTACCAAGGCTTGTACAAATCTGTTTCTAAGCATTGCAATTCTCATGAATGATAGCATTTTACATGCAGTCAATTAAAGACCTTTCACCTTTCTTGTGAAAGATGTGGTAAAAATGAGCAACAAAAATCAATTACCTACTTCAGCCTTTGATTCAGAAAAATCAGTGCTAAACTGCAGGTGTGCTCTGCTGCATTTTGGACTGTGGCTTTTTTGGGTTTTTTTGGATGGAAGAGATGCCAGTGGACAAAGCACTTAACACATTTGCAAAGATGTCTGAATTTTTTAGTGCCAGGAACCAACATTGGATTTTTACCAAGCTTAGCCGAAGTAGCATTACTGCTCCTGATTTTTTACTGGATCTGTAGTTCAAAACTCATCTGAATAATTCCAGTGCCAGGATGCCTTTCCAATTCTCAATTGCAGTAATGGAGCAAGCACAACCCAAAAAAAAGGACATTTCAACAAAACACATGTGTGCCAAGTAATGACCAGGCTTAGCTTTATTTAGTTCATGGTCCCTGATAAGGGACAGCCAATGGCACAGGAGTGATGGTACATGAGGCAACTCTCTCCCTAACTTCTTTTGGTGCAATGATTTTCTTTCCTTCAATTTACCAATGGCTCCATAAGAAAAGAGGAAATAAAAGCAACAAGTAGTGTATTACAGCTGAGTGAGAATGGAAAACATTAATTTCTGTCATTGTGCTCTGGAAAAGTTATGTACAGCCAACCACCACCACAATAACACTGATAGCAAGAGAAAGTCATTACTGCCATCCTGAACCAGAAATGCCAAACACCAGCACACCCCCAAAATGAGAATGGAATAAAAATTACAGAGCTTATCTGCCTCTGTGCTTCATACACAGCTCCCTCATTTAACTCAGAAAAAAGTCTGAGTCCAACTGGTGAGTCAAGTGTCTGACCTCACTTAAATCTTTGAGCTAATCTTGTGATTATGGCATTTCCTCCTGGCTGTTCTAATTTGTGAGTTATGATATCATGGTTTTCCTATTATAAGCTGCTCTTTCAAAACATGTATTTGAATTAACAATAATATATAAAGTATATAATATATATAAATATACATTTAATAGATCAATAAATATATAAATATATATTTATAATATAACATATATTTTATATAATTAAGTAAATAAGTGTATAAATAAAAATCTTTATGTGTCTCCCAAAACAAGATAAATCAGGAGAATATTCTACAGGGTATATTTTCTGATTAAAAATACATTATTTGGCTTCTAGGATAATATCCTAGGTATTGGAACATTAAGAAAACAATGAGGGTGTTCTGATGGCTACAGGAGAGCCATTCATTACTTTTGTTATATGAATTTCTCCTGGTCAAACCTGGTACCAGTTCACAGTGGCTCCAGAACCCACAATCACTTTCCAAAATAAGCACCATCTCCTCCATAGCACCTGAGTAAATCTGAAGGGCTCCTATTAACTGCTGATTTTTTTCATTTTGTAAAAGATCACTGCTTCAGAAGTCCTGGAGTGAACCACAGAATCATTAATATTTGGGAGGGATGGAGAGAGACCGTCTAGTCCAGGCTCCTGTTCAAAGCACAGCCATCCTAGGCCAGAAAAATCAAGGCTTGGTCTCACCAAGTTGTGCATCTCTCTAAGGATGGAGAGTCCCCACTCTCCCCACCACCAGCTGTCCCATCCCCTCATGACCACAAAGCATTTCTCTGTCTCTACCCAGCATTTCCCACAGCCCAGCTTGCATCTGTTGCTGCCCTGATCTGCCACAGGGATGAATTCTTTTCTACATCCTCCCATCAGGTGGCTGCAGACAGCAGCAAGGTTTCCCTGAGCCTTCCCTTTTTACTCCCCAGTGCCAAGGGAAATGTCAGGTACCTCAGGCCTAAACATTTGGTGATACTCTGCCTGACAGATGGAACAGCTGCAGATTAAAATGCCACATTAAAAAATTATACTTGAGTCTGGTTAAGTGTAAAATAAATTAAAGTTTCCAAGTACTAAATAGAAGGTATTTCTCAGAGGAAAAGGGCGTGTGATGTGCCCTCAATGCTCTCACACCTTTCAGAAGCACTTGGGGTTTTGGTGGCACATCTGGGTGCTAGAAACCCCTTTGGAAATGCATCATTATTCAGTGCTACACAGCAGAAGGTGCAAGCTGTAATGCTGACAATGAGCTCAGAAAGAACTGCTCACCCTTCCCCCACCTGAGCAGGGAACTGAGCCACACAGGCCACGCAGGTGAACTTTAATCCAGCCTCAGCTCAGGAAAAACAGCCTTACTGCTGATGGAGAATCCAAAACCAAGCTAGGGGACACACCCTAACCCAGCAGGAGCTTCTCTTTTACAGGATGGTTTTTATTTCTCAAATACAAATTGGGGATTTTTAGAGATACAACAGTGGATACACAGGTGTCCAATAACCATATTAGAAACATGCCAAGGAAGCCTGTGAAAACCCAGTTATTTGCTATTGCTGGTGCTCTCTCTCAACCCCAACCTTCACTAATGCAGATCAATCACATCAAAGCTTCTAAATATGCAACCCTGAATCAGACCTCAGAAATTAACAGCAATATGAGCAACCTCTTCATGGCCCAGGTGGTGTTCTTGGTCAAAATACCACATACCCATTACATTTCCATTAATAATTAGCTATTTTGTTTTATAGATAGAAATTAATATTCTAAGTTCCTACAAAACCTCAGAGATAAACACACTTCCCTCAAATTATTAATATTTAGTAGTAGTGTCGTTGAAGACCTTGAAAGTTCCACACATTAAACTCTCAATTTAAAAACAAACAAACCAGTCAAACAATCCCTAACAATGGAGAAACCATCCCTGGTTTATGCTAAAATAAAATTGCAGTTCTGAAATTTAAACAAGATTTTTTGTTTCTGTGGAATGGAGACAAAATGATGCTTATTAGCAGTTTGGTCAGTTGTTTTGATGTTGCCAGCATCTCCCCAGGACATGAATTATTAACAGTGGGACACTCAGAGAGACTTGGATCACTTCCACTATTTCTGTGGAATAATGCCTGAAGCCTTTTAGATATTGAAAATTATCATTATTATATTCCTGTCTTCCTCCTAAGTTATCGATCTTCAGACTGTAAAAAAGTGATTACAGTTGCTTAATTAGTCTCAGATTTTAGGAAAAAGAGCTTGATCAGTATTTATGCACTTTAATAGGCACTTTTAAGATCACCTCCAACGTGGTGTGATTTGCCAGCTGCTGCATTACAAAGGCCACACTCACATCAGCCTTATCAGACAGATTCAACATTTGGTTTTAAAATCCTCTTCTAAAGATGCACTTCATGAAACTCTCTGACCTGTTTATTCATTCCTTATCACTGATTCACAATTAAAAAATTCAGAATTCAAAATGTTGAGGTCAAAAGACCATGTTTTCCTTCCTACAGAAATTCAAGCAGAATTTTTTTTCTAGGCACACAACATGGACACAAAAACACCTCGGACAAAGTACCTTTATACAAACAGTTCTGGCCAATGACTTTGGGTCATTAAGAGTTAGCTCATGTTAATTTCCAAGCTACAGAGAAATGTTATGTATTTAAGAAGCTGAAATGCTTATTAGCTCAGTCTTTGACAATTTAGCAATAATTTGGTCAATTTTTGCATAGGGTTTAAATGCCTTTAATGATACCATGCTCTTAATGAAAAACCATTTAATCTAGTTGAACAGCAAATTCAGTTTTTCCTGATGAAGGTCACAATTCAGTACCATTCTTCTCCAATTTTTTTTTCTCTTTATCAAAGACAGTCCAGCTATACAACTCCCAAAGCATCTACTTTTCACGGAGTGCAGATTTCCTAGGGAATGGAATGTGAAGTATTTGGAGGCTTCTTGCACATTGAAGTATGATAAGAATTTCTGGTCTCATTGCTGGAAAGCAGTTAGTGCTCAAACAACAACAACAAAAAAAATATAGTATTTTATAAAATAAATGCTACTTCCAGGGGCCTGTTCTGCTGTTACCAACAAGGATGCACCTTCTTTGATAAAGTGTGGTTCCAGCACTGCAACAGAGCGAGTCCCCTGGGTTAAAACCATGAAGCCATAGATTCACAGGATGGTTTGGGTTGGAAGGGACCTCAAAGATCATCCAGTTCCACCCCTTGCCATGGGCAGGGACACCTCCCAGTATCCCAGGTTGCTCTGAGCCCCATCCAACCCTGAGCCCTGGTTGCATTAGACAACCCTACGCCTGTCCCACAGCCCCAGAACAGCCTCACTGAACTGCACCTTACAGCATCACCCCACAGGCTGCAGCAGCAGAGCCCTCTAAGCAGATTTCCCAGTCCCACCACTCAGACTGGGTCAAGTTGCTTGGCTGGGCCTTGCACACTTTGAATATTTCTCAGGATGGAGATTACACACCTCACACACCTTCAGATGCCTCTCCCAGCCCTTCATCCTTCTCATGGGAAGTATTTTCCCTTCCAAATATTTGCAAATCCCTTTGGCTGCAAGTTGTGTCTGCTCTGCACCTCCAAGAAGTGTTTGGCCTTCCACACACTGTGAATTCTCTTAGTGTTCTGAACAACTGCTGGTCAGCAGCAAAAGTGACCCTTACATCTCCAACACTGTTCAAGTTACTGCCAAGGCAACCACTGCACACATGTATTATAAAATGGGACATTCAGTGATATTTGCACTCTGGTCATGAACCCAGATGCTCTAAACCATGAGCAACCTGATATCACTGGATACAGGCACTAGCCAGACTGAAAGCTCATCCCCCTTAAATCAACTTTTTCAAAAGACTATTTTTAGTGCAACAATTCTGTGAAATGGTCTCAGTAAAAAAGTTAGTCTGCTTAAATATAACTTTGTTTGACACATGAGCACACTGAGGTTGTACCCAGATCTCTATAAACATCTGGGTGTTTGAGAGGTATAAACAGTAAGATGCAGGAGTTTCCACAATAATGAATACTGACAAAACCATTTATTATGAACATCAGCTGCAGAGACAGACACAGGAACGTGGCTTTTGCACTCTTCAAACAAGGACCTGCCACTGGACCAGCATGAATATAAAACTAAAGCTTCAGAATAAGGGATGCCAGACTCACTGTCAGCTTCACTTTAGTGGATCTTCAGTCCCTTCCATTAATGCTTTCCTTTTTTCAGGATATATGTCTTCAGATAGATGTCCTTTAGCTTTTTCACTTAACAGATGTATTTCTATCATTCTAGCCACGTCTTGTTTTGTATATGCAGTAATGAGAGGTCAGGAGTGCCCTATAAAACAGATCCCTCAGGTCAGGAGGCCATGAACAAAGGCAAATATTGCTAAAGGCAACATCCCCTTAACTGCTGAGTGAGGGGAACTAAAAAAACACCACATTGTCCCCATCAGAATATTTTTACCTCCAACAGCTGGAACTTTTCAATGGAACTATTACTGGAAGAGAGTGGCACAGTAATGTTTTTATCAGTTTACATGGACAGCTGATACATACAAGCCAGGATCAGGCTGCTGTAGGTGTGCTGGCAAAAGATTAGTGGGAGCAGCTGGAATTTGAGAAACACAGTCCTGTGGCCAGCTGTTTGAGTCAGACATTTTGGGCTCTTTAGCTGGTCTATGACACATTTGCTTCTTTTTTGTTTAAGGGATTGATGGCTTCTGTTACAATATTTAAAAAAACCCAAATAATAATAAGGTCTGACAGTTAATTTAATTAAGCAATGACTGGCTTTGATGAATGGCTAAAGCAGTTTATCTTCAGGAATGCTTCATTGCCCTGGAAACATAAAACAAAAGAACATTGTCTTTTTTCTGATTCTATCCAACAAATTCTCTGGGGAATTAAATGTTCTTGCTGTCTCCAATAGCATATACAATTTTCTTAGGAATTTAGTTTTATATTTAGTTCCAATCACCAGGTGTTTTCCAGAGAATTATGAATCAGGCATCCAAGCAGCAGTAACAAAAACCATTACTGACCATCTTTCTGCAGTCAGCAGCAAGGACTCCTCCTATGCCAAGACTGCAGTATGTAACCGTGGTTAAGGTCCTGCACTAATTTACTGCTTTGTGCCATAGATGAAATTTGGCACTCTTTTGCAAAAAGACCCTTTATGATCTACTGAAGGTTGCCCAAAATTTTTGTCTTACCCTGGTCAGAGATCACACATCAAAATCAAATACATGATAGGCAGGAAAAAGGCCGGCAGCTTAATGAATGAGGTTATGTTCCCAGATTGCCGCCAGGATGGACGTGCAATGTGACTTCCACATGAGCTTTTGCAAGGCAAGCCACGACACTGGGTTCAGTGAGAATCCTCAGTGACATCAGAGGGAAGGGAAACTGTACCTGACTCCCCTTGCTTTATTCAGCAGTGCTGAATGCAGTTTGCTGGATGTGGCAGGAATTTTAGCAGGACAATCCTGAGCGCCCTTCTAAAAGACAGGTCTGAACAAAGACGGGCCCTTGAAGAATCTCAGCACCCAAAAAAAGTTAAAGGAGCAGCCAAAATACTGTGAAACAGCAATCATATTCCAGACTGAATCACAAAATATAAACTTCAGACTGCATTCATATCACCTTGTGGAGGTGATTAATTTAGGTATCACAGCAACCAAGATTTAGGCATTCAGCCCCGGCAGGACATTTCAAAGAAATGCTCAAAACAGACTGGAGTCATTTCCTCACCTCTGGCAGACACTACCCAGTATTTGCCACAGGGGCTGAGCTCCCTCACTTAATAATGAAGGAGATATTTTGAACAACTTTGCTTTCCTGCAAAACAAACACATTCTTCAAACACCAGCTGATTCTCACAACTCCTTTAAAATTACATAAAGCCATTTGAGGATGGTAGGAGAGCTGCTGCCAGTGTTTCAGAAATCCTGGAGAGGAGCAGCATTGGTATTTGTGCCCGTTCTACCAGCATGACTGGGAATTCCATGTGAGAGCTTTGCTTCCTTCTCAGGTCCCACAATCCAGGGCACAAGTTGGTGCTGAGATGTTTGAGAAGGGGACCACAATCTACACATCAGAGCCACTGCAGAAACAGATCCAGCAGTGCCTGAGCCCTGCAGGGAAAGACACCTGGTTTTGTCAAGTAACATCCATCCATCTTGGAGGGGAAGGTTTTACAAAGGAAAGGCACAAAATCATGTCCAGCACAGACACAGGAGTAAAATTCTTACAGATTTGTCATGTCTTGGATACTGACACATCACCTAAGCACCAAGTGGGTGGAAGTTTCCTCCACTGTCTCTTTGGAGCCACTGAAACACGACCTGTGGGAGGTGAATTTGATCCAACTGGCCCAAGTCCAGCTATGACAGCAGCAGCTTCATCCACTGCCACTGCAGACATCAAAATCACCTCTTTATTTAACTGCAGGTACACAGAGATTTGTTTGTGCCTACCTGTGTTTGGAAAAAGATAAGACCCTCAGCATGAAAGGCACAAACAACCAACCAAAAAAACCCCCAAACAAATATAAAAAACAACCCTCCCCCAAATCTGTTCTTCTGTTTTTAAAAAACCTTTAACTATAAACAAACACCAGTAAGTTTGTTGTGTTTCTGTGATCCTGAGAAGCAATGTCTGTGTTCCAGAGTGTTTTCCCAAGCATTCTGTATTGTAAAGATGTTTCCTTTGGATATACACAGAGAGATCAGAAGGGCTGCTCCAGCATTCCCATGGGAATGTTTAAACTTGTGAAACAAATGTTTTCACTGGCCGTGCTAAATTGCAGTTTAACTCTTTTTTTTTTTTTTTTTTTTTTTTTAAACCAAGTGCAATTTCCAACCCACATTATTACTGCTGCTTTGTCAAAAATATGTGATTTCAAGAGAATTGCTCCTAAGGGTTTGCAGTTAATGGCTGAGGGACATACATTTGTTCACAGATGGATAACTCAAAATGCTAGCAGTAGTTCAATGTTTAAACAAACAACTTCTAGAAGTAATTGACTGTTCAATTGCTTTTACTTCTGGATAGCATCAACTCTCTCATTTCCAGGTTTTCTGCCTGTCTTCATAGGCCCTGCTGGTACTGGATTTGTTCTTCCTCTTAGAAGTCCTGAATAATTTTTTATGGCTTTGCTGGCAACCCATATAATCATTTTCAAGTATTATCACTATTTGTAAATAACAGTTCTTATTCATGTTTTACTTTGAAGAAAAACCAATACCTTTCTTGAAAAAACAACCCAATTTTTAGCCATAAGAAAATTAAAGTGATTGTAATGCCTGTATAATTTTACATCTTTGTTGGCCTCCCATCTTCGTATATCTGAGATGGACTTTCATAACCACTTTGAGAGAGGAGCAATGATCACAATTATGCTTTGTTCTAATAAACCTACTGAAAATAGAAGCAGCAAAGATGAAAAAAGGGAACCCCATCAGTGGTGCCCCACAAACAGGAAAGACTGTAATATAAACTTCAATTTTATTATACACCAGAGAATGGACGTACACAAGAGGCTCTGCAATATCCCAGCTGTGGGAAAAGCTTCAGTTGGAACTTTGATTTTACTGGACATCAGAGAGTGCAGCCATAAAACTCAAATCCATAGGAAACCAAGCTTCATTGGTTGCACTCCCCACAGACAGTATGTTGGGAAATAGGCATTTATCAGAGATTTGATCCCATGTTCATGCCCTCTGCTGTGCACATGCAAATGCCAGTAAATGCAGGCAGCACACGCAGCCTGCAGGAGATACTGTCTGTCTGCAAGAACAAAGCACTGCAAATCAGGAAATTTGGCACCCTTCCTGACTCTTTCACCAGGCTTCAATGTGTGATCTCAGGAAAAAATCAAAACATTCCCATGGGTCAGGCTTCCTCTAGCCATATATATTTATGTTTATACAGCACTTGTGATTCCCAGCTAGAAGGTGGTCTGTGAAAGTAAGGAAGTTTGGAAGTGCTGCTAATGTTGCTCATTTTCCTACACACCACACCTGACTGTACTAAAGGGTTAACTGTTATTTCTACAGTAACTTAACTTCTTCAGCTATAGAAGACCTCTCTCAAATAAAAACCAAAGCAATTATTTCTGAACCACTCTCTCCAACCCCAGTGAGAGGAGCTACCCAATTAAAATGCAATGCAATTTTACAGACTATGAAAGCATAACAACATATTAAAAGCCACATAGACATCTTTTACTATAAAGGCAAAAAATTGTACAAGAGCCATATTTTTGAAAATAACTCTCTTTGAAAAAAAAAAAGAAAAGGGGGTTTTCAGAATGTTTTTCTTCTTCTGAGGTAGCTGTTCAAAAGGAACAAATTCTACATCTCAAGAATCATTTAAAGCAATGCTTTTACCCTGCCAATCAAGGCTACAAGACTCAAAATTAATGCCACCTCTAAACTCAAAACCAGCAGGTCCTGGATACCTTAAAACACCTCTTAGTGCTAAAGACTCTTTTCCTGAAGGCCAATTTTGAAATCAAACTATTCGCTTTTTTCCAGGGAGCCAACATAAAGAAGGCAGAGTGGTCACTGGATCCCAGCCCCCAGCTCAGGGAGGCTACAGAGCCCAGTGGTGGAGCAGGGCTGCAAGCCCAGCTAAGGAAGAAGTGATGCCTCGGGGTGGCTACCTAGAACAGGGGCTAGACAGAGCTAAGAGATTAAAG
Source organism: Euphonia xanthogaster (assembly GCA_034509185.1). Taxonomy (NCBI): domain Eukaryota; kingdom Metazoa; phylum Chordata; class Aves; order Passeriformes; family Fringillidae; genus Euphonia; species Euphonia xanthogaster. The sequence continues at coordinate 62,927,078 of JAYDZK010000056.1, read as the reverse complement.
TGGGTATTTATCAAAGGCCCTCATTAGGTACACCTGGGGCAGCCAAAAGCCTTGCAGAGGCTCCACCCCAGATGGACAATTACGAGGGTCCCAGTTGTTGGTTTCTCTGGGTCTGGATTGGAAGGCACTTGAGATGGTAATTCATGTTTGGACTCAGGTGTTTATAATTTCTTATCGGTAAAACAGTCTCACAACTGTGAGTTAGGCAGCTTTTCTTTAGAAGGCACAAAATGGCCAACAATCTCTTGCTACAAGGTCTTTTAAGACTAAACTATCCAATGAAGAGCTGACACCGAGATTATTTTCTCTTTTAACCCAATAACTGATCCTAAAGAGCTGCAATGCAGACTTTTCTGCCCAATTACAGAATGCCACCCAAATGCATGAAGAAGAAGGAAGAAGAAGCATGAAGAAGAAACCCAGGATGACACCCTGTGCCCTCCATCTTGCTTCATCCACAACATACTAAAAATCCCAAAACCTAAATTTCTCACCAGGTGATACACCTACACTGCTCTCTATAATCTATTGCACACTTTACTGGATTCCAGTCTATCTTGAAGTCTAGGAAACTTTTTCCATGACTGAGGGTCAAAGTCAGTGCTCCCCTGGGGGTCAGGGCACCCCAGAACAGATAGAGAAATATTCCCTGTGCCCTGGGTTTCCACAGACAATGGTCAGGAGTTTTTCAGAAAGATGTAAGTTTGGTCTGTTTGCATATCAGGGGTTAATTCTCCAATTACAGCTTCAGGTAATGAAGTCATGTACCCCCAGTTTGGTCCCCTTGATTCACTTTTGTTTCCACTTTTTGGGGCCTGAGGCCTTGGTTCTCAGGCCTGGAAGGATTGTTTTGCCTGACCAAAATGTGAAGTGAGCTCACTAACTCTCCATATGGAATTCAGAGTTGTACACTAATGCAGTACAGAACCTGAAAATAACAAAGCTAAAACTTAAGGCGTCAGAAGGACAGCAAGGGACCACAGAGTGTGCTGCCTGTGAAAGGTCATCCCAGGATAGGTGGGGAAGCCTGGGCAGACTGCTCTGTGGGGAGAGTGGGGAGAGGCATCTCTGCAGCTCTGACACATGGTTTTTCCATGGAAAGGGTGTGGCCAAGGATAACACCACATTTCTAAAGTTAGCTCACTGCCTCTCAGCAGAGCCCTTGCAGAGAGTGGGAAGAGGCAGGAAGAGAAAAGCAGCCGACTTGTTCCTCTTTCTCTTCCTCTGTCCCTTCCAATCCCCCCGTTCCACTATCATCACAACACCAATTTATAAGCTGCAGCAAGCAAGAAGGCAGGAAATAGGCTCAAGGGCATGGCCACTCCATCTGTCTCTTCTCCAGGCACCGTGGATGGAAGCTCATAATTAACAGGAAGTGTTTCAGTGTTATGACTAGGCCAGAAAAAGCAAGGGTTTACCTAAAGTAACACTGGGAATGCCACTATTAGTACAGCACATAGTCCTTTAATGAGGTAATCTCTGGCCATCAGAGCCCTTCTCCCTGCGCCCCCAGACTGACGTCTGACCTCAGCAGCCTCCAGAGGGGAAAACAAAGAGTCCATGACAACATGGCTGGTAACACAGCAAGCCCACTGCTTGTGCTGGGCCTTTATTGACACAGGTCAGGCCACAGCTGACTTCCACCCCGGGAGCTACAACAACAGCCCAGGCCCAGCCCAGACACGGCCTGAATGGTGTTATCACAGAGCCCTGGCACTGAAGAATGGCTCCAACAGGCCATCAGAATGATCCCTTCTGGCAGTGGTAAGGGATCTGCCCAGCTCCAGGCTGATGTTATGACTGGGTTTTGTTGGCCCTTTGGGAATTGCCCACTGTTACCGTGTGAACAAAAGCCTTGGAAGGTGTCCTTCCATGGCATTGGGCAAGCACCCCACCCACGGATGGCCCTTTGGATAAAACTGAGAATTGATGTGCTGAAACATCCCCAAAGCCCTTCATTATATTTTACTGTGTGGGGATAATCAGAGGAGAATGCCAGCAAAACCCAAGGAGTCTGCTGAGGCAGCAAGTGCTAATGCAATTTTTTACCACAATATATAAATAACCCCCCACGTTCCTCTTGGAAGCCGATGTGGTAAAAGGAGCACGCGAAGCTTTTATCATGCAACTCTTGTGTCGCTTTAGAATAGTTAATCAAATAAAAGCTTCCAGAGCTCTGACTTATGAAAATCTACACCCTACATTTGCTTTGGCAGTTGGAGACCAATATTATGTTACTAAAGCAATGGAGCTTTAATACAAAAATGAGCAAACTGAGGGAATTGTGCTAAGTGAGGAAAGATGAGGGGAACAAGAGTTAAATTCCCAGAACATGATTAGACAGATCTACTGTTCTGTCCTTGTCTTCAGGAAGGTCTCCAGACCTCTGTATCAGTATGAGAACATCTATGTGTAAATAAACACAGCACAGAAGTGCTTACAAATTAACATTTCATCTCCACCTCATCCAGCCATGTCTGCCTTTACAAAAAATTGCTGCCTGTGGGCTGAAGAAAACCCCTCAGATGCCTCCCTACATCACACCTATGCTCTCCATGCTGTGCCTGAATTTCAACATCCATTGTCAATATTCACACTTCCTTTCTTCATTGAGAAGTTTTGATATTTCAAACACACATCACTTTATTGCAGTAATGTCAAATAAAGCTTATCCATTTATTTTCTCTCACAATTTTAAGGTGATTTTGTATACCAGGAAAACCAGAAAAAAAATCATGGAGGCCAAGGGAATTTTTACTTGTATTTCTCTTGCTATCAACATTCATATATTTTTATAATTTTTAAATAAAAGCATCTCATTTTAAATTTATTGAGCTAGCACAAAACACTTCAGCTGAGTTAATCTCAACATTAAAATGCATTTCCCATTGAGAAAGAGAAAAGAAGTTCCAGTTAAGATATCATTTATTTTAGGCTTTCTGTATCTCCCATAATAAATTCCAGTTGTGTAACTCCATGATGAGTTGCACAAGACTAACCATGTTATGTTACAACCAAGACTGGTTAAAGGAAAACTGTTATTTTATGTCAGAATTAGCCCTCTGGTCAGCTCAGGCTTCAGGAAACAAAAGCAGCTTGGATTTCAGGCCTTGGAGGGAAATGTACTGCTTGGAAAAAGCAGGTATATTAAGTTGTTTTAAAACTAAATGTTTGCAACGTATTCAACTAAATTCTAATGGGCACCAAACTGACCTGAAACAATATCCTGCAATTTGGGTTTCCTGCTGTGTTTTGGCAGTATTTCAGGCTCTCACATGGAAAAAGTCGATTTTGTAGACACTGGATTTTCCACCAGACAATGGTTCTCCTACAGGTCCTGTCAGTAATTGAAATTATTCAATATTTCAGTGTGTACAAGACCCCTTTCCCCCCCTCACTCCTCCTGCCCTTTCTACACACACAAAAAAGGGCCAAACCAGCAAATGGGAAAGGTAAAAGAAATTTAAATTACACCAGACACCACTTGGCTTCCTTGAATTTCTCCGTTCTATTTTCAGGGCTCCTGCAATAATAATTTCTCCCTCCAGTTAACTCGTTAACGAGCAGACACAGACAATCCCTCATCACATCAGAGAATTCACCAGCCACTCATTCAGAATCTATTCTTCTTCTGGAAATGCCTTCCTCTTTTCTGGACATCTCACAAAGGATAGCCTGAAAAGTGGGAATTACCACTGGCCATGAATAAACATGACTGATGAGCTGTTGGTTTATTATTAACCTTTGCTTGATGGGAGTTGAGAGCATCTGGCCTTGGTCAGCTCACAAAGTGGGAGCTAAACTCAGTCCAGCTCATCCATGTGTGTCATACCACACAGAAACCAGGAATATGACAGCACACACTTCTAGACTATTAATTCTTTTACCTTTTTTTTTATTTTCATGGGGCATCAGAAGCTCAGCTTCCCAACCAGTGAGAGAGCCTTGAAAAGCTGAGGCAAATGCAAATGTCACTGGAAGGTTCAGTTCCTGCATCCACTGATGACAGGAAATCTGTATTAGTAAATAATCTGCTCCTAGATCACAGTCTGCAGCAGTGGAATTAACTCTTCACAAATACTCTGGTTACAGGTGAAAGTGTTGGAGCAGTCTGACACACAGAGGTGTAGGTACAAAAAGAAAATGAAATTATACTTCTCTTTCCCTTTGCCTCCCCTCTCTCCACTTCCACACAGAGGGTTTAAAGCAACTCTTAGCCCAGAAACAGCAGAGAAAAAGGAGATTCACCTTTCACATCATCAAAAATCTTATCAGTAGCAAAAATTTTAAAATTCCAAAAGCTAAAACAGCAGCACCTCTCATGTAGACGGTCCAGAGCACCAGTCAGCATCCCCTTCAGTCAAATCCTTAAGCTTTACACAGATGTCCCTTACACAGCAGGTGACTCCTTCCAACACAATAACCCAGAAGGGGCTGGAAGCCAAAGTTTCAGCTTGGTGGCAAACAGAGCATAGCAACAAACAGCTAAAATCCAGTTCAATCCTTCAAGAAATTCTTTACCTCCTCGAAAGTGAGGTCCATGCTTTATCTCAAATTAACTTTAACCATTCCTGCAAACTTCTTTTTCTTCAATTGCCTCGCTAGACTTCATATCCAGCTTGCCTAATGCAAGATAGAAACATCCTAAGCCAAAGCAATAATATGAAAATATTATGGTTGAGTAGCTCAGTTTCCAAGTGACATAAATTGGCAGTAGCTGTTGGGATTGTTGGAAAATGTAATAAAAAACATTAGATTTTATTGTGCCAAAAAATCCCTGTGCCTGGAATCATATAACACTGTCCCACTGATACTAGCACACAGAAACCAGAAAAACAGAGAAAACAAGCAGATTCTGCCCAAGGGTTCTAAAAGTATCATTGATTTGAAGTGTTTTGGTTACTGAGTGCCCAGCAGGATTCTCCCAAAACGTGCTCTGGAAATCTGCATATTCCTAAAGGTTGTAAATCTTCACAAGGTTGCATTACAAGACAGGTTTATGTTTCTGAAAGAACACGATTTTAAGCACAGCCTAGCCTAATTAATATTAACTAATATTAAGAAATGTGGCAGAAAGTAAAAGTTGTTATTAGTGTTTATTTTTTTGAAGTGCAGGGTGGCTATGCTAGAAACACACACACAAAGGATAAAGAGCAGAGTGTTGAGATCCTTCTGCCAACACTTTCCCCTCATGGTGACTTCCCCACCAAACATCTGACAGGCTTTGAAATAATAATAATAATTTTATAAACCAAAATATTAACATCCACTGGAACCACACAGACAATTGTGAAACAGGAACACAAAAATAGCTAAATCAGAGAGAAGCAAAAATATATTCTCTATAGCTACTGTATTCTTGGGTTTAATTAAATTGGTTACTTTAACTCTTCTTGTTTTGTTTTCCTGGTGGTTTGGGGGAGGTTTTTTGGTTTGTTTTTTTTTTTTTTTCAGGTGGTTTTTGGGGGGAGTGTTTTTTTGTTTAGTTTTGGTTTTTTATGGGAAGTTAGGGGTTGTATTGCTTGCTGATATGCTTTCTTTCAAAGACTCCACTTTCAACACTTTTTTAAAATGCTTTTTTAACACATTTTTTTAAATGCTGCATCTCAGGAACCTGAGATGCAGCATTAAAAAAAAAGGGAATGTGATAATGAGAGTTAAAGAATATTGATTGGGACATCATAGCTACTGGAACTTACATTTTAAGACAGACATAAATAAAAGCACCTCTGTCAAGGGAATAATATGGTGCCAAAGCCAAGCCTTCAGAAATGAGGAAATACCTGTTAAAAACATGCATTTTCATACAACCCCAGGCAAATATTCTACTAGAAAATGCTAAGTGATTCTGCAATTAAAGACTGGGTTACACACATGAAGTTGAACATACAGTGAACCTCCAGCCTCTGAATTATGGCATTTGAACCACTAACATCCTTCCAATGCCATTTTTATATGTAATAGTTATGCATTTTTCATCTATGTGCCTTTGTAAAGCAGACACAAATCCCATCAGTTTGATGGAACTGCTCCGATTTACTGCAGCAATAAAAAGCTAAAGAGTCTATGCTGTAAAGAGAGATCTGGTAGAGTTTCAAACTTAAAGACTTTGTTCACTTCATGCAAGAGAATGGGTTTCTGCAAAATGAGGAAGCCCACTGGGGCTGGAGGCCCTTTTTGGTATGGAAAAAGGCTCTTTCAGAAAAACAGCATTTTTATGTGTTTGTGCAGTTCTGACTACAGTGGGGACTGGAGTGCAGTGCCCCAGTGCTACAGCAAATAAGAATTACAGAAAACCAGAATGTAACAGAAGCAGTTAATCATATCTGACTTGAATGTGTTTTGTATTACACAGTGTACTCCAGAGATACAGTGTTTCCACTTCAAATATTGCATTTCTGGACAAGATGCTGAAAAGAAACGCACAGCATTTACAAGCACACAGTTACAGTAAAAAAGCTGATGCCACATCCCATGGCAGTTGTGACAAGCTGAGAATCCTGGGAGGACACACTCCTGCAACTCCACAAAAGAATCAAGAATCACACACAACTGATTTCTCTCATTTCAGTCTCTGCATAGTCTCCACAATGTGACAGCTTATCTGGAAACAGAACCAAAAATGGGTTCAGAGAACACTGCCCATAGAAGTAACTTGTATGGAATGGAAATCATTATAAGGACACCATCAAAAATACTCAGTGAAATGAAGAAAATGAGTAGGCACTGAAAGATTGACTTAAATCCATCAGTAATGTGGTGGAATATGTAGAAATTCCCTCAGAATTCCTTGCTTGCTTTCACTGCCAGTGTGCAGGCACAGATCTCAGGGACATGGACAAGAGGTGTGACACAGGCTGCAGGTGTCAGGTCCTTGTAACAGGACTGTGTTGTTCCAGTGAGCAGCAAAAGGAACTCCTGCTCAGTGCCAGCAACTCCAGCCCTGCCATCCATCAATAAAGGGAACCCAACACCTCCCCTTGTACAAAATGTGTGAACAGCAAGGGCTCTGTTGTGTTTTCCAAGGAACTGACACCCTAGGTAAGGTTTGATCTGTGTGCTGCTCACCTAGATCATACCACATGGCTTGGAAGACTGCAGCATGTGGCAGGAAAAGAAGCAGTTTTGGCTCAAATACTGTCAGGTTAAGAGACTGAGCTTAATTCCAGGGAATATTCAGGTGCTTGATTCAGCCCTCACGGTACTGAAAATGCCTCACCAGGTTTCATTTATGTCCTCAACAAGTCAGGAAAATAAAACATTACATAAGGGGGAAGTCAATTCAGAAGGAAGATACCATCTAATAAAAAAAATTAAAAAAAAAAAAAAAAAAAGAAAAAAGCCTCTGTTGTTCAGTGAAAACAGGCTCTCTTAGGGACTTCACACAAGTCCTCTCCAAGGCCTTTTCCTCTCTTTGTCAGCCTCACCTTGAAGAGGAGCAGTCATACAAGAAGGTCACAAACATCATTCACTGTGCATTCAAAGGTAAAAATCCAACTTATTAGAAAAATACAAACTTGGAAAGGACACACCATTTTTTTAATTCCCAAATTTTGCCAAAACCAAGCAGCAGCCAAGTTTAAGGAAAGCACTCCCACGACAATTTGACCTTTTCACTGCCTTTGTAAAATTCCTGTTTGAGGGCAGGAGGGTGCATTGTCCAAACTCCTTTGCAATCTGGCTGACCAGACTGAGAGGTGCGTGAGGTTCTGCAGCTCTGCCCTGTTGGACTTGCTTGGGAGAGTGACCAAAGGCACCACAGAAGGACAAACTGCCATGAACCTGCAGCCAGGAATTTCTGTGCAGGATTGAGAACGAAATTTGCTTTTTATTGCAGCAGAATAAAAACCCTGGGTGGGGAGGAGAACCATCTGTTTTCCAAGTGTAATGCCAGAGCTGCAAGTGAGGCTCCAACATGCTTCCACTCTGAAGGAGACAGCAGGGTTAGGGATGAGACTCACGTGAGCAGCTGCCATGCCAAATTCCTGGAGACTCCATTTCTGGTTTGGTTTGTATTCCTGCCCTTCTTGGTGTCCTCTGAATTGACCATCAATGAGAGCAGATGTGAAATTAGGCAAATAAGGCAGAAAAGAAAAGGTTGCCCTCTTCATTTGCAGAATGTGTTTTGCATCCAAATGCAAATAATTTTATTTGGTTAAAGAATGATCTAATGCAGCAATTCGGTGCTGTAGTTTTTCAAGTTGATTATGGCTGGCCATGCCTGTGCCCTGCAAACATCCCAGGTTCATGTGCAATAACTGGATTTAATTAATCCTTTAGGAAACAGGAAGGTTGGCTCTATTACATTTCTTATTACATTGTGAGAAAAGGCTGGGGCTTTCTTATGAGATATTTTTTTAGAAAGCTATCCACAATTTTCCTGTTGCTTCTTTTAAGTAATGACATCATTACTACTCCCTAAACAATTAAAATATTACCCAAACTCCAGAAAAACACAATCTGTTACTTTCTTCCAAAACAAGGTGTTGTGTTTTGGTCCTTCCACGCCATCAAGCTCTTTTTTCCACACTTCTTTGGTAAAATACCACAAGTACCACCATGACTCAGCTAGCAACTAATCCATGGAAGAAAAACAGCCACCCCTGTCTCTGAGATCTGGCACTGCTTGAATTAGGATCTGTAAGGGAAACTAGTTACCTTCATGCTATGTCATACATTTATAGTATTGATAATAAAAAAATTAATTTATAGTATTATGCCAGGGAGACAAGACTTGGTGAGACATTGATAATGGATATACCCATGGTGAATTTCAGATTCTCTCAGTGACCAGTAACTGAAGGAAGTATGAAATAGTCCATTTTAGAGAATAACATTTAGCCCAGTACAATGCTGTTGAAAAAATTCATCACAAAGGAAAACTCTTATGTTAATCTCAGTTCACATGCAGAACTGGGAGACACAGAAGCTGATGTCAGTACAAGAATCTAGATCCTGAAATCTTTTATTTTTTGGTGGCAAAGATGAACTAATTTGGCAAATATAACTGGCAAGTATACACTCAATATTAAATATACAAATTCAGACAACAATCAAAAGACACTATTTAAATCTATTTCCCAAGGCCCTTTCAAATATGATTCATGAAAGAAAAACAAACACAGCACACACACAATCAATGAAAGTAGCTACGGCATTTCATGTTTGTTTTTTTTTTTTTTTTCCTAAATCATTGAGAATATGATAACCTTCTTTGATTCATTTGAGATCATCATTCATGGCAGGACTCAAACCAGCAAATCATTCCCAGAGGGAAACACCCTGGTACATTTTTCTATAGAATTTTATGTTTTGTTTTCTGTCTTCATGCAAGACAAAACCAAAGTAGAATTTATTGCTAATATGATAACAAAAGTTTTTCCAAGACTGCTACCCTTTAATTAAATTTCAACTTCTTTTGATGGCAGTAGATATTATCCTAATTTTATAACTGCCCTAATTTTGTTTCAAGAAGCCCTAATTGCAACATCATATTGAGTAGTATTGCAGCTGACATGAAATAAGTGTTCTACCAAAACCAGATCTTCAACAGTCTGATTAAAAACACTTTGCCACTAAGGAATTTTTGGACAGTATATTTTTGGACAGTATTTGGCAACAGATAAGCTGGATGGGGAAGATCATGTAAATACTGGGCACTGTAAATGAGGTTGTTGGAAATAGTTCCATTTTCAAGAGCCTGGATAGGACCATACTATTTTTAAAGCCTATATATTTAGAGGTTTTCCTATCTGTTAGATTGACTAAAAAGAACTAAAAAAAACCCTACAAACCAAACAAATAAAAAACCACAAACAAACCAAAAGCCTAAAATAATTCTAAATTCCTCTCCATAACTAGAGAGTTGACTTCATTCATAATTTAAAAAATAATAACAAAAAAGTAATATTCAAAGAGTATATAAAGGCAGGTATTGTATACCAAACTTCCAGACATACAATAGCCCAGGCTGGTCACAAACCATGGGCCTGAGCTTCAGCAAGGAGGTTGATGTCCCAGCTTTGGCCATAACTCAGGCTGCACCGTGGGCATGATTTATTGGTGGGATTTGGTTATCATTTCCTTTGTGTTCCTGCTTTGGAGCTGCCACAGTTACAGATGGAAAAGGAGCCCCAGTCCAGAGAGAGAGCTGTTCTGAAATGGTGCAGCAAAAATATCAGTGTTCTTATTTGTCTGGGGCAGCAGGAGAAAGGCCAAAGTACACATTTCTAGTGGTGTTTGAATTAATATCTCCAGAAAACCCCCAGTGGGGTTGCTAGGAGGGGAAGCCAACACCAGAATTCAAAGGGTAGAAGGGAGTAAACAAATGAATGGACCTCTTCCCCATTTCCTAAAATATTTAAAGCTGGGGGAGAGAAAATCAACATAGTAAGATCCCAACTAAGGGCAGGGAAATGAGGCCATGGATGGTTTGATCTGGGGCTGTTCTCTGCCCCAGAGTCACAGGGAAGAACAACACAGGGGGAAACAGCCAGCAGGTGCGGAGGGCAGCCTGCCCTTTCCCGTGCAGAGCAGCTCAAGGGCCCCACAGCTCTGAGAAACACCCCTTGAAACAGCAACTCCCCCTCCCAAAAAAAGATAATGTTTCACCAGCCCAGACAAAAAGCACCTATTTCCCTGCTCACCTGTCACTGCAGCTTTAAAATGAAAAGCCAAGCCCTCCCCACACGGAGAGCCACAAAGCAGAAGTGCATATTGTGCACACGTGGCAGGGAGAGGTGGCAGGGCTGCCAGATGTTTGGGTCCAGATCAGAAACCAGACACCACACAGGCCTGAATAACAGGTAAAGAACCTTTTTCCCCCACAGTGACATTTGCTTCCTTGGGAGATGACAAATCAGCTCAGCTTCAGTGAAAGTGATTCATCACTTTATAATGACACACCAGAAACCTCAGGGGGAACCCGCTACCCTCCCTGTTCTTTGTTTTTCCAGGGGTGAAGAACAAAGTGGCATCAATTAATTATTAATTAAAAAGATCTTTTCACATGAAGGATGGTAACTTACTGTGCTTTGCTAACAATAGTTAATTTGTTTCTGAGCAAGGCTTCTGAAATATTTCAGGATTTTTCTTCATGTTATATACAAAGATTTGAGAGATTAATTATCCAGATGTTTCCTTGGGTTTTGTTCTCTCTTTCTCACATAATAAAAATCTTTCAGCACACTTTTTTTTCCCAATAAACCCACAGTCCATCTGTTATACTTTGCTGGAGACATAAAACAGCACTACATGTGTGTTACAATCATTCTAAAAAGTAAATCTTCACCATTTTCTTTTACAAATAAGGTGAAAGACTCCATTTTTATTTGTTAGGTAATGTCTTGATAAGTTGCCCTTTGGCCTAAAACAAAGCTCTGTTCACTAATACCTTCACCTTTGCTTCTAATGTCATGGGGTAAAATATTCAAATTCCGAGTCAGACCATCAAGTATTCCTGTCTCACAGCAGAAAAACTCTGGAAAAATACAGCAGACCAAGTCTCTAACAGCTCTCTCCAGTTTAAACACAGCACAACTGCTTCAGAGCAGTTTAGAACTAATCAGTCTCAGGCTGTCATGAGTGAAGTGAATAATGGTAGTGTGCATTTTTATTTCTGTATGTATTACAAGAAGCATTTGTTCTGTAAACTGAGCAAGTGAAAACACAGATTAAAGTGTAGGAAGTGTCAAAACTTGCTTCCTAGATTGCTGCTGCAAAATGAAAGTCCTGAAGCAGAATTGATAAGAATTTTTTTTCCCTGTAGCCATGCAAAATTTGCAGTTTTCAAACCTGGTTTCCAAACATTCTTTTGGGAAGCAAAATTTCAAAGCCGCTGTTAGACTGAATGATTTTTAGTTTAGTTGATACAACCAAAAAAAGAGCCTCAGAAATCTTTCTCATCTTGTCCTTCAAAATCCCACACCAAAAAAGCCAGCAGGAGAGTACTGAATAAAATAATAAGGAAAGACCATGTCAAGAAGAACTACATCAGCCAGCAGATAAGTTATAGTCACAACTTCCCCAGATTTGAAAGAAAATTTTATATAAAAACAACATTCTGACAAGGCAAATGAGACTTGAAGTGGGTCTGGTACTTGTTGGAAGATTTCAAACTCTTGAAGGTTTCCTAAGTGTCAAACAGGTTTGGCACAGGACTAAATCCAAACTGGTGCCAGTTTGCAACACAACTCATGAATCTTTCTCAAAGGACCTTTCAGATTGTCCTTAAATATTGCAGGAACATGTAAAAGAGTTCTGGCTACCTGATTTTTTTATTTTCAGTCCTTTAAAATGCATGGATCTGGGCTTTTCCTTCACACGAGACATGACAGCTTTCCCCATCCATGAGGAATATGGTACTTTCCCTAAAATAAGAAAGCACTCACATCTAAGCCAACCATCTGCATTAATTAGTAAAAGACCCCAGAGGCTAATTTAAATGTTTACATAATCACTATTTCACTTGTGCCAAAAGAGCATAGAACCATAGCTAACATTAAAAAACACTTCAAAGGGTAGGCAATGAATAATCTATTTTTATCATAGTTAAAAGTCCAAGAGATTACTTACATTAGCTTATACCTTAACTTTCAAAACAACATCTAATTCAAAAATATTCACCCCAGCATCAGCTGCATCCTCTGAGAACACAGGTGCTCTTCTCACCAAGTTATAAAACTGATATTTTTTTCACATTTCAAGATAAACAAGTAGTGATACTGTAGTCACTTAGCAGTATCCTGATTTTCATGACTACCACTGCTCTGCCCTAACACCAGCTGGTTTCAGTCTCATCACAATGACAAAAAATGTGCTTCCAGGTAATAAGGAAGACCTGAAATTACTTACATATAGCCAGAGGTTAACTCATGAATACCAGTTACAACAGAATTTTAACAACTATTTCTAAGAAGCCACTGTTTTAAGTAAGAAGTTATTCAGTTCAGTCAAGCAGAACACTCAAATCCACAGCCATTATTGTCAAAAATGAAGCAGGGAGGTATTATAATGGCTCCTTGGTTTTCCAGCTGTTGCCTGGAGAAAACTAGAGTCTGCAGACTATTTATAAGAGGCTAGGAAAGGTCATAAAGGGGGGCAAATTCATTTATGCTGTACACATTTGTGAAAGAGGTTTGCATACTCATTGAAGAATGTTTAGGATGTGTAAGTTAAAAAAAAAAAATGTTGAAAACCCACTACTGCTGTCATGGTTTTCTGGGAATCTGGTGGCAACCAGCTCTTGCAAAGTGAGAACACTGTTTCAGAAGGACATTTGTTTTCCTGGAAAGGCATGGGAGAAACAAAGGGACAAGGCAGGAGAAGAGAGAAGAAAACCCTTCCTCCTCTTTGTGGGAGACCAAAATTCCTGCGTAGCTCAGGTGGTTCTCCTCTTGGAGAGCTGTCTTTGGACTCATCATGGCCTGTTTCAAAAGGCAAAGTCAGCACGTGGTATCCACTCCAGACAACAGCACAAAGCAAACACTGCAACTTGATATGGCATGCCAGGCTGGCCATGACCACTCTGTGGCACTCAGCCCTTTTAATCAGCATGCCCTGTTCTCATTTTCCTCAAGGCTGAGAACTATTGCACATTCAGACATGAAAAACAAACAAGGAAGAGAAACCCCAAGCAACCGACCCAAAACCCCCAAGGTTTCAGTGAGCAATGCAATTTCTTTAAGTGACAAAGACTGTCATTCACATCCCCTCTCTTATGAGTGTAGCCTACT
>JAYDZK010000056.1:62867192-62913245 GCA_034509185.1 Euphonia xanthogaster | reverse complement strand
CTTATGAGTGTAGCCTACTAATTATGTCAGCCAGCACGTGCTGAAATCATGAGGAAAGAAGGAAAAAAGAAAAGTATTTCTCTGACAAATGCATTCAAAATGACAAAGCCACCTACTAAAAACTCTACAGCTGCCAGAGTTCCTAGGTGGGCACAGCAATCTTCATTTCAGTTTTCTGACACAAGTTTTTACATTAGTGTAGAAATAACACTGTAAATGCTTGCCAAAAAAGCCAGCTAAAGGCTTGACACTGCCACCCCTGTAACCTTACCCTGCCTTTGGTGTACCTAAAGGGATGCTGTGACATAAGCTTTTTAATAACACTTAATAAATATTTAGGGCCATCCATTATAAACGGTGGGTGCCACATGCAGAGCTGGGTGGGGTCATTCTTTACAGCCACTCACCATCTGGTATCCCTGAGAAAAGTGATCTCCTGAGCCTGGCTTCACTGCTGTGGTGTTAAATTACTTTCCTTCCTCTGCCCCCATTCACTTGCACCAGAAGTCAAGTAGATTCACCTGTCTGTGTCCCCCACAGGACCATGTTCTGCAGCTGCTTCCATCCCCAGCATTTAATAGACTGTTACATTATTCTACTGCACTTAATTGGCAGAATGTGGGCAGAGGAAGGAACATTATCCACGGGTTAGTGTTCAAAGGGTCAAAGCAGAGCAGTGAATCCCATGGCCTTCTCTCAGCTGCCACTGCTGTGAGGAGGCTACAGAAGCTTTACCTGATAAAGACTGCTGGGTCAGTGGGAATCATTAGAATTCAGCCACCACTGCATTTCTCCTTTCCTTTTGTGTGTCAGAGCATCCAATTTCACTGAAGAGGCACAACAAGGTGCTGCATCTGGCCTCAGTTCCTTGGGAGTGAGCAGAGGAGCAAGCGAGTGACCTCTCTGCACAAAACCTTTTTTGTAAAGCAGGTCACTCATTCCCCTTATCTGGAGTTATATCACCACATGGAAACCACCTGGTTCATGGACAGTGTCCCTAGGAAAGGCTCAACTCCTTCCCATTACAGCAATTCCTTATCCTTAGGGTTTTGTCAGCCAAGAGACACAAGCACCGTGGGTGATCTCGATCCACAGACCTTTCTTGGGGTCTGTACTGACTTGTCTGTCTGTCTCCTATCAAACAGATTCTTTAACAGCCACATTTTCCTTTTGGTTCAGTATGGTTTTATCTTCAAGGTCCCTTTTTCCTGTCAGCTTTGAAACTTATCATGGGTTTAAAGTTTTGAGGAGAAAATAGTAACAGATGAAAGACTGTGATCTCACCTAAGACTTACTGCCCTAGGAAGATACACTGAAAGATAATTATTTTTATAGTAGCCCTGGATATACTAACCCAGGTATGTGTGTTCTTTTCTTCCTATTTTTATGCTAGCTTTTATAAAAAAAGTTACAGAAAATATTCAACTTTAATATATACACAAATAAAAGAATTCCCTTGACAGAAGGTTTCTTAAGGGTCTTATCACAGAAACGGAAAGCAAAAGAAAATCTATCAGGCTAAAGGCTCTTCTAAACTATGGGAAAAAGCTTAAATCTTAGAGATAAAAATATTCAGGGATCAAGGTATCTCAATTCCCTATTTTAATAATACAAAACTAACAAAGTGATATCTAACATCTATATCACTGTTGTTTCTGGTAATTTTTTTTCCTCATTAAGTCATACCATGTTCCCTCTTAGGTCCTGAACTTTTAAACATTTAAGCAGTGTATAATTGTATCTCCCTAGAGGTTCCAATGAAAACCCTGAAGCCTTTCACAGGAGCATATCTATGGATGTGGTTGTGTGCTTGCAAGAGGAGGCTTGGATAATGAGCATTTTATGGCAGCACCTTTGTGCTGTTTGTTTGGACTGCTCAGCCACCAGCCTACTTCTGGGCACTGCAAGATGTTAATCTGAGTATTTATTAAAAGATACTGGAAACCAGCATCTGGATCACCAGGAAATTTTAATAAAGTATAAACACAAGAAGACTTCAAGAACTGTCACACCAGTCACATTGCTCGTGTGGCAGAACCCTTCCTCTGGTGCCTTGTTAGCATGGCTGACCACTTCTGGGCTGAGATAATCTGACTTCTTAGAGCAATATCAGTCAGTAAATAACATCACCAAAAATTTATTAGTGTGTATCAGTGGAAGGTTATTCTCTACATACAAACTCTTTGTGAGCATTTCAATGTTCTTTCAACATGTCACTGGTGTATCATCATTCTTGTGGGGGTTACGTTCAGAGCAAAAGAAGTTTTCATATCAGTGCAGGTTTCACAAACCACAGAATGGTCTGGGTTAGAATGGACCTCAAAGTCTGCCTAATTCCAGCTTCCTCCCATGGGCAGGGACACCTTCCACTGTCCCAGGCTGCTCCAAGCCCCATCCAACCTGGCCTTGGACACTTCCAGGGATGGGGCAGCCCTTGCCTAATGTGCAGACATACAAATTTTACAGTGAATTCAAAACAAAGTATAGTAATTAAACAGTTTTTCTTACAGATAAAATACTTTCAGGGGAAAACTTCTTGTGGTCATAAACAGAAGCTTCAAGGAGTTATGAGATCCCACAGAAAGGCTGCCTGTTGAATTCAATCACTTGATTGCCACTGAATTCCATGGGACAAGATATCACAATAAAATAATACCACAATAAAACCACATAATGCAGCATGTTTAACTTTGCTTTGTATTTCACAGAAGAAGCAACACAATCAAGGGGGGCAAAAAGAAAGGAAACGTTTGCTGCTCTGTGCAATATAGCCATGCAGTATAGCTGAGATAACAAAATACACAATGCACAGAAGAACACAGCAAAGCTGACTTGAAGCTGGGATCTCTAAGTGCCTGTCCCAGTATAAAAGGACTTTGGAGTGCTTTCATTTGTGGTGGGCAAAGTGCTACAAGGCAAAGTATCAGAAATGCTGGAAGCCACCTGACAAAGAATCCCCTTTGCTGAAGCAGCAGAAGAGGCAGTGGGAATTTCTGCCACTGAAATTCCACCATGCGGATACAGATGAAGTCTCCCACTGGAAATGGAGAGAGGGAACACATGGGAAACAGAAAGGCCGCTGATGAGGGGAAAAAAGTGCTGAGCCACTGCTGTTTTAGCTGAAGCTCTGACAGCAGAATTGTCCCTGGGAAGTTTGGCTGCTGTTTTTGCTACCTTTATTCTGAGCAAACAGGAACTGAGTATATTGTATATTCAGGGCAAGAGCTATGTGATCCACGAGGGTGAGTGATGCACCCCAGACATTGCACTGATTCCTCTTTTCACAGGAGTGAAAAGGGCAGTGAGAGAAGGGCTGTACGAGTGTCCACAGATATTAATTGCCTTCCCTCATCCTCTGTTGGCAGGACAACGTGATCACTCAATTTTTACTCAATTTCTGCAGTTTTGCTGGGCTCATACACAGAACACAATGGTGATGAAAACTGCTAGGGATGCTTTGACTCCAGACAGGAATTTTACTCAGGTCCCTTCAACATTCTGTGCTTTGTTGATAAAACTAGAAAGGAGAAAAGAATTGGAAAGAAAGGAATGTCATCCATGGCAGAAATTAAAGAACAGTTATTGCAACTACTGTGGGCCTTCATGCTACAGTGGAGTATACAGAAAATCTCCTACAAATTCCTCATTGCAGCAGGCTTCTTGCATAACTGAACCCAAAGGGGATTTCCATCTTGCTTTGAGCAAGATTTTTAGTTCTTATTTTGTCCAGATTAATGTGGGTCTTATGGATAAAAGAAAGCACAAGAGAAAAGGGGCACTGCCTTAAAGAATCCAGTAGAAAGCACAAAGATGCATTAATACCCATGCCCAGTCATAGTACAGATGTTTGCAGCATTCATGTCTCTGTTCTGATGCCTCTGATGAGAGAGGAAAGCCAGGAATGAATCCCACTCATCTGACCCAGGTTTGATGTAGTGCACAGCATGACCAGTTTTCCTATTCTCTGGTATCAGCAAAAGAGGGAGGAACTCCACACAGCACCTCCTTCCTTCTCCTCTGTCCTGCATGATCTAAAAGTGAATAATCTCCTTTCCAGTCTATTTTTTCCATACCTAGAAAAGTGACAAAATTGAACCATGAAGATGAAAGGAAAAGGAAAATTACTCCCTGGCACACTGAAGCTTAAAAATTTGTCTTTAAAACATCAGGAATTGAATGGCTTGCAAGGAGTAGAGCATCCAAGGATTCTAGGTAATCAAATCAATGCCTACTTAAATCTATTGAAAGAACCACCCCAAACAAATCAAGGCTTAAACTGCACTGTGAGAACCAAAGGGTTGTCAGTACAAGCTTTGAAGCATTTTGAAACACCTGAAAGAAAAACAACTTTAATATGTGTCTCTTTTGCAATATGCCCTCCCTTCTGGATTGGTATAAACCAGGAGGAGGGGAAAACACTAATTTGGACTGGATTTGATTAATATCACCCTCAGCTTGTAACTGATTCCTACCTGCTGCTTGTAAAATGGAGCTGCACTATCAGGCTGCTTCCTGAAGCCTTTCCATTGACTTACAGAACTCCAGTAATAGAGATGGATTAAAAAGAACCATGTTTTAAACAGAGAGGAGAAAACTTGGTGAGAAGAGTTATTAAAGCATGGATTGAAGAGCTAACTAAATAAAATAACTTCTTATGTAATTTGTACAGCAAGAGCTTCATCTTTTTAATTATTGCATACATGGATTTTACAAAAATAAGCTCCCAATCAACTCCCAATCAAAGTTATAGGAAATCCATCAGCACATCCTGTTTTTCAGCCTCTCTCTCACTATTCTTCCATTTTGAGGGGATTATGGATTTGACAGGCAAAGATAGAGGGATGGGAAGGAACAGAGTTCAGTTTTACTCCTTTTTTTACTAAATTCAGCTATCTGTTAGCTACACAATTTAATCAAAGTGTAATGTTTAAAATGCACATTAATGTTGTAGTGCAATAGATCTATTCTACTTTAAAAGAAAAACAACCTTGTTAGCCTGATAGTAAACTCCAGCATAAAGTTTCAAAACAAATGGAGATTTATCTATGTAAAGGAAGTATTTATATAACAACACATAAATTAAAAACAGACACTCAGGTAAACATATACTTAAACTTTATTTACATTCTGTAAGTTCAATATTCACCAGAAAGCAGAGATATGATGTAAATAAGCAGCAGTTATTAGGATGTACTGCAAGTGCAGCTGGAATGTAGGATGCTGTATTATTTCCTGATGTTTTAAATTAGGTTTATTTAAAACAAAATGTTGTTTAATGAGTATGTTCCTCTGTAGAGACAAAGGAATGTCTCAGCATTCTGATTTGTTGACTGCTCTTTTTAATTGAGGAAGGAGTTGAGCCAAGGAAAATCACAGCATTCCCTATTTATGTGTCCCCACAAAGGAAATGCCTCCTAATGCTGAGTCAGCAGCATATCAGGCAGAAACACAATTAATGGTCATTAAACCTCAGAGAAGCAGCACTTAGAGCCAGAGAAGTTTATTAAACCAGCCACAAGATCAAACCTGTGTCAAGTCTTAGCTGGGCTCTAGAAAGCTGAGGAAACTCCTGGCACTGCTGCCAGGTTGAACACTGACTGGGGACTTGGATTCTCTCCATGGTCATGGAATAAATCTTCCCTGAAGGCATTGGGAAATTCCACCACCAGGAACAGGCACAGGTTGTAAAAGTCCATCACTCAGAGAACACTTAGAGCTTGATTCAGGAATGGATGGTTTAGAGGGACAAGACTTTTCCTTATTGATCCCAGGGTTGATCTAGTGAAAACTAAACCCACACTTTGGCTGTCAGTCTGTCTGCCCTGCTTATTCTCTCCCAGAATTTCAGACCTGAAACTGCTCTGAGCTTTCCCACACAAACAGTGGAAACACGGGCAAGGTGCAGAGGAGGCAGAAGCTTGAACAGCACCCAAAAGGACTCTGAGCAGTCCTGAGACAGCAGCAGCAAAGGAATTACTGAGCTGGCTGGGGGCAGTGCCTCATGGAACATGGTGATATTTCCCCATTCCACTCAGCGTGCAACAACTGTCTGCCCTCCAGGCTCCTAAGCAGGTAACCAATACAGTCTGTGAAAAAATTCAGAGCTAAAAGCCTGAAACTAAGCTTTTCTTCTGTCACTAGCATGTTACAATCAATTCTTTCTAAAGGACATTCAAGATCTGAAATTAAAGTTATTGTTATGATGTCACTTGAATATACCATCAACTAAAGGAGACACATAACTAGAATCTAAACAGACCTGTAATTTTTTGTGGTAATATTGCATCTCCTTTAATTACACATTGCAGTATGAAATAACTTCCCAAAATATCCAGTCTATCCAAATTTTAGAAAATCTGGCCTGAAAATAGATATTTTCTGTTCTGTTCCACACCTCATGAAGAAGGGAAGCTGCACAGAAATGCTTTGTTTTGTTTAAAGTGCCAGCTGTATTCCACTCTGCTCACACCTTATATTTAAAGGACAGGAGTTTCATGCTTGTGGTATTGTAAAAAACACGATACAGGCTTTGCAAACTGCTCTGTCTTCAGGTCTGTGAATGGTGGATGCCTTCTTATAAGCTCCCAAAGTTCCTGATGACACCATGAGATATCATTATAAACCTGACACAGCTCTTGACCCTCAACAAATTTAGTTTTATTTCTGAGGGAAAAGGAAAAAACCACTTGGGTCAGACTTGGCTCAGAGTGATGGGTGAACAGAACTGGCAGCCTGAGCCTTGAACAGCTCCAGCAGCAAAAACTCAGAGAATAAAAATGTGTGTCCTGAAATGGTTCCAGGTCAAGCAAGGTTTAAGCTGGCATGGAAATATGAGAGAGAAGTTGTACTGTGTCTGAAAGTGCTTTCCTCAAGAATAAAAGCTGAAAATGGCCAATTGGACAGAGAACTAGTATTGAACACAGTATGAAATGACTCTGTATTAATAAGTAATAAAAAATATCTTGGATATTTAGCACCTGTTTAAAAAATCAGTTCTTCCTGGGGACTGTGCGTGCTAAAACAAAATTGTGTTTCCCTGTTTCTAAGTTAGGCACACAAACAGCAGACTGTTTCCAGAGCCTGGCATACACATAAGTTATAGAATTTCAAATTCCTGACTTACCTAATGTCTTCAATGTATTTATGTCTTGGTTGTATCAGCAGGGTAATTATCCCTGCCTTAGTAATGGCACTGCTTAAGGAATCCTGGCATGCACTTCCTCAGTAATAAGCACTTCATTTTGTCAATGGCTTCACTTAAAAACTCTTAGCTTTCCAACATCTGAACATTTTTACAGAGCATGAAAATTAACAACTCTACCTCATATAAATTCTTTTATCTGCTTGGAAAAAAGTGCTGGTCCAAACTGCTGCACCATTTACGTGTCCAGGCTTGGCTTCAGCTGTCAGTGGTTTGCATATTTGGCCTTGGGATATTTTTACTCCACTTTTCTTTGTCAGTGCCAAATGTGAGCAGTTTTCTTTGGTCAGCTGGGTACTGCAGCCAACAAATCCCCCTTCTCCTGGTACCAGTGAGACACTTGTCAGTCAGAGAGGCTTGGCGTGCTCAAGACTTCACTTCCCTACCCAAGACCCCAGAAAAAAATAAAAGATACAGAGACAGGCCCATAAATCATAAGAAGAAAGAAAACATTTGTGTTGTACTGGGAGCCCACTAACACCACTGAACCTCAGAATCTGGCAGCTGCTATGGCACAGCAGAATTGTCAGAGCCCATAAATGTTCACTCTGGACTGAAACTTGGCATGAAGTGATGCCACTTGAGTGCTCCACATCTGATCCCAAGCTCTGTTTCTCATTCAGAGGCAGTGATGGCACACAGCACTCTCTATTCATAGCAGATACGGGAGGTTTGTGCCACTGCTACAGCAAACTCCGTTACTTCTGAAGCCTGATGAGGTTATGTTTTAAAGTAAAGGTGACCTTAGGGATCACTGTTCCCCAGACTTCTGATATGTAGGATTTATTCCAAACTCCAAAGTGGCAGATGACTGTTTTTCCCTGCCTTTCTCTGCCAACAGACCAATTTGGCCCCAGCTGCCTAAAAAAATCTCTAAAAACTGTGGGAAGCCCTGCTTTCCCCTCCCCCCTGCACCCTCCAGTTTTTAATCCAGAGACTGAAGATGCTTTCATTTTTCCCTTCCTGTTTATTCTTCTCTCTACCAGATAAAGGAAAATTTTCACATCAAAGATAACCTTGCCCAAAGGCATCAAGGTTCACAAGCCTGCACAAGTTAAAATATCAGGGCCCTCAGGTCCAACATGTCATCAGCATTGCCATTCCACCCTGGGAAGCTGGGATATGGGGAAAAATACAAATTGCTGATGCTGTTCCAAACAGCATCCTTGATGCTAAGAGGTCCAACACTTCCAGCAACTAAACTGATCCATTTTGTCAGCTTGGCACCTTTCTACAGTATTATCTTAATGCCCTTGAAAACAAAACTAAAGGTTCTGCTGCCCTCTGTGATTGAGACATTCAGAGTTCCAAGTGCTCCTTGCTGCTCTCTAGCAAGAAGCCAAAGCTAGAGCATTAAATAAGGTGTCAGCACATCTGAGGGTCAAGGTCAGAGGCAGATCTTCACAGTGTCCAGCATTTACAGTGGAGGTGAAGACATTTTGACTGAGCAAACTGAATTCAGGTCATATCCCAGGGAGTTTTAGTTTAGGATTTTATTGTAGATTGTTCACCATTAAATTGATGCTTTTAAAATATCCATTTTTAATGAATTCTATGGGGAAAAAAGTCTGCAACAGAAAAAGATTAGCAGCCTGCTTTTCCCAGAACATCTTACTGTAGCATTTGGTGGTCTTAGGAGGTGGAAGCAGTAGGAAATTAAAATCACTGGGTATCACTGGAAGTGCCAGCTTAGGTGTGGAGGTACTGAAGAAAATACCCCAAATACACAGAAAAATCTAAGATGTTGCTGTTTGGTGTGGAAGGATGTTCCCTAGAAAGCAAAGAGAGACCCAGCTGTGCTGAGAAAAACTTTGGTTCAGTGATAACTTCAACAATCCAACCAACCCAGAATGGAGAATCAAAAAAAAACCAACCAACCAAAAAAAAAATAAAAAAAAACCCCACCCAACCTGGAATGAGAGATAAGGCCTAAGGAACAACATCAGTAAAATGCTTTAGAAAGAAACATCCCCACACTGTGAAATAATCAGAAAGTTGCAAGTGAGCAATTAAACCATGGCTGGAGGATGAGATCAGTGACCACAAGATTTTAGCTATGTGGTGATTGTAACTGAAGCTTTCAATTCATGTCAGTGTCAGGAAGTTCATGCAGCAATTTAACAAATGCATTAACTAAGCCTGGATAAGCTTTCATTACACTGAATAAAAACAGATTTACTATTTTCCAGTACATACATGTCACACATTTGCAGCCCTTCATGGATTTACCTTGGGACTTCCCAAGCCAAGGTATTGACTGATAGATTTTATGGCAGTAGAAAATCTGGAGGCTGGCTCAAAAAAAAACCCCAAAACATATTAAGCTATGAGTTTTCTAATCTGTGCACACATCTGGAGTTTAAAGATGTCTAAATAAAAGACTATTAAATTCTGAATATGCCTGAAGCAAGAAACCTTGGGGAGGGATGAGATGGAACAGGGTAAAAAGTGATAATAAGTGAAAGGAAGGTGGGTGTCAAGCAGGATAATTGATTTTTTTTTTTTTTTTCAATATTTGGGTTCAGGTTCTGATTGAGAAAAGCCAGGATTTGTCTTTTTGTCTTTGTTTCTGTCAGGAAGGGGAAGGTACCATAGCACAGTTACATGTATTTGCATAAAGAGAAGAAAACCTCTCCCACCAGAACATTTGACTATATGTGCTGCAGTCTTAAGGACTTTGCAATGGACTGAAGCCTCAAGCTGAACTTTCTATTTCCCTTCTTTTCAAGGTTTCAATACCTATTCTTTACTTTTGCAAATTAATAATATCAGGAGTTTAGCTAGAGGTTAGCTTACTCATTAATGTTGAGCCTGGGGCCTGAATTTTATAAACAGCTAAGCCCTTTGCCTGCTAACATACAAAGTCAGCACATTTTTGTTGTGGAATATGATCTAAATGGATTAAAAAGAATAAGCCTTGCCTTTAGGAACCCTTTCTAAACCACCTATACATAACAATAATCTTTTCATACACTGAAATCTCAGTGGAGGTTTTGTAACACCGCTGTCCACACGTGATAATGCTTCTCAGTGGCCACAAACACTCCCAACAATCCTTAATTTCACATTCTTGGTATCTTTCAGTGCCCCTTAAAAATTACATGTATTTCATTTCTCATGCTGAGGTTCAGAACATAACTCAAACTGTGCAAAATGCATCTTTTCTCTAATATTATCTAAATGGTATCAGAAGTTATGAAACTAGAGAGGAAAAAAAGAGCAATATATTGAACAGCTTTCTCAGAACAGTGTCTTAGAAACATGCATGTGATATATGAAAGGAGAACCAGAAATTTAAATACACCACTAAAACTCTTCATCTTAGAACTCGATGACCAAATTACTAAAAGTTAATTTCCTTTTTCCAAACAAGGAAAAGCTGTGTTCCACCACTGAATGTGTGACATCAGAGCTCACCCAAGTGCAGGGATGCAGCCACCCAGAGCAGGGAGAGAGAGGATGTGGCCCTTTTGTGCAAAGGTAGGAGCTGACTGCTTGCTCTGGTTTTTCTTACATGAGAAAAAAAAAGAGTTTGCCTTTCATCCCAGGCAATTGTGATTGGATACTGTCATTAGGAGTAACTCCTTTCTGGAACTCTGGAGAGTGATTGACTGACAGCCAGAAAGGGAGATTTGAAGCAAGTTAGCCATATGTTCAGAAGACAAAAGAGATTTATCATCTGTCTCCCCAAAGGAGGCCAAACTAAGGTTATTGAGTCTGCACAGAAAGTCAAATAATCACAGTGACATCAAAACTGACTTAATTGGTACAAAAGACACAGACAGCTCTGCTGGTTAAGGACTAAATGAAGTAAGATATTACATGTCTAACACTTAGAAGAAATGATATCTAGTGCAAGCAGAAAAGGATCAGAAGCTGAAATACAGACACGAGTGTTCTAATGGCAAATCCAAATTTCTAGATTGAGAGATTTTATTTCTAAAGTCAGCTTCGTGTCCTGGCAGCTGAAACAATACTTCCTTGCTAAATCATGATTTTCAGCAAGCAAAAGACAACAAAGAAATATGGAGCTGACTGGGCTAATTCCATCTCCTATGCTGAAATGAATCAAAAGTGACACACAGAGCATCTACAGAACAAAGAATATTGGTGAACTAAAACCAGTGCTTTTTTAAAAAATAGTTTAGCTTTTCTTTTATTTCCGTTCCCTTAACTCCTCCCTAAACCAACCAACCAACCAAAAACCAAATAAAACAGCCCCCCACCCCACAACATTTATTATTAACATATGACATAGAAATAATTTTCCTACATAAATGAACTTCTACATTAAAAACTAGTGAATCTAATGATTCCCCTGCCAGGACACATGTTCTTAACTAAGAGCACAGTGGGCACCAGTGAATAAACATCTGATACCTCAGCACTGAAGCAAGGGGGGGAAGGAAGGCTAAAAGAGCTGACAACAACATTCTCACCCACAAGAAACTGAGACAGGATAGACTTCATGTTTTGGCTTCCAGGAGAGGAAGAAAAAAAATACTTCCCAAAACAAAGGAAAAATAATACATTTATATATGTGTATATATAGGTATGGAAAAGGTAGGTAACAAGATGTGCATTCCCACGCCCTTCAGGGTATTTATTTGCCTGACCTTGAACTGTTATAATTTGCCCCTGCTTAGCCATGAGAGGCAGGAAGTCTTCTGGCATTAATACTTTCTTTGTGGATATTTTCATGCACATTTCAGGAAGAAACAGTGCTGCAGAAACAGATTCATCGTGGCAGAAAACTGGCTGGAAGTTTTGCAGCCCTTTCCGCAGGTAGCCAACAATTTGTCATGCAGTAGGTAGGGGTGCAGTGAAAAACCACCATAAACCTGGAATACCAGAACTGAGCTAGAGATTTGGATCAGTGAACACCTACTGGGCAAAAAGCAAGATGCTGTTGGCTCCTACCAGAGTTTTTTCAACTGCAGAGTTTGATTCAGTGTTACTTAAAAACAGTTTCCAGCCAAGAATTTACCAAGTCTCTGAGGATGCAATGAAAACTGTCAAAATGTAATAAAAAACCCCTCAAGAGTCAAAATGTTAGGTGACAGCTAAACACAAAAAGGAGGAGCTGTTCATCACTGGATTAGAGTGCAGAATGAGAGAGTGGAGAAAACACACAGCCAACTTTTTTCTTGAAAATAGAAAAAACACCTTGTTCAGACTGGTTGATTTCAACAATTTCTATTAGACAAACTCCCACGTGGCTTAGGAGCTGGACAATTTCCCTTTTTCTGGGTCATCATGATGAGATTCCTCCAGCACATTTCCAGGTAACATTTTTAAAATGAAGGAAGGGAAACAGCCTGCAAGCAGCCCTACATAAAACTCAGATATTGCTGGGTCACCTGTGTCTGCCTCTGTCACCTGAGGGTGACCAATGTGCTCCTGTGGGTGGGTGGCTCTGCAACCCCAGGAAAAAATAGTATCTGGTAATTTTACAAGCAACCTGAATTCTCTCAAACCCTCAAGTTCCCCTTTACTCTTCTGTGCTCAGAGCACTAAAAATAAGGAAATCAAACACAACTGGCAAGGGCAGTTCAGGTGCCATTTTTAACAGATGTCATTTTTTGACACAATTGTATCATATGCATAGAATTAAATTTCAAAACGTTCATTTCAAAACTAGACAATTGATAATTTCTAAAAATAAAACAAGGTACCTGATAAAAAGCAGAAAAAAAAATCCCTTTACTATTCAAAATTGTGTGCAAAAGACAGCTACAATCCCAATTAACAGTATTTGTTTTGTAGTAGTGTTGTCCCACCTCTACCTGTTCAGGGCTTCAGAAACACCCCCTTTCCTAAGGCAGAAGACTTTACACAAATGGCATTTCTGATATAAAGGTGACTCAGCCTCCTCTCAAAGACCTTCTGAGAGCATCTCCTGGAGACAGAAAGCTTTCATGAGATTTCTCCTAAATCCATGTTGCTATAGCAAATGTCCCGTTTTAAATCTTGCCTGTCAGGGAAGTGGTGTCCAGGGTATACCAGTTCCTACCTCCTGACACAAGTTCTGTGTGAATTCTCAAACCCTCACAGTCATTGTCACACTTTCATTCCCCAGGCAGGAGAACAGGTTCCTCACGGGTCCTATGGTCCAGCTTGCTGATCATCTGCATTGGTCTCAGTTAGAGCCTTTTTTTCTCTTTAAACACTGTTGCCCCAAACTGGACACAGTGCTCCCTCTGAGGTTTTGTGGGATTACTTTGTGTGTCCTGAACGTTGCATTCCTGTTTATACGTCCCAAGGTGGTATTTGCTCTCTTGAGAAAAAAAAAAGTGCTGCTTAATCCTCTGTGTTGGTTCTGAAATAACATCTGTACTCTTTTCTGTAAAGCTGCTCCAGTCTGCCACCTTCTACTCACACACTTTATCATTCCTGCTTTTGAGCCTAGGGAAACTTCTTGCTAATAATTTTCTCTTTTTTTTTTTTCCCCAACAATTTTCCTTATTTTTCAGGATAATTCCATCTTAACTCAACCTGCCCTACCCAGGGCACCCTACTCTCAAAGGATGATTCCCAGCACTTTGGCAGACCCACAGCAGAACCCTTCTCCTCCCAGTCACATCTCCCCAGCTCATCTGTGCCACAGGAGATGGTGTCAAGGTGGGGCTGGATCAGGAGAAGGTTCCATTTTCCCTTGATGAAAGCAAACCACTGGCTCTTTTCCTGAAGAGTTGAGCTCTTCCTCGGAAGAGTTTCCAGCTCTGAAATAGTTGGAGTTCAGAGAGCTCTTTGCCCTCACTGATGTAAAAGCCACACACAAGACTGCTGCCCTGGGCACACTGGGCACCAAGAGAGAGGCCCTTGGGACAAAGTCCTGACTCACTTTTCTGGATGCTGATCCCTATCTGTTCCCTGTTGCTTTTGGAACAGGGCAGTTCTGCTTTGAATGAAAGTTTTTTCCACCCCTAGAACTAATTAGTACTGACAGGGAGGGACAATGGATTTGTTATCAGTGCCATGCATTTCTAACTTGGTTGCCTCAATTAAACTGATGTCATACACAACACTACAGGGAAGTGGCCTGAATTTCAAAGAACTCATGTGAAGACCTGGTGGAGTTATTTCAGGCCTGATGGAAATGTAATGAAAGAAATGCAATGTAATGTACAGAACTGATGGCAGAAATTTGGATGAGATTCGCATTGCACTTTTTACTCAGCAAAGGCCTAGAGCATACACAAGAAAATGATGGATTTATTTTTCCAGGAGATAAAATAAATAGGTAATTTATTATTCCACTGCTAGTACTAGTATTTTAAAGAGGTCACCCTGTCTCCATATATATGGTCTCATAAATGAATGTATACTTATCTGCTGGAAGCCTTTTCTGAAGTATTCTCAATAAAAACAAGAACTTTTAAGAATGACAAATGTTTGAGCAGTCACATACTGACATAGCATAACTGCTCTGCATTCCTTTGCCTATTTGCAACAGAGTCAAAACATTTCAGAATTAAAAATTTAAGAAAGTATAAGAGGCCTTTCACTTTTTAAAAGAGGCCAAATGTACAACTGCAAAATAACTGCAACTGTGGAAATAAATTTCTGCATTCCATGCTCAAATAAAACACAGAATGCCCAGGAAGCAAATTTTTCTAATTAAAGGAGTAGGGGTATGAAAGGCAGTCCCACAGTTCAGTAGTGCCATGATATCATGCTTAAAAACTATTACTGTAGCATGAAAGCTGCAGTAATAGCCACCTCTAATAGCAAAATCTGAATTCTAGCAGACAGCTTCCTTCCTAAAGCTGGAAATCTCCATCTCCATAAACAGCACAAAGAATCCCTGGACAAAGTGCTCATGACTAGTACTTGGCCATGGAGTTTCATTTTTCAGACATCTTCCCCTTTGCTCCAGGGTTATTCCATTTTAATGACAGAGCTGTCACGTGCACTCGGCTGGCCACAAAGACCTTTCCTTTTGATGACAGCAAAGATGAAATCACAGCATATTTTTGAACCAATATATATGGATATATATATATATATCTTCTGTTTTGTGAGACCAGATTTTTTTTTCCTGCAAGGCAGCAAATCACAGACTACTCCAGTCAAACTGCAGATGATTCACTGCTTGTCCAGGAGCCAGACAAAAAATGACAAGTAATGTAAAAAAAACCCTAATCAAGAGGAAGGAAATGGGGGTTTATTTATTCACAACATCTCTGCCCAAAATCAGTTGTATTAGTCAGCATTTTGTGTATCGTAAATGCTAGGGCGAAACAGAGTTCAAAACTGAGGGCATTGGTATTAAAAATGAGTTTAAACTTCAAATCACCCACATTACCAGGAATCTTCACCTTACACAGTGCATTGTTTTAAGAAAAGGGAATTGAATGAAATTTAAAAACCCTGAACATACTTAAAATGCAAAAGTTAAACTAAAACCACTTAAGTTGTTCTTTGCAAGTTCAAATCCAGAGTTACAAATGTTTAATGTGCATCAGCCTAGCATGTGAGTTGGTAAAAGCTTGGATGCCTGTTTGAATCAGCTTAAAACGAAAATTCAATTTATTCTTTTCACAGAAAAATAAACAACTTAAAATTTAAACAGATATAGCAGGAAAAAGTAAACCATCAATTTTCTCTCTAGACAAAGGTCCCCCTTTGATCCAGCTGGCATGCTGGCTACATTCATAGATTGGTATGTGATTTAACTGTGACACAAATTAATTTAACATCAAATTGCTACAGTTGAGAGTTGGCTCAAATCCCAATTTCATTAGTTGAAGAAACTCCAATTTGACATTTTCTATACCACCAATGAACTTAATTCTCAGCCATTTTGACTTAAATAGCACATATTTGCAATTATTTATCTAATATGAAAATAGCCTTAACTGAAGGAGCAGTCCATGGCCCTGATCTTTGGAAATTAATTTTGATTTTCATACTCAGTTTTAAAATTTCCATATTGCAGCTGAACTTTGAAGGCAGAGCTCAGACTCTTTGTTCAGAGCCCTTTGCTCATTCTCTCTTTTGCAAACACAGAATTGTACCACAGAATTTAAATATCAGAAAACATCAGAGTTAAGTTTAGTGCACCATCCTAAGTCTCACTTTTTGTGCATTTAGAGTATGAGGCAGTCTTAAATCCTTAGTCAGGTGTCTTAAATGCAACATGTTTTCCAAAGAAAAAGACTGGCCAAGTGACATGGATATACAGAGATTGGTTTTTTTAAAGGATTTAGGACTGCTTATTTAGAAAGACTAAATTACTCCCAGCTTATAAGAAAGCATCCAGACTGACTCTGAAGTTCTGCAGTGCCTGAAGTTTTGCCCAATCATGGAATGAATAGAAGAACAATTTAAAAGAAATCTTGAACATCTTTCTTACAAGAGGAAGGTGAACTCCTGAAACCTCATTCACTTCTTTTCAGTGTCAAATTCTCTGGTAGAATTCTGGTGGAATGCTTGATTTGCAAGCAATCCCCTGCTTGCAAAAGGGGGAATGGAGAATGGGTCCAAACAAAGAGTCCAAGCTCTACCTTCAAGGTTCTGCTGCAATGTGGAAATGTTAAAGCTAAGTATGCAAATCAAAATTAATGACACTGAAATGTCATCCACACACATTTGGAAAAGGCTGTTCTGGACTCCTCTGTCCTTTTGAGCCCTTGACATCCTGAATTCCAAGTTCTGTATTTGCTTTGTTCCCCAACTCCTACCAGCTACTCCCCACCACGACTTTCCACACCTAAGGATGTGCAAAGTAAAATCATTCTTAAGGACTAAAGCACAGTAAATGTCCCAGTCAACAACTTGAGAGGAATTATTTGTGAGCAGATGATCTCTTATCTGTCAGGCACACATTTGCTCACTTTTTTTTTTCTGCCTCCAGCATGTCATTATTTACTCCTGCAGTTCAAGCAAATGTTTCTTCTTTATTGGAGCTGGGGTTTGGGATAGGATAAGGCTAAACAATAAACAGTGCTTGCAGGAGAAGCCAAGAAAATAGCAACTCTCTAACTATTGTAAGAATGTGAAATCTTAGTGGCAATAAAATGAAGAAAGAATAAGGGTGGTAGGGGGGTGACCTGCACCATATGATTGCCAGCTGGGAGAGAGAATCAACCCAGAACTTTCTGTTGGAAACCAGCTTCCAACAGCACTGTTGGCCTGAATTTAAAGTTATATATTGAAGGTACACTTAACTGAGGAAATTACTGCAATATCAAGAAAGGCCTCCTTCGTGAAAATGCATTCTGTACCCCCAAATCTATGTGATTCTGTTATATCAGAAGCATTTGTAAGTGGCACAGATGAGTAATTGCAGCAAGTGTCAAGTGTTGGTTTTGGTATGACCACTATGAACTGAATGTAATCTCATTTCACTCCTACTGCTTTGTAATGTGCTCCCAGCCTTGATTAGTGCTCCCTGAGTGACCTGCTCCAGCATTCATGACATTTCTAGAATATCAATTCACTTCCCTATGTTTGAGTTAGCTTTTGCCCGTTTGACTTAAAAACACCTCTGTCACTTGAGTGCAAATCCTTTAAATAGTTTTTCCTCCTCATAAACAGATTTCAAACATTTTCAAGAAGGAAAACACTCTTCCTCAACTCCTCACTATTCTGTTTTCTCCTGACTGATTCTAAGCATTCATCTTTTTTTTTTTTTTTCCTGAAACCAGGTCCTACTGCAGGAATGTTTTGATCTGTCAAATCAAAAGTGGCTTCTACTTTTTTCTCTTTCTATAGAGAAAGATGGGTAGGCTACCCACCCTTTGGAAAACTCATCTTTAGCATTTTTATTGCAGATTGAGTCTAGTTGAAAATAAATGTATTCTTCTACATCAGAGTTTAACCCAAAGGGTTTGGGGATCTTATTCAAAATTCAATGACTTTCCAGATTATATAATCTCATTACCACCACATTTTTCATATTCTAGAACTAACTATAACTAAATCACAACAATAACTCAAATTGTTTCAACTTTACACTTGATATTCCTGTGTCTAAAAGCAGGTAAAAAAAAAAAACAACAAAGACTCACTCTCAAAATAAAAAAGGGAGTGTATAGAAAATGATTAAAAAATTCTATTCTGCATAGGTGTAAGTCTCTGAGGGCTTTATGCACTATTCAACAGATGAAAGAGAAGGAAGAACCTGGAAAAGGCCAGGGAAAAGTGTTATTACTGCTCTGCTTTGTAAAATTAACTATTTCAAGCTGCTTAACCTTAGCTCAGAACATTGTGTTGGACTGGTGCTCTTATAAAGAGGAATCTGCTGCAAATTAAAATCTTGTCTGCTGCTTTTGAAAATGAAAAACTTGAGAATAAAGTGGAGCCACCTTCTTTCCCCTTTTACTGATTTGAAAATGAGTCACATTTCAAATGCTTATTCCCATGTGTCATCCAGAGAAGACCACCCAAAGTCACTGCATTTTGAGCAAACTTTCAGTTCTCCAAACCTGCAGTAGCCCCCTGCACTCCTCCCCTCCTGACCTCATCTGTTTGGCTCTCAAACACAAGTGTTAAGCAGGACAAAGACCCACAAGCCCCAGCTTCTTTAAGAACACAAAAGGAAAGGGAAAACCAAGCCCCTATAATCTCAAGGTGCATGTATTAAAACAGACTGCTAAGAAAGGTAAGAATTTCCACTAAAACCAGAACATGCCCCCCTAGTCTTACCCCAAAAGTCCAGCATCACAAGCCCTGTCACAAGGACAGAGCCCACAGGCTTCCACCTCAACAGGTGGTGTAACTATGATACACCAATGTTTTCAATTAACAGAGATCATCAGGTGACAAGGGAATTAAATCTTAATGCTTAAGCACTTCCAACATGACAGTCACCTCTTGTTTCTGGAGTACTACTCATCTAGAAATGCATACATGAAAACCGGCTGATTAAGAAAGGTCAGGGTTTGTAAAAAATAAAACAACCCAGAACCAACTAAAATCTTGCTTTCCATTGCACTGTGGGTTTGTTTCCAATAAATGCCTACATTGTATTCCCAAACCTGCTCAGACCCAATAATAGACTTGTTCAAATTTCCTGCTTTCCCACTATGACATATACAGACCTGCCAGTAAATTCATCAAAAGCCATTTCCTCTCTTTGCTGAGTTCCCCCCTCAACTCAGATTTTCCCATTTGCTTGCATTCAGGGCTAGGAGTTGAAAATAGACTTGATGGTTGAGAACTGCTGCACACAGAAAACTCCTTAAAACACAGAAAGAATCACTGGTTTATAATTCCTGAATTGAATGTAAATTGATTTGTCTGATAATATTGTGCTTCCATTTCATAACATCTGTCATGTTTATACCAGCCTTCCAGTTCTAAAATCTGTTTCTACTAATATAAGAAATAAAGCTGTGGGCATCTTGTTCCTTTAGAAAGAAAGATTTAGCAGATGGCAATTTTAAAGGTTTTTTGATTGGTACATTCTGTCTCCCTGATGTGGGATTATTAAGTTTTGTTCCCTCCTGTGCATGTTTTTTGTATCTTACACAATATAGAAGAAAGCAGCATATCCCTCCTGAAACCTCTTCACTTCATTCACAGAACTTTGATTGGAATTACTTCCACTACAAAGCATAAATGATGATGGCAACAGATATTACAGTATTTTCATGAAATGACTTTTGAATTTATGGGTATATGGGGCAGGGGTGTACCCTCACTTGCAGCTAAACCATCCTGCCCTGATTGTGGCTTACACAGAAAGCTGCCCAAAACGGGGAAAATGTCAGAAAATAGCTCCATTGGCAATATCAAACATTTTCACCCAATTAATAATTGCATTATTACATAGCATGTACTTACAGAACTAATAACTTGGTTTATTAAATCTATTTCTGTATAACACATTTAGGCAAGACTGTTAGGAGTGTCATAAGCCCTTCTTCCCTGATGTGTTTCATGTGTTGGTTCACACACAGTTTTTATCTATTTAATCTAACATATGCCTGGTACTGATTGGGAGGAAGAAAGTATATATATATATATACATTTGTTACAACATTTAATTTACGAATCATAAGTGATGACACAAAATTTGAGCATTGACTACAAATTATTATCACCAATAGAAATGAAAATAATAAATAACATCATTTAAATTTAAATGATAATATTAAAATGAAACCAGGTGCATTTCAATCATTGCCTACAGAGTACACCACTCATTTAGACTGGACCACTGCAAGGTGGCTTGGATATTTGATAATATCTAGGTTTATGAATTTTTGGCATTGAATTTTCATTAGACATTTCTACTATCTGCTTGTCCTATTGTCAATTAATTTGTTCTTGAAAATCAAATTGGATTCATGTGACCAAACCTCAGTGGATGTCTCCACTGGCCAGGAGCTGTGGCCAGTTCAATTCATTAACTTTTTCAAGCCACATCACTTTGCAGGTCAGAGAAAAGAACCTGAGATACTGCTCTGAAAAATGGAGCAGTGTGTTGAATGCTCATGCTTCCAGAGAGGGCACTTTTCCACTTCAGGAGTTCCTTCCCACCTCCCTTGAGGAGGCCTGAAGAGGGTTTAGCTGCTGTGCCATCCCTCTCCATGTGACAATCTCCTCATGTCCCCTGTGTTTAGGGGGCCCTCAGCAGCTCTGCCTGCAGGAGAAGGGTCCCTTTGACCCCATGGCACAGAGGCAGATTTGTAGGTCTTGGTCTTCATGCACTTTACACTCATGTCCACGGCAGGTTTACTGCAGAACCAGCTTTATTGGCAAAAAAAAAACAACAAAAAATTGTCTCTGAAGTGCAGGGTGATTGATGGCTCTTAGTTTCAGCTTCTTGCCCCATGCTCCTCTCCCTCCCCTCACACCACAGCATTTGCTGTAGATGATTTTAAAACACTCCAGGAGCTGCATTTTTTTCTCTACAACATATTTGAGAGCTTTTTAAGTCACAGGAGAAGGTGCTGACCAAAACACTGGTGTCATTCCTGCCTTACAAATTCTGCATTTAGCTTCCAGGTGGGAGACGAGGAGCTTTGCTGATTCACATCCAAACAGAACAGTAACACCCAAGGAACTTTTCACACTTCCCAAAAAACACTTTCCAGCTCCTCAGAAATGCCAAGCAATTGCCTAACAATGTAACACCAGGAATGCCATATCAAATCTGTGGCCTTGCAGACTTAATAAAAGCTCTTTCAAATGGACAGCACTATCCATTCATAAAACCTACTGAAAATACAGAGAACTTAAAATCCACTGAACAGCATTTTCCACACTTGTTTATCCTGAACCACTTCCATTGTTGTTTCCCAAGAAGGTCACACACTACCATGACCTCAGAATTCAGTGTAAAACTGACATTTTAATATAGGCTGAATGGGATAAATTAACTACACATGAAATGTAATGGACTGAAAGTACTCCAAAGAGGACAATGCTTGAATTATTTAACAACTTATTAGTCAGGGTTTTAACATTTTAAGGCTGTTGTAGATAATTCCTTATCAACTAATGATGTATCTTTGTAGTAGACAGCATTTCCCTATTACTGTCTCTCTAAAAACAAATTACAACAGTACTCATTTGGAAGCTGATTTGTTGATTATAAACTTAGGTTGGATCAGAGAGGTAAAACTGATTTTAGTGAGAGACACTGACACCTGAAATCAAGGGGGTTTTGAAATGCTATCATAAAAAATAAAGTGATAGTAGCAGATAAAGCAAAGGCATTTCAAATTGATTGATATTTCTACTTTTTTGGTAAAAGAACCTGTGTTTGGCAAGTTTGGTTGTGATGAGATGAGAGAATTTGCTGCTCTAATATTAACAAGGTGTTTTACCAAAAAGCAACTGTAAGCAGGGCTCCCATGGAAATGTGCTCTTACACATGGAAGTCAGAACAGTTCTATTTAAAGGACATATTTACTATCACTGTGAAATATGTAGCACATCTTTAATGTGTGCTTCACTGTCACAGAATTCATCAAAAGTGGTGATGATGTTTTGGTTTGAAGTTTATGCTACACTTTTCAAAGCACAGACACCTGCAACTTTCTTAGTTAAAATCCTATAATTAAGGCAACCAAAATATTTAAACTACTCCATCTGTCTTAGCTTAAAACAAACAAAAAAAATATTTCCTTACTCTAAATGTAAGTAATTTGATTTATCATAAAATGGTGTGAGTTCAACTCTCCAACCAAACATATTGCATCAGAAACAATGTAATAGAATTAGCTATTACAGGAGATCTCAAGAACTATTTCAAGCTCTACTTTGTTTCTTAAGTATTTTCTTTAACTGAACATTTGTTCTAACTTCTGTTACTCTGAAGTAGACAGGAGAAAGAGGGAGGAAAGAGACCATCTCAAAAGAAAAACTTCCAGAGATTCCTGGTGGTTTCCAACTTCCTCCTCAAGGAGCTGATTCAGAAACTGGAAGAGCTGTTTTGCTACATAAGAGCCCAAGTGTGCAACCCTGAGCCAGAAAAGGATTAGAAAAATAAATCCTTTATTATAATACTAATATTTTACTTGCTTCTTTCTGGATTTTTTTTTTTTCATGCAAATTAGTGAAAAGTTTTCTCTTGATATCTAAAAGCAGGTGAGTTACATAAGGAGACATTTCCACATTTGTTGGAAAGTGACTTCCAAATCTAACTAGTAAATTAAAAAGCTCAGCCTTTTTCATTCAGGAACTGCAGGGTATCACTAGAGCAAGGAGTGAAACATCAATCATTACTTACACTTATGAAGGAATGCCAAGCTTAGCACAGAGGAGTCTCCTCAGCCTTTCAATTTATTTATATTTTTGCAGTGGAATGGTCAAACTTTCCTGATTTCACTGGCAGAGAAGTTATAGCAAGCTGAATGTGAGGATGACTGCAAAGGGAACTCACCCAGGTTAGCTTATCCAGAGGTCACAATTATCAGACTTGGAAATTTGATAGAAATTACAAGTACAACTCTGTAGAGATGATTTTTACCTTGAAGCACAAAAAAAAAAGGGCAGAGTTTGGAAATTATTCTCTGTGTTTCAACCAGAATATTAATCCTATCACTACTTAACATCACTGTGATTGACTCCACATTCAGGCCCTACCCAGGAAAGATCCCTGGGGAGCTGGGGGGAAAGAAACATTCAGTGCAGTGGCACCTAATCACTGGAGGAGATAGCTGAGTGTTACTGCAAAATAAACAATATTAATCACTGCTATGCAAAAAATGCTGTGCAGTTTATTTCTGAAAATATGACCAGTGCTGTTAAAAGGTTATCTTTTGCATTCAATGAAATGCTGTCTGTCTCTCTAGCCTTTAGAACTCAACCTTTAGCAAGAAAATCAGCCAACTGCACAGTTAAAATTTTCTCTAATTTGCTCCCAAATCACCATATGCATCCCCAAATCAACAAGTGGGTTCCTGGGATATGACATAAAAAAGCCTCTTTTTTTTAAAAAAAAGTATTTTTTTCTTAAATTGTCTTTGTTTTCCTCATGACTGCCAGAGGAATACAGTACATCTGCTTTAAACCACAGTGATCTTCCATAGTGGTCCAGTCCCTGTTTTAATTTTTACTCACAACATGGGGAGAATAAAATATACCTCTGTAAGCATTCCTCCTTCCCATCCAGCACTTTTGCAGAAAGAAGACAGGTAATAAAATCTTTAGAAAGATTTTATTACCTGTCACATGCTGCTACGTAAATTCTCACATGCTGCTACGTAAATTCTATTACGTAGCAGCATGTGAGAATAATATCTTGGATGTTTATCCACACAGTTACACCTTTTTGGTTGTTGAACCAGGTCTAGGAGGCAGGGCTTTGACAGCTATTTTTTGGCTACTTCTCAAAACTAGTATTAGATTAAAAGTTCTAGATGCATTGCTAATGAAATCTACTACAAACATTGTATATAGACATGGTTTAACTTGGAGAAAGCCATGAGAACTGGAGCAAAATAAAATTTCTATGCATGAAACACCACTTATCATTCAGTTGTCATCGGCTGTGTAAAAATAGAGTGACAAACAGTGCTGGGGACACACAGTGTGTGATTAGCACAGACAGGTCTTTCCCAGACTTCACCACTGCTAAAATAAAACAGTATGCCACAAGTAGCATTTCTGAAGGAACATAAACATTTACACCAATGTTCTGCATCTGACCCAGTGTTCTAAGCAGCATGAACATCCTGAAAAATGCTGAGGAAACCTTTCCTTGGGCTCTCCCAAACATTCAGCTAAACTTCAGGCTGCAAATAGGTTAAACTGAAAATTCAATCACTTCCAGTGGTGAAGATGTTAGAAGTATTCTACATCCCACTACAGTGTATTTACTTCAGCACATAGGGAAGCAAAAAAGGATTAGTTTTGTAAAGACATTTTCTGCAGGGGAACTGACAGGTATTATGGGCATGTTGGGTTTCTACCTCTGGCTAGATCTAGTCTAGATTTGTGGGCTAAAGGATGCTAGGATGCATCTTCCTGTTTAACTCCAGGAAACAAATCCATTTGCATGCTCAGAAATTGCTGTAATGATATCATATCTTTAAAGAATTACCATGCTTAAGCACCTACTCATTAATAGCTGATTTTTTAATCTGTTAACATCTGTGTCCACTGATTGTGTTACTGTTATTGTAAGATTAGGTTACAGCTAATGCAGTGGCCAGTAAGGTTTAAATTCACTCACTTTGTGGGACAGGTAAGCAAAGCTGCAATAAGGGAGTGAAATGCCAGATAGAAATTATATTCTTCCTCCTAGACTTTCATGTGTCCCTGAAATGGCAGGAAGATGCACCACAGTCTCAAAAGTACATTTATTTTCTGCTGAGTGCTGACAACCCACTTCTCCAAGTAAGGTCAGCAGCAGAAGCAAGCCAAGGATGGAGTCCACTTCCCAGCAGGAACATCATGCCTGCAGCACAGATCTTTATGCAGCAGGAACTAAAGGATTGTATTTAACCCATTAGACTTTGCTGCACCTGGGAGCAAGCAGAAAATTGGCAAGGAAGGATAAAAAAAGCCTAGGAAACTATTGCATGTAAAAAACCAGGAATCTGTTCCACAATCACTAAATTAGCCCAGGTAAACTTTTTAATTATTGGGTGAACTGAGAATAAAATCTATGATTTTCATGAAGTGAGTACTTGCCAGCTGTAAATGGTGGAGAACAGCTAACTTCTGAACAAGGAGTGAGACAAAGCCAGAGTAAATTGAAATATCAAGATCAGTGTGCCAGCTGACTTGCTTTAGTTATCATCCCAAGTGACAAGGACAGCGAGGGGGGAAAATCCTCCTCATCATAATCCAGTCTTTATTGAAACAGCCAGTCCCAGCATGCCATTGTCCCCAACCTCATGATACTCATTCCCAACAAAAGGACCATGAAATTACAGAAAGGGGTTTGCAGCTCTTCAGGAGCAGGTAACAGAAAAGATAAACCTACAAGCCTTTTATCTGCAAAAGCTTATATTTTAATCTGGTCCAGGCCACAAGAGAGAGTGATTTCAGTCAAGTGTTCTTTACCAATGAGGTGCCACACAGCTCAAGTGAAAGGGCAGAAATTAAAAACTACCACTTTTTTTTTTTTTTTTTCTTTACAGAATAACCAAAATGTATTTACCAAGTTATCTGGGAACACTCACATAGTGCCATTTATTTTTTTATCCTACTCTGATATTCTGATATTTTCAGATCCAGAGATACCTTTGGTGCCTGCTGATTTACCAGTGAAGGTGTGCTCTGCCATGAGGCATTTTGTACCTCCTGCAACCCCTACTGAAAGTCTACATCAATTTTTCCTTGCCTGCTGTCATTTAGTGAAAGCTGCTAATAGAGGTAAGAATCTCTCTGAGCAGTTTCTCAGAAGTTTACATAACAGTGGAAAGGGTGATAACAGGAGACACTTTTTTAAAAAAACCTCTGTAAAGTTCTGTGATAAATAAATTAATATTTTAATTAACAAATGGAGTCAAACAGCAAAAGAAGTTGTTTTTTTTTTTCCCTGCATTCTGACTCTAAACCAAAATGAATACTAATGTAATAATGCTACATCAAACACTGTAATGAATTTACACTGGTGAAGTCTTGGCTGTTTGATGACAGCACTCCCCCAGTGAATAAGTGCACAGTGCATTGTCCCCTCTAGAGCTCAACTTCAAAGCCCTGGAAAATCTCCTTTGAGTTTTGAACCTTCCAGATCAAAGCCTTGGAGTTCATTTATACTTTTAGGCTCAGATGAAGGCAGGCAGTAAGACAGCCGTGATTTAGAGGATAAATCACTTCAGAACAATGTCTATGAGCATTCTCTATGGCATTACACTTGAAATTAGATTTAGAAAATGATACCACACAGACACAACTGCAGTTTCAGGAAAACTGAGGCAAAAAAAAAAACAACATTATTTTTTTAACTTTCCCAGTGGAATTTACCTTTTGATTTTTCAAGCTTGTTTACAAAATAATCCCCCCACATAGGTCTTGACTGCTCACATCCATGACAATTTATACATAGGCTGGGATTTAACCTATATGTTCACTGCATAAGAGAAAAATAAAGATTTCAGTGTCTAAAAAAACCCCAGACAGATATCTGAAAAAATAAAGCCTCCTCTCATCAGACAAACAAATGCTCTCTGGATCAAGCATGTGGTTTGATCTGCATGCAGGCTACATCAAAGCCTGCCTCTCCAACCCTGCTGCATATGAATGGTTGAAAAGGACAAAACCAACCCCTACAGCAACCCTGCTCAGACTGAACAGTGAAATCATGAGTTCAGACTCATCACCTATCTTTAGGTGTCCTAATAATTCAGAGGCTCCTTGGGTGTGCTTAAGCATAGGAAAGCAAGAATCAGCCCAGCAGAGTACACAGACTCCAAAGTACTCCCCTGGCTGATGCAAAGGAGTGGTTTGAGGACTTGGCTACTTCTCTTGCCTGATTGCATCAAGACTGAAGCCCAGCTTGGACCTTGGAAGATCCCCTGGAAGTGGCTCAGTGCTGGGAAGTGTGAGCAGAGCTGAGCAGTGCAGCCCCAGCACATCTTCCGCTGCTGCCCCTCTGCTCTTGCAATGCTCGAGGTCCCTGGGCATCCTCAGAAGGTGAATTATGCAGGGACTTGTCTAATCCTTGAGACACCAATTCTATTTCACACCTAGAGGTGCTTTTCTTTTATAAGCACACCCTGAGCAGTGGGGAAGAGCAAATCTCCAGTCTCAGGAGTGGAATGGGACTTCATTTTACAGAAGACAAACCTTTCTTAAAGGCCTACTTTTTTAAAAATGGTTTTTTCTAACTGTAAACAGATTTACAAAATCAGCGAATAAGAATTTTACTTCTCTACATCTCCCTTTAGATTGTTTGTAAACCATCTGCACAGAGCTGAAAATTTTCAAGCGGAAACTTTTAAGATCTAAACAACCAATAGTCACAAGGTTTTCTGAGTTTGGACAAGGGTTTGTTTGGAGTCATTTACAATTTGCTTAGAGTACATCTGTGAAAAGACTCTCTGGGACAGCCTTGAGGGAACTCTGGGGAGATAACCCAACAAATACCATTATATCATGACATTTTACATAGTGGTTTTAACTAATGAAACTTCAAGCTTATAAAATTATTTAATTATATTAATAATTAAAAGCATTAATATCTTTTTGTTTCTTCTTACTGTCAGTAAGGTCAAATACAACCAGCTGATTTTCACCTTAAGCAATAAGGAAAAAATGCTCTGGGTATAAGAGTCATTGTGTTTGTACAAGTTCTGACCAACTGCTTAATGTAGAGAAATGCTGCTGTACTCAGAAAAAAAAACCCAAATCATATTTCTGGTTTGCTTCCTGTCAAATTAAAAAAAAATACAAACCAAAAAACAAAGGAAAAAAAATAATAAAAAACAAACAAACAAACAAACAAAACCCAAAAAACCCCAACCAAACAAAAAAACCCAAAAAACCCAAAAACCAAAGGATGCCAAAGGATGTCTGAATGGAAAAAACATTATTTTCCTTACTGGTCCCCTATTAAGCACTGCAAGCTGTTGGACAAAAATAGTGCACACAATTTGCCTCCATGCAAACAAGACAAGGACTTAGAGAGATGTCACTTTTTGATATCACTTTGATGTCACTTTCTGTGACCAACAGAAACCCTTGAAAATGCTGATGCTGTTGAACTGGGCAGTTTGGGGCAATTTTTGCCCTATATTTGAATTGTATGAGTTACCCTAAGCAAAGAGCCTACCCTTCCCTTTAGGAAGCTGCCTTGGGAAGTCTCTTCATCCCAAGTGCTGTAGTTGTACCCCATAGAAATGAACTCCTTCCCATATCCTGCTCAGAGTGGGATTTTAGGAATGTTGACTGAAT
This sequence comes from Euphonia xanthogaster, assembly GCA_034509185.1. Lineage (NCBI taxonomy): Eukaryota > Metazoa > Chordata > Aves > Passeriformes > Fringillidae > Euphonia > Euphonia xanthogaster. The sequence goes on along the minus strand of JAYDZK010000056.1, from coordinate 62,884,738 downwards.
GCACATAGATGTAAGCAGAGTTAGGCCATCCTTAACTCGGGGGTACCAATCTGAGTCCTACCAACAGCTGGTGTCAAATACTGGGACAAGAGGCTGTTTTCTTGGAGGGAATCAAACAGTGACAATCTGTGATAAGTGGTCTCTTGACCTACTTGTTCTCTAATTAAGCAGGAGCACTTTGAGCAGAGTCTACCTGGCTCATCAGTCTTTGTACAGCTCTGACTTTATCTGGGGTTTTTCTTTTTTTCTTGCTCCTGTTGCTTTCTGAGGTTTAACTTTTGGATGCAGGAATCCTGCCAGGATGCAGAAGGATTTATAAAACAAATGCAGCACATAAAGCACAGTCCCCAGAAAGACTGGATAGCTTGGGTAGCCTCTGGAAAATGGCTTTTGCATATTTCTGCTTCACTCTCCAAGGACTCCCATTTTTAGAACACACTGAAACCAACCAGCCAAGAGATTCCAGAGGACCAGCTCTGGTTAGCACTAAATATTTCAACTTTTAGCTAAATCATCCAGATTTGCAGCTTAACTAAAGGAACACAGAGTCAGTAACACAGAGATGGGGAATCTAAGAAGTAGCACTGATCCAGGAACATCTAAAAATTAAACAACCTCAACAAAGCAAACACAAAACACAACTTCCCTGTTGTCTTTTATTTTCACACTTATAATGCCTGTGCAGGGGAACAACTTCTGCTGAACAGCACTGAAGCAAAAGCCAAATCAGCTTGGTAAAACCCTGAATTTGTTCAACCTTCCATAATTAAACAACCTGGAATTTGAAACTGCTTAGAAGAATCCTGCTCCTCACCAACACAGAATAAGAAGAGAGGAAAGGGGAAGAAAAGGAAAGTGAGCCATCTCCACAGCTGCCTACTTGGGTTTCCTTAGAGGGAAGCTACACATCCAGGCCTGTATGCCTGCCTGCAAATAATGCTACTTAGAATATGTTTCTACCAAATGTTTAGATCTTAACCAATTGCTCTCAATTAAAATTGTGGGTTAATTATTTATATATGTTACTTTGAAGTCATCTAAACATGGGTAGCAAAATCTGTACATTATCTATGAGGTCAGAATTCCACAAATTACAAAAAAGGAGGAAGATTTATGCACATTTGATTAGTAAATTCTGTGGCACACTCAGGCAAACTTTTCCTAAAATTTGATGGGGAAGGACCATTGACAGACCAATTGCCAAATGTTTATTTACAGGGAAATAAAACTAAAAAAACAAAACAAAAACAAAAACAAAACCCAAAACAACAACAAAGAAATGACCAACCCACAAAAAACCTTCTATGAAATATGGTTTGAGGGCAAAAAAAGCTACTACCTGATTATAAAAACATGACATGTACATTAATCTGTAGTTAATTCAGAGTAAGTGGCAGTGAAGGTACATTGAAATTGCAGCTATGCAGAGGCTTTTACTGCTGAGTGTCATGGGAGAGCAAAATAATGCTACAAATTCAGCACAAACTACAGCCCAAGAGTAATTTTTAACTTTCATAATGATAAACAATTACTCAAAAGTTTACCAGAAACCTCAGAATGTTTTGCTGTCTAAAGTCAGGGGGTTTAATCAAGTGTTAAACCAGTATTGCATTTGTTGATAGTTTATCTACTAGAAATGGTGAAGGCCAAAGCATTTCCATAGAGACAGAGAGCTTGAGGTTGTAAAGAGAAAATATCCGAAACAGACAAAATTCCACCTGCTGAAAGGCAACATAAAAACAGCAACAGATGAGTTACTGTGCACAGGACTTTTTCAGGACTCAGATTTTGAGACAACATTTGATGGCATTGTTTGGGTGTAAAATGGTGAAAGAATAGATCAAAAAAGAAACGGAAAAGAAAATGTTGAAATCCTTACGCAGTTTTTTAGACATTTGGCCTTTCACATGTAAAGAAATATAAAATAGTGCTTTTCTTTTTTTTTTTTTAAGCATTGAAAAATTAGACTAGTCTCACGTCTGATGGTGAATTCAAAAATACCAACCCAAAAGTTCTGGGGCAAAATATTATGAATTGTTTGTAGGTCCAAAACTAAAAGATGAAACCAGAAATGAGAATAATGTTACACTGCCCTCCTGAGAAGTTCATGAGTAGGCCAGTGATAAAATGCCTATTTATTGGTTACAAAGTAGATGGTGGTTTTGGGTGAGGAAATGGGATTATGATTTTAAAACTGACTCTGTGACTACAGAGCAACTGGCCACATTCCTGAAGGATTCCAGGGAGATTTTTGCATCTGTACACTCTGCCCTGCTTTGGTTACCATCTTCTCAAAGCATCTGTCACTGCCCACAGATGGACACAGAGGCTGGACAGCCCTGTAGCTTCTACCAGCACTGCCTCTGTTCTGTTCCCCAGGTTGTTGCCCTGCATTATTCCCCTTTGCAGGAGCTCACACATCTCCCTGGGGGCACAGATTTCACTGGCACACCTTCCTGGGCTGGGTTTTGCTCTCCCTTCTGCACACACCTTGTTCCACAGGACAAAGCTGGCAGTGCTACGCTACTAAAAGATGTTGACACCTGGCACACGTGTGCTGTTCTTCCTGGGATTAACATTAAGGTGACAAAATCTGTATAATGACATTATTGTACACACAGCACCACTTTATAAGTATTTTCCAGCTGGCAAAGGCAGTCAGGTGTGATGTGACCTGTTTGTGTGTAAGCACTGGAGCTGCTCGAGACACGACTCCACATCTGAAATGTTTGCACAGGGCTTCAGGCAGGAGAAAAGATTGATGGGGGCTTGCACCCCTCAGAAACAGCAGCCAGGAGCCAGGTGGGATGCCTTGGTGTCTCAAATGACAGCAGATACACTGAGGTAACCAAATCCCACCCTGAATGAGTCAAGTGCAGAAGTTCAACATGCAGGGAGATTTCTTGTGCAACTACTCCATACACAGTCAGGAAACTGCAGCCAGGCAATTAATTAAAGAATGCATTCCTAACTGCTACCAATTTGAAATAAGCAGCAAACTGACACAAACAGTGTTTTTATCAGTCTTTCCAAGGAATCACTTTGCCAGAAAAATGGATGTCTTTTTTATTTTTGCTAGGATACTTCATATTTCCTTAAATATGTCCCTACAGATTCGAAACTATTTAATGCATTATGAAGCACGTAAAAAGAAAAAATCTGCTACTCAATTACCAACCAGCTCTAATCATTGTGCTTATATGTGTAGGGACTGAATTGATATCAAAAAGACAATTATCAATCTGGCCTCTCCTGGTCTCCAAACACAAGCCTCTTCAAGTATGGGTCTTTAATGTGGTCTTTGTAATGAATATGACTTATCTTTATGGCATCAATAGTGTTCTATTTACTTCATGGACAAGTTAAGTCATGACCCTGTCTGCTTCAGACTGTCAGCGGGAATGAGACCTGAAATATTAAATATCAAGAAGTACAGCTCTGTGCATAAAAATCCTCCTTGAACGGTAAAGATAAAACCCAGACTGCAGAGCTGCTGAGATCAGCTGCTGGTGAGTCATCCCCACATAGTCAGGCCTTTTTTATTTTACGATTTGGTCATGTACAGACAACATGAGAGAGAAAATATCAATATAGGACTGTGACAATTCAAGTACTCTATGTATCTTGCGAATGAAACCTTTTAAAATGTGACATGAATGCATATACACTGGTGTGTGTAAACACCTACAGTTGTTTTTATTGTTGAATCCTGTCTTGGGACACAACCCTTAGCATGGGCCTTTGAAAACCATGTAAACATTTTTCCTATTTCAAGTCTGTAATTTGCTTTACATACTGTCACTATCCTTACTTGCTCTGGGTGTCCATGGTGCAGGATATTCAAAAACTCTGGACACATGGCTGCTACAGACAGCCTGAGAGGTGTCTGTGGAGCCAGCCTGGATGCACTCACTGATTCCTGGAACCCCATGACAGCCACAAGTGGGAAAAGAGTTCCCTCTCTGCTAGGGCTGTGCTTGTATCACAGAATCACCTGGAGCATTATCAGTTACTTGCACAGCAGAAGAGGCAAATTTTCCTCCCATTATCAAGAAAAGGGGAAAATGCAGCATAAAATATCTGCAGAGGATGGGTTTGGATTGCAGGAACATTTACTACCAGAGTTACATTCCAAGAGGTTTTCACAGTCAAACTGCTTCACCTTTGCAACACAGCCACCACACAGGTTTGTATAAAAGATTTCTTTTTCGTGTTAGTACACATTTCCATTTGTCTATAAGCAGGAACAGAGGCAGAGACAGTAGACAGCTGAAAGGCCAGCCCCAAAGGCTGCATTTGTCTGCCTCCCCCAGGAGGCTGGTGTCACACACACACAAGTGTGCAAACAAGTAAAGAAAATAAATTCACGTCTGACTGCAAAATGTTCCCATAAATTTCCCATGCAGCAGCACTTCTGTGATTAATCCTGACACAAAGCACAACATTTAGCAGCCTAAACCCATACATATCTGCAAACAGCAGGACTGATGAAACAATGTCTTTGTTTAGAGCTGCCCCTGTGCTGATTATCTGCACTCTAACGAGGGCTCCATCTTACACTGGAAGCCTTTTCCTCTGTGGAGAGAGATTCCTTGGAGTGTCCCTCCACTACCTGACTGCCAGTACTCATTATACCTTGAGGAATTTAATAAATTTCAGACTTCTGCTCTAGAAAATGAGACTGAACTCAGCCAGGGGGCTCAAAAGTTATTGGTGAAGACAAAGGGAGAGAGAGGGGGAGGAAGGGAGGAGAGTGCCAAAACCAGAGACACGGGATGATCTCACAACCCTCCTCTCCTTGGGAAGCCATGAAAATGTGCTCGGCCCAGCTCAACCACGGCACGTGAGAGCTGAGTTACAGTAATGCCTTTTTCTCATGCCTTCACATGCCACAGATATGGAACATTCATTTAAGCAGTAACTTATTACAGCTTCTGGAAAAACGATGAAGTAACTGTTAGGTACCAGAATACACAGACAAGGGCTGCAGAGGACAAACCCACAAACTCTCACCTTGCAGTCCATCACTGTCAGCACAACCAACACAAATGGAAACCAACTCTGCTTTCTTAAATGCACAGGATCAATGGAATGGAGAGTGACCCTTGCAAAGAAGAAGATCAAAGGGTGAAAAAGCATAGAAAAGGCCAGTGTGCCTGCACAAACTGTTTTCATCAAACCCCTGTAATGTAGACACACCAAAACAGATTTTTCCTGAGATGTATGACTAGGGATTATGACCTTTCAAAAACTCCACAATCCTCTGGTTGGAGATCAAATTAGTATCATCATCATCATCAACATCATCATCAATAATCATCATCATCATCATTATTCTCATTATTTCCCATTTCAACTACACTACAACTTAAAATATGCTATGTATGTGCTTTTGTATGTATGCATCATATGAAAAAATATTTTCTTTAGCCAGAAAAGCAAACATGAACAGGCTTAAGTTTGGAGAAAACACTTCTTCCACATAGCAATACAAATGGATAGTTTCAACCTAAATGAACACATTTTGCAGAACTATAAACATTTTAAAAAATGAAAAGGAGAATGCTTCTTCACTATAGGTATTGTTCCATACATCATCTCTAATCATGCAGGCACAGTCAAGGGCAGATTCTCAAAAAAGCTGACAAACAACAAAAAGAAACTCAAGACACATATCTGGAGTTGGAAAAAGTTAAATCTTACACTTCCATGCCAAGTGAACAGAAAAGAACAGATTTCATAGTGGTGAATGCTGATCATATCTGAAAATCTGGCTGAAATAAATAGATGAGAGAAAAAAGTGAGAAAGCCAAGATACCTCTATTTTCCTCAAGCCAGGTTTTGAAGCCTAAATTTAAGAGAATAAAAGGGACAGTTTTGATTATTATATGGGAATGTTGAGATACTGCAGACAGTTGTCAGGCAATCTTAGGCCACACATCAATACTAGAGTTGAGTTTGGTTTTAAATATTCGAATGCACAAACTTATGTACCTTTAAATATTTTATCAAATGAACAATTTACATTTCCAAGCATAACAATGTCAAAATTTTAGAAACATTATACCTAAGAAAGAAGGGAATTTTTCCTACACAGTAGCTGCTGCCTTTCATCCTTCAAATAAAATTCAACTATTATTGCCATTTCTAGAGTTTAAGAAAGCACATTACAATACATATCCCTTGGAGTAGCTTTCATTCTCCTAAAAACAACAAAAACCACCCTCCAATATAAACAAACCTTTAGACACCGTTCACTTGAAGGTGCAATCATTTGGTTTGTAATTTTAGTAATTTAACTACAGTACAGGAGGTTTTACAGAGTCATGGGGCACAAATTGAAGCAGAGCAGCTCAAAGTACCAATTATTCCTTTGGTGTCTGAGCGCCCTCTGCATCTTTTGAGGTGCACATTGATTTAAAGGTCTGCTTTAAACAGATTCCCAACTCCCTTTTTTCTCTTGCCAATCACTCCCAGGCATGACTTTTCTTTCTCTGTTTTGAGGAGTAGTGGAAAGTGGGGAATCATCATCTTGCTTTACATGGAAATTACAAAGGTCAGTCACAGTCAGGGCATGGGGCAAGAGACTTGAAGGAGGAGTTTCAATTTTCTCCTTAGCCAAAGACCTGACACCTGCAAAGTGACCTGGTGGGGGTTTGTGGCACTGTTAGAGGGCAAAGGCTGAATTTCACCCTCAAACTCCCACACTGAATGTCCAAGTCTCCACCTGGGCAGGACAGAGCTACAGGACAGACAGAGCTTTCACCTAAACACGCAAACAGAAGCTGGCTGTGCACTGAAGTTGCTGGCTGTTTTTCACTCCCACAGCATTTTTCAAATCCAACTGTGTGATAGAACAACTACAAGCTGGTAGGAGACAGAAGGTTTGGCAATTTTATCTTTTTGCACGACAATTATCTACACTGAGTCACCTGCTACATTAGAAATGGTTAGAACAGCTGAAAAGTACCTGCAATATATATTGCTTATAAAATATTTCAGCAATCAAAATAAAGTGTTCATACAAGAATTAGGGGGAGGGGTTTGTGCTGCCTGAACTGCCCTACTCCAGGCCTGCTTCTGCTAAAGGGGATTGCAGCAACTGCAGTTGCAGAAGCATTGGCACACAGACAGGGATGAAAGATCATCTGCCAGAGAACACAGCAAATCCAACAGGAAGAGGCTCAGGTTTGAGCTGGCCTTAAAGGGACACTGATAATGTGAGGCTTTGAGCATGCAGGGCTTCCCCAAAGGTCAAGGAAAAAGAAATATGAAGGTGTTGGGAGCACAGAGAAAACTTCTGTGGCCAGTAGAACAACTGGACAGCTGAGCTCATACTGAGATATGGCTCACTGAACTCTACTTTACACCAATTTTTAACTACATCCTTTACTCCAGGATGTGCAGCCTCCAGCTCCAGAGACTGAGGAAAATTAAGTTTCTGTGAGCTGTGTAGGATGATGCTTTTTCTACTCTGAGGTGTATCCATAGCATATATCTACTGCCTATCCTCCCCCATCATCACCTCTGGGACAGAGCTTCCAAAATCACATTTTTCAGGGGTTTTGTGAGAAACCCTCATGAGCTGAAAACAAAAATCCCTAAATGGCAGGTTCCCAGCAGCTGTGATATGGGAAGTTTCTCAGCCTTGGGAAGAATTCTCTGATAAAAGATGAGGATGGGACCCCTTTAATACCATACCTGCTTTGTCATTTACTGAGTATTCAGTGGGAGACTCAGGTTTAGCTGCATGCCCTGCTGACTATGGTGGAGAAACTTGCAACTCAGTTTCCCACATTCATACAGAATAAAAAAAAGAAATCCCACATTTTTCTAGCCAACAGCCTGACTGCACCTTCTCCAGGGTTCCAGAGTTATATTTTTTTAATCAGTATTAAAAGCCAAGATACATGAAAGATTCACTCTTTCCTGCCTGCCAATCACCTGGCAGGGACATACCAGCACCATCATTAACTGAACAACACAATGTTACATCTTTTGCACTGACTATGTGAAAAATAAGAATCTTTGAGTAAACCTTGAAATAACCATCACATCACAACATTTATGTAAAGTCATGGGGCAACTAGAGAACTGGGTGAAAAAATGCACATGGCAGGTTATTATTAAATTATTTACAGTGTAATTACAGCAGCTCAGGTGCACAGCAGAAATCTTATCCAGCTTTTGCCCTTCCAGACTGGCTTTGGACACTTCCTTCAGCAGCAGCGAGTGCTCTGCAGCTGTTGAGCTGCTGGTGGATCTGGGTCACAGCCCTGCTGAGGAAGCAGAGCAGGGCTTGGATTCAGATCAAGTCCTGCTGCAAACTGGGGCACACTCTTGGGAAAGGGGACTGGCTGGAACAGCCACAATTAAAACCCTTACACTGAGCTGCTTAGACCAGTGAGGAGTTAAAGTCCTGATGCTGCTGTGCCCCACTGGACAAAAGCACCTCAGTTCTCCCCATCTTCCCTCCCTCCTGTCCTGTATCTCTCTTTTGATGTGGTGGGCCTTATTTTGAACCTCATTATGAGCTCTTTGAAGCAAGAACCATGCTTTCCTATAGGTTCGTAAAGCACAGAGTACAGCTGAACTGGCAGGGATGTTTCCAATAACAGCTCAGTCATTTAGATAATGCTCTCTCAGAATGACTGAGAGCGATGCCAGCCATGTGTTGAGCAATGCTCTCTCTCTACCAGTAAATAAGGAACCCAGAGGTTGCATGAAGTCAACTGCTCAGAAAGCCCACAACAATCAAACTTGGTTTGTTGGCTCCAAGGAGGCAAAGATCTGACATCTGCACTATTAATATTGAAAACCAGCCTCCCCCTGTTTTATCTTAGAGTGCCTGTGGTCCACTTGTGTTGCCACATATCAGAAGGGCAATAAACAGCACAGCTTAGTGATTTTATTACTGCAGTATGTTATGGTGGGAGTTAACAAATAGGTAATAAGATAGGCTTCCAGTTGTAGTTTTTAGGGTACTGTTACATGCAACTCAGAGCAATGGTGACCCAAGAAACATTACTAAACACATTTTCACTTTTTATTGTTGTGCTTACAGGGAGATTTATGTAGGCTTTTTACAAACCTAAAATGGTTGTGATAATTTATGGCCACAAGATATTGCTTTTAGAAAAATTTTGAGACTTCTAGGTACAGACTGCCAAAAACTATAAAATCTAGCTCTGAAGCCTTGAAGAAAAGAGCAATAGGCTATTCAGTTTGTGTGTTAAACCACATCTGTGTGCAACATACAGTAGAGTACTTTAAGGCTAAATTATTCCAAGATGAACAACCTGCACCAAAAAAAAAAAACAAAACCAAACAATCCCCCCCACCCCAAAAAATCCCAACTAAAACATTCCTTTCCAAACTTCTGCATCTCGTGCTTTATGCCACATTGCAAGGAATCTGTTTCAGATCCATCAAGATAGTGATTTAATAAATCCACTCTTTGGAAAACCTCCTTATTGGACACCCAAACTCCAAAATGCCTGACCTTCAGCAAGTATTATGGCAAAGCAATAGCCTCTCCCAATTTTAAGGCAACAACTCTGTTTGTGTCCTGAACCACACTTCCACCACACAAGAAAATCAGTCTCACAATGGGTAGCTGAGGCCTGGGAACTGATACAACACTTCAGTGAACCCTAAGTGAACTAGATTGGCAGGACTTTTTAATGAAAACATTCTTTAAAACATTAAAATAATGTGTAAAAGCTGCATTTTAATTTTGATCCTCCTAAACAACACCAGCAAAAGGCCAATAAAGATTTATGGCTTCACAACAAAATAAAGTGGATGGATGTCATCTTGTCCTGCTACTTGCAGAGACCAGGAGGGAGGTCAATGAGAGAGTATTTATTATTCTATTCTGTACTAAGAAAAACAAATAAAATCACAGTGAATCAGATGAACTATTTATAAATTACAACATGTAATAAGGGATGGCAGACATTACAGAGAAAAAAAAAATCCCCTAATTTATTTTTACTCTGGTGGTCAGCAGAGCAGGGACAGTGGAAAACAGAGCGTAGCAAAGTGTGGCATTCCAACCTCATTCCTACCTTAATAGGCTTGGTGGGGCCCCCTGTTTGCAACTGGCAAAACTCCAGAAATTACCCCACAATATCTGTCTTAGCAGGCTCAGCAGGAGACCCTGCAAACAGCCCTCACCCAATGAAAGCCTTAATTTCAGCTGTCCCTGCCAGAACTGGGATATTTTCAGCATACAACCCAGGAGCACACCAGCTAAGCAACCAGCAGCTCTCCAGACAAGACACAATTATGAAACTCTTCCACTTTTTATTGCAGAAATGCATCTTTTTCCCTTAGAAAAGGGAAATTATTTATTTAACAGGGTGGGTGATTGTATGCGTGTACACGAAGTGTTTGCTCATGCAGAGCTCTCCCTTCTAAAAGTTTTAGAATTAGTAAATTAACAAAAAACCTGCTGGATAAGCTGTTTTTTAAATGAACCTACAAAAAGCAGGCTTGACAAGAATTTTAAAAAATTCCAAAACAACATAAATAGATGTATCAATAGTTACCTTTCCCAAAGTTGTCAAATATTATGAATGCTTAGTTTGAGAATAAGGTGATGTGACATCACTTATTTGTGACAGGACCAAATTCCAGGGAGAAAAATTTAATTATTGCTTCTGGATACCAGTTAGAAGTGGAGATTAGAGCTTTTTTGGTCATATAGGGCAGGTGATCCACTATAAAACCACTGTGTTTACTCTTTTTACACAGCTTTCAGCCACCAAAAAAATCCTTCTTAACCTTCATGGCTTTCAATTTTCAATCTGGCAGATTGGCTATTCTAAAAATTGGTAAAATGTTAAAAATCAAAACAGAGAATGTGACCTTTCAAACTATAACAGACATGAAGAACCTTACTGTCTACCACAATGCTTCAGCAAAACATCCTGATGCTAGAACATAAAAAGAAGTTGTTGTCACTCATAAACTCTAAGTTCATTCCTAGAAATCAAGATTTCCTTGACTGGAATACAGTGTAAATGAAAAGAGAAGAGAAAAAGGCTGAGTGATCCATACAGACTCTCAGAATTACTGACACAATAAAAGAAAAAAAACCCCATAGATCATTATCCTTACTAAATATTCATTATCATCAAATATTCATTATTACTTAATTCAGATAAGTTGCTGAAGTGCCTGTATTTTGAAAGGGTAGAAAAAGACATAAAGTCTTCCCAGGAGGGAATAAAGCAGAGAGCTGTTACATATGAATAAACAAAAAGTTAAGTATGCTCATGAGATTGTGTATGTAATTATTTGATGGTTAGTTAATTAAATTAAAAACCAGCTTTAATTCTGTATAGAAGCAGAGTTCTATATATTAAACACTTATATAAACTGCAACCAATTTAATTTCAAACTTTTGGATTTACTGAGCCTGCTCTTTGTATCCCTTAGAAATTCAAATGCAAGAAGCACATTTGAACATATGTTCTTGCTGATCTAAAGTGAAACAAACTGTAAGATCCTTGTTTGACAACTCTCTGAGGAAGCAGCTGAAGCTTTAGATATCATTTTACTCCTAGACATGACCACTTTGAAACTGGCCAGGCTCCACCAGGTGTGAGCAGCAACGAAAGGACAAAATTGATACATCAACATCAACGACTAACACAGTGTTGTTTTGGCTGTTGAACTCCATGGGTGCAGAAACTCCTTCCTCTGGGAAGTCGACAGGAGAAGTCTGGCATGTGGATAATCCAATCCAATCCAATCCAATCCAATCCAATCCAATCCAATCCAATCCAATCCAATCCAATCCAATCCAACCCCAGGCCATGCCAGGCCCCCAGCAGCAGTGACGTGGGCGCTGTGTCCAGCCTGGTTTTGCTCAATGCCAACAGGCTGGCTCAGCTCTGCTTTCCCTGATTGTGTTTTATCAGTAAAACCCCTGTGAACAAGGCTCTTCTGTAAGCACAGAAAAGTCAACCCCTGGCACAGCGACAGCAGCAGAGAAAATATGAAATAAAGCAGAAGCACACTTTGAATAAAGGTTTGTGTGTCAGTGCCCACAACAACAATGCAGGTCCAGCCCAGCAGCAGCACCCCTGTGTCACAGAATGGAAACCTCAGCTGGCAGATCCCAGCATTTACTCTGCTCTGAGGGCTGTGGACACAGTGCAGGTGGGAGAGATGACAGCTTCTGGCCCCCAGATCCCACAACTTGAAGGACAAAATCAGAGGAGCATGGGGCAGGCCCACGTGCCGCAGCATGGAAGGAGGTGGCAGTGGGGAGCACGTGCTCAGTTCCAGCCTCTCCCTCTGCACAGCAGAACCCTTTCCCAGAGGTCTTCCTGTTCCACGGGGCAGTGTAGCCACCAAGAAAAGCATTTGGCTGGGGATGCTGCCCAGATGTTCTGGTGGAAGTGTGAATATCTGGGTGCTCCCCTCTATCAGGATGGTGCTTGTTTTCTGAAGTCTTGGGACTCATCACTGACTCCACGTGTTCAAGGAGCATGGAAAAACGTCTGGGTTTTTGTTTTTTTTTTTTTTTTCCACACTAGATCTACACTGAAATGTACTTATTTCCTTTCAGTTTCATCACTATGGTCTGTGGTTTTATCATCACAGCTCTTACTGTGATCATGTTCTGCCTACACTAAGATTTTTTACTACTGTCAGCGACAGGCACCCACCCAGCTGTGCAACCCACTACTCCCTTAGGTGATATTAAACTAACTCCTCAAGGCTGAAACCAGAAGCCTGCACCCCACAATGAACACCAAACCCAAATGGCTGTGACCCCCTCAATCTGTGTTCTCACCTTGATGGACCATGGAGCTGATGGTCCCCTATGACAGCCTTGGGAAAGCCCAGGGAGGGAACCCTGTGTGCTTTTCTGTCTTTGTGCAGATGAGCTTTTCATCATATAACTTATAAATGTTTGCCAGCAGTATCTGCTAAATGGCTGTAAATCTCCTTCCAAAATTGTAGCAGGAAATTTGTCTTGATATTTAAGACAAAATACCAACTGCAGAGGCAGGGAGAAATCTTGTAGGCAGAAAGTCTTTTTCCTTAAATTTGACTTCAGCACTGGGAACTACGTAATTCGTTCTCAAGCCCCCCAGAGTGGCTCCAACCTTTTGCCTGCTCAGACAAAGCTAATGAGCACATTCAAAGCCTGAGCTTTACCTAGTCCTGGTGCTTGAAAATGCAGAATATGTAAAACACCCCCAACAAACCCAGGTTTCAGTGCTGAGAAGGCTCAGCCTCCTAATCCCACTGTGTTCAAATGAAAGTTGCTTTGTTTACATGAATTTGGCTTGCAGAGCTTTTCCCAACAATCTGGACAAATTTAAATCAGTAGAACATTCAGGCAAAGTTACAGATTTCAGTGCACAGAGAGCTTAATGCACAGCACCTCCTAACACACAACAGACCTTCTTTAAACTGCAAACAAAGGCTGGAGGTTGTTTTGTAAAAAGAAAAATCACTGCAAAAGGTCAAGATTTTCTGGATACTGGGAGTCTCAATAGAATATGCAGCCACAGCTGCCCTGTCTGAGGGCAAGTGATGCTTGAGATATCACCAGACACTGTACAAAACCAAGAGGGATGACAGAGAGGAGGTTGCTGGGCTGTAGCCGAGCAGCAGAGAGATTAAGTGTAGCCAGGACACTTAAATCTAGGCAAATCATTTCCAAACTCATAAGTCATAAGGCAACCCAGTGTTCCTGGCAGCTAAGGCAACTAGAAATGCAAGCAGAATATATAATTTTTGTGCACCCCAACAAGCAGTGAGAGAATGTCAGCTCTTCCTGTCACTGACTTCCAAGAAAGCCAGATCCTTATTTCCTGAAGGAGTTGAGCCTTTATTTCTCAGCACGCTGTCTGTATAAATGCACTCTTCTTCCTTCCCTCCTCCCCCATCCCAGCTTCCCCGTGTTCCACCAGCCAAAAAACACCCAGCAGCAGGATAAGGGCAAAAGAAGGGGGTGGGAAGAGGGAATTACAATGGAAAGCCCCTCTGGACTCCATTCTGTAATCAAATAAGTGCAGGTTCTGCTGCAGGCCAGCCCATTTTGCCTCTGGCTGTGGGCTATTGCGCCCTGCAGAAAAGGGCTGTTATTGTGCTCTGCACAGGTGCATAGACAGGCTCCTAAAGAGAACTCCCAATGAACACAAGGCATAAACAAACTCAAGTGTGGTCTTCTCTTCAAGAAAATAATTCAGCCAATGTGAAACTCCCTCCTTGTAATAAATTAGCTCCTAAGAGTATTCAAAAGCTGACCTCCGACCTCCTCCTGTATTATTCTCATGACCGCCAGTGGGAGAGGAGGTCAAGTTGGTCAGTTCTTCTCACCAGTCACTGATGCCTCTTTAGCAAAGGAGGGGTGGGGGAGGAGGGAAAAGAGAAAGAAGAAGAGAGGGAGGGGGGAGAAAAATCAAATTTGCTTCTCCATTGAAACATGGGCTTAGTAAGTAAACCAGGAGGCCCAAGCCTCCCCCGGCAGGCGTCCAATTTTACGACACATTTGTAAGTGTGCTGCTGTCTAAATATCCTGAACACGGGGAAATTCCACACCATGGCTGCAGCCAGGGGCCAGCCCCGTGCTGCAGCTGCCATGGGATCCTTCCCTCTGCAGAGCCAGAGCCTGGAGAGCCCAGGGAAAGGCCACGACTGGCAGCTCCCTTTGGCCTCCTCACTCACACACACCGGGCTCCTCTCCTGATTGGAAGTGCGTGAAGAAGGTTTGGTTGCTAAAAATAGAATAGTTAGTTAAGCGGCATATTCCACCTACCCGTGGCTGGCACATGTTAAGTTCATTCATACTCCCAAGACACTCCTTGCCAATCTCTTCCAACCTTTTTCACTTAGTGAGCAGTCATTTTTGCAATAATACAGCATGGTATTGTGTCAGATAACGTTTGTCAATAAAACCACAAATTAATTTGCTTCATATGTCACATGCAGTTTCATAGGAAACCCCTCTTTTGATAGTGTGGTTAGTTACAAGACCCCTGGTAAATGGAGTTCTCTGGAAAGTATTCCAACTATCTGTAGCTGGCCAGAACTTGATTTATTTTGCCAGCATATACATCAGGCTGGGCTGTGAAAAGAACCCACTTTTATTTTAGCTTGGAGTACAAAAGCTGCTCTGTAGTTTCAGTACCTCCCATTGCCTGGATACTTCTCTGCACTTTGCATTGCTGAGAGGGAAGACTGGGACTTTCAGCAGAGAAATACTGAATATTGAAATTTGAATATTGAATATTGATTGAATTTGAATATTTGAATATTGATTGAATTTGAATATTGACTACTGAAATATTGACTTTTTCCCTTGTCAGAATGATATTAATCTCAAAGTCCATTTCATTACCTGTCAGCAAAGAAGAGTGTTTTTTATCTCTGCATCCATCAGTATATAATACATCTACTTGGCAAATCATCTCCACCATAGCCAAGCTCCTTCCTGTAACTCCATGATAAAGTCTCCTGAGTCACTGCTTTGCAATTACTCCATAAAACTATAAACAAGTAAACATCGTCCCATTAATTAAATCCAAACTGTATAATTCCATTTCAAATGATAGTATAGTTTGCTGGAGATGAGAGCTGAATGCATAAAAAGTAAGAGAACAAAAAAGGCAACACATCTCCATGTAGACAGAATGAATATGGGTTTTTTTTCCCCTAAGATTGTTAAATTCATAATAAAATTTATAAGGGAAATCATATTCTTGGGACGGAAAAAACCCAACCCAACATGGCAGGTTTTAGTTTAGTTTTATGTTGCACAAATTTTCTAATGAGCTCATGTTATTTAAACAATTTTTTCTATTCTTGTTTTATACCCTACTGTTCTTGCCAGTTTTGTACAATATCACTGTACAAGACTAATTTATAACATTTCCTCTGGGAACTACATGAATTTTCTGATTTAGCTACTGAAGGGTACAACACAGACCCTTCTGATGATATTTCTCTTCTATTAAATTAGAGCAATTTTTACCTTTTACCTTAGCAAATCAAGCAAGTAGATCAAACAATGTGGAATGAAATGTTGCAGTCATTCTGACATTAAATATTATATTTATTGTCTATTAGCTTTCAAATCTTTCTATCTGTTTGGAAACAATGCAAGAATATAAACAGATTGTTGCCTCTGGCCTGTGACTCATCCCAAACCAAACTGGTGCATTTCCCAAGAGAGCAAAGAAAACCTGACAGAAACATCACACAACCAGCTACTCTAAATGATCCAAATTGTGATGGCAATCCATTACTGTGAAAAATAAAACATGAATCACAGTAGAGTCCATAACTACAGACTTTCCTGCTTCACTAAGGTGGCAAAATGGTAGGACCTAGGCTGTCAGTTTAATTTCAAGAATCTGAACATTTCAGAATAAAACTGCAGCTTAGATAATTGAAACAGCTAAGTGTTCCAGGGCAAAGCTACTGGTGATCTATCTCACAGTTGCTTAATGATCTGAGTAAAAACAAGCAGCATGATCAGGTCTCACTGAATAATTCACAACCAAACAACATCATCAGGGGCTGTGCTTGTCTCGTTATCAAATAAAACAGATTCTAAAATTTAATGAAGCCTGACATGCCTAGGTTAGTTCCCTACTCAATAATTTTACTGTCAGATTTCCTACAGCTTTTCCCCAGGAGCACAGGCCCTGTTCTCACCATCTTTACCCAGGCAGGATAATTAGTGGTTCAAGCTGAGGGACTGAAAAATAAGAGAATTGATGCAGAAGGCTTGGAGGAGGCTGCAAACTACAACATATTTCTCCTACACTTCAACCAGATACCTGAGATGCTGAAAGCCTTCAGGAAAATGTCTTTTGCCAGCTGGTAGAGCACAGCCATCAAATTGCTGCACACAAGGCAGAATCTGCAGCCATGAACAGACTTAGATGGACTGCAAACTGAATGGAAAAGCTTCTCAGTATTCACCCCTAATGAACTTTCTAGGGAGATGTACTAAATTTCACACATGTGGGGATTGCTCCCCTGTTTCATGACAACAGATATTAATCATGAGATCTGTGAGGCCATTAATATCCATTAATGCCACTGCAAGCCTGTGAGTGCCCAAGGAGGACTCTGACAGCCATGCTGTGGCTTCTGGGGGAGCAGTGTGAGCCTAAGCCAGGGTGGAACTGGGATGTTGTTGAACTTGTTCATCAGGGATTGTCTGAGGGGTCGATGCCTCCTCAGCAGTTCACTGATGGCACAAAGCTGGGAAGAGCAGCTGACAGCCCTGGAGGGACTCAGCTTGGAGGGATGGGCAGAGAGAAACTGTCTGACATTCAACAAGAGCAAGTGCAGGTCCTGCACCTGGGCAGGAGCAGCCCTAAGCACTTGTACAGGCATGGGGCTGATCTGCTGGAGAGCAGCTCTGTGGGGAAGGACCTGGTGGACAAGGAGCTGTCCCTGGGCCAGCAGTGCCCTGGGGGACAAGAAGGCCACTGGAACCCTGGGGTGTGTCAGGAAGAGCAGTGCCAGCAGGTCAGGGAGTGATCCTGCCCCTCTGCTCAGCC
>JAYDZK010000056.1:62803357-62866934 GCA_034509185.1 Euphonia xanthogaster | reverse complement strand
GGCACCAGAGGAACGGGCAGGAGCTGAGCCCAGGAGGTTCCACCTGGACATCAGGCAGAACTTCTTCCTGGGCAGTGAGCAGAGAGGGTGTGGAGTCTCCCCACCGGGGATATTCCAGAACCACCTGGACACAATCCTGTGCCCTGTGCTCTGGGATGGCCCTGCTGGAGCAGGGAGGTGGGACCAGATGAGCCACTGTGGTCCCTTCCAGCCTGACCCATCCTGGGATTCTGAGATTGTGATTACCTGAGCCATTATCCTTTCCTCTCCCACTCCACACAAAACCTGCTCAGTAAATACTGCCTGATGCATAAAGAAAAAGCAATAGTAAAAATGCAAATAAAATTCCATACATTGTCACCCATTAAATTTCAAGGTGAAACTGCTGTATGATGATGTTCATAATGTCATCATCTGTGAATAGATCACAGTCAGAAAAGGAGTCAATTAATAAAATGAAGATGATGAGTGCTGATAAATACACAAAGTTCAGGGCAGGAAAAGCTAAAGTCTCTGCTATTTATAAGATTTTTTTGTCAATACAAGTGGAACAGAAGTAGCCTACATGGACACAAAGAGCTCTCAGAAGCTGAGGGACCTGAACCTAAAGAGCTCCAGGCAGCCCCTCCTGCAGCATCTTGGATTTGGGTTCAGAACCTTTGCTCTCTTCTGCTCCATCACCAGCACTTTGCTGCTTTCAGGGAGTTGTTAGCTTTACTAAGTACCTTAAGAAAAGAAATTAAAAATTGCATCTAGAATGAAAAACATCAGATACATTCCTGTAATGTTTTCAAAACATTTAAAAGCAGTGCTGAATTCAGCCTCAAGTTATTCTTGGCTGATAGTGCAGTATTTGGGGGCAGGAGAAAGACACCAAAAAGCAACACAATAAAAAAGGGTGTGCAGTTCAGCTGGCTGGCATTCAAGCAGAATAAACTCAGCCATGTGGGGTAAGAATGCCACCAATCCTCTCTCAACTTTGCTCAAACCTTACAACAAAATTGGAGCAGCACAGGGGGATTTCAGCCTACCTATTCCCCATGTATTTCTCCCATGTTCAGCATACAGCAGATTTGATCCTGGGGGGCTGGCAGGTGTCAGAATAACAGAGGCAAGCCTTCAACACGCTGCACTCCCTCTGTTGTGTCACAGAAAGCAAAGAGGGTGAAAAAACTCTCTAGGCATAACTTGCCTACTTCTGAGGGTCATTTCTACTTCTACACTACAAAAAAAAAATTAATTCTTTCCAAGAACAGAATTCCTTGTGAATCCTTCTATAGATTCCTCTGTTCATAACTAAAATAAAAAGATTAAATGTAATTTAATTTCTTTTATGCTCAAATATTTGGCAAACAGAATCTTCAGAGACTCCTTAAAAATTCTGAATGACATTGCCATGGAAGTAAAAGCAGAAACACTCTAAAAGTAAAATAACTTTCAAAATACAATTTACTTTTCATGACAGATGTCTGATAATTTGTGCTTTGTATTTAAATTAGGATTAAAAGTATTCTATCTTAATCTGCTTGTAGAAAATAAACTCACACAAAAAAAAAAACATTAACTCAATTTTTGGATAATCCATAGTAGCTTCAGCAAACTGTTATTTTATAAAGGGATTAATAAGCACATTAAATTGAACCACTGCAAATTTCCCTATACTGAGAAAATTACTCAGCATGTTTTAAAACTGTAGTAAGATTTTTAAAGCTTGTTAGATCTGCAGTGTTGAACTCATATGGTTTTAGAGAACACAACCTGCTTTTACCTCCATAATGAGACCAATTCATTAAAAATAGGGAAGTCTACCTGAAAGTGATTTAATGCTATACTGTGTTATACACTCCAGTGTGAAAATAATTTCAATTACATTGATCTAAATCTAAATTTTTCATCATTTTCAGATTAACTATCTTGGTAGTGATTTTTAAAATGAAGACATTAATATTACAAATATTTAAGTGATGCTATGGAATGAATCCTCATCTCTGACAAATCACTTGCCAAATTCAGCCCAAATCTGGGCATATTTTTGATTGCCCTGAAGATGTAAGGGCTTTTTATTCAGTTTTCTAAGACAGCAGTGCTGATTACTTAGAGGCTAAGGCTGAGGAGCAAATGTTTTCCAATCCATGAAATTCTGAAATATTTTTCATTTGGAATCATCCAAATTTGGAATAAAATCTCCAAAAGTGTTGGGAAACGCAACTTTTTATAGTTAGTGAAATTTAGTTCTTGAACCAGATCAAATAATTTAACAAAAAGATACTGCTAAATTCTTTCAAGTATTACCAGATTAAATGAGTTGTGCAGAAAAACAAAGTTAATATATAAATTAGGTATTCCAGATTTAGGGCTTATAAAGTGGGTTAGAAAAGAAATATGAAGAGATTTGCCTGAGTTAAGGCTGCTGTAGGGCACAACTGGACCATGGCATGTTTCCATAACAAACCCAATGTCTCCTGTCTGCTCACTAACAAATGACAAACGTCATTTAATACAAATAAAAACAAAGATCCATTTTTCAAAATTACACATTCACTCTTTTTCAGGAAAAGCGAAAGCATTAACTCCTTCTGAAATCTCCATCACCCTCAGCTTTGCCAGCATGCAAGAATAACAATTTCCTGGGTTCCTAAGCAGTTTGCCAGCAGCCTCTGCAACAGGGAACAGGGGCAGATATTTTCTGCTTTGAAGTATCAGGGAGCTGTCCTTGTTTATGAATGAGTTCAGGATCCAGTGAACTAGAAAACAACTGTGCCGTAACAATCTGAACTAGAAAAGACAAAAATGCTTTATTCTGGCTGGCTGTACCCTCTCTCTGTAATGCTATGCAGTGTTTAACTGCAAATATCTCTGTTACAATTAAGTATAAAAGCTGGTTTATTTTCTAAACTTCATAGGATTTTTACACTTTTTTTTTTTCCTCCCCCCACTATGGAGTTGTTCTTTTTAGAAGTGTTTGTAGGCAATTGGTTTTAAAAGGGCTCCAGGGGGCTTTTCCCTACTGTGTTAAGCTGTTTTGATATTCTTTTACAAGCACAGTCCTAAAGTTGTTCTCCCAGATGCATTGTCTTACTAATCAGCTTTATGAGGTTCAAGGTCACCATTCAACATTAATTATTCATTGTACAATTCACAGCTGGGGATGATGCTGAAAATGGCAAATCATATGAGCATGGAAAAACACATTCACAGAGCATCTTCCCCATATTTCTTCAGATCAGAAGGAATAAGAAATTCAAAGGGGAAAAAAAAAAAAGAGATAAGATTAGTATGGTGCTGTGGAAATCATGCATAAAGATCACCTCCAGGAATACCTGTGGCTTTCCTGACTTTATACAGACATTTCCAGCGACCTCAAAATTAACTACAATAGAAAAAGGCATGTTGTGGGCATTGATATCAAAACAGTCCTATGCCCAAACTAAGGCAGCCATAATGAAATCACAAAGGACAAACAAGGTATTAAAATGCATTGATTTACAAAGTCGAAATGCTTCAGAGAAAAAAACTATCTGTGAATGAAAATGTGTAGCATGGGAAGAGGGTATATATATCTCACATTTATAGTAGTCCTTATATAAGTTTTAGATCTGTGCAGTGTCAATTTTGGAAAGGTTTTTGCTTCTTCTTCAGGCAAGCCAAGACTTGTCACACTTTGACAGTGGCAGGAATGATGTCATCAGCAAAAAATAAGCCTTTTTTCAAAGGGCTATTTAGATTTTGGCAAACTGGCGTGGGCAAGCTGCTCCAACAGATTCTGCCTGCTCTCTCCCTCTGCTGTACTCATTCCTTAACTTATTAAGGATTCAAGAACAGTTGAGGCTTTGAAACCATGCACAACCAGAGCCAAAAACTCCTATTATAAGTCTAATTATTCTCAGTTCCCTCCATACACATTCTAACAAACACAGCACTTCTCTGTGTACAATATACTGGCTCAACCGAATCTTTTTTAATGATAGTACCATATTAAAGACCTTCTGTTTTCTTTTCTGGTGTCCTGTTTTGCAGTTAAAATACAAAATACTTGCTGCCTCCACTCAATCACACTTCTGCAATTACTTGGTGTCTCCTGATAGTGCTTCAGCAATTATCTTTATCTGCAGCCGGAATGCTTTTCTTTCCTCCGCATCCTAATTTCTTGGTTTGTTTAGACAAAACATGCTAAGCTGATTTCAAAATTATGGTTTACAAAGTGCAGGTCACTGCCAGATGTTATTTAATATTTTCAGGCTGATTCTGTGTGTCCAGAAAAGTGGGCCCTGTGCTGATTCTCTTGTCAATAACAACTGAGCTGACAAATGGATCTGATTCAACAGAAAAATTGAAATTGACACCTTAATTCTGGCACAAAAGTATTGTTTAGGTTCTTTTCACAAGCAAGTTGTATTTCAAAACATTAGCAAGTTCTAAATGCTTGCAATCACACATGCGTGCATCTAAAAAACCTATTTTGGTTATCAAGAACACTCAAATTTTCTGCATTAATGATTTTTAATGATAGACTGGGAACAACTAAAGCAAGTTTTAACTAGCCACTTTATGCTGCCTGCATGCTATGTTTTTGTTTTTTTTAACAACTGAATGCTTACAGCACAGAATTTCATTCCCAACAAAATAGGCAGGCAAATAAGCCATATAAATACAATCCTGGAAGAAACCAATTTTTACTTCCAAATCTGTTTTATGCAGGAATTAAGCATATGAAAAAACAGTTTCTCTGAGTGGACAGAGAGCAAGCGTTTAAAATTATTAAAACAATTTAGAATGTGAAATGTTCTGTCCTTTGATATCATTGTAAATAATTTTTAAAAATCTACATTTTTAACTTTTTCATAATTTCATCAACATAGTTAATTTTGACTGTAAATTAAAGCATAGTGCTCCCCACCCCCTGAAATACATATACTTTCCAAATTCTGTCTACAAGGTGTGCAGATCGGCTGACAGAGTAAATTTTAGGTATCAGCTATCCATTTTTCTGGTTTTCTTTTCCTGTTTAGACTTCTGTCATTTGCTCCGTGGCACCTGTTAGGATCAGCATCATCTCTGTTACTCTCCACAAGAAAACCAAGCTTGAAATTTGAGCAAATACAGGCTACAATGCTGGCTGCACCAGCCTGTGCTGGAAGGCAAATGGCACTGATGGCTCTGAAGTGCAGGACAATGACAGTGGCTTTCATTTACCTGCAGGCCTCCCTCTGCTTTTCACTTCCCAGCTTTAACAAACCCTGTGCCTCCTTCACCCCCACAGTTACACATCAGCATGGGGACAGTTCCTGGGAAGGATCAGTTCCTCTGACATTAAATCAGGAAGGAAAAAGGAAGCATTATGTTTTAGCCTGCTCTTGTTGAGAATCTCTACTCATGCAGTCCCTGAGCAAAAGTAATTCATTAAAAAAAAAAAACCAAAGCAAACTTTTCTGCATTTTTGTTCATTTGGAGTTTATACCAGACTGTGCCATGACCAATGTGCAATTTAACCTTTCAAGTTCGCTGCTTCAGTTTTCCCTTTGATTTCTGTTGACATAAAAGGCATTAAGTCTGACTTCAAAGAACAGCCAGTGTGGATATTTGTTGTTCAGCATGGTGGTCTTTGCTTAAATGGGCTGCTTCTTTTGTGTTTCTATTTTTTCTGTAGTTCACTTACTATATAAACATTCTGTTCTTAGCCTCCCTGTCTCACCATTCTTCCTTACAAAAAATTATACAGCCTTGTACAAATTACTCCAGTAGCAAAGTATCCCCAGAATATTTTCCATTTCTGTAAAAATGTAAAATCACACTGTTTCCAAAATTATTTGCTGTCACATCAAACAATCTTTTGAGAAATTGCCAATAATTAAGACATTAGAGTTCTAAGACATTAGCAATTCTACTCTCAAACTTTGGAGGAAATGGAAAACATAAGAAGGTTAATTTCCTTTCTGAATTTTACACCAGGGACTACCTCTCTAGAAATTAAAAGTGGCTCAGTTATTATCCAGTCAAATTCAATTATATTTCTACCATGGTGATTTTCTTCTATATTTATCATCCTCGTATTAATTGCTTTCAGAGCATGTATTTCTAAAATACTGTTCCCTTGAGCAAAGCAAGGAGGAAAAAGGCAGAAGCAGCTTGTTTGCAAAGGCTGAGGTACAAAGCAGCTCCTCAGAGTGCTGTGGGCATGAGCTGTCACTGCTTCACACGCTGGACCAGCTGCTCCAAATTAATGCAGCACTCCCAAACTCAATAGAGATGTATTAATTTATGCTGCTTGAGAATCTGGGACAGATTTTTGGATCACCAAACACGCAACAAGAAGCAACTCCTCTGCAGTAATTCTGGATGGAACACTCTGGCCTGTGTTCAGGCTGAGTGTGGCTCATGGATTATAAATAGGATTCCTCATGGCTCCCTCCCACAAAAATGGGGATAAAGGACACCCAGAGCACAACCTGCATCAAGTACTGGGCTCACAGTTTAGAAATGACATCATGGTTGCAGTGAGCAACACTCTGGTTGCAGTGCAGAGTATATCAGAGCTCAAACATCATTCCTAAGAGACAGTCCACAGGTGTACAAGGACTCCTGTGGCATCACTGGAGATCCAGGCCACATTTCTGTTGCTGCTGGTGCCTGTTTTCCCACCATCACACATAGCACTGTGCTGGAAAGCTGGCAGCGATGTGCATTCACCCACACTGGCAGTTTGAGTGGATAATGCCACTTGTTCTGAGTGCAAATTTCTGAGGAGCTTATGCTGAGGAATATGAGTTTTTTCACAATTCTCACCAGGAAAACATCACAATATCATGAAATCCCATAAATCTTCTGAAAAAGGAGCAGAGAGGACTTTCAAAAAGTCAAAGATGGGGCAAACCTTTTTCCAGTTCATCCCACTTGTGAGCTCACATTCTATTGCTGAGGAAACACAGCAGGACCCAGAATACTTCACTGGAGAGTTTGGAGGCTGCTGCAGTGCAAAGAGTTTGGCAAAACCTTCTGTTCCCTGTCCCACCTGGGTGCCCAGCACAGCTATTTCCCAGCTGTGACAGGTTCATGCTGGCTTTGCACCTGCAGCTGCAGCTCCTCCTGCCTGCTGCTGGCACTGGTGGCAACAGGAAAAACAGGTACAGCCACAGTGCAGCTGCACTGTGCACAACAGGCTCAGGCTTCTGGCACAAGGGCAAAGTGACACCTCAGGGCTCCAGCAGGATTTGAAAGCACTGTTTGGTGCTTGGTATATTTGTATAAGTATTGGCAGATTGCAGCAGAGAAAGCAAAAGGGAAAAAAAAAAAAAGAGTAAATGCTGTGGGCAGCAAAGGCCAGCATTCCACATCACTGCAGCACCCTCAAGGCATCAGGGCTGTTGTTTCTATAAATGAATTTTGAATTTCCCACAAGGCTACTTAAGGAATCTGAAGCCCCATTTGAAAAGAAAACAAATTGCTCTTCATGAGCTGGTATGGCCCTGTCTGGCAGGAATATTACTGGGATGATGTAGGACAAATGGAGAGCAGGATAGTGCAGAGATGACATTGCACAGGTGCTGTTGCTTTTACTGCAGCAGTTTCAGGCTGATTTACATACAGAAGGAAAAGATTAGAAAGGAAGGCAACTGCCTTTTATTTTTTTACACTGCTGAATGGCTGCCTCCTCACAGCAAAGAAAAAAGGGGTAATATGACCAGGTATCAGAGTCTCTGTGAGCTGGGAAGGCCAGAGGACTTCATTCCCTTTCCAGTCCTTCCACTGGGTGAACCATACAGCACACCTCCCCCTCTATGTACCAGATTCCACCTGCAAAATGGAATGGCATCAACAGTCTCTTCTGGAAAGTGTTTTGAGACCTCTTGGTGAAAAAACCAAACCAGCCCAAACAAGCAACCCCCCAAAAAATAAATTCACCATCATGTAAAGTTAATTTCTTCATTTGAGTTTCATGAGATTAATGGTTGTAAACTTCCTGGCAGTATCACACTGAACAGTTTTTGCATCTGGTTACAATGTTGTGATTCTACCTGGTCAAGGTGAACTACAATAACAACTTGCTTTTTTGCACCTTTTTTTCACCAACAGATCTCAAAACACTTTACAGAGGAGACTGTAATGGAAATAACATCACCTGACTCTTCACATGCTCAGGCTAAGCAAAAGATTGGTGCCAAACTAAGGAAAAAAACCCAGAAACTGAGAGTCCTTTTTTTTTTGTACTCTAACCAGGAAAGGAAATACTTTTCAAATAGAAAATTAACCTGACTTTTTCCCTACTCCCCTTTAGAAAACAAGGCAGTAAAACAAGCTTTTGTTTAGCCAGGGGAACTTTTATCTGCTCCAAGTCAGTTTTACAGCAGTATCTGCTATCTGCAACAGATCCATAAAAAGATAATACTCTACATCATAGCCTGTATTGCTTTTATTGTTTGTTGAATTTTAAATGTCATATCTGTACACAGAATAGCACAAGAGAAACAGACTGAAATTTAGACAGTGAAGAGAATTCCTACCTATTACCCATATAGAGTAGGGCACATTAGCAATAAACACAAGTTGGAAACACAAGTTAACATTCCAATGGAGACACCCCTTAAATATGAAACGCAGTGGTCTCTGTAGAGCATTTGGGTGATCTATTACATGAATAAACATAGAGATTTTAAACATGTATGGAGGTAAACCTGTATCATTCACTCCAAAGGATAAGCATTTTCATCTCTGGCCCTTGGAAACAAGAGAGAAAGGAAAAACTGGGGTCTTGTTTTTCTTGCACACTTCTCTGCCACTGTCACTTCACTAGAGTGATCCAGAGAAATACAGAAAATACACTCTAGGATCAAAACCTTCCCTTTCCCCACTCCTTTTTTTTTTTTTTTGCTAGTGTCTTTTTATCAGTTTGTACAAAATTATACAAAAAGAGTTGGTTTATCGAGTAACAGCATAACTTAGCATGTTTGAATTAGTGAAGGAAGTGAAAAGTCACCAAAACAAACACATCCAGTCTGCTAATTTTACTCACAGTTTCTGAAGTGACATAATGCAGCCTCTTTTTAAAGCTTTCTTGGAAAAACAGCAATTTCCTGTGTTTATTTTGTCTTCTTATTTCAGAAAAGTCTCTCTGATTTGTGGTAGCAGACACAATCTACATGATACAAACTTTTTACTAACAAGAAGTTTTCACTGATATCAATGGAGAAATAAAACCCTTTTAGTACCACTGCCTTCACGGATTTTTAATGAAATATTATCACAGGCCTTTCAAATGATTGTCATTTGTGGTTTTAAAAAAGAATAATCTCTATGTTTAATTACTAGGGCCATTATATAGCAACTTATGATCTACTTTATACCTTAAATTCTGCCTTAAACTTGGTCCATTTTATTCTGCTGAGCAGAATGGAAACTCATCTGGTATTTGTTATCTTGCAAGAACTGAGACAATCTGTAGTAGGGCTTTTCTGTATTTTCAAATTACAATAGCAGCAAGAATAGAGATTTTACATGCTCATCCTATTGGAAAAAAGTATTTAATGGACAGCATTAAGCCAAGTGGATGGGACTGTAAGACATATTCAGTGTGCTTTTTTACTGCTTTAAGTCAAAACATTAATATTCATAAGTGAAGCAGTTAATTTTTTTTAAATGGGCTTTGGCCAAGGGGTGCAGCATCCTCTGGTAAAAAGACATTTTGGTGACAAATTTTAAATAAATTGTCACAAGTTGCAAGCCATAGGGAGGAAAGAAAGTAGGGGACTGTAGATACCAAAGCTACCATCAAGTTGCATGAGGCTGCTAAAAGCAAAATTTTGTAACAAAATGTGGCAGGAGAGAAAAAGAAATAGCCTCAGCACAAAGCTTCCCTCCTTTAAGAACCATCCCAAAATACCAATATCCTTCAGGCACATCGTGAATCATGAGACACAGAATCACAGTTCATACCCAGTTAGAAGGGACCCCCAGAGATTCTATCTTTTCCTACTCTGTGATATGTAAATCCTGCCAATATTGAGTGAGGATAGCAGACCAAGAAACTGCTCATATTTAGTACACACACCAAGTTTTATGACATAAGTATGACTGTGCTTGCACCCTTCTCAGACCCACCATCCTACTCACGTCTCTTCCCCCTACCTACACGCTCACTGAAAAGAGCCTCACTGTGAAAATTCTCAAGTTTCTGAAGTTTTTTCCCAAAATTCATGTAAGCTTGAAAGAGAAAATGCCCACAACCAGATAATTTGAATAATAATAATAATTATTAATACTAAAGTTTGGAATGCTAAATAATAAAGCTTGAAAGAGAAAATGCTCACATTCAGATAACTTGAAGAGTTTCTTGCCACTAGCAAGAAACCAGAAGTAGAGAATCTACACACAACACTCCAATTCCCATAAGAAACTTCCCATTTCATTCCTTTTTGGTGGTGAAGTGAACTTGAGTGTCACCTACTGAAGCAAAACCAAATTGTTAATTTATTGCAGGGATCAAGCAACATGAAGGTGCAGATGCTGCACTTGCCACCCACAGGCTCCTGACACACACACAGGTAAACTCTCACCAAACCAGCACCTGCTGTTCAGGTTTACAGTAAATAACAAAGCCCACAATCCCTACTGTCAGGAAAATGGGGTCAAATTCTAGCAATGAAGTCTTCAGGGGGGAAGATCCTCCTTTGATATGAACACTACTTACTCCAAGGCCTTCCAATGCCTATGGTTCCTGTGATGGCAAAATACAGAGCATAATTTACTTCACAGATTGTTTGGCTCCCTGCATTAAGAACAGGCTCATAGCCAGCTCCTGACCATTTTTGCAGGGAGGTTCATTCTCCTCTTTCTGGACAGAATGCAAGGAAATCATGCCTAAAATTATTTGTTGTGGGGCTATGGAGTCAAATTGTCTCCTCAAGAAATTCTCTGCGGAAATTTCTCCTGTTCCCACAGCTTTGAGCCCTCTCCTCAGAGAAGCACTGCTGGGGGACACTCTGAACACTCTGCTTCCACACAAAGGCAGCAGATTCAGAATTAACTTAAATGCAAACTTTGCCACAAAAGCTTTACAAATCTTCAGACACCAACATATCCTGCAAAGCTGCAAGCAAACACCTTAATGTGCTTGAAATCACTTGGATTCCATTCCACCATAACTCAAGGAAAATCCTGTGCCCAGGATAAAAAATAATAATTAAAAAAAAAAAAAAAGAGTAAGAAATACATACACACACTGGGACTTCAAACCAAAGCAACAAT
Organism: Euphonia xanthogaster; assembly: GCA_034509185.1. NCBI lineage: Eukaryota > Metazoa > Chordata > Aves > Passeriformes > Fringillidae > Euphonia > Euphonia xanthogaster. The sequence goes on along the minus strand of JAYDZK010000056.1, from coordinate 62,855,696 downwards.
TCAACAATTTGAGCTTACACACAGACTCACTGAACTACAGTAAACACAAGCTGGTGGTGACAGTGGCTGGATATCTGGTGAAAAGTGGAAGCTGGAGAGATTTGTGCTTTAAAGAGAAGCTAACACTGCACATTGTTTTCCAATAGCTTCTGCTTCTAGACTCGTGCAATACCTCTGGTTTTAATAGCAGCCGTCTGTACTAAACTCAAAATGTATCAAAGCTTCACATCCTTGAGATACAGAAAAAAATGAATTCTGGACCTGGTCACCAGCCCAATGTCCCTTGTCTCTTACACGAATCACAGGTGTCTGTCACTAGAAAGACAACCAAGCTGTAACATTTTGGTTGCTGGTGCAAAGAAGAAAGCCATTTTCTGCAGTCAGATTAGAAAATATTAAATCAGCTACCTTTAAAACACCTTTAAAAATGGGATCTGTCTTATTTTTGCAAGGGTTAAAAGAAAGTAATATTAGGAGTTCTGCTACATTTCAGACTTCTACTTGCATGAACAGAAATTGTTCCTGCCTACTGCTTATTGTACTAAAAGCTGCTGGAATTTCAGGACAGAGGAGGGAGAAGGAGGAATCCTATCTCTGCAAAACCTATGGACTCAAACTAAAAATAAACCCATCTCTCCCTGTTCCCTGAAGCCCCTTTCTGCTTTTGTTTGTTTGTTCTGGATTATATCAGTCTTTTTCATGCTGGTGAATCATGTCTCTGTCACAGCTGATTCCATTTATCTATCATGGGAGAAAACAAAAGCTAAAAATAACCCTTTTGGGGTTTCTGGTGGGTTTTGCATGAGAAGGGACTGAATATTTTCATTCCAAGCTTGTGTGTCAAAGTTTGGCTTTATCTTTGCCAGGGCTGATTTAACTAGTACCAGTTATGAAAAAAAAAAAAAAAAAAGAAAAGAAAAGGAAAGAGAAAGAAAAAGAAAAATAAAGCTTTTTTCTGTCCGTAAAATTCCAAGCTGGCTAAAATTTAACAACATCTGTGGCAAATAAAAAAGTTTTTACCATCCAAGTCAGTACGAGAGTATTTTATTTGCAAGTGGGAGCTTTTTTCCCAAAAGCAATTTGCCATTTCTTGTAATGAACAGCAATGAAATGCACAGGTTCTGACAGGCTGGAGTATTTGTATTTAAAAGGCTTTTTTTTTCCTCCTTTAAAAGATTTGAACTGTGTAAAAATAACCATTAAATTTGGAATATCATCACAACCAATAGTGAGACACAAAGTAAAAAGAGCATTTGGTCTGGGCTAGCATGGAAATCTTGCAGGAACATTTACTTCTGTGACCTCCAGTTGTTCTTCCTCCCATGTGTGTCAGATTCTACCCCATCCTATAGGAACCTGGTGGTTAAAGTGAAAAGAACAAGGGACTTGACAATATCAACAGGTGCTGCAAAAGGGAAAGAAAGCATCAGCATGACTGACTTCTTTTTTTTTTTTTAATGTGTAGATTTTAAAATGTATTTGGGGAATGCTGTAGAAAGATGTAACATTAAAGAAATGGTAGTATACTTAAAATGACATTCTAATTTTCTTTTTTAGAGCTTAACAACATTGCTGACTGCGAGATACATGGTCACTTGCCAGGAGAAAGCAGTTAAACTCTATGGAGACCACCAAGAAACACAGACTGCCTTGCACCAAAACGGTCCAAAAGCAAGATATGCATCTTCAGGAGTCACTGAAAGGAATGCCATGTTGAAGATTATACCTCAATTATGATACTACTGAAAGTTGTCAGATTTGTTTTCCCTCTACTTCCAGATCTTTCAAAAAATCCAGGCTGAAAATCACAGGCAATGGAGGGCACCAAATCAAGAATATCAAGTGAGACCTCAGGAAAACCTCCCAGTGTGGGAGCACTTGGAATTCTCCAAATGAAACCCCCAGAGCTCTCTGAAAACGGCAAAAGGCCATGTCATGAAATGTGAAGGGATTTCTGCAAACAAGATTCACCAAACAACAGAAAGTCACTTTGGTTAGTCACTTGGCAGAGCTGCCCATGATATCACCACATTCCAGGCTCTGAGGCTGACTGAGCTGGAAGCCTTTGAGTTCATGAACTCCCAGAGCCTCTCCCAGCACACTCATCCTGATGAGGCCACCTTGGGCTTTTCCAAGTGTCCCAAACCTCACCTCCAAGGGATTGTGGGCTTCCCCCTGTTTTTCCTGCTGCCCCAGGAACCCGACTGCTCTGTCCTATCTGTTACAAAATAGGGAGCAGAAGCTTTTCCAGAGTTTGACTGAACGTGGATACAGTGGGGATGCAGTGACTTCACCAAGAGTGGCTGCTCAGCTGCAAGCCACTGTGTGTTACCAGGTCAAAGTCAATACCAGAGGAAGAGGAAGAACAAGGTGTTACCTTGGAGGGACAACAGTAGCAAAATGCTGATGGAATGTATAATTTTATCAATGTGCCAGTTCACTTTTACACAGATTTAAAGTGCACTTGTTTAGCAGAAGAAAAAAAAAAAAAAAGATGCATTTTTCCATACCACTTCTTCAGACATGTTTGTTTTGGGTGAAGAAAAAAAATTGCTGTGTCATCACTGAATAGAAGGAGTCAAAATATGACTTTAATGACTTTTCCCTTATGAATCAGCTACAAGACTGATCTATAAACCTACTCTGCAAAATCTGTAAACATCTACTGAAAACAGCAAACACTCATTTTGACTTCCAAGGGCCTAGATAAGTTACAAAGGCTGATATTCAGAAGCTTTCTTTACAAATATTTGTACCCAGTCTGGAAGTTCTTTGTGTTTGGTGTGGCACTATTTTCCTGCAATTTTTCAGCATGTAACAATATTTTAGCTGGAAACTTGCACAGAAGATCCGTGGAGGAGTTGTAGAGGAACCCATCCAGAGTTTGGAGCAGACACATCAAGTTCTGCCACAGTCATCACAATCAGAAGCACAACTCTCCCATACTAACACTGCACTCAGTTTTCAAAATTAAAAATGTCTCTGTGCACTTACACTCACAAATTCTAATTAGCAGCAGAAGTAAAGCCTGACAGAGTGACACATCTCCATGCCAACACCTCTGGGCAGATCTGGGAAATGCACAATGCAATCAATAAATACAGGATTTCCCCCTTTTTACCGGCCATAGCCAGTGCAACACGATGTCATTAAAAAATCCCAAATATCCTTTTTCATCTATGGAGAATGACAAAAGTGAGACTGGAGAATTTACTCTTGCTGGGGTTTAGTAGGAAGTACAGGAGGAAAAAAAAAAAGAGTTTTTATTTCTATCTGAATTCTAAAAATACCTATTTACTGCATGAGTTTTCTTCCACTCCTGAAATCACCAGCATCCCAAAAATCAGTGTTTTTCATCCTGCAGCCTTTCTACCCCAGTGGGAAGAGCTGGCAGAAAGAAAGCAGTAATGGGGCCAGGTGGCAAGTCCAAGTGGGCTGTGAAAAAGTGGGGAACTGCCCAGACCTTTTAAGATACAAAAAAACTGTGGCAGAGCAAAACTCCATGTTAAAGCTGTATGGACAATAAAAAGAAATTCAAGAAGAAAGTTAATACCTTCTGAAGCAGGGCTGAAGTTGCCTGTGGAAAAAACAGCTCTGCCTCTACTGCTCAAAAGGAGAGGTGTGGGGAAAGAGGAATATTTTAAGTCTAATAATTATGTGGATTACTTCTTGTCACTCAGTGCATTGGTGAATGGTCTCCTCCCTAACCCCTGCCCCTCCTACTGCACACATTCTGTTCCTTAGCCTGGCTCCTTGTCCAGTCAATCTTGGCACATCCCTATTTCTTCACTCTGCCTTTGAACTGTGTCTCCATTTTGGCCAAATGTCTGATTTAACACTGTGCAATGGGACTTTCCATTCTGATTCTTTCTCTTTGAAAGAGCCCAGCTGGTGAATTTATAAAATGGTCTTGTTCTCCTATAGAGATAAATCTGACCCAGGACACTGTAGCTGAATTTCCTTCTTTGTCTGCCACTCCCTGGGTGGATATAAAGGTATTTCCCCCAAATTCTGTGCTGTACAAAAACATCTGCTAATGCTGGAGTAAAAACACATCAAGATGCTTCAAATACAACTGCTTATTTTCACGTTACTATCCTGAAACAGAACTTTATAAATAAGGAATAGGAGGATCTCCCAGACTGAAATTTACAGCCTTAGTGTATCATCTCAGTAGAATCTATTAATCAGTGTATTTTGACCCAACTACAGACAGACAAACAGAAACCTGACCATACCATTAAGGTGCTCATACATAAAGTAAAAGAAGAGGGCCAAAAGTTTTAAAAATTAGAAGTTAAGAAGTGTAGTTCCATAAAACTTGAAAGCCCACATGGAAAATAAATCCTTATTTTCAGAATAAATAATTACCCCAAGATAATTAAGGATTTCTTTTCAACTTTAATACTCTCAGCCACTTGTATGAGGTCTTTTGAAGGTATTTAACCAGGTAAGTGATCTGTAAAATATCTAGTGCTGAGAAAAGCAGAAAAGGGGAAGCAGAGAGGCAGCAGGGCAGAGGGAAGAGCCAGAAAAACATTTTGGAGGCAGAACAGTCTTAGATCACTTCAAATGGATTGTGAAACTACAACCCTGAGAGCAAGAAATGGTCAGAATTTCTGTAATATATCAGTGAGATAACAGAGAAAGGATCTGGTGAAACAAAGTGAATCACTTGGGGAGAGGCATCTACTCTCAGCTCTGAGAGAGCCTTGATGGTAAGTGGTTGGTTTAAATATTACTTCTACTTTTTGATGTGATTTCTTTTTTAATAACTGCATCAAAATTCCAACAATTTACTGCTCTAAGTTACTCAAGAGCTTTTGGAGACTCCCCACCCAGACAGGTCTTTTACTCATAGGAAGCAGTTTTCTTGAGCCATGCCTTCCACAAAACTAGACCTAGAGAAAGCTTCATGTAACAATTTTTCTTCTGAATCATAAAAAGGAAATTAAAATACTCCTTCTGATTCATCATTCTCATGGGAGTTCTGCAAGAAACCTGTGTTAGTTCATATAAACTCATTAAACAGCCCCCCACCAAAAGAAAATAGGCACAACTGTGGCTTTTTTATTATTCTTTGTCCAAAGAGGCCTAACTTTCCACTGTCTTTATTGTAATTCACCTGTAATTGCATTCCCTACTCCTTTTGTTTATTGAGTCTCAATAGAATTTTCCTAAAAATCCTCTTTTGTTACTACCTATTAACCAGCTGACTTTAACAGCTCGTTTTGCTCACTTCTCTACTGCCATTTTAGTCCTCTTTCATCACGTTTTTTAATCCAATTCTTTAAAAAAAAACCAGCAATATTAAAAAGTATTTGGAATTTACACTGTCCTGTGTTTTATTTCGGTGGTTATCATTGTTAAATAAAAATTCCATAGGAAGAGGAAGTTCTGCTCCAAAGGCAGTGTGTTATTGCTGTACTTCTAAAAGCATTTGAAGTGACCATAGAATGAGCACAGTAATTTTGGGCACAGGTAGAGAAGAAACATTAACCCCTCGTCTCCCTGACAGACTTGCAAGAATTGACATTCTCCCTTTAGCACGTTCATACTAAAGCTAAAAATGTCACTAATTAGCCCAGGGATTTTCCCTTCAAGGAACTGGAAGAACTAAGCAAAAATACAGAATGCCTACAAGAGCATTTCTTTGCATAGGAAAACAGCACAAACCACCCCCCCATCCCCCTTCCCGCCCCAAGTCAAATTTCCAGACAGGTGACCGTATGTTCTTTAGCTCACAGAGTTCACATCTCATTTTTGCTGGCAAATCAACAACAAACTCCTGCCCTTTTATGGTCATTCACTTGACTTTTTGCCAGTGAGTCAAAGCATTTTTCCCCCAAAACAAAACACCTCGCCAGCATCATTTACTACTCCCCCTAAAAATACTTTTAGCACAACATTACAGGCATACTTTTGACAACTGTGCTTTTGGAAAGCAGCATTCTCTAGGGCAGTCAGACAATAAAAGGTTTACTGTTCTAAAAATGTGGCTACTGACTAAGAACAGACAGGCATCAACAAGAACTTGAAGATAAATGTTCATTTCTTGTCTTTATAATCATAAAAGATTTTACTGTCTATAGGTACAAGCCTGGATAAACAGAGTCATTTAGGTTTGCAACTCCCAGCACCACATTTTTTAATACACCAGCATTTCAAAGTTCTCTTGACTTTGACCTACAAGAAAAATTTTATAACACTTTTTATAACATAAAATTTTATAACACTTTTATAACATTTTTCATGCTAGACTTCCTCTTGTCTTCTTGCCTCAGACTAAAAATTCCTTTAGAAAGCAGGGTTAATTTCTGCCTACATAAAACATTCTTGCAGATGATGGACATGAACAAGAAATAGGAGCCATGTTATTATTAAAAAAGAAAATTATAACAGCCCTATAGCCATGGTTAATAGCAGAATAATTTTTACCATCCTTTGCTTTTAAAGACACTTTGTTGCATAGATACTTTGCAAAATGACATCTGCAAAAGAGGAATGAAGATGGGATTTTGTAGAAAATGCAGTTTAGCAGAACATTACAACAAACATGGCAAGCATTAAGTAGTGATCAAGCCCTGTGTTTAATATTTCCATAATAATATGAAGGAAATGAAGATAAGTTCTGTTAGTTTGCTACTCAAAACTAAAGGGTGGATTTGAAGACAGAGAAGAGTAAACTTGACTATGAGAATATCTCAGTGATAAAAAATTGTGTGTTCACAGATCTTCTCCTCAGCATCTCCAAGGACGACAAAGCAGAGATACTTCAGTAATACGAAGGAAAAATTACAAGACTCAAAAGCTGTTTCCCACTTGTGATTTGGATTTTGTGGTTTGTGTCTGATCAAAAGGGTGTTCTCCCACAGGCTGCAGTGCAGTGCTCCAATCCCACACGACCCTCAGATCCTGCCTAACAGTGACTGCCACGAGGCAGCTGCTGGGCTGCAGCTCAGCCCCTCAGCACAAGCTCGTGTGTAAACACCAGGGTTTACAGCCCATTTAATCATTTGAGTTCACAGAGCCCATGGAGAAAGTTAATCCACTGCACTTGGAGAATGAGCTGGCCTGAAGTCCCATGTCACAGAGCTCCTCAGATTTCTCCCTGGACTTCCATTGCTGGCTTCAGCAGCACAACTGCAGATTTCACCTGCCAGAGCACAGCTGGGTGTTAGCCCCAGACAGGCCAGCTGTGTTTAAACAAAAGAACTCAAATGAGAGCTAACAGTGTAAACCAAAAGACCTTGGACTCAAATTGCTTCCTTCACTTTCCTACCCCCTCAATAAACTAAGGCAGTTTAAAACAGGTTGATAAGGAAGCCATGGCCACAAGTGGGAAGAATATTTCTTGGATGAAGATGGGGTCACCCACCTGAATTGTCAGACAATTCTACACTGTCTCTTTGCTGCCCAACAAGAACAGTGAAACCAAAGAACAGGCTGAAACCCATTGCCCAGGGAGAAGTACAACTGTTGTCACACTTTGATATTGATATTTACCTTGCTCAGACAGTGCTAGAAGAAAAAAAGAGACGTAGAGGAGAAGCAGTGAGGGGAATGGTGAAGTCATGAATAGCCAGTTCTATAATGAGCTCATGCCCCTTCTGTTTGTGAAAAAGATTAGCACTTTCTGAACAAGGAACAAGCAAGGATAAGATTAAATAACCTCCAGCTCTTCATTAGCTCACACATTAAAGTGTCACAGTGCTGAAACTGGAGATTTTGGAGATGTTCATTATTAGTGCTCAGCTGATACAACTGAAAAGAGAGCATGACTGTGTGATACTGTGAGTGTTTGGGGGCCTTTTTTCCTTCCTCAATTGTTATAATTTTCTTGTATAATACTGAATGGACAAAGTAAGGGCATATATTTTGGGTTTGTATTTCCAGTTTAGTTGCAGAGGCCTGAGATATGGGCTGTGACAAAGTCTTTAATCCAAACATCTGAAATAAAGGTCATGTTTTGAGTGCTAGAGGACTCCAAAAGCTTTACAATATGCTTATGAAAATACGAAAAATATTTTGTAAAAAGTTCTACATTCATCTGTGAGATTTTGGTTTTTTTTTTAATCAATTAGGCCAGCTGGTAAAATCTACTAAACTGTGGCTAGGTGTTTATCTTTTGAAGGGGAAGAAATCTGCCCTTACGAACAAACACTGAAATTTTATTTTACCCTTGGCCACCCACAGTGTGTTTACTCATCACACACAGAGACTTGTGGTAAAGTAAGCAGGAGGATACTTCTGACTTAATTTTCAGGGTTTAATACTATGCATGAGTGATAAAATTAAATTTAGACTCCAAGTAAATATGCAGGGGTTCAAGCACACCAGTTGGTTTCCTTTCACAACCAGGCAAACAAGCAACAAAAGAAATCTAAAAAGGTGTAATATAATATCACAGGACAGAGAGAACTCTGTAAGCCAGAGTATAGACACATTTCACAGAAATCCAATTTCAGAGATAGAATCATGTAGTTTTAGAGCTCTAACCTATGTGGTTATAGCTCTAAAACTACATGATTCTATCTCTGAAACTCTGTTTAATCAAGTACATACAGGGCTGACTGTAAATTGGAATTGATAACCTTTATCCTGGTTATTGATTCCATCCAGCAGGGAGCTGCTGTGAGGTCACTGCAGAGATGTGCTGATAACAAAAGATAAAGACTTCTCTCCAAGTCCTGCAGATGTTAGACATTCTTCCTGGGAAAATTCTAAGGCCATCTGAGGACACAAACTCAGATTCTTGACCAGCTAGAGGCAAAACTCAGATGCTTGAGCACTGAAATAGAAGGCAGAGCTCAGTCAAGGCTCCTCAGTACAGTAAGCAAAGTCAAATTTTGGTGTCCAGGCTTTTCTCACACATGCACACACACACACTTCTCCCACCCCACAAACAGGAAGAGAAACTGCAGAGATTGATGACAGGATGATGTGGTTATGGGTGATGAAAGGAGCTGAGAGGAGCCCAGGCGATCTCTGAAGTCACCAGCAAGATGTGCAAGAGAGCTCTGGGTGAGAGTGAAGCCTTCAAGTCTTCATCCAGGCAGGTGCTGCTTTCCCTGCTTCCATTCCCTATCTTTTCAGCCACAAGCTCCCCAGCTCCTGCCCACTCTTCTACCACAAACAACAGACCCTGCCTCACCACTTCACACTGCACTAGTCAATCCCCCACGCTAAGAAATTGATTTTATTCCTGTGCCTCAGGAGCTGCAGGGGGGAAAGGGACAAGCAGGAGAAGACAGAACATGCCCAGCCCATTTGTGCTGCTGAGACAAAGTTTGGCACAAAGCAACTCTCCCTCACTGACAGAGCAGTGCTGTATAGAAAGAGCAGGGGTAATTAGCTTAATAAATGATACCTTATTTTACTTAGAGCTGACCTTGGGTCTCCCTGCAAGAGGGGGCAGACAAAGGATTTGCAGTCAAAACCCTCAAGGTAGCACAGCCCTTCCTTGGCTAGCAAGTTCCCCTTGCCCAGTGCTTGTTAAACACTAACAGGCCTGTTTTCTAAATTAAAATTTAATCAGAGCTTGGCAGGTGGATAACATGACACTAATGGAAGCCTTTCACTCAAGGTTACACAGAAAAGATTATGCATAGAAATCAAATTAAAACTTTTCCTACTTTATAAAGACCAAAGCAATGACAATTCTTTGTCAAGATGAGAACAAATGGGGACTTCCAGAAACTCCAGAATTCAGAGATGAAGTATGAAATTTACAGCAGACACAGAGTTGAAGGACTAAGAAAAAAACTAAACACAGAAAGAGCATATGCTTTGTTTATCTGAAATGCTGCAAATTCCACACATTTCACATTAGAAGCAATTGGTATTTTCTTTAAATAACAAAGTATCTGAGTAGGCACAGGGACATGTGGAAAGTAGTTTACATTGTATTATTGGATTTGGATTACTGCAGGGACAAGTCACAGAACCCACTGGAGGGGATCCTTCAGTGACAACTGCTGGAGTAAGAGAAATCAGCATAAGAACAGCTTCAAGAGCTCTTGGAGCTTTGTTTTCAAGCATATTTTTATACTAATGAGCACCACACATATTGCAGACAGCTGACTAAATAAAAAATAAAAAGACCATCAAGATTATCTATTCTAGCCAGTGCCTGGATGTAGGCAGCCTGGCTGACTGAAGCAGGGGAGATAAGTATCAGTGAGTTATGAAAAATGCCATTACAGCAGGCCAGGAGCAAACAGGCAGAGCACTGGGAGGAACAGAGCTCAATATAGCGTGCAATGACTGCAAGCTTCAGTGCCCACATACTAAGCTTTCTGTACTGTAATGGTCTGATAAATTCATTTTGACCCAGAGACCAGAGATAAATTGTCTTAGCAATACAAACAAACAGCTAAGCAATTAGGGCAAAGTTTTTTGAGAAGGTGGTGATAACATCTAGAAGCATTATTGGGCAGGGGAAAAAGCAGCCCTGGAGATAGGGGGTTTAATCTGGAGTAAAAGAGAGAGTATAATGGCTTCTCCAAATTGCAGAGCACTGAAAGAAAAAGCAGACAAGCAACTGGCACTGGTATTTGTCTGGCATCTATTTCAGTGTATCCAACCTGAAAAGCAACTTCCATTGTCCCATTTGGAGTTCATCAAGTTTGGTCTATAAAAAGATTTAACGTGCAGCTGTGAAAGTGTCAGAGCTGAGAACTCCATGAGGAACCATCAGGTTTTATAGAATTGCCATAATTTAAATTTCCTGGAAGTAACTTATTAAAATAGAGTTTTCAAGCACAGACATTAATTCAGTGGTCAAATTAAAAAAATCAGCAATTCCATCTAACAGATTTCACATATCAGCCCTATTTGGGCACAGACATATGTTAGTTACATTGGCTGCAACAATTCCATTACCTCCCAGGCACAGAAATAGGAGTAATTAATATTTAACCTAAATTGTGTGTTGATTTATCAATGAGTATTCCAGCATTACTTTAAATCTACGTAATTAAATATGATATAATATATATATATATGTATACATAAATTAGTGAAATTTCAGGTCTAGAATACATTCCTTCAGTTTTGGTAGGGCTACCCGAGAAAATAGCTATGAGAAGATATAAGATGATCTCTCAAATTACTCACTTTTGTTGTGAACATCTTGTATACAATAAGAGAGTTTTAACAGAGATATCTGCTCATTGCAAAGCATCTAAATTTTATTTTAGACAAAAAGAAATATGGAGGAGATACATTTAAATCGTACTTTTACTGCAGCTGAATGACCAGCGGTCTCTCAGTGTTCACTGAAGAATGAGAATTGGCATTGTTTTTAAACACACAATGAAGATGTAAATGGCATTTGCTTTACAAAAAAACTTTTTTCCTTTGTAAGATTTTTTTTTTAAATGTATTTTAGGAAAAAAAATCTTAAAAAAAATCAGTAAGACACAAACGTACATGAGAAGTATTTTTGGAGCTGCCATAAACAATTCATAGCCCTGAGTCCATCCCATAGAACAGAAGCAGCTCCAGTAACTCAGCCTTGTCATGTGAATTCCAATATCCTTTAATGCAGTGAAAAGCAAGTGTGTCTTGCTCCATTGGGTACTGTGTTGCACTATACAAAAGTCTATAAAAGCCACCTGAATGAAATGAACAATTATTTATATTTCAATAAGGAAAGGCACTTGACCAGTAAATACAGAATAAGACTGTCTAGAGATTGGCAAATAAGGCAAGACTGCAGCACCCCTTGATAAACACCAAATTAATACTTAAAAAACAGAAAAGAGCCTTCCTACTTTCATTTTAGGCTAAGTGGACAGTCTACCTGCTTCCTGGGTAGAAATACAGTCATAACTCCAAATTGTTTGTTTATTTAAACTTCACTGTGAAATATCATCACCAAATGATGCCATTTCAATTTATGATCAATGTATTGTTCTTCACATTATTTTGAAAGATTCAAAGTAGATTTTCATAATATTGGTAATGATGAAATAGTAAAGAAATCACCCATAAACTGCATTTTCTAACTACAGAAGTGTTCCTGACATCTGTAATAAAAGTTTATTTCCTTTTTTTGTCCTCAATGCACCCATCACAATTTTTCACTTAACCACACTGAGCTCTCTTAACTTTCACTTACAGTTTCTGAACTTTTTTGCCTGCTTGATGCTGCCTCAGAAATGATGTCTGTAGGAGCAGCATGTTAGACAGGCACGTCACCTCTTCACAAAGTAGGCTGTAAGGATTAAAAGTGACTCTCTTGAGTGGAAGGCAGGATTCTGGCTTGCAGGGCTGCTGTCCATGCTCAGAAGGACAGCAGGGTTACACTTAGCTAATATTAAGGTGAAATTAAAGCTTCCTGCCTTAGAAAGAATGATAGATTTTTATCTCAGCTCTCCCCTCCACCAGTTCTAGCCAAAAAAAAAGGTATCTTCATGCCTTCAAGCTTTTCTCCATCCTTTTTTGACCCTAAGAGGCTCTACAGTCCCTGTTAGGCAGGGATGGGCTTTTGGTTGGTACAAGACAGGGGCTGCCTCGGTCACAGGAGCAGCCCAGGGAAGCAGCCACGGAAGCAAAGGGAAGGACAATTGTTATAAACAATTTCTAAAGTACTTTTTGTGTTGAATGTTGCCAATGCAAAACACACCCTGTGGTTTATGGATGGAGCTCAACCACCTGAGCAGTGACCTGAATGTTTAGGCTGAAGACACCCTGGATTCCTATCCCTGCTTCTCCTCTGCCTCAGCATATTTTACATAAACAGTCAATGAACACAACCAAGTGCCTTTGACCAGAACTGGCACAGGCATGGTTCAGACACACCCAATTTAATCTCGCAGTAGAAGTGCTAAAACACAAAATACTAAAAAACCACCAGAGCAGGGGTAACAGCAAACATGTGCTTGGTTACTTCTACAGAAGGGACAGAGTCACACTTCTCTGTGCAGTGCAACCACCTCACTTTTCCCACCAAGGCTTTTTATCCTCCCCTCCCCAAAACACAGGTGCCACATGTGGCACACTTTTATTTTGCCTGGCACTGACAGCCTGGGGTGGTCTGATATGAAGGGTTGCACTGCCTTCTTCAGCAAACAACACCCTTCTCCATGTTATGTTTTTCCAAGCTTCCATCACAGCTGCACACAGAGGCACTCATGACATTGTCATGTGTCATGGAGGTTTGAAATTACAACTGAGTTATAATACCAATTAACTAAAACCTTGACAAATTCTGACATCCAAACAAAGCCTTGATAATGTGATTCCCCCTTCCCTGGCTTTCTCCTCACAGTGGAGACAAGAGACCAGGAATCCAATCCAGCTCCTTGCACTCATTTCTATAACAAATGTTAGTTACCTTTTTCTATTTTCTGACTTGCTGCTCAGATAAATAATTTCTGTGTAAAGCCACAAAGAGGAGTCTTTAATTTTACCTGGAAACAGATCTGGTTTTTGTAAACTATTTTTTTGACAGATATTTACAGCCATATAACCCAGTGTCACTTCACATTCCTGCCATGAAAAATTTTATTCACACTTCAAAATTCTGTGAAATTATTAGAAAACTCATTCAAGGAAAAAAAAAAAAATCAATTCTAGAAAATGTTTTGTAGAAGCTTCTATTTCCAAAGCAACTTTTTATGTCAAACTTTTCCATCAGATCTGGGAATTTTGCTGCATAGAGGTTTACATGATAACATACATTCAGTTATATTTTGACAGCCTTCAGTGGGCTGTAACAATAGTCTGTTTTCCAGGAAAGAAAGTCTAACCACCACACCAAGCTGAGCCTTTGGGGGTTGGTTAAATTGCTCATTAAACTAATGTTGAAGTATAGTAGGGGTTTTTCTTAGCGTGGCAACTTGCCAATTTAACATTGGGGAAATTCAGATGCAGATAAATTAAGTTTATAAGTAAGCTTGCTGAAATGACAAATGGGATTTGGAAAGCTGAAATGGGAGTTTCTGTTTCTCCTGTGTTATGGGGCAGTGCCCTCCACTGGCCAAATGTTCTCACTTTTGCAATAAAAGAGCAAAAATTCACCATGACTCCAGAATAAATACCTCCAAACCCCCTCAGAATCAATGTCAAATTCTTGTAAAAAGTTATTGCATATTGCCACCAATTTATACTAATGCCAGCCTTGCTTTCATATTACATAGTAATAAAAATACTTTGGGTGCTGAAATAAATCCCAAGGCAGCCCTTTTAAAGAGTTCCAAATTAGAAGTGACAAGACAAAAATGGGTAGTGCTAAAAAGTGTAATTTAACATGTGACCATATAGTGGTAAAAAGCATAGAACCAGATTAGCAATCACGACTGTCTGTTAAATTTTCACTATTTTACCTCATTTTTTTTCTGGTCAGAACTAGAAAAAAATGAGGTAAAATAGTGAAAATTTTGACAGATGCTTGCAAAAATCCCTCTTTCAAGCAATTTATAATGTTTTTTGAGTGCCGTGCTGAGGACAGAACTAGTTGCACCAGTAACACCTGTGTTCAATGTACATGAGAGTGGGAGTTAGTAAGTGTCAAAAGACAACAGACAATGAGCAACCTGGAAACAAGATAGATATAGATATAGATATAGATATATGCCCTCCACTCATGGGACTCTGGGTTGCCCCAGGAACACTATTTTAGTAATGAAAGTGTTATCAACAACTTTATAGTTGATTCAATTATCCTACACAAGATCACTATCCAATTACTAGATTATATTATATTACATATATTATATTATACATTAAATTCAGTGGGATAGAGTTGCTGGTGAGAAGGTGAACTGTTTCTTCAATAAGATTAAAAGTAATAAGCTATAGGAATAAGTTATGATAAAAATAGAAAGATAAATGGAGCTGGCAGAGATAAACCAAAACAATAGAAAGACTGAAAATATGCTTGGTGTTACAAGTTGCACTCTTAGATTTTCAAGAAGAGCCAAAAAATGGACAAAAAATATTCTTAAGACCCTGATAAAACATTCACTACTATCTACAGATAGTGGAAGGCTAAAAGCCAGAAGATTTAACATTCCTTTTTTCAAGGGCTTAACAATGATAATATTCTTTGATAACACCAAATGAAAGGCCTAGCATAAGTTTTACCATTTGTCCCATTCACTTCATATAACATTTCTGTGTTAGTGGCAATGAAGGAAATTAGTCATATTTTATATCTGCCAATCATATGATAACCTATTTCCTCTAGAAAAAATAAAACAACCAAAACCACAAAACCAACATATTTCCTAAACTTGTTTTAAAAGCGAAAAGCTAAAATTCTAAGACTAACCATGAAGTACCCTCTTTTGAATACAAATTTGATTTTCCAGCACACTCAGGGTACCCCCATCTCTGCAGAACCAGCTCTGGTGAGGTGGGCAGCAGCTTTGCTCTGTTTCTCCAGGGAGCACAAACTCCAACAAAGAGAACCCAACCCCCTGGCTTCATGAAGCCTCAGTCCTCACAGAAGGTCCTGCTCACAGCTGGAGATTAATTTGGGATGCTCTTTTTGCATCAGGATTCACCAGTGATGATAGAGAATAGGGCATTCAGTCACCCTCATCCCCAGGGTCTCAGTTTCCCCCATTAAAAGAGGTTTTTTTTGCATCCATTGCCTCACCTCAGCCCTATCTTTTCCACCCTCCTCAGGGAGGGGAAAGATTGTTTAATAACCGCATTTTAATGCTGGGTTTTCCTGCTAATCCTTTTGTAGGTGAAACTCCCTCGTACAATCTAAGAACCAGTTTTGTGCTATGAGCTTGAAATAAAAAAAAAAAACAAAAAAAAAGCTGGAGGAGGTGGGAACAGTGGATATCAGGTTGCTTCCACAGTCAGGTCTGTGCTTCCACAGTCAGGTCTGTGCTTCTGTTACATGAAAGCCCTCAAAGTGAAGCAGTGAGCCATTTTCACAGCCTCAGCACACTCACCTCACACACAGGAATGCAACATGAGCACCTTCAGCCTTTCTAAACCTCTGCTCAGAACTGCTTTCACCAGGCTTGGATTAAACCCATGGCTCCTAAGCACAGCTTGACTGTGCTGTGGACAGAGCTTCAGAAAGAGGAGCAACTGCAGGTCTCACTGCCAGCCCATGGGCAGTAGCAAAGCCCCACTTTCCCTGTGGGGATCAGGTGGAGCTCGGAGCTCCCTGGCAGCCTGCTCTGGCTGAGGAGTCACTGCTCAGCTGTCCCCTGAGGGCAGAGCAGGGGCACTGTGTGTGCAGCTCACCTGCCAGAGGCTTCCTGCCCTGCCCTCTCCCCTCCAGGGACCTGCTGACCCTCACCCCCTCCCCGTGACCCCAGCGACCCACAAAGTGCACACTCAACCACAGCTGCTCAACCACGCTGACAGAGAGAATTTCTGACTTTTGCTTTTCCTTACAGTGCAGAGCTTTAGACACCACAGCTTTAAACCACAGAGCTCTGAAAAACAAAAACAGGATGTCTGCCTCTGAAGCTGCTGCTGTGCATATTTGTTCTGAGACTGTGCTATCAGGGACCAGGTTGGTGTAATCTTTTGGTGCAGTCTATTGGCCAAATTCTCCTTCCTGATGGAAGGTTAAACTCTGGTGTGAATGACAGAAAATGTTGTCATGGCCAAGGGTTCATGTCATCACAATAAAACCAGAACCAGCTGGAGATTAAAAAAAAAAAAAATCACAATACTAAGTCTTAAAGTTATTGGGTTCTCCTTTACTCTTGCTAAACTCCAGTGATTCACTGATGGAGTCCCCTTCTGACTGTTCATCAGAGAATTTGAAATATTAGGTGAGTAATTATGTCGGGCAGTGAGGCAGTCCAAACATTTCTTGCTAAAAACAGAACTATTCATCAACTGCCTGAAATTAATATATTTATTTAATCCATCAGAATCTCTAACACCATCATTTTTATTCAGCTTTGGACACCTTGGAAGCAGCCATTATAAAGAGAGAGCTCTACTCAGGCCAGTAGCCCATGGGATTTTTGGCCCCTAAGGAAGTGGGCCAAAGACACTCAGCAAGAACTCCAGGCAGCCACAGAATTATAATCTGAATATGATGCTTTTTCCCCCTGGCTCAGGAGTTGTTCACATTTGTGCAGAGATCACCAGAAACAAACATCATCCCAGCTGTCAAAGGGATCCAAAGCAGCTGTGTGTCTACAAAAAGGTCTCTCAAGCTCCATTTTCCAGCTTGCTGCCTGACTTCACTGGCAGCTTCTACCAGGGCAGCTTAGCTTCTCCAGTTTTACAAGGACCCCTCACATCAGAATCCACTGGTGGATGCATCCACCACTGACACCTGGGCAGTGCTGCAACCCATTGAACTGGTTTGCTTTCCATGAAATATCACCTTAAACAACAATATCAGCACTTTTCAAGCAGCCTGGTGCTTGCTTGGCAAAAGCCACCTGAGTTACTGTGATGTGAATCTGCTACACACGAGCACATTGATGTGACAGAGCCTTGTCTAAGGCAATGAGGCTCAAGGGTAAGAAATCTGTTTTCCTGGGATATCATTTGCCCTTCCCACCCACTGGAGGGAATTTGCAAGAGCATGTGGCCCAAAGCAAAGCTTATGTCACCAGAGAGCACCTCTGCTGTCATCCATCCAGAGCAGACTTGATGAGCATCTATTGCTCACAATACAGAAAACAACCCTCAAAACATGACAGCCGTAGACCTGGCACCATGTTTAATAATCAACACGGGAAGCTGAAAAATGACCAGTTACAGACTGAAATAAGTAACTGCAGGATTGATTTTGTAGCTGCAGGATTGATTTTGTAGCTTAAAACACTTGCTGAAGGCAAACAAAACTTTAGCTTTTGGCAGCTCCCCAAAGTCAAACTTGAGTTCACTAAGTGCCTCACGTGAAACTGTCATCATTGTGGGATCCTGGCATGAAATGATATGTGAAAGCCAAGTTTTCACTTATTTTGCAAGTTGGGAAGGCTCACTGTGTGTTCATATACACATACACACCCACACAGTCCCTTTTTGGCTGAATTTTACTCTTTGAAGTGTTTTTGTTTTGTCATTGACTGCTTTATGACTCTAGGATAAAGATTTGTTGGCCTAATTGAGTGAAAAGCAGAAGCCATGCTGTTTTGGAAAGCTCACACACCAAAGCAAGTGCAGCACACACCAAGACTTACCTGCTTACACTTCTGCCAAAAGACAAGATAAATAATTACACTGAGTATATCTAATATTGATGTGTGTGTCAGGAAAACACAGTGTTAATTACTGATTGCATTGAAATTGGGAGTTTAAACCTGGATCCATAAATACAACACGTTCTGTGCTTCTCTCATAAAGTTCACAGTTTGAGGAAGGACACACTACACATTTCTGCTCAAGAATCACCTTGACTCTAAAATGGATGCATCCTACTTGGTAAAAATGCAGGCATAGAAAATGAGATGATCAGTGATAAAGGTAAAAGCTGCTATGCTCAATTTAGAAGCAGAAAACTAGACTAAATGATGTTTTGGCTTTGTTCTTACATGGCACCCTTATATCTGTAATTTCTGGCCTTACGTTTTCTATACATTTGAAGTTTCTTGCTAGCATTTAGAAGCTGTAATTTATACATATGTTTTTTATTGCAGGACTTAGAATGTAAAAATCCTTGATTTAGCAATTTCAGTTGCAAGATCATTCTGTTTCTATGCACCTGAAATCCAGATCAAGAGGAATTAATGATTTCATAGTATATGACTTTAAACTGTGTAGCACAGTACTTAAAATCTCTCCATATTTTAATTTCTTTTTTTTCATTTGTGCGCTTGATTGTCTTTCTGCTACTCTTTATTTTCCCTACCAGGGAGAAATGCATTTTAAAAACCAATAGGAGCTAAAAATGCAGGTACAATTTTCACTACAAAATCTAAGTCACAATCCCACCGTTTTTCATGCACTAAACAGTAGAAATAAGATTAGATCTGAGGGGTTTTTTTCCTCAAATACAAAACCCTTTCCTTGCACTGTGCTGAATATAAAGAAGAAAAAAGATCAATTTGACAGAACAATTTAGAATTCTCTGCTTTGAAAGCAAGGCCAATATGACATGTTGGGGAAATACAAGGACCAGGATATCCCATATGAGAGCACAGTACAGTTACTACGGATGTAGCAGACACATCATCTATGAGTTCCATGGACAGAAAGTAAACACAGGATGTGAAAGAAACCCTTTTAAAGGCAATCACACCATAGAACAGAATAACATTGCTTCCAAATTCATCCTGAACACCACTGTGGATATTTTTCCCTATCTGAAGGCAAGCAACAATTTTTCCCTTTTTTTCATTTTTTTTTGACCTCAGATAAAGCATTTTTCCAGTGACAAGCCCAGATGTTCTCCTGCAAGAGTGATCTCAGGTGAGTTTTTCACCAACATTACCACGTTACTGATAACATCCAAACATCAGCTAGACCTTCATGAGCCTGCTAACTCAGGAGATCTCCCCACCAGCATTATTTGTATCGATTTCTGATGGGAGATAAAACATTGCCATGGCACCTGGATGTTCTGGTCCATCCAGGCCTTCCTCTGTGTTTTAATGCTTTGGTTTACATTTAAAATTTACTCCAGAATCCCCATGCCCAAAACAGGACATGTATTTTGCAGGACAAAAGCATGAAGGTTACTCAAGATCCTGATAAAACACAATATAGAGTTGTCCTGCATGATTATTTTATTTCCAGAAATATTTGCTAAGCCAAGTAGAAGCAACAACTCAACAATTGCAGTGAACTCCCTGATGGGGATTTTCTGTCCTGGACAATAAATTCACTTTCATATTTATGGAACATCATTTCCTTCAAAGTGTGTCTGCTTTATAAAAATATTACATGAGGTAGCCATTCTCTTTTCAGGCTGTGTCTATAAATGACTATTTCATTTAGGTGTCCAATCAATTAATATTAGGATTGCTTTAGAGCTTAACCTGATGGGGCAGTGTACAAGTATAAAACTGTCTGTAAAGCCCACAGCTCTCAGGAACTTTGTCATCTGCCTTAAAAAGTGGGAAAACAAAGACACCAAGACTGCAAGGCACCCACCACAGAGCAGTGCTGCTTTTCCAAGCATCTGGCTACTTCCACCAAACTTCAGGCTAAACTAGGAAATGTTCATTTTTAGTTAAACAAGGTCACATCCACAATCACTATAAGTGCAGCCAGCCAGCCAAAGCATGACTCTTACTCAGTGACAGGTGTCCCTCATTGTTAATGAGCATTTAAGTGATCAGTTAAGGAGCTGCTGCTCACTCACTGTGCCACGTCGGATGCTGCTGGCAGCGGGGACTCCTCGGGTACCAGGTCAATGTCGTCAGTGAAGCTGCTGGCCCGGGACATGTCTGGGATGTGCCCTTCCAAGCGTCTTCTCACTGCACAAATGATGCAAAGAGATCATCATGCACTAGGGAGACCAATCTGCAAGCTCTTGCCATGGCACATACATAGTTCAAACACAAGGAACCTCCTTCAGGAAAGGTTTGTCTTCTTGAGGGCTGTGTCCCGCGAACAGAAATTCACCACCTCTGCAATATTGATGTGGGCAGGACAATACAAACTATCAGATTTCCATTTCCTCACTCAACACCATTTCATATGTGTGCTTTAATACCTTCAAAACTATTATTTCAAATGCTACTATCATACAAACAGAATACTTGAAACCAAAGCCCTCTCTGGTCACTATAACCTCCAGTGTTCCAAATTTCTCCTACGAACCAGGAAGCCTCAGGTGGCTGGATGCAGTTGCCTCTGCAGGATAACCATAGTGGATACAAGCTGTGCTGGAGTTTAGCCCATGTTCCAAGTGTTACAAAGGTACAAATTTCATTAGAGATTTTTAAAACATGGCCAACCAATGAAGGAGTTCACTAAGGCACTACAAAAATCAGAGAAAGGCAGCTAGCCCTGTAAGTGGTAAAATCCAATGTTTTCTAAAGATTTCCATCCAATGTAGGGCTGACTTCATCGCAAATGTGTGGTGCACATGTACCTACCTTTCTAAGTTCAGATGCATCAATATTCAAAAGCTATTTCTGCTGCAAATTCTCTTAATTATCTTTTCCTACATTAACTTGGTTCAAAAGCTATAAAGTGTATCTAGCTTAAGTTGCTCTGATCGAAAAGCAACTTCATTCATGATTCCTGGTGATCTAACAGTTTCTAAGGAAGCCACCTATAAATTTGAATTCTGATCATCCTTGAAAGCACAGCACATGAGCTGACAGAATCTAACTTGGAAAATGGATAGGATGACACATGCAAATTCAAGGGAGGGCAAAAAAGTGTGTGTGGATGAATCACTAAAATTAAGCATCATAACAAATAAAGACTAAATAGTGTGACTGGTATATGCTGTGATAACAACCCACATGACAGAAATAAGAAACCTTGCCTGCTAGAAAATGAAATTGTTGAAATCTCCAGTTAATTCCAGAACACTTTAGCTGGATTACACTTAAGTCCAAGGTAAATACTAAAAAGCCCACAACACCAGAGCTTGCTATTGGTAGAGCCATAACCCAAGTGGCAAGGAATTAAAATGAAGCCCATGGCAAAGAATTATCAAATAGTGTAACTAAACACTGACAAAGGACATAAAAGGACAAAGCTATTTTATTTACCTCTGCTGCATTTAATCACAAATAAACTGTGTGTTTCTAGGGGAAATCCAAATCTTCCTGCCACTGGGAGCATGAACTTCTGTGCTTTCCCAGCACTACTGAAACACTTTGGCTGTTCTAGAGGAGCTTTATTTTGTGAGACCTGCCAGTTCTGCATTTGTTCTGATAGACATTTTTGCTGTAAGAGAACTATGTGGCCTCCTACTTTGCCAGACAAAGTCTTGAAGCACACAGATCCCATATCTGAAGTATGGCTTTGGGAAGCACCAGTCTCTGAACAAGTAACGTGGCACATGATCACATCTGCAAAATTCAACTGGGAGAGTTTTGGCTTCAGCTACAGGAAGGTTTTCCTCATAGGAACTTAGCAAAAGTTGGGATTGGGCCAAGGCAGAGCTAAATCACTGTGCCCATATAAGGCACATCAGATGAACAGGAAAACTCTGCATTGCTATCAATTCCTACTCCACAATGAACTGCTGAAAGGGTGAGAGCAGGGCCTAGTTAACTCATGGCAGTTTGCCTCCTTCATGGCACTGCATAGATACCAAAGTTACTTCAATGCATCTGCCATGAGAAGTCATATTTTAGTCCTGTCATTTTAGGGGTTTGGTCTGTTATTGCTTTATCAAACTCCTCTCTGGCTCATCACACCGCTGTTTATAATCTGCATCCAGGCACTCATAAAGAGCCCAGAAAACCCTGATTGTTCACATTTGGCTTGCTAGCTCCTTTTCTGAGAAGTTTTCCCTACTGCAATGTGCCCCACAGCACGCTGGTTCTGAGCAAGGATGGATGACAGCAGGAGCCAGTTTCCAAACCTTCACGTCCTCACCATTCCCATGTGCTGTGCTGAGCAGCTCTGCTGTTCCTGCAGGTGCACCTGGAGCCTGCCCTCTGACCACGAACCTTCTGCTGGGATGTGGGGAACCTCATCCTGGGATTTAACAGTCTCTGCTTGGTTACCCACACAAGCAGGAGAAGCTTCTGTTGAGCCTTTTCATAAGGCCAAAGCACCCAAATTTTCCCTTTGGCGAGCGCTGCTGTGATTATCTGCGGCAGTCCCGCTCCCCAAGGAGGGCACATTTCATTCCTGCTAGCATTTGGGAAAACACAATGATGTGATTATGAATTCCACACAAACAGGAGTTGTGTAACACATACTCTGTAGTAGATTTTATCAGCTGAATGGAACTTGTGTATCTAACTCCATAAAATTAAGTATCTGGGTCACGTCTCAGAGGTTGCCTCACTGCTTCCCCTCTGCCCTCCCATGCTTCCATGGTCAGATCCATGGACAGAACCAATTTTGCCATTTTGGTTGCAGACTAGATTTATCTCAAAAGTATTAAGAGAAAAAAGAGCTGCTTACGGAAGTGCTGCTCTAATATCTCAAGATAAAGCAGAAATCACAGCTGTGAGGCTCATCATATTTGGGTGGTGAGATTCTGAGATCCCCTACTACTCTCAGAGCCACTTGACTCAATTAAAAAAAAATTAGTTTTGGGAAGTATTAAAGCTATCACCAGAGAATACTTGTTTTACCCATGCAACCCTAATAAAAGTTGTTTAATACTGATTTCCCTCTATGCTTTTAGAGCTCACTCATTTTATGTGTTTCTGCTTTAAAATATTAACACATGAATAATTTGTTCTGGTCCCTACATGAATGCTAATGGTAAATGCATGTAATACATGGTATTTTCTAAATATTTTCCGTCCTTTAAGTGACTGTCAGAGTTGTGAGCAGTTACTTTCTTATTCAAAACACTCATTCTGGAACCAACTCAGTTTTTGAAGTTAACTCACTTTCCTTGAACTTCCAAAACTCATTTAGACAGCAATGCTCAGTCATAAATCAAAATTCCCAAAAATCCCACTAAAAGGGACAATTTCTTTTTTCATGTCAATAAGCCATAAGCTCCTGAGCAATAAAGTAATTCATAATAATCATTCATGATAGTGCTTTCACTTTGAGGAAATGTGGAGCATTATGATACGTTCAACACATGGCGGTGATGTTTTCCAGAAATAAACCTCAAAGTTGTAAGGCCCAGCTACTACAGATGGTAGTTTGTAGCAGCTGCAGCTCAAGCCAGAACAAATCTGTCTTCCCTCTCCATATTTATTTTCATAAGATTTCCTCGTCCAAACTGACTTTATGGGAATTAATGCCCTACATTTGATGCTGCAGAGTACGAAGCAGGGAAGGCAAGAAAATATGAAGAGGGAAAAGAAGAGGAGCCATCCCTCTCTTCCATGTGTTACTACTTAGAGTATGAAGAAGCTGTACTGGTTTCATCATAAAATATACAATATTTTATGAGCATGAAAAGTTGGAAGCAGCAACTTGAAAATACAGAATAGTATCTAGCACACTACAACAAATTCCAGTGATGCCACAAACTCAGGGAGCCCTGAAACAGAGCAACTGATTAAATCAAACAGCAAAAAGGAAGTTCCATATACTTTTTAAATTTCTAAAACGGTGAAGTCATAAAATAAACACGTCAAAACACAACCCAGAGGTATTTTTTTGTAATGCTCTTTTGCTTTATCTAACCTTAGAGTCCTTATCTATATTCTACTAACTTCTGACTTTGTATTATGGGGAAAAGAAAAGCTCCCAAATTAGAAATGCAGCAGCAAACACGGCTGCACTATTGTGGTCATTTCCAAACAGCCAATGCCTATCAACAGCAGGACAAAATGACAAGGAAGATGTTGCACTATCCTCCTCTACGATAAAGATGTGGAAAAAAAAACAGGTCTCTGTTCCTTCAATGCCACTGTCTTCTCATCACTTTCAGATCAGAAGCAGTTAAAACCCCCTCTCTCATAATGCCAGGCTGCTCTACTCAGTACCATCAGTACACAGGACAGAAACATATGATTTCATTTCATCTGTAAGGTTGCATCTTGACAGAAAATCCCTGGGATAACCATGCTTCCTTTATCTGCAGGGATGAACAGCCTGTGGGATCACACTGCTATGTCTTGGCTATTTTCCTGTGTCAGGAACTTGCATCACCTCACTAAAAATACTGTATTTGCAAAGCTGCATAGAGGCAAACTGTTTTTGGGGCTGAGACTGGGACATCTCCAAATCCTCACTTTCCTCAGAAGAATAAAGGAAAGTCAACAGCTTATAAAAGCCCAGAGGCCTGGAAGTGCCTGACACCTCAACACCAGCCTGCTTTTAAAAAGCTCTTCAACTTGCTTTTGGTATCATTCCTCTCAACAGGCAAACGGCATTCGAGCTCCTCTGAGGAGTCACTTTGGAATAATACAGTAAAATAGAATTAGCATGAAGTGAGTAATTTCTTTACCAAAATTATAAGAGTTTTTCTTCATTACTGTGTGAAGCTACAGTGGTGTCAGGAGTGTACTCAGTCCTACTCCAAACAAAGATATTTTTACTTTAGTTTTATGTAAAACTGTTACAAATCTGAGCATCTGAAGCTGTGATTTTACATCCTTACCTCACACTCAAATGTAAGCCATCTGCAAATGCCACATACTCACATTGTCCCATACACAACTCTTAGCAAAAGTACAGTTAAAAAAAGCTCAGGCTACTTTCTGTACCTAATTTTAAGCAGCTAAATTTATTATCATCATTCAAGATGTGGCTGATTTAAATTCAGGACAATGTACAAGAATTGCATTTTGCCCCCAAAATACCTGCAGAATCACACCAAAATTAATTAAGCAGTGGTGTGCAAGGAGAACAGAAATAAAAACAGCTGAAATGGTGAACTGAGGAATAAGAATAAATTTGTATTTGCTGCAGACACATTGCTAACTCCAAGCAAAAAGTGCTGAGCACTCTTCCTGCTGTAGTTACAGATTGGGCTGCAAGTGTTTTAGATAAACTTCAACATCTGGTTTCCTGTGTATCTGATTTGAAACAACCAGCACTCAAAATGCACTAATGCTGCCTTTATTTGTTGTACATTCTTTTGTTTAGATAAGCCTGCAGGCCAAATTACACACTGCCTTACAGCCCCTGGAACTCAATCACTCATTACAGGGCTGATGGGACAGCACAGGGATGTAAATGAATACCAACACATTACTGAAAATCACAAGGGCATGTAGCACTGGAAAAAGGCATGTAGTGCTGGATAACAGGCAGAGAGAAACAAACATACTCTTGAATGCACATGAGGATGTGTTATCTACCCAGCTGCCTGAACATCATTTTCAGACCTAGCACAGAAGAAGAATGTAACACACACCAAAAAGAAAAGAAAAAAAAAAACCCACAACCAAAAAACACACACAGAAAAAAAACACAAACTACAAACCAAACAGAAAAAAACCCAACAAACTCCAAACATTTTCTATAGCATCATAAATATGTCTACTCTAGAAGACATATTTCACAATCAACTTCTTTAAATGCAGCATATCAGCCTAAAACATCCAGCTGAATATTCTGCATGGAATAACTTGTAGAGCAAGCAAGTGTCCATTCTGCTGAAGCTGTGCAATGCTTGGCACTCTCTGTCAAGCAGGTTTGTTGACAGACTCAGAAAGTGGTCAGGGACCAAGTGCACAAAGAGCTGCAAGGATCATACACAGATGGGACCTGTCAGAAGGGAACTGGAGATGAGGGGAGGCCAGGAGAGAAGCTCTGCAGTGCTGGTGCCCCTCACTATCTGCTCAAATACCCAGCTATGATCTCCACTGGGCTCAGCCCAGTTCCTTTCAGACCCAGCAAGAACAGATTTTCCTAGCCAATTTAATCTGAAAAACCTTTAAATGTCTATTGACTGTGCTGTGATAAAAGCATTCATAAAAACATGGAACTAAAGCTACCAATCTAGATACTTTTAACTATTGTATCTCTGCTTGCATTATACCCATGATTGGTTTTCCATTTTCTTCTCCTGGGAATGACTCCCAATACAAGGGATGGGGCTTGGAGCACCCTGGGCTAGTCAAAGGTGACCCTGACCACAGTAGGGCTGGAACTGGATGATCTTTAAGATCCCTTCCAATCCAAAGCATTTGGGACCTTCTAGCCTGTTCAGCTGAGTAAGATGGAGGGAAAAAGTTTTGTTTTAAGGAGAGGCTTTAAGGGCATTTCCATATCCCCTTATGGGAAAAGGTCTGTGGCTGGCAAGAGTTCCATTGACTCCTGAAATGCCATATCCTATCCCTTCTCCTTTAACAGGGAGAAGCATCCAGGCAGTTGGACCACATACAATCTACAGCCATGCAGCAAACATTCAAATTCTTGACCAGCATGCACCACAAAATCATAGCTTGGCTTGGAAGGGCCCCCCCAAAAAAGAAGACAGGCAAAAAAGAGGCAGCCTGTAACCGAATCCTACAGCAGTTCCTCATTCTCAACCCAAATCATAGAAATCTCCCATCTCTTAAAAGAGAGGATCAAGTTTCTTTTAACATTTCCTCTCTCCTGGGCACTGTTCCTGAAAAAAAGTACTGCCCTTTTTTTTTTTTTTTTTTTTAATGAAAGCTCTTTCTTCAGAAGATACACAAAAAAGTGGATTTCCAAACTCCAAGTCTGTGTGGGTGATGTGGAGGGTAGGAGTGGGTAAGGTCTGGCAAAGAGATAGGAAAACACATTTTCCTTCTTGGCTGGGGAAGGGACGCATCAGAGATACCCAGAGAGTGAATTGCACACTAGATATATTCTTGATGCAGGATGACCCCTAGGCAGAGAATAATGTGCAATGACTGCAATGATTTCAGAAGGCTGAAATTGTTTCAGAAGGCTGCTTTATTAAACTATACCATATTATACTATACTCCCCACTAAAACTATACTATAGAAAAACCTGCAACCTTTACCAGACAGCCACAACACAGCTTTGACCTTAATTGGTCAATCAGTCCAAACAACCATCACCAGAGTCCAATTAACAAATCCCTTCTGGTAAACAATCTCCATAACACATTCCACGTGTGCCACACAACAGGAGCAGCAAGTAGAGATAAGAATTGTTTTCTCTCCTCTCTCTGAGCTTTCTCACTGCCTTCCCCAGGAAAAATCCTGGGAGAGAGAATTATGTGTCTTCTCTGTTCCAAGAGCATGTGAATACCACAATATATTAATTGATAGTTATTAAATTGTAGATATATTAATTAATAGCTATTAAATTGTGCCTCATGGCTGCAGCAGGAGGGTTATGACAGCAGGAAAAACACAGAAATGAGCTGCTTTTCATGATCTCCTGAGGCCCAAACACTGGCATAGCTGGTCCAGGAAGGATGTGACCAGGACACCTTTGGGAAAGCATCTAACTGGACAAGTTGTAATCAAATGATGCCAAGAGAGCAAAGTCTTTCAATATTCTACAGCAAGCTATTTTGACAAGCACTTCTTTATTCTCTTAAGACTTAGCCTGTTTCTTTTGCTTATCTGACACAATCCTTGTGCCCACTGGTAGTTTTAACATGTTTTTGAGCTGGAGATACCATCTACACCTTGTGAATATGTTCAGAGATCAGCTCTCCAAGACCAAATTCAAGTCACCAATACTGATGCATTTAACTTTTTAAGGCTGGAAATACTTGACTGTTCATTCAGTTATTCTGAAGAACAAAATGTACAGCAACAACAGTGAAGAAAAATAAGACAAAAATAGCTTTCAAAGCAATCCTTCTTCACTGCTTGCCTTTTTTTTTTTTTTTTAAGGACAAGAAGAACTTGACCTGAAACTGAAACAATTAATAGTCAGTGAAATGTAATTTGGCAGCTTGTTAGCTCTGCAGGGAGAGCTCTTAACACATACAAACTCTTAGAATTACACATAGGGAACGTATCATGTAATATAAATATATAGAGTTACATTCCATTATGGGATTCAGAACTGCCATTATAGTAAAAGTGTTTATTTTAACAGGGAAGTACAGTTTTAGTGTGGCTATTAAAGAAAATAAACCAGTCTGAAAACATTTTTATTTTTCATGACTGTTAATGGTCAAAGCATACAAACTGCAGTGAGAGTAAAAACAGAAACATCTTCTGAATTGTTGTCAATGTTTTGACTCACAAGAACACAAAACCCAATTACTGTAATTACAATGAAATATGCCACAATTATTTGCTGGTCTTATGCAGTTCTTGCCCTCCCACAACTGAATCCTCGTAGAACAATTTCCCTATTT
Organism: Euphonia xanthogaster; assembly: GCA_034509185.1. Taxonomy (NCBI): domain Eukaryota; kingdom Metazoa; phylum Chordata; class Aves; order Passeriformes; family Fringillidae; genus Euphonia; species Euphonia xanthogaster. The sequence goes on along the minus strand of JAYDZK010000056.1, from coordinate 62,826,936 downwards.
ACTACTGTTAATTCAATGAATATCCATGAAGTCAATATAGACAGTATTGCTACCAACCTGCCTGTTCCACACTGAAAAAAAAATAAATCTGTAAATTAAAGTAAATCTTACTAGTAGAGGAGATAATTTCCATGTTTGCCCTTAAGCTCAAAACAAGTTCAACAAAATAATCCACAGCTCTTGACGGCATTAAATTAAAACTATTCCTAACTAAAGCTTCAGCTGTTATTTCATACATTCCAGGTGTAAAGAAACAACATTTTATGAGAGTATTCCCTACTTCAAATATATTTGTTCCAAATATTTTTTTTACATCTTGAATGTGAGGATATTTTAGGTAGGGCAGTTATTTGAGTAAGAGTCCAAGTTACAACTGTTGAAAAAGAGAATTCAAAGCAGCCATGGTTATGTGTACCCAATGCTTTAAAAATTTTGCCTGACAGATCTTCAGATCATAGAATGCAAACTGAAACATCTTATAAGCACAACCCCCCCCTTACAATAAGTTATCTTCCTAGAAATGCTGCAAATTAACTGATACCTTTTTATTTAAAATTAAATTCATGGGGTCTTCAATTCTGTACTTCAGGGCTCAGTCAGGAAGTGCATCCTTTATTAATGCCACATTCCAACTTCCTCATGCCGCTTATTCAGAACATCCATTAGAAAATATTTATAATTCAAGAGCTTAAAAAATAGTCTAAAGAAATTGTAAAGCTATTGTTGCTACCATTAAAATTCAAATGTTTTGAAACTCAGATTCTGAGAAGACCCAGAATAATTACATCTTCTACACTCCCAATAGTAATCTAAAAATTGATATGACAAGAAAATGGTGATATTTAAAAGCGAGACACAACCCTGAGGTGGAACACACCCTCAGTCAGAGACCTAAAGTCTCTCTTTACTGATGACATGGAGGAGATAAATTTGAATTTGAATTTGTGCCCTGCAGCTCTTGGGACTGAGGGTGACCTCTGGCAGCAGGCCATGGCTTTTCTGTGACAGTGAGAACCACAGAGATGCTGGGAGACAAAGCCCTTCTCTCCCTCCTCTGAGGGACCTGCACAAAGAGGGTGGAGAAGTCACTGTCAAACACACCCTGCCCTTGTCAGTGTGAGTGCCCCTCTGTCCCCACAGAGTGCACCTGCAGGGGACACAGAATGTTCCTCCTGCGGAGATGGGTAAGGAAGCCCTGAGGAGCAGAAAATCCTGCTAGTACTGAGACTGCTGAATACAGGTCAGTGCAGCACGGACTGGCTGTAGATTCTGACAGTGCCAGGGAGAAATCTGGATGAATGCTGAATTTCAGGAGTGACTTGACTGAGATCAGCATTTTCAGGGAAAGGAGATATTGTACAAATTACAACAGTTGTGTGTTTTCTTTCCCCATAAGCCCCATTACAAGGCTTTGGTTCCATCCAAGCTTCTTTAAACCACATTACTGAGGAGTGAGACACAAAATCATCTTTTCTATGTGTGAAAGTAACGTGGCCCAACTCTCATTCTTAGTGCTATTAATATTTATCACACTCATAATTCTTATTTTTAGATAAACACGCCATTACAGACATTGAACCCTAACAGAGCCATCAGGGGAAAACCCAATTTCATGATACTATCTTGATTTACAACCAAACATTTTAATTTTAACAACACAAAAAAGAGTGTCGATTGGTTTCTAATCCATCCATCCAAATCCATTCATTTCCTAACCAACATCCAACATGAATTGTTTCAGACACATTGCCAAGATGACAGAAATTGCAAATGCTTTTAGGACAATCTGCTTTGTGTCACTGACCAACCAAAGATGCTTTGCTATCTGTTGGCAGCAAACCCTTGCAGAATATTCCCTTCCACTTTCTGTGGCATTAAAGATTCAGATACCACTCAGTGTCATAATTCAGGTGGAGAATCCAAGCAGTGAGTTCCAAGCTCCATCTTGTCCTCTAATATCTACTGCAATCATATCACAGGTAGAGTAAAAGTTTCTCTAGAATAACTTCGTTGGAGCACTCAGATATTTTTCTTTTTAGATTGTAATAGGTCACAGAAAATTGTTAAGTTGCTGTTTTAAGTAAGCCAACAAATCCATTTGTGTCTGAAGTAAGAGATCGCTCAAGACTGAGCTTCTTTTTGTCCAGCAAAACGAATATTTAAGACTTCTCAAGTACTCATTCAGTAGTGACTTGAAATAACCATTTCACTTCATCTATTAAATGTGGGCAGAATGATAATTCATTACAGATGTGCATCTATTTTGGCAGGTGTATTTAGGGGGTAGTAGGATTCCATGGCCAGCCAGATGCAGAGTACAAGCCATCCCAGGAGGGTAGGTACCACCCCTGAGACAGAAAAAACCCAGCTGGGTTGGCCTAATATCAGATAACAACAGACCAGGGCAAAGAACTGTTTCATGCACTGCCTTATCTCCAGCTGAGGTGAAGAGCAGATGCTCAAGGACAGGACAAACACACAGTGCTGGCTTCACACAGAACTTCCTATGGGCTGCACTTTCCAGGACTGAGGTGGTATCCAAGGATTCTTGCTGGGGCTTCTAACACAAATTTATTCCCATGGCATTCAGAAAACATCACAATTTGTTTACACTGATTTAGTGCAGATCTGAATGCTCACTTGCCCAGTGAATGGAATATTCATGCAGTGGCCTCCAACACTGTTAACATTGCTGCAGGGACAAAAAATGCAACACTAGTGAAGCAGCATGTCACAGCCCTAGAAAGGTAGGATCTAAGGAAAATTCATTTCATTCAAATAAACTCTCAGAGAAAGGTGTTACAGACTCTGGAAATAGCAAAGGGACAGCCCAAGAGGTGAATTACTGCTCTGGGGAGGAAAATGCAAAGACTCCTATTACAGCCCCAAAGCATTGAGACCCAAGACTTTCACTGTCATTCAGAGCCTTGGCAGCACTAATGTTTCACCCAAGGATTTGAAAGATTTGGCTTCCTATCAAGAGGGAGAAATTATTGCCTTGTTCCCCACCTCCCCCTTCCTTTCCACTGCTGCTCATGTGCAGTTTTTTCCTTATTCTGAGCACAATGTTTTGCTATTGGGGACGCCTCCCAGATGTCCCCCAAACTGGTGCTTTACGAGCTGCCTTTGCTATAAATGCTTTAGTGTTCCCTTATCCAGATTTGGATAAGGCCCCTTTCCCCATCTCAGAGCCAGATTTAAACGGGTTGGAAGCTAAAAGTGGCTGGAACACTTGGTGGGTGTAAAGCACTGACCATTTCTGGCTTTGCAAAGGTTATGATGATGATGATGATGGGGTTTGCTTACATGGCACAGAATCTCCTCCTTGATGCCCTATCTCCCCCAGCACAATTTCTTTAGACAGCTGGCAGAGAAGTTAACAAGATAAACACTGGAAAAATCCCTGACAATTTCATCTTGTGCAGAGAAAAACTGCCTGGCCCAGGCACAGCAGCAGCTAAATGCAGGGAGGAAAAGGGAAGAATCTGGATGTGTCACTGCACCCTAGGAAGTGGCAACACACTAAAACCCCATTCAGTGCTGAGAGGGGAGATGTGGAAATGAAAGAGGAAGAAGAGAGAATCAGAGCTCCTTAAGAAGCCTTATTATTATTAAGAAGTCTTAAATTCTTTCAAAAAGTTAGCAATAAACTTGCTCAAATTTATTTTTTGTTAGAAATTACTACTGAAACAGCCCCTTAACTGACTCCAACTTAAATTGCCACACTCTCCAATTATAAGAGAAGTCCAGGAAATATTTCAGCCCAGGCTCTTCCCATTTAACCAGTTCACATCCAAGACTGGCAGACACTAATACATTAATTTATCTAGCAAAGAACACCCTTACCCCTCTAAGGAGACTTCAGAAGATGACAGCAAATAATTTAGGTTGAAGGTCTTTACCAGGCAGAAGCCCCACAACAGCCACCATGACCTCACTCAGGTAGATCTCTAGCAGCTAAAAATGACTTTGCTCATCTGACTTGTGAACAGACCTAACTGTGCTATCAATGTGATTTTACCTCACTAGAAACAGTGCAACCACAGAACTTCCAGAGATCCCATTTCTCCAGGAGAAAACACCAAAACCAGAAAAGCAGTAAGACCCTATTTAACACACATTATCACGGTCAGGCAGGTTTGAGTGTATTTTTTTTTGCATGCTTTCTGCTCATCAGGATTTTCAAATTCACCCCTGTAAAGCTTTCAGCTGCTGGACCCCTGCATACACCAAAGTCCAGTGCAAACTCTCTGTCTTCTCTCTTTTACATGGTTATAGGAACAGGAGCCAACCTGAGCCCTTCACATAAACAGCAAGAGAAACTTGTAGGCTTTATCTAAGGCTGCCCTTGGTCCAGGACAGCTCATTTAGCACAAGCTAAGCTTGGATAGACCCAGGTCAACACGACCTGAAAGGACCTTAATTGGGTTAGTACAACCAGCTCTGGATATCCCATTGCCATGGTCTGATTCACCCTATTAAAAACATCATGAAAAAGCCACCAGCAGCAAAACTGGCATCATGCTGCTTAAGGTTTGTTGGGTTTTTTACAACTGGAATCAAGTTCTGAGAGCTCAGCACAGTATAAGAGTTAAAGGAACACAAACAGACCCAAAGGGTCAGACCATGGCTGCAGTTTACATACTCATGAGGCAGATCCAGGACAAGGCTGTGTGCAAGCCAGAATTCCAGGAATTACTTATCAGAATTGTATTACAGATGTTCTCCTCACAATTCACCTTACCCAAAGGGGAAAAAAATATTCTCCTTTTACAGGGGACATTTAAACCATGTCAGCAAGGATGAAAGAAAGAAAATCCAGGAGCCTTTTTTTCCTTTATGCTGGATTATCACTATTACAGATGAAAAAGACAAAATAGGATCTAATTAAAATAATACACTGTTTTAAAAGCCATCAGCACTGCTTTATATTCCCAAGCTGGCTACTTTCTGTTGTGTTTGGTAGAACTAAGCACAACTCTATTCTTTCCATAATACAAAACAGGAGGTGCCATCGAGGAGTGTTACCCACATGAGCATGGAAGGGAAAGTAGAACTCCCTAATAAAGGGGGCAAAGGAGAGAGGAAGGGGTATCCCAGAAATTCATCAACCTCCCCTGCTTCTGTGGGCTTTACCCCAGAGAAATTCCCATAGAAATTATAGCCAGGTCATCTGGGATACTCACTGCAAAGTTCTCTGAGTAGAACACTAAGAAGAAAGAGCTTTTTCCAGAGAGTTACTCACTCAGGGTTTCCAAAGCAGTTCTATTAAAAATATATATGTTCCCTTGCAAGTGAACACGATCGATATTTGAAAAAAAACATTAAAATTGAGTTTTGACAACTTCCTTAGTAAAGAAGGAGTGCATTGTCAACACAAATCATTGTTTAAATGCATGTTATTTTTCCATGTCTCTCCCTCTGAGTGGCTCTTTAACAATGGTTTCCATTTTATCAAGTATTACTATCCAAGTCAGTCTTGAGTTTTATTTAACAGAAAATTCAGGTAAAAGCAGGTATCAACAGCTATCTATGAAAGTCCAACACCCCAATTCTGCAGGAAAGACTAAGACTTTTAACCAAAACCACTCCTAGACAATCGGCTGAAGCTTTTTACAGCCTCAAAATTTACTCATAATTTAACACTGCATTCTGTCAAAAAAGTAACAAGGTCAAAGTGTTTCATCAGCTGTAGTCAAGCAATGCTAAATGGCTCAGAATTTGGCTCAATTTTAATCAATACAAATAAACAGTATTGCTCACTTGGAAATTTATTAACTCTGATCAATAGATTTCATACAACAGCTGCACAAAATCAGCCAACGATGCAACCTATACAGAACACTGCAAATATTTGCTCATTGGGAAATTACTGTTGTTTCCTTTTCTCTTTCCAAAAGATAACAATATTGCAAAACATGACTTAGCCAAGTATTCCAGTGCTAAAGGTGCACCAGCTCTATGTACACAGCAGATTACTGGACACTCCAAAATTGAAGGGGAATCAGTTCCAGATGTTTTCTACTGATTAAATTCAGCCTGAGCAAGGTTAAGCAAATGACAAGCAGCTGCTTTTCTTTTTTGCCATAGTCATGAAAAATCCCCTTATGGTTCTGAGTGACTCTTAACTGGCAGACACTGGCAGCACCTTTTTCTCCTGAGTTTTCACAATTAACAGAGACTGAACAGCCTCCAGAGCAATGAACTCTTTCCACCTTCAGTCTGTCAGGTTTTATGCAGATAAAAATTAAAAGGAAGAAGCTCAAAAATAAAAACAAACAAACATTCTTTCGAAATATCCCAGTGATGTAAATCCTAAACCATAGTCCCTCTCACCACACACACTGCTGCCTCCTGAAGTAAATCAAAGTGGAACTAAAGAAATATTAGGGTGTCACTAAACCAGGCCACGGATCAATGCAACACTGGTATCACCTTTATGACCCATCACTTCACTTCAAACAGGGCAGAAACACTTTTTTACCATGCACAGAGGTTGACACAAAGCTTTACTTAGGCTTGTCTCCTATTTATCCTCAGCCATTCAGAGGTTTTTTTTCCACACCTGATGGGATTAAACTGAAATAAAGACATTGTGTGTGCATGTCCTTAAGCAAACTGACAGGTCAGATTTTCCATCCCAGCATTTATGCTGAGCGGGGAAAGGAAGCATTTTCAAAGCACAGAACTTCCAAATTCTTTCCAAAGCAAATATTCCCATGGAGTTGTGGTTGGGGAGATCTGGGAAGAACAGCACGCACGCCTAACATCAAAATTATTTCCAAGCACTGTCTGTGACTGCAGAGAGCTTGCTGTGTAAAGAGACACATCAAGCAAAGTAAATTGCTTAGAAGTGGCTACACCTGGCTACTTCAACAGGGAAGAAAACTAAAATAAATGGAACACTCTGACTTTTCTTCTCTATTCTTCAACTAATCGTTATTATATATGGACACAGCCCCCTCCAAAGAACCAGTGTTTATTTTGCTTCTAATTATAGAATCCTTTCAGTATTCCCAGCTGACACACAACAGAAATAAGCAAAATACATGATTTTCAAGATATTAATTCACTTTGATGAAAAGTGTATTTTAAGGAGTAGTAAGAGTGTATGTACTACTCCACCAACCAAGTGAAACCAGTTTAAAAGGCCCTAATTTTTTAGACATCTCCCACAATAATGCTTTGTCATTTCCATCAGAAAAAAAAAAACCCAAATTTTTGTGGCTAAAAAGTAGCTTTATGCTTTAGATTAAATCACATTTCCCCCACAGAGCATTCACTACATTTGCTGCAAAAAATCAGCTTTTCTTGCAAAAGCTGCCATCCCTGATTACCACTCCTTGTTTATGCTGAGGATAAACAACTGTGCAGGCCCACGTTTAATCCTGCATTGACTAATTGCATTCTCCACTTCTGTAATGCTGTGTCAGTCTAAAAACACTTCATAAACAATTAGGACTCACAAAATCTCCGTGACAGAGACAAGACTTATATTCATGGAACAGATGATGCAACCCAAGCACAGTGAGTTAATTGTCTGCCCGAGGTCACCCCCAGAATCAGTAACAGAATCCAGGAATTCAGCCCTCCCTCCTCAACAGGGATGAGCCTTGCACATCCAGCCTCAACACCAACACAAGGATTCCAGCAGAGCCTACCAAGATATGCTGGAGCTTTGTCACTTAGATCCTCACTTCTAACTAATTTATTTTGTGGAAAAGGGTTTGAGACAAAAGCTGACAATTCTGGGCTTTTTTACAAAACCAGTACACACACAAAAAAAAAGAAAAAAAAAAAAGGGGGGGGAAGAAATGCAGTAAGTTATCCTTACTCCCATTAAGAAGTACCTGCTCCTCACCTTCAGTAGAAAGGCCCCATGTAGGCTCAAAAATGCCTTCACTTCCATGCAGCCACCAGGGAACTGCAATGAGCCTCAGAGCCTACAGCATGAAGTTGTAGGTGTGCCACCACTGGTCCAAATGCTGGTTGGGATTCCCCCCTCTCCCTGTTTGCCTTTTCTCACCCACTGCATTGCATGGATACACGCCTTGCAGTTTGAAATTAAATTACTGCAGACTGAAGTTTGGGTTTTGGCACTTTAGAGCACAATGTTCCATTTTCACACTGGAGTGAGACTCTTGCTACCTCCCTGAAACTGAGCAAAAAGATGGAATTCTTAAATGGCCATAGTGAGAAAAATCCAAACTGTGTAGCACATTCTTATCTGTGCTTTTAAGATGATGTTCCAGAGGCTGTTTTCCTAGACAACCTTAATTTGTATCTTAGTTCCCCATTCCCTGCTACAGGACAATTTTTAATATCAAAGTAAGTTGACTAATTAGAAAAATCACAGTCTTAAGCAGGGTTCACACCCTCCATAAAGAAGGAAACTTCAAATGCCAATTTCCCTTTTTTCCTACTCTCTCCAGGGCTGTTCTTGCTTCCCCAAAATGATTTGGGCCACCTGACCCCAGGCAGGGCAAGTGAAGCAGAGCTGTCCTGGCCCAACACATCCCTCAGGACCATGAGTCAGGAGTCATTTTTTCCACACTGTGGGATCACATTCCATAAGCAGCTGGTTAATAGACTGGAGATCAAGCCAAGCAGCTGCTGGATATCAAAAGTGTGGGGACAGATCACTGCAGGGAATTCCTGATCCAGGATTGAGGGGGGATACACAGCAGGAGCATCTCTGCCCTGGGGAAGGCTCCCAGGCTGCCTTCCAGAGTGCTCTCAGCCACTTCTGGGTCAGTCCCAACTGCATATTGAATAAAAATTCCTCTCTAATCCACAGCCTGGACCACTGATGGGTTTATTTAATAGCACCCAAGGCAGAAATCTCTCTAAATGTATTTGTCATTTCAACAGCAGACCTCTGGTAAATGTTTTGTGAAGCATCATATTCCAGCAAGTTTCCACCCACTGTACAGGAGCCTTACCCAGCTCTCTAGGCTATAATCCAGGTCCTATGTTTATGGACACACAGATTATACAGGAAAAGGGGACTAAAATCAGTATTAAAATTGTCTTCTGCTTATCTCCTACTTAAAATGCACATAACCACATCAGAGAAAAAACAAAACCCACTTGATCTGACATAATTGCTCATGACTAATTCATGTTCCCTGTTACTTCTTTCCTTCATACTGACTGGTTTGATTGGGGGTGCTTTTTGTGGTTTTTGTTTGGGATTTTTTTGTTTGTTTTTTTAGTTTTACTTTTCCTTCTTAAATTCCTACTTCTCTTGGAGCCAAGTTCCAAAATTGAATATATCTGGGGATTGTTCTCACACAAAAGGTGAGGGGAGAGAAAGCTGCTGATGGACAGGGCCTCAGCACCTTCCCTTGTGAAGGAAAGCACTATCATCCTCTCTGAGGGCCCACTCTTGAAATCCAGATCCAAAACTGAAAACACCTCGTGGCTGCTCCTGGCAGAGGGAAGATTGTACCTCTACTTGTCCCAAGTACCTTTAGTGCTTATATCCCCCTTTACTTACTGCTTTATATATTCATATTCATTAAAAACACCATCCTTTAAGCCCCTCATAGAGCCCCCAGCTGGATCTGTCACCACACCCTGAGTCACCTCCTCAGGTGCTCTGCTCTCCTCTCTTTGGCACGCTACCTTTCCTGAGATATGCTAAAACCCCAAATTCAGGTGCACACAGCTGCTTCCCCAAACTCCTGAGAGATCATCTCACTGCTGGGCCTGGAGAGACACCCTGGGACTGCCTCTGGCTCCCCTTCACCAGCAGCAGGAGCCCCCCCAGCAGCCAAAACCTCTTCCCACAGCAGGACCTGCCTCGTCCTTACTGGCCACACCAGGGGCTGTCCCTGTCCCATTCCCATCATCCTCACACCTGGGGCTGTCCCTGTCCCATTCCCATCACCATCATCCTCACACCAGGGGCTGTCCCTGTCCCATTTCCCATCACCATCATCCTCACACCTGGGGCTGTCCCTGTCCCATTTCCCATCACCATCATCCTCACACCTGGGGCTGTCCCTGTCCCATTCCCTGTCCCATTCCCATTCACCATCATCCTCACACCTGGGACTGTCCCATTCCCATCATCACCTCACCCTCACTGGCCACACCTGGGGCTGCCCCAGCCCATCAGGAATGGGGTCAAAGCGATCCCATTCCCCCTCCCCTGCCCACAGCCCCAGCCCTGCACCTGAGGTAAAGGGGAGGGACACAAAAAAGATACTTAGAGGGGGGTCCTTTCTAAAAACACCCTTTACTTTCTTTTTAATACCTTTGTCTTTTTAATATCTTTGTCTAGCAGAGCCATTTACATTTTCACACACAGCTACTTGCATATAGGGAAGAGCTATATTTCATGTGTCCTACCTATTTTCACTTAGATCTATTTTCTCTTAAATCTATTTAGGCACAGACACATTTATATATATATATGAATTTACAACTGCATCTCATATCCATTCAGCCTTATTTCAATTTACCCTTCTGTGTTTACACTTTTGTATCTATTTAGACTGTGTCAGCTTACACTTCTATTTGGATTATATATTAACACTTATTGCACAGAAAATCAATTTAGACAAGATATCTGTTTAGAGCTAAATATTTACACTTCCATCTAATTACACATCAGCCTGTTTAGAATGAGGTATTTATATACCTTTACATATAACCACTATTGAGATTACATACATCATCTATTTTTACCCTGCAATGCAAAGTAAATGTAGGTTGGTTCCAGCTGGACAGAAATTTTCTATTTTAAACCATCATCCTGCATCTCAGCAGCCTCCTGTCAGTGCTGTTAGTGGCTCTCAGGTTCCTTCTGATCACTCCCTGGCTCCTCAGCTGTTTGCTTTGCAAGCCCAGAGAGACAAACCCACCTAACTTGTGCATCTTTTCCAGTCCTTTCTCTTATGTTCTAACTTCATTTGCTCCTCATTGAATCATTTTCCAAGTAACAGCAAGTGACACAATTTGTAGTGTCAATTTTAGCACATTAAGTGTTAACTTTCAGGGGACAGAAAAAATTATTAACTGTTTCCTGACACCATTACTGTATTTACACTTCACAGTTGGTAACTGGGCCAAGCTTTCATTCTACAAAGATTTTCATCTCAAGCTTAGGCCATTGAGAAAAAGCTCACAATCGGCCCAGATCGTTCTCATCTTTCCTAAGTTTTGGAAAAGTTGCAGACTGGGATATTCATGTGAAGTCACTAAAGAGCTCCTGTGTCTCCCAAGTCATTCTGTGCTGGATTAGCACTGCTGTTAAATTTGCAGGACCTGAGGGATGAGACTTCTCTGGCTGCTCTCTCCAGACCTTCCCTGACCTGACCCTGATTTAGCTGTGGCAGCAATTTCTCTAATTGAGCAGGTGTCTGTATCTTGTTTTACTTCTGTTTATCTTTGTGTTGCACAACCATGGCTTCATATCTGCAGTAGTTATTTTAGAAGGATGAGATATTTACAACCAAATAATGACAGAGTTTACAGAAATACAGGCTGGGCAGAATATCAGAGGCCTTGAGAAGTGGAAACACAGGATGCAGTCTGTGAGTACAGGCAGGAGATAAGAGATGGGGCACAGGCTTGGCACTGGAGACCCCACAGCTATAAACAATTCACCAATAGTCAGTGAAAATAAAAAGCAGTCCTGAAGCAGGACAAAACTGGTTTTAAGGGAACAAAGAAAGAAATTCTATTTCACACACATAAAAGGGAACATAAGATGGTAAATTCTGATGAAACCTGGAGCTGCACAGCAATGAGGAAATATGTCAAAGGGTGTTAGGAAACATTTGTAAGTGACCCCAAGTGGATCCCAGGAGGAAAAGGAGAAACTGTCACCACAAACATGATATTCCTCCCTGTTAAGGACATGAGATTTCAACAAGTCATTGTGTACTTCCCCTCTTCCTTCTGCAGCAAACTATACCCAGGAACTAAATGAGCATAAACCCCAGCCTAACAGGCAGCAGTTTAAAAGCAAGTTTAACAGTTTTAATTTAATTTTTGCTATAGTTGCAGCTTTTTAATTATGAAGAAAAAAACCCCAACCATTGCATTTGAGTCCCTTTTGTGACAATTAGATCTAGACTAATTAGGTGAAGATTTCAGTTATTCTAGCACTAAGTTCCAGTTCTTACTTTTATAATGTATGCTTACCTTTTTGATACAGAACACAGTATAATAATTTTTAACCTACTTTCAACCACACCTTTTCTATTAATTCTGACTTTCCATTCTTGAAAAACCATATTTCATTTCTCTCTTTTTTTCCCCAAGGCTGGCTAAGTCAATAAGTTCTTCCAATAAAGATGTCATGAAAACCCACAAGGGTCTGCATTTAGTGAGAAGATTCTGCTGATTCCTCAAACATATCAAAAGAGAAACCCAATTACTGACTTTGTCATCAAGAGTAGATTTCTATGACAGGGTCTTGGATTTGCTTCCTTCCTTCTCTGAGCCTCACACAGCAAGACTATGTAGGCTCTGGATCCCAGAGTAAAAATTATCAGGGCTGCATCAGTACTGTGAAAGAGCTTACCAAAAACTTTACAATTTATCAGGTAAATTTATAATCTCACTTCAGAAGCTGCTTCTGTGTCATTATTAGTCAATATGTTGACTCAAAGATAATTTATTTGCTTCTCCAATTTTCTACATTTTTGATGTTTTAACAGTTACCTGAAATACTCATTTTGGCAACAAAACACCTATGCTGAGGTATGCATAGATATTTTCACTTTTCAACTCATGATTATTTTCCCCCCACTGCTGTGCTGATAATGTCTAGAAAAAGCCTGAGGCAGCTGCAAACACCTTCCTTTCCCCAGCACTGCCATGGTCTCTGGGAACAACTGGTACAAAGTCCCTGCTCAAGTCTGATGTGACCAGTGATCCAAACCCTGCTTTTAAACCAGGCACAACAGGGAGTTGAATAAATGCAGAACAAAAATAAATTTTTAAACCTCAAAAGCTGCCAGATTTAATCAGAAGTAAGATTGGGTTTGGCAGAGTTAGTTGTTCTCTTCCTGCACCTCCCCTCGCCCCATCCCCACCCCCAGTCCTGTCATCAGCTTTGGCCATGAGAGATAAAGCACAGAATTCACTGGAAGTTCTCACTCAGGGCAGCCAGGGCTGAACCAGTAAAGACTGAAAACTTTGTGGTAGAGAGGAGTTTCCACAATTCTCACACATGAGCAAGTACCATCAGTACAAGTCCTGAACTGACAGACAAATGGAGACATTGAACAGCTCTGCACTGACCACAAATTCTCACTCCAAAGCCACCACCATCTACTAAACCCACCTTCTTAAGAGCATGACATTTGTCAGAAGCCTGGTGTCTGGATACTTTCTCATGCTGATTTGGTGCATGCCTTTATATTTATGATTTTCAGACTTACTGACAGTTATATGCAGACTCTCAAAAGCTTTGCTGTTTGCTTTATTCTGTTAATTTTGGCCACGTGTTTTTTCTCACCTTTCTCTCAGCTTGTCAGCACTGCACTATCTGAATCCACTTCACTTAAAATGTTTGCTTCTTTATACGTACTGCAGACTGTAATCCATCTACACACCAGTAAGGGAAAGCAGCCCCTTTTCCCAATGGGAAATGCAACCAGTCTCTGGGAAAAAACAGCTCATTTCCAGACAGGTGAATGCTGGAATGTCAGCATCCAAACTGGAATTACAGACAGAATAAATCAACATCAACACTACTGCACATTTTAAATGAGAGGGACAACAAAGGTAAGGGGGTCAGAGAAAACGGAAGTATCCTCCCTACTCTTGGTAAAAATTTGCTTTTGTGCAGTTTTGCTTTAAACTGTGCATACATCAGCACACAAGAAACTCCAAAAAATCAAACAGAAAAGCACTGTGATAAACAGGGAATTTTATTTTTAGCCCAGCAGAGATTTATCACTATGAGAGTCTTGTGACTTTGACAAATCTAACAATAATGAGTTGTGTATACAACCTACAACAGCTGACAGAGAATAATTCATTCCATCTGCTGGAGCTGTCCCAGGAGGCTGACCTTCAAGGTCTAAAAACTTTCAGATTTCTATTATTTTTTTTTCCTCCCTAATAAAAAGCACCATGAAACAGCCATTTGGTTCATTTTGTGAAGGATGCATTGTGGTGAATAGCTGATACTTTAAGAGAAAACTCAAAACGCATCCAGAAAATTCCCCTTACACCAAAATGCTGTTTCTCTTCTGTATGGATCAGTCTCTGTGACCTGCCACTCACTCTTGCTCTTCTAATTAACTCCAATCTTCATACCTGAGTGCCTTCTTTAAACCTCACAGGAACATTAAAGATGTCAGAGGGCTTGCACGTGTCTTGTCACCCTGATAACAGACCCTGCTGCAGAGGAGTAGGTACAAAGACAGGAAAAAGTACAGGTAAAGATTAATTTAATTTCAGGAATACACAGAATACTTATGGATCTAATCTCAGGTAAGCATGAAATGACTGAGGGTTTTAAATTACTGCATGAAAATATTAAATTATGAAATAGGTCCTTAGCTGAAGCAACAGACACCCACAAAAAAAAAAAAATACTGTACTGGAGGGCCACAAAGATGGTCCAAGGGCTGGAGCACCTCTCCTGTACAGACAGGCTGAGAGAGATGGGATTGCTCAGCCTGGAGAAGAGAAGGCTCTGGGGAGATCCCATTACAGCCTTCCAGCACCTGAAGGGGACTTGGTGAAAACACTGCAGAGGGACTTTTTACATGAGCAAACAGTGACAGGACAAGGGGAATGGTTTGAAACTAAAAGAGGATGTAACTCCATTACATATCAGGAAGAAATTCTTCCCTGTGAGGGTGGGGAGGCCCTGGCACAGGGTGCCCAGAGAAGCTGTGGCTGCCCCATCCCTGGAAGTGCCCAAGGCCAGGTTGGAAGGGGTTGGAGCAGTCTGGGATAGCGGAAGGTGTCCCTGCCCATGGCCATGAGGCTGGATGATCTTCAAGATTCCTTCCAACCCAAATAATTCCAGGATTCCTGGATCCTAAAGGTCCCTCCCAATCCAACCCATTCTATGCAATGCTATTCTATGACTCAGCATCACACATTTTCTAGAACATCCTAAATCTCTGTTTGTTTTAATTTTTCCTTATTAATTTCTTTCTAAATAGCTTCATTTAGAGAGGTTTGATTTCCAACAAGGAAACTATTATTGTGGAAGACTTTGGCCTTTCCCTTTCTGTAAGGATAGGCAAATTCTGAGTGCCACAGATCATTTTTCATCAGTCACACCCACAACCCCATGCACACTGCAGAGGTCAGGTATAATTTTTCTTTTAGGTTATCAAGTTTTTTCTACCATTTTTGGTGAACAAAGGTCTTGTTTCTCTATTATGCACTATCCAATAAACGGGTTTTTTTATTCCACATAGATCTCAGAAACCTTAATGTTGATCATCTCTGTTTTGTGAGGTTTCCCTTTTCTCCAACCTTCTTCATAGAAACAAAGGAAAGCATTTTTGCCCAGCTTGGGAAGATCTGCCTCCTAAGCAAGGTTTGAGCAAGCCAACTGTAAGATGGGTGGATGTGGATACATGAATAATTAGGAAAATTCTATTTCCAGGAGAAAAGATGTGTTCACATAATGCCATTGCTGAATTAAGGCAAATATCTCCTTTTTCAAGGATACCTGAACTACATTTCTATCTATTTCTGCCCAAAACAAGGAATTTTATCAGTGTGACTGTTACTGTGTTGCCTGCTCCTGACAGGCATTTATTTTAGGCCTTCCTACAGCCCCTCTCTCACAACTGAGCTGGTTTAGGGCAGCAGCTCTGCTCCTCTAGGTCAGGCCTAGAAAAGTGATCTGATTCAACCTTGCAGTTTTCCATCATCTGCAAAACATCCAGCCTCCACCAGCAATGAATAAAATATTCCACTACAGCAACACTCAAAAAGAAGCTGGCATGGCCCCTTTCAATTACCTTTTTTGAATGATGATCCTCTCTGCCTTTTCTACTTTCAGCTTTTTTTGACAGGAAAAAAAAGCCCCATTTAGAGGCTCGAAGCCTAATACTTCCACTCCCCAGGAATAGAAGCCTATTAATTCTGGCAAGGAGAACTTCACTGAGAGAAATCAGGCTTAAACTTTTGAGAGGTGTCAAGAATGTTCAGTCAATTGAGAAATTGAGTTTGCCAGCTACATTCCTGGAAGCTTTGCAACAGAAGGAATGAATCAGAAAAATCAAATTGAGTGTGATTTAACCCTGACACTGGCTAAGCGTCAGAACGCGAAAGAAAATGAAAAATAGACAAAATTTAATTGGTAAGGGAATAATATGCATGGCTTCCTCTCAGAATAAGAATAAATTCAACCAGCTAGAGTGAAATTACAAGAAGAAAACATTTTCAGAAAAAGTCGGGAAAATTCTTCCATTTTCCTGTCAGGCAGAAACAGATACAGGCTTGTCTCATCACTCTTTCTTGTGACACAGAGCTTTGCTCAGATTAACTATGACCATTGAGAGAACAGAGCTTTAGTGAACCAACATACACTGGCAGGGCTGAGTACAGCAAGCAGAGTCCCCAACATCTCAGTGGCCTCCAGGACTGTCTACCAGCAGCTCAACACTTTGCTGCTTCCATCCATCACAACACCAAAAATACACTCAGCAAAATCTGCTGCCACGCAGTCAGCAGGGGAAGCTGCTCCAGCCCAATAAACATGCTGAGAATGAACACAATAGTCTGTTATGAGATGTGGAGTTAAAGCAGAAACTTTGGTTATAAATATCATACACCTCATGCCCTCTCCCAGAACCCTAAAAGCACTGGAAATGCCTCTGGGTATGGAACAGAACTCAGATTACGAGTTCAAGATGTAGCAGACCCAGAACAGAGTCCCAACCCCATCAGACAAAGAAAATCAATGCAAAAGGGGAAAATCAGCTTTCTGGAAAACCATCTTTCATACTAGACAATACCATTTTATATTTCACACTATAACATTCATATTTCCATTACAAACTGAATTTCAAAGAAAGGATTTCACAGACAAAGCAAGTATGTTAACTCAGCAGTGAAATTCAGACAGTTTCCATGTTGAAATACAACCATTGCTTATATAAACACACAATACTTTAAATGAAGCAAGAAAAAAAAAACACTTATCAAAACCTCTTAGCTGATGGGGGTATAAAAATAGTTGTTTTTTTCTTATCACAATTTGTTGGCACAATGTTTAAGAGGGGGTTGTAAAAAAAAGCAGAAATATTTTTCCTGGTTTATCTTTCCTTCTTTCAGAAGGAGGTAAAGTTAAAAGGTGGGATAGACCTGAGGAAGCTTTCCATCCACCTCTGAAATAATTCAAAAAAGAAGAATGAACAATATAACCAACATCTTAATTGATGGTGAACAAAGAAAGCTCTTTTGATATTCACATTATATGAATTAAAGACTTCCTTTCATTCGTGTCCCCCTAGTTTTGTTATGCAACCATCCGTGGTTGAAGGCATTTTGATTTACTGATTAGCTTAGAATTGTTTTTTCATAGAACTCTTCCCTTCATCACTTCAACTCTTTGTAATTTTGTCTCTTGAAAAATGATAAACTGAGCATAAGTAAGTTACCTTTGGGTTCACCAATGTAGAAGGACACATCTTTTTTGTCCTCTTGCTCATCAATGTGATCATAAGTGATCTGGGGAACAGACAAGGAATTTTCTCCTGGGTTTATTACAGGTGCAGAGCCATTCCCACAGCCCAGCTTCCCTTTTCTTCTGTATCTTCTGGCCTGTGAGAGTAGGAATGGAATGATCTCAGAAGATGATATCAAACACAGACAAGTGCACATGTGAGCTTCACTGTACAGTGAATTCACTTGAGGTCGTATGTTTTTTATTTAAAGGGTGAAACTGAAATTCAGTGAAAGGGCTGCAACCTTTGTTTATGGTTTTAAAGTGTCTGACTCTGAATTATGAACTAAAACTTGGTAAGAATTTGATTCTCAGAAGGGAAATAGAACATTCTGAAAAATCAGGCCATTATTAAAATTTCTCAAACTGGGACCAAAACTCAAGGCATAGAAAATTCTAATGACTTCAGCATATATCACCTTGTCAGGAATAGCTTTCCAAAGCTCAAATTCAACATAACCCTAGACTTTGAACTATGAACTAGGCCCCGTGCAGCATATTCAACTAAAGAAAACTTCACTTTTACTAAAAAGGCTAAATTAGGCACCTCAGGAGAAGAGAAATCCTTCCTCTTGCCTCCAAAAAGATCTCCTGATTTTAGAAGCCTAAAGACAGCCTAATAAACACACTATAATTGGTACTTTAAAATGAAAAATGAAGGTTTGGATCAACAGAAAGAGCTGTAGGGTCAAGATATTCACATATGGGACAAGGCTACTTGATCTAAAGTTAAGCCAGTTCTTACTTTGTTATGGTCTAGATTCAGACTTTTGGAATTCCTTCATTCTGCTCAGCTCTGCAGCAGTTAAACAAATGCACATTCAAAATTAAATGGGGGGAAAATGGTAGACATAGGTATTTGTTGTGGACAGTGGATGCACTGACATGCATCAAAATACTTCTAAAAGCAAAGGTTACAGGCTCTTATAGCAGGAAAACAAAATCGGATTCCTCTGGAGAACAAAATACTACAACATACACAAAATGGTCAGTATGAATTTGAGACCTTAAAATAGGAAGTCACAAACCAAGAAAGAAAAAGAGAAGAGGATCCTTTGGTAAGAAGTGAAAGAACCATTACTATGTTCTTAAATGAGGGCTCACAGGGCACAGGGAGACAAATAATATATTAGAGAAAACAGAGGGAAAAGACTTTTTTCCCATCTCTTCAGCAACACGCACAGGAGTCTTACTTCTGCTTTACCCCTTTCCTCCTGTTTTTCCTGCCTCCAGCTGTGACAAAGCAAGGTCACACTAACCCCAAAACACAGACATACACACAGATCAGGCTGCTTCAGCTTCCTCCATGTGCCAGGGGGAATTGTACAGCCCTTCTTCCCTGGGAAACGGGCTCCAGTGGGATGCCATGCCCTAAGGCAGGCCTTGACCATCCTTTGGGAAAGGCTGGGTCCCTGAGCTGGACCTGCTGCAGACTCTGTCCTTCTGGCAAGCTTGGCAGTGACACCACAGAACCGGGTGTGGGCAATTCCACCTTTTCAGACAAACACTGTTCCACTTTCCTGTGCTCACAGCCAGGGAATTTGCCCTAATTTCTAAAGAAATAAAAGCAGCATGGAGTACTTCAGAGAAGAGTAACTGCTGTCAGCCTCATGTTAAGCCTGAACACAAATTTTTAAACTGGCTTGCTACTTCTTCTGGTGTGAACTACCTTGAAAATGAATGCAGAATGGCAAAGTGGCACCATTGCCTTGTGCTTTGAGAAAGAAGGAGACTCCCAAGGGGATAAAACAATGGAGAGTTGGTACCTGTCTGACCAAGAAAGGAAATTCAATTAGAAGATATTCTTTCCTCAGGAATATTTGAAGGAAAACAAAACTAATTGGGCTGTGGCAGGAGAAAAATAAATGTATTTCAGGTGTCCAAACTGTTCAGGCCCTTCACGAGGTTTTTTGGCAAATGAATAATAATTTAAAATGAGAAGCAAGCAGAGAGCCAGCCCTGCCAGCGCTGTCACCTGTTTTCTCAGACCGGGACTAGATGGCGCTGGAGACTTTTTGGGATTTTGCACAGGAGCCGTCACATAGATCTTCCAGGTGGCTGTGGAGGTGCAGGATTTCTCTGCTGCATAGCAGCGCCACAGGGTCTGTAAAGGAACCCAAAGAACCTCAGTGCAGGAGCAGTCACTGGGATCCTGCATGGCAAATCCTGCAGCAAATCCAACTGACAACACAGCCCTCAGTCCAGGTAAACCCCACTCCTGATAAATTACAACCATGGTGGATGCAACTTGCACCAGGATATGCATCACACAGAGATAATCAGTGTGCTCCCCCCACGAGCTGGGATCAAACTCTACCCACAGCAAAAAAAAATAAAAACAAGTAAATCAAACTCAACCCCCATAAAAGTGAATCCCCCACTGACTGCTGTGTTTTCTTTTTTCTGCACTGGGCCACAATGAATGTTTGTGCACTGTGCTATTTAATTTTTTATATTATCATAGGGAATGTTATGTTGGGAGATTTTTCTAAAAACAAGCGTGTTTTTTCATGTATTTGTACATTCATCACTTCAGGATTTGGCAGATGCACAGGACCTAAAAGAACATGAAAGGGAAGTTATGAATTAAATATTATAATGAAGATTTTCATTATGCTTTTATATTTTTCACTACATATACTCACTGCATCCAGTTAAGTGTCATTATGCCTGTGAATACCAAGGATAGACAGCTTCCAGAAAGGGAGAGGCAATGATCTCATTTTCTCTACTTACTGATGTGGATCAAAATGACAAAGTAGCTAAACACAATGTATAGATCTATGATAAACTTAGCAATGGTGATTCTCAATACCTGAACTTCCAGGCCATACTCCCTCCCCAATAAACTCTGAGGTATTTTAGTATTTTACTGTTGTGGCCTTACCTGAATTAGGGAAGCTGCAGCTGGTATTTGTCTATTGAAATGCTTCTGACGTTGCTTCTGCTGTACTTTCAGGGCAAAACCAGACCCCAGAATACCCTAACAAAATAACAAAATCACTATTTAAACATGTATATAGCTTCACATACCTAAATAAAGTACTTCACACCTGGAATAAACAGACATTTAATGAGAGACTTTATAAAATGAATTTTCAAATATCTACCCGGTCAGAGTTCTATTTATCCCGACAAATAAATCTGAAATTGAGCAGATCAACAGCAGAATTGTGTAACTTCAATAAACAGCACACATTTATTGCTGTGATCCACAGGAGCCACAGGCATTCACAGAGGTGCACACACCTTCAATGAAGAGATTCAAGTTCCACTTACAGCTGGCAGGGCAAAGAAGGAGATGGCAAACACTGAGAAGCAGGAAGCTATTGTCTTCCCAATCCACGTCTGGGGAACTTTGTCTCCATAGCCAATTGTTGTGACTGTTACCTACACCAGGAAGAAACACCTGTTTTAGTGCTTTGCCTCCAAAAATCATGAGAAAAAAAGAACAGAAGGGAAAAGTAAATAGTGAAGTATCAGGAGACAGGTGTGAACCAAGTGTGTGGATTTTGGGATAAGGAAATCCGTGCTGAGAGGAGTGAAAAAGGACAGAACTAACCCATCCCAACTGAATCCTCATGGCAGGAGGAGGAGCACAGAACCATTCCAGGATGTGTTATCTCCCCAAGTCAGCCTGCCAGCAGAGCTAGACCTGAACACAGCTGAGGCCTGTGCTCAGCTTGCTTTCTTTCTCCCCCACAAACACAGGACCTGGCTGTGGTATTCACTTTCTCTGAACAGAGAGAGACACAATTCTCTCTCCCAGAACTTTTCCTGGGGAAGGCAGTGAGAAGCTCAGAGAGAGGAGAGAAAACAATTCTTATCTGTACTCCCTGCTCCTGTTGTTTGGCACACGTGGAATGTGTTATGGAGATTGTTCACCAGGAGTGAGTTGTTAATTGGACACAGGTGATGGTTGTTTGGCTTGATTGACCAATTAGGTCAAAGCTGTGTCATGACTGGAGACACAGGTTTTCCTTTAGTATAGTATTAGTGTAATATAGCTTAATAAAGCATATAATATATAATACATATAATTATATTACATATACTTAAATAGATAATTAAATATATAGTTATATATATTTTATATATATAATTTAAAATATATATTATATAGCTGAATAAAGCATTTGTTCAGCCTTCTGAAATCATGGAGTTAGAACACATTATTCCCTGGCTGGGGGCAATTTGCAACAGTACCTGGCCACTCAGATTTGTTTTTAAGCCACAAGGTGCTTAAACTTGGATCTGATATTGCTTATCAGGGTCAGGGAGAAGGAGCCCACAGTCAAGGGAGACAACAGAGCCAGCAGGGCAGCCCCTCTCCAGTCAGGACCCAGGACCTTTCAAGCAAAACAGAAACAGAGAGTGAAGGCAGGTCCATTATAACCTGGGGTTATAATGCAGCAGCACAACGAGGCAGGTCTGACAAGCCACAGGTCAGGATTAGGGTCAAGTGGTCAGCACACAAGCCCACAGGGAGGAGACAACAGCAGGGCATCATCCCATGGGTGGAAATCTCTTGTGCTGAAATATTGAAATATTGCTGAAATAATGTGTGTGGAACACCACCCGTGGGGTCATGCTGGTCAGGGTCATTAGGTCAATTAGTGCCCTCAGGTCTGGGACATGTAGGGACTTGGCTCTACACAGACTTGCTACACAGGTGGCAGGACAGCCCTGAAATGCCCCAGAGGCAGGAGGACCTGAGTGGGACAGAGGTTTGGGGCTATTCCTAGAAAACCCCAGCAGGATGAAAGAATTCTTCATGAGCCAGAGGTCAGGAAGGACCTGGTGCAGGGGGAAAAGAGGGTCCAGGTGGCAGCTGGTCCATCAGAAAGGTTTGTCATGTAAGAAGGAGCCCCTGCTGCCCAAGGGAAGGGGATAACAAGCTGATCCCAAAGCTGAAACCCACAGCAAGCCACAGGAATCACACCTGACAGGGCCTCAGCACCATGGTCACAGCAGGACAAGACTCACAGACCATGATGACCATGGTCTAAAACAGACACCCTGGGCCATGGGGGTGTTGGGTTTTCAGCATCCTCAGAGCTCTGATGCTGCCATGTGAGAAACATGGCTTGGATCCCTGAGGAGTGAAAAGCTTCTGGTGAGGAACAGAAGAGCTCTGTCATCAATAATAACCACTGGGGAGAGCTGTAAATAGAAAAAATGTGCTTTTATTTCGATGTACCAGCCCCAAACCTAGTCCCCCTCCCTTCACTTTGCCTTGAATGGTAGCAGAAACACAGCCAAAACAGACTTAAAAGAATATGTAAATTTACACTGACTATAAAGAGGCTGCCTTTTATGGAAAAATTTGCTGACAAATGCTTAGATGTTATGCAAAAATAGTCTCCTCAGAAGAAACTATCAAGCAATAAAGCCATGGGAAGAATATGTTTCCTCCTACTCTCAGAGCTGGAAGATTTGCAGGGAAAAAATTACCAACAACTACCAAATTTAGTTTTTCCAAGTTGAAAAAAATAGTTATATTTGTGTTTATTCATCATTAATTCTCCACTTGATGAAGACCACTTTGTAGTAGCTATATCCTTGAATGAACATTGTCCTTTTGAACTGCAAATTGCTCTCAGCAGGAGCTCTGCCTGGCCAGGTATTTGTCCAGATTGAATGTGGCTGGTCAAGGGATTCAGATGCTGTGTGCTACCACCAGGACAATGAGCTTGCCAGTCCCCAAAATTAAATAAGACCCTCCAAAATTCAACTTTGAAATGCAGCATACGTTTCTGGGTAGTGGAGGAAGTTAAAGCTGTTTCTTTAACAGCACTTCAGCTCCTCAGTGTACCCAGATGACCCTCCAAAGTCAGTGGTTTTGCCTTTCTTTTGCCCTCTTTTTTTTTTTTTTTTTTTTTTTTATTTTTTGCTTGGTTTTTTGTTTGGTTTT
>JAYDZK010000056.1:62751594-62803257 GCA_034509185.1 Euphonia xanthogaster | reverse complement strand
GGGGTTTTGTCTTTTTTTTTTCCCTTTTTTTTTTTTTTTTTTTTTTTTTATGAAAGGCTTTTTTTTTTTTTTTATGAAAGGCTCTTGTTTTTTTTGGGGGTGGTTTGGTTTTTCTGGGGTGGTTTTGGTTGGTTTTTTCACTAAGTTCTCCAGCACCCAGGATTTAAAACCAAACTGCAGTAATGCTGAGCTGCCTTAATTTTACTATGGAAGACAGCATGAAAGCTGTAACCACAGCAAAGATGAATTTTCCACCTCCACAGCAAGCACTTGGCTAGCAGACTCCTGCAGGTGCCTGAACATGTCTCAGGAAGTTTTCCCCTGGCTACCTTAAGAGGGTTCCTTGTTGGTAATTCAATTAGCACATTGAATAAATGGACAGGATTATAAACAATGTAATTCTCTGGCTTTCTTAATCACAGCAGAATTTTTTTTCTACTCATACATCCCAAAGCTATCAGTATTTCTGAGCAGACAATGTTGGAGAGTTGGGCTCTGAAAAATGACACCTCTTGTGACAGGGATTTATGATGGCACATTCCAGCTGTGCACACAGGCTCTGAACATACACATGTGTGCCTCAAAAAGGGAAGAACTCTGATTTAGTAGAAGTCAACAGGGCTGCTCAGATGTTTCAAGACAGGCAGGGGTCTTCAGGTGGGAGAAGTCAGAACTGCACACCTCAAAAAACCTCACTAAATATAAAAGGATTCCAACTGCTACCTCTGGCATGGAAATTTACTGCTGGAAATTCTGAGCAGTTGATCCCAAGTACCTGTGCCAGTTAACACCAATTCACTGGAGCAGGTATTTAACTCCAGTCCAGTGGTACAGAGTAGCTGAGTCTGCAGCAAGGCAAACAAGCATTACCAGCAGCAAGAGGCAAGCAGGGAGGGCCAGCAGAAGAGAAGCCTCCAACATGCTCTTCTTTCCTCAAGGACAAAAATACCCAAAAGGAACAGGGCAACTGCTGTGACATGGGCTGCAATTCTGGCAGACTGACCACGCTGTTGGAAGTGCTTTTACATGTGCCCTACAACTTCTGAGAATGGCTTAAGGTGAAACCCAAGCCTTTGATATGCCTTTGCAGTTTGACTGTTTGCTGGCCAAATCTAGGAGGAAAAGACCTTGCCTTGAACTGAAGCAGGTGAATGTAGTTAGCAAGTAATTCCAACTCTCATTCATTCTTTATTTTCCCTTTTCCCTGTATTTAAACCTTTCAGGTCATTTGTATCAAGTTCAGCAAGCTTGCACTTTCTCCTCAAAGCAAAATGTTCCCCATAATATACTCTGTGGTTTTTGTCAGACACATAAGACCTTCAAATACTTGGTACCAAGACTTTTTTTTTTTTTTTTCCAATGGCTCAGTTTTGAAAGGCAAAAGCAAAAATCAAATCTCACTCCCTAGTAACTCCACATCTGTGTTTCCGTGTTCCAGGAGATTTGAAAAGAAAAAGAAACTGATTCACTTTGTCCCTTGTTCCTGTTCCCAGCTGTGAACTGCACCTGCACGGTGACTCACTAAATGCTGAGGAGGCCTAGATGCCTGAAAAGCTTGAACAACAATTTGATCAGTGTTCCTCACAGGACCAGAGAAAGAGAAGCTGATTTTATCTTGCTGCCACACAAAGCAAGTCAAGTTTTGGAAAATAACAAAACCCACTGAAGACTTTGCATCTCCCAGCAACACACTTTGAAACACAGATCCCAAGTCATCTATCTCAACAAGGTACTGTGCATTTTAAGCTTCTCTGATGGCCTTCATAACTCATTTAAAATTCCTAAAGTCCAAAATACTGTTGTAGAAACACACTCTGACTTTCTTAACCTTATTTTTTTACTCTTTACTCACATCAATGCAATAGCTTATAGTGATTAGGAGTATTTCTAATTCATACCTAAATATTCAATGCAACTAATGAAGCAACTCCAGAAAACTAGAGCTAAAAAAACCAAAAACCACTAAAAAAACAAAAACAAGGAAAGGTAGGAAGAGTACACTGGGTCCACACGGAATATTTATCACATGCAGAAATTACTTGTGCATGAATAGACATGGATAGAACTGGATGCTAAAAGTGACCCGCTGGTGTTTGAGGTGAAATGCTCAAATAATGGGAGAATAAGAGTACTGATTTGTTCTTACAAAGCTGGCACAGGATAGGTTTAAATTATACCCTGATTGTTTTTCTTTTAAAATGCAGCACAATCTCTGCTTCTGAGACACTCATTATTTTCATCCACAGGTTGCTTCACAGCTATAACCACAAAGTTTCATATTCTTAAAAGTTTATCCCATGCCCACTGAGGACTTGAACAAGTGATAGCTCTATGGCTTGGTTCATGCTCTCATTGCTTCCCAGCACCTCAGATCATCAGGTCCATCTGGCCATTGAGTGGATTTTTCTTTTTTCACTTGATTCTTCCGGGTTTGTACTGTTTAGCACAGTCATAGCTGATGCTCTGCAGATTAAATAAATACTTGATAACCTAGTGACAAGAATCTCACATTTAAAATATTTTTATAGTGAACCACTTACAGAGTGGTGACTCAGGCTACATGTAATATAGTCTATAATTCTGTGTACTTCATTGAAATAGAGACTTACTCAGCATCTAAGTTTGGTGTCATCTTATTGCAAATCTTCCATACCTTCTTGGTGATTTCTCACTGGCAGCTGTTTATAGCACAGCCAACAAACTCCAACTCTCTCCTCTACCAGCTCACCCCTCTTTTATAGCACTCATCCTTATTGGACACAGCTGTGGCCTGTTAAGGGCAGGCTGTTCCTACTCTTTGGTGATTAGCACAGCTGCAACTCCTCAGGGGTGAGACTGCCTTCTGCACCATCTCTATTCTCTTACATTCTATCCCTCCACTTAAGTTAAAAACCAAAAAACAGGAACCTATAACCTGCATCAAGGTCTAAATTATTACTGAGAGAGTGAGTTTTACACAAAAAGATTAAAAAAAAATAGGCTCAGTAACCCAACTTTCACATATAGAATAGGTTTATAAATTATGCACTTTTTGAGATAACTAAGTAGAGCTTAAAGGAAGTGATATAGGTTTTGAAGGGTTTTTTTACTTTTTTGAGATGTGTTTACTTTTTGAGATGATTTTGACTGTAAGCATTTGGTGTCCTCTGCTAAGAACTTGCTGACCTGCTTTCACAATAACAGTTAATACCTCAATTACTTAATTGGAATTCTTATATTCTTGCTTGTATCTGTCTGAAGAGGATGTCAAGCTTCTCTACAGAAATACATTCTGCAAAGAAAGAAATGCCAGGTTTTTCTGAAAAGATCACAACTTGAACAGAAAACCTTGGGCCCTGTTTGCACACACATTTTGTTGGTGAGGACTTACCACACCCCACCAAAGGGCATCAGCATAGCTGGAGAAACCTGTCTTTCCATCCTCATCAACTGCATCCTTCTCAGCAAGATAAACAAAGTAGGATGAAAAAATTAATCCCAAGAATCCAATGTACAGCGTGGTTATGAGTTCCTATTAAAAGAGAAAACAAACAAGTTCATGAGGTTTTCATCCTATAAACATATATATACACATCATTGTAAAACGTTGCAAATATCTGTGGGGTTTTTGCATCACAGTAGAAAAATTAATATGTTATATTTCAGGTATGACATTTGCCTCCAGTAAAACAGCTAAAACATTGACTTGGATTTTATTCATACCAGGCTAAATAGTTCAAAAATCCACCATTTTGGGCTTGATTCTTGGGGCAGCTAAATATAAAGTGGGACATCTCTCCTAATTACGGAATGGTAATCATTCCATTTAACTGTCTACTCAAAATGCTAACTGTCTACACATTTTAAAAGTAGCAAAGCAGCTTTAGAAATGCTCTTTCTGAAGAGTACACTGAGGAACAGCAGCCATGTCTCGTGATTATGGCCATACCTGAGCAGTGAACTTGGGTATCTGATATTTAGACTGCTTAAGACTGGATAGTGATGCTCAACAGTTTCACATTAAAATAAAATACGCTAGGTAGATGTCATGTTTTCAGTCCTGAAGAAGAAAGCTAGGATAGACTTCTGTGAGGGCATGTTACAGTCCTTGTGAATATACCATTTTCTCTAGAGATTTTTAGGCAGGAGAATTGTGTCAGACCTGCTGTGACTTAGATACAGGATTCTCACAGTTTTCAGGAAAAAAAAAGAAAGTGTTTGTGCACTTAAACAAACCAAAATGTGTGGTGTCACAGATGCAAAACCACATAAAGCTTTTAAAAGCAGTGCCAAATGAGATATCCACCTGCCCCTCAGGGAAATCCAATACCTAGTTAAAAGGGAAAACACCTCATTCTAATTACATAAAGCTTACTACCTGCATAATTCCTTTATTTTCTTTGCACAAATTTGACCATCTTTATCAGGAAACAATGTTGTGCTACATCTTCAGTGGCACCTTAAGTTCTTCGCAGTCATTTCTCTCTCCTTGGGTCCCAGCCAATAAGGGAATTAAAACACTGCCATATCACACATTTAAAATTAAAACCTGACTAGGATGGATTGCCCCTACTTTTAAAGTATGTCAGGTTTTCACAGGTTTTCTGTAATATTCTACCCATTTTTCTTAAACTGTATGTAAGGGAAAGTTCCATTTTATCATCAAACTTCCCTCAGATTTTTTCTTTCTTTTTTTTTTTCATTTCCCTGTAAGAGCTTTCTAGGCAAAGGTAGCCCTTGTATCAAGTACCAACATTCAGCAGCAGGAAATATAAATATTCTTCCTTCTCCTACAGCACTAATTAAAATCTGGGTTCAGGAAACCTTTAAGTAGTCTTGGCACAAAGAAAAATGGGTGCTTTTCCTCTAATCATTTAATGATGACCTAAATAATGAATTTTGATAGTATTTTGTCTTGCTCATGGCCAAGTCTTTGAATTTAAGCCTTAACGTTTTGCAGGCCTGTTTGCTAAACAAGGCAGCTGAAAAAGGAAATAAACCCTGGGGTTTCAGTAGTTTCTCTGCTGTTCACCTTTTTTTTTTCCTCACCTTTATCTCATGATAATGGAGCACTGTGTACTTGTAGATATGACTTGCTTTTTAAAGCTCCTTCTGTTAACATACACAATTGACTGTAGATGATAATTGGAATAATTCCGGTTTAAGTGCTGGCTTTTTGGGAAGCAGGCAGGAAAATAGCAGAGTCTTATGAAATCCTTTCAAAGTGGCTGAAATATCAACAGAACTACTGAGTTTATTTCACCACTGGCACCTCTCAGCTCCAGTGCTATTCATCTGAAGACAGAATTCTTTTTAAATACAGTCCAGATGAAAATGCAACTGCCTTGGACTTACTCTAAATGTCACCGATCCATGTTCCACGTGTATAGAGAGACTCATTGTTAAGAACAATGGCAGCAATGTCATGCATGCTTCATTTAAAGGAGAGTCAGAAGCTTTTAAAGTAACACATGCTTCATGAGATGATCACAAAACAAAGGGCATTCTGCAGGCATCAGGCCTTAAAACTACATATTTATGTGGGTTTTATTAGCTACAAGCTTAAGAAGTGCTGCCTAAAACAAATGGCTCTTTGCAGCAGGGACTTTCAGATTCACACACACAGGAAATGGTAAAAACAAGAAACGCACAAAGGCAAATTTGAATACTGAGAGAGTAGAGTCAGCACATTTTAAAAATTCAGCCATATCTCTGTTTTCAGTTAAAATAAGGACAACACAATACAAAGTTCAACACTTGGAAAAAAAATTTGAGACTCTCTCTTGTCCTAAGAGCAGAGGAAGACCTCACAAAGCAAGATGAGGAAGGAGTAAAACCAACCTAGAGGCTCACAGGCTGGAGCTTGAGTGGCTAACTTGGCTTTTCAGCAAGCTGCAGGATTTCTCCATGGCTTTCCACCACCACATGTGATACTGACTCACGTTTTGTTGCCTTTGGCAAGAAATGCTGGTATATAAGCTCAACCTGCTGAAAATAGAAGAGCATCCTAGCCAAACTGGGCCTGAGTGAGCTAATTGAGCTATATGTAAAATTCCAAAACACATGGAAATCGTTGGTGACAACTTTACTAAGCTCTTCAGGGCCCAGGGAGTTACAAGTGCTTGCTATTTTCAAAGGGCACCAAGATGTGAATTCATTTTCTCACATTGCTCAAGGGTTTAGGGGCCCATGTTTTCTGAAAGAGTCAAAAAAACCCCCCAAATAGATGAGGACTTTGTACTCTGCCTGTGAAGAAAAGGCAGCTGAAGTGTTTTTGTTTTGGTTTTTTTTTTTTTATTTATTTTTAAACAAAAATTTCCTTCAGAGGCTGGACAGGAATAAAGGTTCCATTTTTCCTTCTGTTTGGTACTGTGTTAGGGTTTCAGCTACACTTCTCCAATGTCAATACAGAACTGTGTGCTTGGTATTTTTTTTTCTTAATGTGTTAGTGGGTGATCTGCTTGGATAAGTACTACAGATCTGTGGAGTTTTATTTATCACCATAATCACTTCTTTGGATAAGCAGAACTTCAGGTGCGTTTACTCATAAATTTATTTTCCAAGATTTTTTTTTCCCTTTTAAACCATTGAACTTATGCTTGTGACACATAAGATTTAAGTGTTGTATTTTGGAGAGAGTATTTCCTGATTCTTGACTAAAACTCTGAACACTCACAGGAAAAAAAAAATGTTCTCAAACATTTTTTTGGATATCAAGTTATTTGGATATCAGCTCTGCCCTAGCAAGATACCCAGGCAATGCAAACATAATAAATGAAGACCACACAGACTTGGAGCATTAAAAGTCATCCTGTTGTACAGTATAAAAGGAGGCTTTATCCCACAGCACTTTGGTGTGCATCACTTCTGCCCAGCCATCGTGACATAAAAGTTCCTACTGTACCGGGGGAAAAAAATAAAAGGAAGAAAATTTACTTTTAGTATTAAATTATTGGCTTGGATTAAGTGCAGCACATTCTCTGTCCGAGAAAAACAGTTTTACACATAGAAAATTAAAAAACGTCTGCATGGAAATTTGTAGCTGTTTGTCAGCATGTGGAGAGCAAAACTACACTCATAAAAACAAGTTAACCACCCTAACAAGTGAGATGTGGAGATTAATAGCAGAGCATTAGCCCTCCACAGAGTGGCATGAGATGCAAGACTTCAAGGCTAATGATATGATTTTCCATTATATTAATAAAGCTAATCATAAAGAGATTCCATGAAGACTCAGAAAGAAGCCTTCAATTAGAAATATTTTCAAATCTGCAGAAAAACTTTTAAACTCTTCCCGCTTAATGAGCTTTCATACAGAAAAATTGTTTCAAAGCTTTAGCAGACATGCATCTATTTATAGCCAGGTTTGCCTCTGTGACCACACCCTTGAAAAAGTAACTTCTCTTACACAACATCCTAACATAGTTCATTTTTTCTGATTTCCAGAATGAATTAGAAAACTTTGTATTCAAGGTGAACACAACAGAAATATTTAAATACTTGACTTCTTCTAGCAAGGCTTTCCCACCAGTGTTTGTTTTCCCACCAAGCTAGGAACACATCTTCTGCAGAGATAGTGGAGAGTACTTGCAATATGAAAGGCAGCCCACAAAACTGCATTTAACAATTACATTGAGGGATAACATCAAGGAGTACAACAGTTAATTAATAAACCCAAACACTGGTGTTTATACCCTGTTAGCCACTGCCCTGAATAGCAAAAATAGCTTCCCATTTTAAAAGGAGGAAGAAACACACAATGGACTTTCAAAGTATTTTTTTCTCTTGCAATGTAACATTTCATTTAAACCAGCTGTCCTGGGTTGTAAGATATGTGTGTATTCTATTTGCCACCTGTTAGAGGTGGGACAGTTATCTTCTATTAATTGGGCGGTGTTCCACAAACCAATCCTCCCTCTGGGAAGTATCTTCTGTTAATGGGCCACCGAGTCTCACTGCATGACTGATTAAATTATATCATCCCATTGGGAGAAGCTCCGCCCAGCGGGAAGAGTCAAGCATTCCTACCTGGATATAGTCTGACATTTGGAACACGACAGCAGCCTTTTTCCCACTGGATTCCAAGAGGAGGAGCTTTCTTCTCCACTGGATTCCCAGAGGAAGACCAAACCCATCTACACCACTACAGGACCTTCAGAGGCAAACTCTACCCTTCTACAGGATCCCTGCTCCAACAGAACCATGCCTGTCACTCCAGGAGGGCTGCAGCCACCATTTAATGGGACTGCTGCCACCACCCTGACCCACAGGACATCAGGTTGTATTCTGACTCTGTCAGTGGTTGTTTTTTTCTGTTTGTACTATTGCATTTGTATTTTTAGTTTTCCTAGTAAAGAACTGTTATTCCTATTCCCATATATTTGCCTGAGAGCCCCTTAATTTCAGAATTACAATTCGGAGGGAGGGGGTTTACATTTTCCCTTTCAAAAGAGGCTCCTGCCTTCCGTAGCAAACACCTGTCTTTCCAAACCAAGACACCAGACCATTATTTGGAGCCCACAGAGAGAATTCACTGAAGGCAACGAATTTTAGGGGATGTTTAAAGGCTGGGTACCTGTCGATGGATGAAAACCACTGACCCCAGGAGTCTCCAGGTGCCTCCCTGGCGGTCAACGTGAAGCATCCGAAGGATCTGGAGAAAGCGAATCCCCCTGTAAGGAAAGTGAAGCATTAAAATAAATGCAATAAACACATAAAAATGCTTGAGGACAATACTGCCTTATCCACCCACAACTGATAACGTCCACTAACACACTTCTGTGTTCAAGAACTACCCCTGCCTGGGGTGGCATCTCAGGCTTGAGGCATCTCTGTGCTTAGATCACATTTCATTATAGTCAAATTTCTTCAGAAATACTGACTATGAAAACAGTTATTTAATGGGAAAACAAACCAAATCAGGAGAAACCTGATATAATTTATATGATTCCAAACTTTAAATTCCTCCTTTCCAAGGAAAACTTCAAGCTTTGCTAACATAAATGTGAGCAAACCTTTTTCTCTCTTTGCCAAAAGCAGAATATGAATCAAACATGGCATTACCGAAATCCTTGTTGTGTGAGTTATTGAAATATATCTGATATGGCTGGAAATTAAGTCCTATGTGTTTTAGGAGAATAACTAAATCAATTATAAGCTCCAAATATTTTCAATTGAATAAAAGTATGGTTCTTCAGCATAATTTTATTCCATGGAAATATTTCATTTAGTTGCTCTTTTGACAATGAATTTTGTTTGCCTACAGTCATCTTACTGTCTTATCCCTGAAACAAACCAGTGAAAAGCAGGAAAGGATGAACACTGAATTCATCTACCGGAAAAATTTTCACTAGAAGTATTTTTGGCTCTTTTTAGCAATCTTCAAGATTTTTCTGTGGATATAGGTTTTGATTTTTAATTCAGACTTGCCTGACCCTGCTGGCTTTTCAGTGATAACACTGCAGGGATGAGGGTTAAGGTTCAGAGAGCATTCTGAGGTGTAGGACAGTGACTCTGGACTTAGCACTGGGAAATGCTTCACTGAGCCCAAAACCCACTGGGCTCCCATATAAACACACAGGGCCTTTTCACTGAAGTCCTTCCTATGCTTTGAGGTAAATTAACAAACCCCAACCCTTGGAATTTCCACATGCAGCTTCCTCTTTTCCTGTAGGAGCTGATAGTCCTGCTGCCTGGGTGGAGTCTTTACCATAAGGTAAGGATGAATGTTTTACTTAAGAATTACCTTAAAAACACTCTGTACATGTAGCTCTCCCCAGTGTTTGCCTACACAGCTGGACAGTTTAGGCAATACTGGACATTCCCACCTCCCAGTGGTTCCACTGCACTGGAAAGCAGAGGCTGGTGACAAAACATGCAGCACATCTTGGAAGTCAGCTTAGGAGTAGGAAGTACACATACTGCTTATCATTCTTCTGTTTACTCCACCTCCCAAAACAAGCCTGCAGTACTTGATGCAAGCTGAACAAACACTGTGTACATCAAATGTTTCTGCTTCATGTGAAGTGTGAGTTACTCGTGCCAAACAAATCCACCAAAGCATAATTATTCTTTAAACAAAGTAATTACTCACACTCAAAAAGCACCGAGTTAAGCGCTGTCTGGATTACTTCTTAAATAAACCCGTGCTCTGTAATTCTCTCTTGTCTCAGAGAGACAGTTTGATATTTTAAATGGGACACATTTAATTTTTTCCACTTGGCTTCAGCATTCCCACCATTTTTCATCTGCCTTGTTCCTGCACTCGTTTCCCAACCAGTCACCAAGCACAACAGCACCCAGTTCCCCAGTGCTTCAACAGAGTAACTTTCCTGTGTTAGGAAAATCAGACATGCAGTTAAATTGGGAATTAGGCAATCAGATACACACTTAACAACCTCTGTGGTAGTGAAGAGCTGCAGGAGAACCTACCTTATTGCAGAGGTGGCAAACACCTGCCCGTTAGATCCTATGCTCAGAACAATAATTGAGGCTACTACCACAATCAGATCTGTTAAAAAACAAACAAACAAACAATCAAAAGAAAAAAGAATGTATTAATTTGGTTTTTTGTGTTGTTTTTTTTTTTAATCTCAGCACTGAAAAAACACAACAAATATGGACTAAGGAAAGCACTTCAAAAAAGAAATTGTTAGCTGAAATTTGGTGGGCATGTTAAGTCTATGTAATAGTTTCACATCAAAACCCCAGTGGCTACAGTTTCTTCCAGGATGAATTCAGTAACAGAACTTTCAAAGAACCTGATGGATTAGACTGCTTGCCACAAAAAATGCAAAGGCATTTGTGCATCCTAGAAATGAACCCATATTTTGGCTCAAGGCTTCTGATCCAAGAGGAGATGCAAGGGTTTGCACCATGCAATAATGAAATCCATGAAGTTAAGTATCGTGCATACATACACACAGACACTTAATTAGAAAGCTGTATAAAAGCTGTGAGGCCAAGCTTTCAAACCTAATGGAACTGTCAGAAGAAAGGCTGGCTAAAACAAATCAGAATTGTTAGTTTACTTCGTGATACTGTCTTTATTTGTACAAAAAAATAATTGTTTCCAGAGTTCTTTTTTTGTTTTGTTTTGTTTCCACAACTCTGCAGTTTACACAGTTCCAGCTTTATACAATGCAAATGATAGATTGAGTTTACAGTGACAGCATCCCTTATTTTCTCTCATCCCAGTTCAGTGAGCATGTCCATTAATTATTTTAATTATTTTTAATTATTGAACCTTGCTGTAACATTATTCTGAGAATATATTTTTTAAAATTTCCTTACAGGCATTTCTGTGGTAAACCTCTTTAGAGCATCTAAACGCTTCCCTTTTAAATTCTAACCAAAAAATAAAGGATAGTATTGTAAACGGGTAGCAAAAGGAGGCAGAATGAGGAAAAACTTTTGGTAAACCTTCCTTTGCCAGTTTGAAACAGGCAGCACTTTATTCTTCAGAGCACTTAGCATTACACAGCACTTCAAAACACCAGCCCTGCTGATTTCACGTGCAGCTGCGAGGGCTCAGAACCTCTGCAACCCAACTTCAAAGTCTTCCTTTGGACATCCAGAAAATGAGGCCCACTTGTGAAAACCGATTTAACCAACTTTCCATGGGATGCCTGGGCAAGAGGCAGAATGGGATCCAACCTGAGCAGCAACAACAGCTTCCTTCAGCAAGGTTAACTTGTTTTTCTCTCTCCTTTTAAACATTCTCCTGCCTCATTTACAACCATCTAGTTGCTGCAACAAGTACTGCAGAAGTCCTATAACCAACAGCATCCTTCACTCTCTGAGTTGAATTAATTTCCAGTATCAATCTGATTTTTGCTGTAAAACCTGGATTCCTCCTCAAGGGAAAGCACACGGCTAGTTTAAATACTGTACTACACTAATTGGACATGTATGAAAATGAAAATGAAAATGAAAATGAAAATGAAAATGAAAATGAAAATGAAAATGAAAATGAAAATGAATAAAGGGACGGATGAAGCTACAGAAAGAGCTTCCATTTGGGATTAATCTTAGCTTTTCAATGCCTGACTGCAAAATTTTTTTTTTTTTTTGTTCCTTTATCATGTATGTGTGTGAACATATATTTGTAAACGTTGGAATTTAGGGAGGTTTTTCTTCCCATCACATCATAACATAGATCTCTGCCCTTTAGCAAATGATGCACCATGTCTTTACTAAATTGTCAGGCATACACATATCCATCTGAAGACAGGCACTAAAGGTGGAAAAGACTGATGCTTAGAAAATGAGTTCAACCACATAGTGAGAGTAAAAGAGATTTTTTCATTTGCATATTCTTCTTTTCTGAGTGTTCTTCCTGGTAGAGAAGTTTCTTTTTCTTTCTTTTTCTCCAAACCCATTCTTCTATTTCTGCTTCTCCTCTGTTCTTCCTAGTTTTCATCCCAGTTTCCAGTGCTGAGATTTCCCTTATTAATCTCCATTTACTGGTCCAAACAGCCTTATTTTACAGCCCAGATCTTCAGCATATCCTGCCCTTTCTCTGACACTTTTCAATACCACATATTTCCAGCCCCTGCTGAGTTCCCTTCAAGCTCCTGGTTGTTTTTCAGTCTATTTAAATGCTCCTCTCCCAGACCTTTGCATCAAAATCCACCTGCCATCTTTTTACTGAGCCTGTGTGTCCCAGAACATTCCTTCTGCCTCAGCCTGGGATTTTCCATGTTGAACTTGCTAAGAACTAACCCAAATTTTAGAGGGAACAAAATCCCATAGAAGAAATATCCCTGCTTTCAAAGAAATTTTAGTGGATTTTTTTTCTAAATTTAAAATAAAGACTTTTGTATTAATGAAGAAATAAAATGAATATAATTATGTTTTACTTTCTGTTCTAATCCTTTAATTTCTTTTTCCAGTGTTTGTATTTTATTCATGTTGATTTGAAAATAATAGGATGAGTCAGTAGGATTCAATCATTCCCTGCAAGGGTATTTCCCAAATTTACCTTGTTCTGTCAGTGCAGACATTGTTCCATCTGCATTTGATGTGGAAAAGAAAATCTCGATTTCCAATGTATTATATCCTTAGGGGAATTTCAAAGGTTAAATGAAGTACTGACACTGAGTGCACAACCAGCTATAGCCACCCTTAGCTTTTCTTAACAAAACCCATGGTGTCTTCCCCAGGGGCTCCAATACAAACATGAATATTTGCTGTGGTAGTACCAAAATACCAGCAAAGAGAAACCCTTGAAATCACAGTTCAATGAGACTATCACTATCACTTTCTCTAATATACCAATCTAAGAAGCACTTATTAATTGAGAGGGAAATGAAGAACACAATGAGGAGTAAAAATGATTCCTCATGGTTACATCACAAAAACAGACCAGCTCTAGAAGAAGATGAAGAATTTGTTTGTACCCAAGAAGGATTTTGTGTTCAAAATCTTGTCAATTTCCTGCAACTACCCAAGGTTTAGTCATTTCTTCACTTTACAGTCCTGCCTTTCTAAGGTTGATGTCTGCCTTAGACGTATTTTAAGTGTTCTAGCAACCCAAAAGAAGAGAAATCACAAAGCAGATAAATGCTTGAGGGGTAGACGCAGCTCAGAACTGCAAGAAGGCCCCTGCAGAAGTGGACATTTTTATTTACAACAAGCAGGAGGTCTGCAAAAGAGTTTAAAACTTACCAATGATGGATATTGGCTTCCTGGCAAACCGGATCCTTCCCTGGAAGCCAACATATTTGCTCCTGCAGCCTGCAGACCACAGCCGGACCAGGTACTCAGCACCAAAAAACACCACCAGAACTATTTCCTAACAGAGTGAAAAGGGGAAGAGATCAGAGTTGGGTTTTTTCATTGTGACTACAGTTTGCACATCTAATTTATTCATAGGACTAAAAGAAATGAGCTTGTTGAGATAGATGATGCAATAAAAACAATTTAGCCTAATCTGTTGACTTTTTGTATGCATATGCCAGGCAGTAAATAAAAGGAACAGATAATCAGTTCCTGAATGTGATTTGCATGGATAAACAGATTGTTTAAGCTCCATTCCATCAGTATATCATAAGGAAAACCACAACATTATTCTTCTTTTGTTTTGACACTTCCTAGCCCTCCAGGCCTTTCCCCACCTGGGTTGCCCTCCTCTGGACACACGCTCATGTTCTGATGTCCTTCTTCTATTGAGACACCAAAACTGCCCCCAGGACTCGAGGTGGGGCTGCACCAGTGCAGAGCAGGGTGGGGCAATCCCCTCCCTCCATCCCTGTGCATCCCAGGACACAGATGATGCCTCTGGCTGCCAGGGCACACTGGTGACTGACATTGAACTTGCATCAAAACCCCCAGATCTCTCTGTGCAGGGCTGCTCTCCAGCCTCTTGTCCCACAGCTTGCATGTATAACCAGACAGGCTCATCTCAAGGGGAGAATAAAGCTCTTGCTTTTGTGCACTTCCATACAGTTGGTGATTGCCCAGCTCTCTTGTCTATTCAGACCTCTCTGTGAGGCCTCTGTACCCTGGGGGAGCTCACAGCTCTCCCCAGTCTTGTACAGCTGTCAAACTAAATTAATTTCCATTTGATTTCTGAGTCTTGATCACTTAAAAAACATACTGGCGAGCACTGGCTGTAAGGTTGAGCCTTGGGGTCCCCCCCAGTGATTGACTGCCAGGCTGGTGTGAACCTGCTTACTGCAACTGCTCATCCAGGGTACCATGGGATTGTTGAGCTGTGTGCTGGAGCATTTATCCAGAAGGATTCAGTGACAGACAGGATCAAAAGCTTTGCTGAAATCCAAAAAAACACCACATTTTCTGACTTTCCTTAGTCTACTTAAATTGAGTTGTTTAAAAATAATAATAATAAATTTGATTTTTTTAAGCAGGACTTTCCCCCATTAACTTGTGCTGGCTGTAACCAATGACTGTGCTGTCTCTTGAGTGATTTTCAGTAACTCCCAAAAAATTTTCTCCATAATTTTACCAGGCACTGCAATGAGACTGACAGGTCTGAAATCACCAGGGACTTCCTTCTTGTCC
This sequence comes from Euphonia xanthogaster, assembly GCA_034509185.1. Lineage (NCBI taxonomy): Eukaryota > Metazoa > Chordata > Aves > Passeriformes > Fringillidae > Euphonia > Euphonia xanthogaster. The sequence goes on along the minus strand of JAYDZK010000056.1, from coordinate 62,788,254 downwards.
TTGAAAAGTGGGACAATATTTGCCAGCTTTCAGTTTAGTGGGACCTCTCCAGACTCTCAAGACCACTGAAAAAAAAAATTGAGTGAGGTCCCAAAATGACATCTGCCAGGTCTTTCAGTATCCTGGGATGAATCCCACCAAGCCCCATGATTTATGCACATCCAGCTGTAGCAGCAAGCCTCAAACAAACTCAGGGTGGACTGAGATTTTATCATCCCCCCAACAGTCATGGTTTTCCAACAGAACTCCAGACTTCCCAGGACCCACCACTGTTTAAGGCAGAAGTGAAGAGGACATTAAACGTCTGCTTTGTCTACATGGCTGTTTTGGGGTGACCAATCTCGTGAAGCCACGGCCCAATGCTATTTCTGATTCCCCTTTTGCTGTGAACATATATGTACAAGTCCCTTTTATTGTCCTTACCAGTGCTGGCCTGCTTGAACTTCAGTTGAGCTTTGGCTGCACTAATTTTCTTCCTACTTTGGTGACAGAATCTCCTCCCATGTCACCTGGCCCCCCACATGCTCCCCTTTCCTCCCTAAGTTCTACAAGATCCCTGCTCAGCCAAGATGGTCGTCTGGCCAGCTCTGCTTGACTTCCAACCCTTTGGAATTGCCTGTTCTTGTGCTCTTAGGAGATGGCCTTGAGAAGGTGACCAGCATTCAGAGTCCCCAATACTCCAAGAGCAGATTCCCAAGAGACTTTACTAACCAGCCTCTACTGCTCTCCACATATCCAGGATCCAAATTTTGCTGACAGCTTCTCTTCTATCACCAGCTTTTGAAACTTGGCTCCTTCAAGGTCACTGTGACCAAGACACAACCACCAGCCATCACTATGCCTGCAAGTCCCTCATAAACAACAAATCTAGGAGGACACCTTTCCTGGTCGACCACCTGTGCCAGGAAGTTCTCTTCAACATGCTCAGAAATCTCCTGGACCTGTTTGAGTCCTCTGTATGATATTCCCAGTTGATAGCTGGGAAGATAAAATCACCCATAAGGATTGGTGACAGAGGTGAGCTGTATATCCAACATGTAAATAAATGAATTATCAATACTTTAATATTGCTCCCCTCTTCAGCACTGCATTGTGAAGCACTCAAGCATGACCAAGGATAGGTGTACTTTGAAATACTTCTTAAGAAAGCAGATTAGGGAAGATCAAAACGTGGGCAGATTCACTGAGATCTTTGTTCCCCCCTTCCTTGTTTTCCTCTCTGTAGCAGTGTGGTAGCACAACCCAAGCACAGCTTCTAGGCTTTGTTCCAACCCAAACTGTACCCAGTAATTCAAAGTCACCAAACACCTACTGCATGAGTTACAGCTTTGGAAAATGTTTACATTTTAACTTGAACGTGCTCTCAACCTGCACCTGGGGGATTCTAAAGCACCCAAAAAGCAAAACACACTTAAATCACAATTTTCACTGAATGAAAATACTAACTTGATTTTAAAACTGACATTCTGAATGGCTCAAGAAAGACCAAAATATTTCAAAGCTGAAAAAAAATTAGAAAACACTCTACACTAATATGCAAATATTCATGTTAATTTTGATTTTTCACAAAGTTAGATTAACATTGCTATGTTCACTTCTGCCTCCTTGTTTTGCTGGAATGAGAACTAAGAAAATATGCACAGCCTTCCTCTTTTTTGCATGGCACTTTCAGCCTGAATAAACCAAGGGTTAGTACAAAACTAAGAAAGTTTACAGCCATTTTCACGGCAGAAGCACAAGAAAATACACAGCAAATTAACTCCCCAAGTTTCATTTTTTAGTATATGTATTACCAAGAGCATCTACAGGTAATTCTAAGTTTCCATTCTGTCTACAGTCTGAATAGAAATATTTATTCAAGTATAATAGTCAAATCAGATCATAAGAACAATCTGCAAAGGAAAAGAATTCTTGCATTTCTGGAATCTTGCAATATACTCTCTCACTTATTAAATTGTCCATGTTTTTTGAAGGTTCCTGGTATCATCACTCTAGCATTTTGTTTTTCTTCTTACGAATCTCTAAGTTCCACTAAAGGAAGCAGAGCACTGTTTTATGGCAGTGGAAGAATCCTTTTCATGGACTTGCATGTTACAATTGCTCTTGGTGAAAAGCTGTAGAGAAGTGCCAAGGAAACAAAAACTTCTTAGATTTTCCTTGATTATCCTCTGAGGGCACTTTTAAAAGCTAAATTAAAACTATATCTGGCCTGAGGGTATTTTATTATCAGAACCCATCTTGGTTATGTCCAAAAACCCTGATGAAGTCAACAAGCTTTCACAGTCCATGGAAAGGAAAAATAAATTGTTGACAGGAAGGAGGAACTTACATCTTCAACAAATTTGACATTAATTACCAATCACAGTTCATTTTGTCCTGGACAGGTGTCCACATTACCAAAACCACAGCCATTAACACATTTGTTGGCAGCCTCAGACAGGCCAAGGACCAAAAAAGCAAGGAAACTGGACAAACATCACAGCTCTGCAGGTGGTCCCTCAAAAAAACCAAGGAAGATTATGACATTTACACTCTTGTTGTGTGTACTCTTAATGCAAGATAGGAGACATCCATTTCCAGAGCTGCTAAGGTTGATCAAGCTTCACCTCACTAAATTCAGCTTCAAAAAAATGTCCTAACCTCCCTCCTTTTCCTCTTCTACACATAAACACTTTTCAGAGCCTTAAATTTATTGCCTCACATTTACCTTCTGGTAAAAGGAAAAAAAACCAATGCAGCAATTTTCTGTAAAGTCAGGAAAAAGTATTAATTCTCACTAAAATGGTAACAAATTATGGTGAGAACTTGTGGACAAAATATGAACCAGAACAAAACCAGCAGAAACAATCTGCAAATGAAATTTACATCCATCTGTGTGTCAGTCTGAGATCATTCTCCAGCCTTCTGCAATTTTCCAGAACCCTTGCTTTCAAAATGGGATTACACTCACAAATAACCCACAAACCCTTTTGATTTTGGCTCCCAGCAATATTTTTCCCTTTCTTCTGGAAGCAGGCAAGGAAGAAATACATGATGAAGGATTCTGAGCAAATTTAATAGACCTGGAAAGCAGTTTGGCATCAACAGAAAGCCAGGGATGAACTCCTCTAATGAAACCGAAACCAAAAATAATGACTGGGAAAAAAACATTATTCATAAAAATAAGATCCATATCAGAGTTGATTTTTCACACTCATATGTCACAGTTTCTTCCTGTTTTGATCGTGGCAACTCAAACTGCCACAGGAATACCAACAAACAAACTTAATTACAGATTTTAAACTGGGTCTGTGCTAACACCTCTGCTCAAGTCAGTAGCAGCATTCCATTACTCTGTGCTTTTCCTTCTTGTCTGGGAAAAAGACTCAAGGCACATAAGGACTATCATAGTCCTTGCCTGTAAATTAATTTCATCTTTGAATTTCCTTTTGCTTTTCTGAAGTCTATCCACTGCATAAATCTCCCCTCCCTCGACCAAATTGATAATAAAATATTACATAGTCATGTTTATGCTATTTTTAGTATAATTTCCTTTTATTAATTAAATTAAAAATATGCAAAAAAAAGCTTAAAGAGAAATATGTATACAAATAACTTCCACCTGTATCTAATTCAATCAATCAAATAAAATAACCTTGTGGAAAAGCCATCAACTTTTTATCCAAGAATGTCATAGATGACCAGATTAAAAAATGCCTGCATTAACACAGAAACCCAACACTTTTACACAGGCATGTGTGTGTGTGTGTGTAAATTAAATATATAGCCTGGAATTTATAATTTATCCCAGTTTGGTTATGGATAACTGCACTGGGGAAGCAGGAGAGGGAAGTTCACCGGAGTGATTAAAGTGCACACATGAAAAAGAAGGGTATTTTCTCAGCTGCAGCTGTGTTTTAGGTGGAGAGCACACACAAGGCTCTCTTCACTTTTTTTATTGGAATATTTAGGTGCTGGGGTAAAAGGAGGAAGTGGGATGGCTAAATGAATAGTGTGTTCTCACGGAGATTCAATCAAGGAATGGCAGCTCCAGACAATGAAGCCTCAGAAAGAGGCATAAAGGTTTAATAGTCCAGATGTTTGCACACGTGTACTTATGTCCCAAATTTAATCTGATAACCTGTCTTCAAGGTTTTCCAGTCCTTACAGTTGAAAATGTCCATTTAGTGACCTGTTCAGTTTAATAGCTACTCAAATGCCATGAAAACCTACTGATACTGAGAATGTTTCTTTTCTACCATCATGCTGGCTCTTGCAAAGATGAGAGACATCCTATGTGAAAACAGAATACCCAATATACAGAAGAAAAAATGAGAAATGCTGCTAAATGTCCTATAGTACCATTAACTTACACTTCCAACTTTTAGGTGAAACCAATGCACTCAAAGGCTGTTGTTTGGATACAAGTGGATTTAACATTTCATTAAAAATACACTTCCATGCCCATCTGACAAATATGCTGAATTTGCTAACTTCCTACCAGGAGTAGGCTTGTCTTTCATTTTATTGCTACTTGCTCTTTCCTGCATGGAATGAAGCTGTACACTCATGAGGGAAGCACAGGGCACTCCCCCTGTGACAGCCACATTCAAGTGAGAGGAAGAGTTATTTTTTAATTCTAATTAAGCAGGTAACAATTTTTCGCCAAAGAAAATCACCTATTTTTGACAAGGTCTCTTTTTTCAATTGCTTCATTCTGAGAGATACCACTAAGGTAAATATAATAATATAGAGAATTATTAAGATTCAGTAAGTTAGTGCCTGAAATTCTTATTTCTCTATAGATCCACTGAAGCCTTTCATCTCCCCCCAGCACATCCCTGAAGGGACTACCACTGGTAGGCGGTGAAGGGTTTAGCTTTGCTCCTGGAGTGGAAAATAATCCAATGTGAATATGCACTTCAGAATTTTAAATAATTACTTCCGTGTTTTTTAACCTTTTGATTTAGGAAGGTGTCAATATTTTGAGGAGAGGAACTGAAAAAATCCTGTATGTGTCTCTCCACCTTCCTCTCACTCCCAAGAAATTTTTCTCAAGTTTCAGACATTTGGAAAGCACACAGCAATCATTGAGTGTGTTCTGTGGTGCATTAGGCACAAGGTAATATAACCCACAGGAATAACTGAATTATAATTCACACTGAGAAGCTTCAGAGTTGCATTTGATTCCAGAAAAACAATGGCAACTCAGCAAGATCACTCAGCAGACAACTTGAGCTCATACAGTGTTGAAAGACTTGTGGACTCAATTATTTTTCCTAATATGTTTAATGTATGAAACAATATTCCATCTCTATTTCAATAATTATTTGTATTGTAATTATGTAATATTCCCAATCTATTGTTTCATCTTCCCACAGACCAACAAGAAGCTCAGAAAGAAACAGGGATTCTCCTCCTTGCTTTCTCTCTCAGAAGTTTACAGGGGCAAAAGAATACAGCAAATGCTTATGAGCCATAATTTTCTTTTTATTCATGTGTACTCTGCACTCACAGTCTGGCTCTCCCACAGTATACAGAAATTAATGTATTTTCTCCTGAGGCAGTTTGGCTGTCAGTGCCTTTATGGGACTGGACACCTCATGAACACCTGCTGTCACCCAGGCAATATACACTGCACAAATATCACAAAATGCTATGAATTATTATGGGATACCCTGTAAGAAATCTATTATCAGCTGTAAGAAACAGTGTGGTGAGGGCAGCAGGAACTGTGAACTTCATGTACTGCACTGTCCAATGATCACTTTATCAAACAGACCTGGGGAAGGCCCAAAGTGTTCATGCTATATGGCAAAGACCAGATTTAGAATTATAAACTGGCACAGAGGCAGGAAATAGATAAAAATTCCACCTTTTTTACTTTCTAACACTGATTGCTTTGATGGGATGGAGAAAACAACCTCAAACCTATTAGGATACATTCACCAGAAATCACAGAGACTACTCAATTAACCTTTTGCAGGCTTGTTCTTCTCCTCTGCTACAGGTTGGAGCTGATCCAACAGCTACACAGCTTAGATGGGAGATGGGGCAAAACCAGAGACAAACAAAAATCAACAGGAGAGCTCCTCCACTGCAGACAGGAAGTCCTCAGTGGAGGAAGGCCTCTACTGGCCTCTCAAAACCCTCACTTGGAAAATGGTGTTATTCCAAAGAGAAAAGCCATCCTGATGTCCAGTCCAGAACCAGAGCAGTTAAACAGTGACATGCCTTAGCTGGCTTAAGTACGCCAGTTGTCATTTGGCACTCTGAAGTTTGAGGACTTCGGGCAGCCTTGCCTATACTTAGAGCAGGAGGATGTGTGTGTTCATGGCACGTGATGCAGAAAAAAACACATAAACCCAAAACTGAGCAGTGACTTTGGGACAGCCATGTAACAAGGACCCATCTGCAGCCAAAAACTCTTCCACAAGATCCTCCTCCTAAAGGCAGCCACAAGGTGAGTCTCTGGCCCAAAAAAACTTGAGCACCAGCTGGTGTGAGAACTTCTGATTTCACATCTCAGCCTTTGCTCCAACAGAACTTGCAAGCACGGGAGTGCTAATCCATGCTAAATGTAGTCACTACATGAGAATTTCCAGCAACCAAGAGGGCAGTGAGGACTGACCATAGAGGCAACAAGGGAGGACTCTGAAAAGAGGTCTTTGAGGGAACTGTGTACTCTCTGGTGCTGCAGTGCTGTGAACAACAGGTGTTCATGTGTTTGGGAGAGATGTCAGTGTTTTTTCCAGCAAAGAAAGGAAATTCTTCTGCATATTGGGTCTTCTGTTTTCCTTTTTCGCAGGAAAGCAGATGCATAAAGTCTGTCTCCAAAAGGGAGGTACCACAGGGCCTGAACTCATCAGTTGAATCAATATGATTTATAGCAAAACCAGTCTACTTTCTCCAAGTTAAGAATACACTCAGTATTCTTAAATTTAAAAAGTAATTAACATCAAGATACTAAATCAGACAAAACGTTTCCCTTACTCCTGTAACACTATCATTATACAAATTGTATGTTTATTGTGCTGTTACAGTGTGTAAAAACATCATGTGTATGATGAAAACAACATTTTGTTGTTGTTTTCAGACTGGCACAGTTGGTCAAAGCTGTCCCACAAGCTAAGAAGCTATTTTTTTGCAAGTCTTTTGCAATTAAATGAAAATAAAAATCGGTCTTTTAGAAACTACCATGGTGACCTCTCCTGGTAGAAAAATATATGACCTCTAAAAATGAAAACAGATTAATCCTCAAAGGAGGCACACCTGGCCCATTTTACAGTTTATTTTTTCATTCCATATCCTGAAAGATCTAGATGCCATTTACAAATCAAAACTGCTAGATCATCAGAGAACATTACAGCCTCTTGCTGTAGAGGCAAAAGCCTAATCAAGAGCTTTGGCAATTTTTAGAAACACTTTTTCAATAGAATAATCATAGAAACAGATAAAATTATAACTGTATTATTAGAGAATTAGAACTTGAGATAAAATGGGAGGATAAAATTTTACCTAAACCTGGGGCAACTGGGAATGAAACTCAGCTGTAACTCAGGATCCTCTTGAGTGTTGCAAATACTTTATTCACAACTCTGCCTTGTTCCACTGCACTTGTTTCCCCACACACTGTACAAGAACTTTTTCATGCATCAGATCCTAAGTACTGCTTGATAGACCAGTGAGAAATCTTTCTCTGGTACAGATACAGGACCAATCAAGGCTGGGGAAGCTACAAATTCATTTTCATACCACACTACAGGCACAATCTGGAAAAAAAACAATTCTACATGCATTTAAGCTTTGTACACTGTTAAATAGCATGCACACTGTCATTGTGATCCATTTCTAGCAGTATTGGAAACTCCAGGCTTCTCTCTGCAAGTATAAAAGATTCAGAAAGAGCTGTGTTCTTCTTTACCCACTCTGTTGGTCTTTACCAATACAAGCCATTGTGCCAATGCCACCGTCACTCCCCTCAAATGCTGGCTACTAAATACTCAGCAGAGGGAAAGAAACCCAGTCAGGAATTAAAAAATCTCATACAATGTGTATACATGAAAAAATTAAATTGGAGTATGTCAGACAAAGCTGGGAAGAACTCTCACAAGAGTGACAGTGAACACACAAAATATTTGGTAGCATGAGAACAAAAACATCCTTCAAACAACAACATTTCAAGTTCAAGACAAGCAATTTCACCAGTCCTGCTATTGTAGAAGTAAACTGATTTTACCACAGTGAGGATCAGATGGAGATTTGTCTTCTGTTTCCAAGTACAAAGAACAGACATTTCCTTTGAGCCCAAGCAAGAGCATCAAATAAAACAACTGTGGCAGAGGGGAGGCCCAGCATCAGCCTGTACCTGAACCTGTGGCTGTGCAATGTTTTCAGTCATCTCAAAGACAAGAGATTGGCCTTCACACTGAAACACAGGGCTAAAAGTCACATTCCTTTCCTCCAGAATTCATTTGAATTGTCAGAGACTTGAGAACATATAATTAGGAAATGGGAGAAGCATAAACATTTTTTTTTTACTCTTAGTTCCAGCAACTGCTTCTTCAGTCCCCTTCTTCTATTCTAGCTACAAAGACTCTGATATTCCCTCCTTGGTATATTCATAGAGCTTGTCTGAATTGGTTTCACACCTGACAAGAAATTCTCTTAGACCATCCAAATGTCTTAAGAGCATTAACATAATGACTTCTTTGAAACAACAGGCTGTGGTGTCTTAGGACACATCTAGTGCTACATCTGTTACCAATGTCTCATCTCTACTGCAGTGACTCAAATTACCCAAAATTGTACTTGGCACACCATCTCACCCTCCCTATGAAAATACAAAAACATTTCCATGTCTTCAAGTACCAAGTCCTATCCCTCTTGCCAGGCCTTAACAACTTGCAACAGGACATTTATGACATTCATCCTTCCCAATTGTTAATCTACCTGAATATAATGAAAAGCAGTTTTCTCACAAGTGGGGAAATACCACAAGCATCACATGTCAGTATTTATTTGTTGCTGAGGGCTATACAAAGAATTACAGGGTCCTTCACTCAGGAGAGAAACAAACCAATTTCACTTTGAACTTGATCCACTAGATGCTTTGGCCCAGTTTTGATTCTCACCACACCAGCAGTGTCCTCTGTCCCCAGTTTCAAGAGAGCAGGCAGAATGCACTTGGAGAGATAAAACTCTAGTTTTATGAACAGTCAGCTGTGGTATGAAGTAGATCAGAGTAATGATCCTCCCAGGAGTAGAGAGAACAGCAATCTCCACACTTCTCTGAGGTGAACGCTTTCCTGGCTCAAATGGGAGAGCCAGTTGGAAATTCCTTCAGGTAAAGGTGGAAAGATGTGCTCCAAGCAGGAGTCCAACCATTTAACTCCTGGTAACAAGAAGTCTCCCAGCTCTATGAAAAAGAACTGATTTAATTAGCTCTAAAAACAATCTTCTGTAATTGAATGAATTTATTTCAGACCAAACCAAGTTTTAAGACAAATGTGTTCTAGGCAAAGTGACTCTACAGTAGCCAGCAGAACAGCTACCCTGTGTACTGGACATTTCTAGGAAGGAAACTATGGAAACAGCAGGAGGAAAATCTCCAGAGAGGCATCCCTCAGGGTAAGGCTGTGACACAAGGAGGCCAAGAAATTGTTCCACTGACTGTGCATGATTCATTTGGCACGATTCCTAGCATGGCAGTGCTACGTGGGCACTCTGAGAGCCACACATCTGTCTCCATCTCATTACTCTTTGTCCAAAAATGTGTCTGGACACGCACATTCCATCTGCACAGAAACAAGCAGCTGAGCCAGGATCACTGCTCCCAGCAGTGCCTGTGCTGACCTGCAATCACATCTCAGGGACCAGGAGAGGACCACACATGACTGGCAGAACACTGCACTTTGCTTGACACTGAATTGTGGCTTAAAGGCCAAGCAACATTTGCTACAGGATGAACTTTAATCAAACCTCAGAATAACTCTGGGATCTAATGATGGCTCTGTCAACTGCATGCACAAGCTGCACAAGCTAATGTAGCCTAAGCCACAGGAAAACAAAGAAGCAACTGATTTTTATTTTCAAACCAGATGGAAAACCAAACTCTATCACATAAAAATTCACCATTTGGCAAAAGGAAACAACAATAAGAATACTGAGATCATCACACACTGGAGATCAGAGGATGTGAGTGGCTAAAATAAAGATGTTGCAAGGAACAGTTTGCAAGTTATTTACTCCATTTTTATCAAGGATGCTTAATCTCCATTTTTGCACTCCCTAAAGGTGAATAGAGGCAGGGGGGAACAGAGGAGGGGGGACATTGTCTAGTGTCTTCATGAAAGTTTTTTGTACTTTTGATTTCCACCAAGCAAGCACCAACTTCAAATCCAAATCACTGGTGACAGCACTGTGATAGGAGTTCTTCCTGTTCTGTAGAGCAGCAAACCAGGCTGACAGAAATCACCTGCCCCTGACAAGCAATGTTCTTGGCCAAATTTTTACCATAAGACTTAGAAAATACACACTTTAAAAATTCATTCCTATAGAATATCTTGTTCCATGCTGCCTAAGACTGATGAACACCAGTTGTCCACTATAAGAAATATACTTTGGGAAGAGCAAGTTCATAAAAACTGGTAATCTAACAAGTGTCCTCATAGTTCAAGGATCTAGAAAATAATCCTCCCCATTAAACTGTGACCTTTCTTTAATGAAAGCAGGCACTCTTTTAAATGTCCTGCTAGCATGTTCTGCATGAGGATTTTTAACAGTTATCTCCCTTGCTCACCAGAAGCAATTCAACTTTAGTCAAACTGATCAGCCCTTCCCCAAAAAAGTTCACTTACCATCCAGAAAAGGGTTCCAATGGCAAACTCAGAATAGTGCTCTATAGTAGACAGTACGCTGAATATTAAACAAATCAGCACCAGGAGAAATCTGTAAAAAGAAAACAGTGTTTAGTGACTTGTCAAGTTGAACTGTAAATCTAGATCTAGTTTTTTCTCTCTCTCATTCACATAACATTTTTATCACAAATTCTTCGTGTTTAATCAATCAATTCTTCCTACTCAAATGAATATCATCATTTTGCATTTATTCAGCTTTCAGAAACATGGAATGAAAATGACAGGAAGACTGAACACAGTAAATCAATAGGTAAAGCTCACATTATCAAGTATATTTCTCAGGGAAGGTTGTCATAGTGAATGTTTCATGTTGCATTGATTGCTGTACAACTTAACAGAGACACAGACTACATTCAGTGGGTTTTGGTAGCTTTTACATGAAAATTACAGGTGGAAAAGCTTATCAGGAAGGGGAAAAACTCTTGTACAACCTAGAGACCAGTGACAAGATTAATTCCTTTGGAGTTTATCCACGGTCTTGCCCCAGTGGACACTTTTATCAGTGTTCCAGAAGAAGAGATGAAATGCACCTCATCAAGCCCACAGCTGACACAAGCCCAGGAGTTTGGTCACTAAGCTTGAGGGCAGAGCCCCTGGTTAGTGGTGCCTGCACAGGCCACAGAGCAGACATACATCTCCTGAAACTTGACAGGAACAAACCTCAAGTCCTACACAAAGCATGGGGAAGAAGATTAAAACATGTCCCCCTGACCTCCCTCTCCCTAATTTCCAGCTCCTGTGCCTCCCTCCCTCACACACGTCCAAGCAGCAAAGAGGGGTAGGGAATGCAGGATTGTGGTCAGACTACAACACTTTGTCTCTGCCCCTTCTCCCTCCTCCTCCTTCTCCTCACACTGCTCCCCTGCTGCATTGTGGGCCCTTCCATGAGCTGCAGTCCTTCAGGATAAACCTTCCCCAGGGGCTGCAGGGAAGTTCTGCTCTGGGACCTGCAGCACCTTATCCCCCTTCTCCTGCTTCTCTCACCGTGGTGCTCAGAGGTTGTTTCTCAGTCTTTTTTTTCCCTCTCTTCTCAAAGCCCAAGCTGTGCTTTTGGCCTTTCCCCAGGAGCTTTTCCACCTAAGGCTGGGGGCTCAGCAGTCATGTATCCACGCAGATATGACAGAGCACATGATACAGAATCCCAGAATCATTTACCTTGGAAAAGGCCTCAAAGATCATTCAAAATATCAACCCAACAATCCCAGGTCCACCACAAAACCCTGAGTGCCCCATCTACACATTTTTCAAATACTTCCAAGGATGGTGATTCCACCGCTTCCCTGGGCAGCCTGTTCCACTTATTTACTCACAGATGCACTTCATATGTTTATATCTATACATCTAGAGAGACAAAGTTCTCACAATACAGATACAGGAGAGAAAAGCTACTGCAAAGAACTGCTTGGATATGGAAAACCCCCAAAACCTGTTTGCCTCATCACCTCAGAGGGTAGGCTGAGCCAATATTCTTTATGCAGCACATTCAAACCATGACTAGAACCAGGAAAAATGGGACAACGTTGATATCTATGGAACCCTTCAGCTTTCCTTTTTCTGTTTTTAGAGTTCCTCAGAGTTTTAGACTGCCTTAGGAACCCCAGGAACACTGAACACTGGAAACAATTCTTTGGTATGTTTGGTCTTATCATTCACACACTGCAAGGAAATTGCATGTGCTAACACAGGCAAGGAGAGACAGTTGCTTCTCAGCTGCCACATAGACAACAGCTGACCTCTTCAAGCCTAAAACTGGATTTAAACTTATAAAAACAAAAGGTCCTGCTTCCTTTCATCTGGCTTTGGAAGGACTCTGACACTATTTAACCACAAGTGGAGATATGAGAAGATTAGGGCCACCATTAATAAACAGATTTCCTAAGTAGTGGTTAGAGCTCTACATGTACAATTGTCTCTGAATCAAGTTTGCATTTCTTCAATATTTACCTATCCTGATCCACAACATAAGAGAAAAGGGATTCAGATAATAAATCTTATTATTATACAAGTGTAACAGCACCTTTAGCTCAGGACAGATCTCAGCCACACTCTCATGGTTTATGAGTTCCCTAACCTTCTCTTCTGGTTTTATGTATTGAGATTCTCTCTCACTTTTTTTTTTTTTCCCCCATTTCCAAATCACACACTAAAACCATTCAAAGGACCATTTAAATTCGCTTAGTTTATGGCACTATATCCTCTGGCCAGTGAGTGTCACTCCTTCCCAGTGAATAGCAAGGGCAGCCCACACGACCTGAGTACAAATTCAGTTGCAGCGGGGACAAAGTCAAAGACAAGCATAGATTAATGACTCACTGAGGGCATCAAGAACAGCAACAACCTCAAAAGAACAAAAGAAAATGAACCACACAAAACCCCCAATCAACCAACCAACCAAAAAAAAAGACCTCCAAAAATTAAAAGAACACCCCAAAACAAAAGGAAAACCCTGCTGTGGGCAGGCTGTCATCTCCATGGGGACACAGCAACCTGCTGAAGTGAGAGGGAATGGAAGAACATAATTACTACTCTGGAACCAACATGGAAGTAGATCTGCCTGTCCTTTACTGGAATTGCTGAGAAACTGCATTTGAGACAGGTGAGGGACAGTTCCTGGTATTCAGAGTTAGACAGACTTAAGAAGGTAAAAATAACAGGAGTGTGTCAAGGTAGATACAAAACCAAATACAAGGCCAAAATGGTTCTCATCCAGGCAGTGATCTCACAGTACATGATCACCCAACCCAGGCAGCAGTTCATGGATGGACACACCCTCAGTGTGAAGAACCTGGGACTGCCTTCCCCTTGGATTTGTGTGTCTGGAGGGAGAGGCAGGACAGGGCTGGAGCTGGGAGCCTTGAGGTGCCGTTCAGGACCCCTGGTTTACACAGCAGCTCCACAGCCAGAGTTTAGCCATGGCTGGTGATGTCCCTGTGTGCACTTGCCGCAGTTTATGCTCAGTGCTCACCACAGGGTGCTGGGAAGAAGCCACGGGTGGAGTTTGGTGAGTAAGTGGTATCTGAGGTATGACAAAAGGGCTGCAGACAAGTAGTGGGAACAAAGATCAAATCCTCCCTGCACCTCAAGCAAATCCACTGCCAGAGAAACCAAAAGTCCTCTTGTACCTTTTGTCTAGCACAGTGGAGCAGCATCTTCTTTCCCCTCTGATATCTCAGAGCCAGCAGTCAGTGCATGCTGCCTTCACAGCTTCCTTTAAGTTATTGTCACTGGGCCATACACCACAATGCAGGTTAGCTTTGATGAGTCCACATTTAAAGATAAACAGCTCAATTAACTCCAGCTGATCTGCAGAATCCAACAAGCTACACCTTTCTGCCTCTCAGGCAATCAGAAAAGCTCCTCGTGGACTGCTCCTAACAGCCTCTGGAATGCTAAACATAGCTCTAACCAATCTAAATACACTGGAGGAAAAAAGCTTGGGTGAGTGCCAAATTCCCTGTAAAGAGCTGGATGCATGGTGCCACAGGCAAACCCTCAGCAAGGCTCCTCCCTGAATACCTCTGGGTTTGTCTCAGGGTCTCACTGCAGGTGTTGGTTAGAGGGACAAGCTGTCCCTCAAAGGCAGTGGCAAAGTCTAGCAGTGTTAACTTGTCAGCAAGTGCCAAACAGTTCCTGGGTCTCCCTAAATATTTCTGATTGGATTTCTGGGATACCTATAGGTAAGGCAAGTGGATGGGTGCATGTTTCATATTGCTAGCTTGGGGTGAAGCTACTTAAAGCTTGTCATATGGCAATTTTCCTTCCCCACCAGCTCCAGCCTGGCTTCCTCATGTTGCCCCTGCTATCGATACTCTCTTCTGCAAAGGACCATTCTCTGTGCTGTAAGGGTGAGAAAACAGGGCTTGATTGTTTACTTGCTTGCAGGGAGTTATTTGCACCCACAGAGAACAATTTCACCCACTGGCAGCTGTTCAGCTCCTAAAAGCAGGAAGTTAGTAAAGCAGAGATAGAAATAATTAGCAACTAGTAGAGCTGGTCTACTCTTTCCTACCCTAAAGGAACTGAGGTTCTCCTTCCTAGTACTTTGTTCTCTTTCATTCTTTCTGTGATTCTTGAGGAAGTTGAGCCACAACCTGAGCTGTTACTTCCACAAATACTTTTTTCCCTTTTCTGCCACAGAGCTACTAAAAATAGTAAAGTATTTCCTCTCAAAACACCTGTCTTTCTTTTCCAACTTTTTTTTTTTCTGAAGATGGAAATTCATTCCTGATCACCTATTTGCAGACTCTTCCTCATTCTCTCTTTGAGCAGAAAAAAAAAATTACCTATCAGAGCAAAGAGGAGTATTTGAGAACCTCCCCTTTGGTTTCAGATTCTCGTGTAACACCATTCACACTTACAGAAGATGAAGTGTCATGCTTTGCTAAGAGACATCTTGTTAATGTGAACAAAATTTTAGTATTTCTTGACTTCTCCTCAATTCCTTAAGCCTCAGGTATACACAAAAATACAACTGCCTTTTCATCAATGCTTTTAGACCACCATCCTTAAATCTGTCCCATGTGTTAACCAGATTAAAGAGGCAGTCCTGTTAAAGGCTGCAAATTATTGCTTCTTTATGTTCTGGTCCTCATAAACATTGCTTCCTTTTGGAGAGTAGCTGGCATGACTGGAAACGTTGCTCTTGCTGTTGTAGCCAGGGACAAATTCTGTTTAATAGATTTATTGACCATGAGCACACTTCACTGAAGCCTACAAACACTGGGAACTTAACACTGAGAGCAAAATGATGTCAAGCACTTTCTCCAGGGTGAACCTTTCAAAGGTCATGCTGTAAGAAACTTATTTTCCATGGAAGACAAGCCTAATAGAAGTTCTTAAAGGAGAAGTAGCCGTAATTCCTCCTTTTAAGTTTTGCAGCAAATAATTCCATTTCTAGCAAAAACTGTGCACGTGGGGCTTTGTGGTTATCTCCTGCAAATAAGTGTACTTGAAGTGCTGATTTACCAGATGCTCGTGGGAATGTTATCTCTTGGACAACAAAAAAGGGATGGGTAGGGAGGGGACAAACTTGTACATTCACAGACAGAGATATACTCCTTGGCAACCAAGCACAAAACAGTAGCTTTGTGGCCTTCTGGGCTTTACCAAACTTTGTTGACTCTGCAAAGGTTTTTTTAGAGAAAAAAGCACTTTTAGAAAAATATGAGCTCTATAATGAAAGCAAAACAACAAAAACTGTTATGGAAAAGCTATTGAAACCCATGCTCTGTAGAACTGAGAATCCTGGACCGTGGGTTGCTGATGATTTTAACACAACCAGATGTGTCCTGTTCCCTCCTCAAAACTGAGCTACTGTGCCTCTCTTCACTCTGTGAAAGCCCTCCAGGTAGATAACTACAAATGGCTTCTACGTGGTCCAGCTGAAAGTACATGGAAACCCTGCCTTTTAGATTCCTTAGATAATCCTTTATTCTATCTGCTATTTTCTCCAGAAGCTACGAGCAGCCTGCTTTAGTGGAAGGTGTCCCTGCCCATGGCAGGGGGTGGAATTCAAGGAACTGTATGGTCCCTTCCAACCCAAACTGTCCCAAGAGTTTAAGAAACTGAGCCAAAGTTCCAGCCTACTATCACAGTAGAGAAGAAATGCAGTTGCTTCAGCTGGACTTAAATTAAAAGAAAAATTGACTAAATTTAGGCTAATATGTCCAAGTAAATCTATGTGCAACTACACCCATTGGAGTTTCGGCTTTTTTCTGGATGACAGACTACAGAGTTGTCTAAAGGAGACCAAAAGCTCTAAGTCAGCCTGTTGTTAGGGACAATAAATGAGTTTAGCAAACAGAAAATTCTTTGAGGGGCTCCAGCAGCATGGGCTGCTTCCTATTTCAACTGGTCATTTTGTGGCAGGAAAACTAAGGAGAGCATTTTTTCTTTTTTCATACTCTAAAAGTGCATGTTATCATTCCTGAGTGAATGAAACACTTTCTTCTAAATGGGACTCCACTGTCTCATGTTGAATAGCCATGTGCTTCTGAAAAACATTCCTGCTGGTCTGAATAAAACCTCACTCCTGGTCCTTACATATTTTTGTTATCCAAAGGAGTTTCTAGGTCATGAAGAGAAGGTTGTCCCCCTGCCTTTGTGGGCAAGTTTTGATGTCCCTCAGTTCTCTCATAAATCTGTTTCCAGGCTCCTGAGGGTTGATGTGTCTTTGAAAGGTCCTGTGCTTATCCATATTCATACACAAATTAGAGTTGGTTGGAAATTTTGGTAAAGGGACAATTTTTCTGCTGAAAATACCAATCTGTTAAAATTAGAAATAGTCTGGGAATGTGTTGGTTTCAGCAGAAGTGGAGAAGGAGACCAGACACATTTTAATGGAAACCTGCCCAGCTTTGGACTCTACTAACAGGAAGCATGCCTTGCAGAGAATTTGGCCATATCTGATTTTCTTTTTCTACCCCAGAATAAAATATTTTCAGAGCTTTGAAGCCCTTTACCAAAAAGAAATCCCACCTATTGCATGGCTATACTGAGGATATCTGTTTTTCAGCTGTCTCTTCTGAGTGGCACCCAGAAATGCCCAATAGCCCCATTGCACATAATATGAAGTTGCCTTCCTGGTTCCTATCAGAAATAAGAAGTCAATATTTCTACAACACCAAGGGAATTTAAAATTTCACTTACAAATAGTGAAATTACCTGCATATACAGAATTCATCACAAACAGGGCTGGATCAACAGCTAAAATCAATTCTGTTCAAACCACAGCATGAGGCACATATCCTACAAAAAAATATCCCAGATGAAACCAACTTTCTGGTTGTCATCCAAGGTGTTGGATGACATTTATAAAACATCCACAGCTCCATTAGTAATGAGCACTTCACATTTCCAAACATTTGACAGCCTAACTTAATTGCTGTTCTTTGAAGAGCACTAAGATTTGGATTTTGCTTTTTTTACGAGTTTATCTGGCAGTACTACAGAACTGACAAATTGCATTCATGCATCCCTTACAATCACCAGGAGCACTGATCTTACTGAAACCTTTTATTTAATGCTCTGCCCTTCCAGGGATTTAAGCTCCTTGATTCCACTGAGTGCCCATATCTTCCACTGACGTCTGTGCCTCTGTGTTTCTCTTGTTTTTATCTTTGCGTGTCTTGCAATCTTCCATTCTGATTCTACAGCTAAGACTTTCTAGAAGAGACATAATCAGTTCTTTAAATGGTGACAAAATCAGTCCATCATCATGACTTCAGTGTTGATGATTCTGATATTTTTATCACCAACCTTGACTGAAACACAAAAGTCAGTAGGTTTTGGCATGTGATTTAGGACACGCCTCCAAGGGAACAGGAAATTCCAACCACCATTCAAAATACAACACCAGCTTCCTCATAGTATTCACATTAAATAATGTCTCTTGTGTTCAGAAGAAGGAAAGGGAAAGAACAAATGTATATAATGATGCTGTGAAAATACATCCGCTGAGTTAATGCCAGCTTGATCATCACTTTTCTTCTTGAATTTGGTACCATGTGGAGTCCTCAAGTTTATGAGCAACTGTAACATTAATACCAAGGAAAATCTTTTTATTTTGCTGGTTTCTGTAAGAACAGAGGGGATTTTTTTTTCCACAAAAGCATAACCAAATTCCATCAACAGCACCATAGCAATGTCAGGCTACAGTATTTGTTTTCACGACAGAAACAACATTAGCCTGTGGGGGCAGATGTTAATGTATATTAATTGCTCAAATTATTACAAAATTGAGCTTCTGGAATAAGATGGATTGAATTTCTTACAGAAATGATGGAAAAAGTCATCAATAATTCAAAAAAATGAAAATAGAACTTACTCATGCTGTGGCTTTGTGCCCTGTGGTTAGGTGACGGTGCCTAACACAAAGTACTCCCAGATCCAAGTTCTTCCTTAGGAGCTTTCCTAACATCTCTCTCCTGAAAAGACTCCTTAGTGCCAAACGATCTAAAGGACCTCAAAGTGAAGTGTTCTCATCTTGGGGACATTAATTTCTCACTCCTCTAGACAAATGTCTGTTTTAACCAAATGAGAAGAAGCACAGTATCTCTGACATGTCTCATCCCCTGTCGATGTTAGCTGGAACTTGCCGGCTGGCTCAAAGGTTTTGGTAAGGCCCTTTCAGACAGACATGCTCAGACAGTGTGGTTGCAGAAACCCCATTTCCTTAGGAAGAGAGGTTAAAAATTAATAACTACCCCCATGTATTTTTAGAACAACCAAATCCTGGAACTTTACAGAACCCTAATGACAATTTTCTTTAATATCAGTGTACCTTCATTAGCAACTTCAGCCATTCCACCATCTCATCCATGCAACTCTAAGCAGCAAGAGGAACATCCCACTTTAATGAATAAGTTTCTTCTCTTCAATACTGCTCCTCTTTTGGTACCTGAAGCTTGTCATCAGAGACATCTGCTTAGTACCTCTCAGTAATTAGTATACAGATGAAAAGCAGCCATTGTAGTTCTAAACTGAAAACTTTGTCAGTGACATTTCTATATAAAATTCCAAACAAGTAACTTTTATGCTGGCAAGAAACACCCTAAACACAATAAGTAATGAGTAATAATAATAATAATAATAATAATAATAATAATAATAAGCCTTACTCTTATGAAAGTACACCATGTCCAGAATTAAACTGTGACATCAAGGTCAAAGCCAGAATCTCAAAAGCAGCCATGTGCTTATAATTACTCTGAACTTTAGTTGTTGCTTGTGTTGGTCATATTACAATCACATCATTGGAAAAAGCAAAATATCTGCTTGCATTCTAGAGATAATTGTGGAAAGGACAGAAATGGGAATTCGACAGTCCCTTTGAGATAAACAGTTATAAATAATGGGTTATATGCTTCATTTCCAGATAAAAACAGGAGCTGGAGAACACTGTGCTAACTTATTTCAGTTCACTAAAGAGCTGCTACACTCAAAGAATCAAAATATATGCAGGCAAGTGCCCCATTAAATGGAACCACTAGACCCTTACATTTTTTGCCTTTTAAAGTTCTTTACATCAGCAACAGTTGTATGCCAAACAAAAATGGAATATCAGCCAGAATGGTGGCTCTGAACTTCTGAAATTTCATTAACAGAACAACTAGCACTTCTTACATGGAGTTGGAGGAAGTAAAAAAACCTGAGAAAGCAAAGTCTGAGGAGAAACAACAACAGGAAAAAATTGCTATTTTTGATTTGCCGAAATAATCTGAATTCACTTGTTTATGTATTACTCACAGTGACACAGACATTGGTACACAGAATCTTTTCTAAAGGAAAAAACCCTCTGCTGGCTATCCCCCCCTTTTATAAACATGTTTTTTGATCTTTTTGTACTTTCCTCATGAAGTCTTAAGTCCGCGGTGTTATTGATGCTGTTCACATTTTTGGAAGGATCAGGCACTTTTAGTTATTCAGCAGTAATTGTTCAGTTGAAGGTTTTTTTTCAACAAGCTGCCAGGGACAGGTACACACGTGTGTGTGTGTGTTTTTGTGTGTGTGTGTTTTTGGGTGTGTTTTTGTGTGTGTGTTTTTGTGTGTGTGGTTTTGTGTGTGTGTGTGTTTGTGTGTGTGGTTTTGTGTGTGTGTCTGTTTGTGTGTATGTTTTTGTGTGTATGTTTTTGTGTGTATGTTTTTGTGTGTGTTCGTGTGTGTGTGCACATGTGCTTCTCTTTGAAGGAGCTGTGGGAGTCAGCCTGGAGGAGGAGAGGGGTAACAAAGTAAATCAAGGGCATGTTTTCTTCTAAAACTGAGCCTACACCACAGCTCTCTGGTGGGGGAAAAAAAAAAAAGAAAAAAGAAACAGAACTTTGCCTCATTCCATTCCAGTCTTGGCCAACTGTGTTAGTGCTGGTTGCAGCCCCTTTAGACCACTTGCTGACATGCTGCAACTCCTTAAGGTCCCAAAAGCTCCTCATTTCCTGCTGATCTAGATTCCTGCCATTACAGAGAGCTGATGAAGCGTAGGAGGGCTCCAGTGAGTGCCAGAAGAAACACGAGTTGTGCAGCAGAAATGTGTGTCCAGAAGAGAAGAAGGGAAGGTGACAGAGGGGCACCAAGACCTTTTGGCATTGGTAAACCACCCTGCCAGCTCTTGGGAAACCATACTCTAGGGAAGACATTTTCCCTGTCTACCACACAATTCCCAGAGACAGGCAGCATCCCATAGGAATATTCTGGAGCAACAGCCATTACCCTCTCTAAGTCACCATTTGGAGGAGTTGTTTCCCCAGAAATCTCAAGGCAGCCTGCAGAGCAGACTTTATGGCTACCCAAAATCTGCATTTATGAAATGTTTTGCAGTCAAACCAGGTGGTCTGCAGTACTTGCCAGATGATTTGCAATGTTACTTTGCAATTATTGTGCACAATTTTATATGAAATTCAACAAGTAATTTTGATCCACTGAGAAAAGAAGAGTGGGGAAGTGTTTCAAGGTGCTTCATGTGCAGTACTAACCTGACTGAAGACCATCCACTCTTTCCCACTGGGGTAGGCTTCTGCTGGTGTCAGAAGCTGAACTGGCTATCCAAGTTAACTCCAGGTTTAACCATCAAAGGACAATTTCAGCTGGCAGGAGCAAGCTGAGTGCTGGAGGTGGATGACAGGAGCAGAGCCCATGCTGGCTTGTTAGCAATGAGCTGTTAGATCAGCTCACCTCATCCCAAAGGAGATTATGGGATACAAAGGCTGCTCCAACTTTTGAATGAGAGCAAGGTCTAACACTCGTTTAACAAGTGGCCAAACCAGCACAAAGTGACCTGGAACAGCTGCAAGTTCTCACTTAAGCTTTTGCAGTGTTACATAGCAAGAAAATGGCAGGCCTGAGAACACAGTTAAGAGTCCCTATCCTGGACCTCCCCCTTGCCTTGGACTTGCCTCCACTCCCAGCCAGGCTGTGGTTTCTCCAGTGCCTGACAGCAGCCCTTCCAGCTGTGCTGACTCCAGGGGTGATGTGACATCCATTTGCTAAGAACTGGACTGGGACCAAGAGCTCCTTTTGTATCTCCCCACGGCCATCACTGCTTCTTCTTCTGTTGAACTATTGACTTGGACAAGATTCAAATTAGTTGCCTATGGGTGAAAGGTTCCTTGTCCCATCATGAATTCCACACCCCCGCTTTCCCTAGCTCCCAGCTGTCATGTCCCACCCCTCTTCCTCCCAGTGGCTCTCTGAGCTTCTTGACCATTTTCAGCTGTCCCCTTTGTACCTGTATCCAGCTTTCTGATCTCCACCACCTATTTTTCCTCTTTCCCTTGTGCCTCCTGCTTAAGTCAGATTCTTTTTGTTCTTGAGCTACTCTCTTGTATTGTTTTCCTCCAGTTTCAGCATCACTGGCACCAGTCTCAGCTTCCACCACACCACGTGGACCTCGGTGTCTCAGTCCCAGGTTCTCCTTCCTCCCTCTTTCACCATTCTCAGTGTTAGCCAGTTGTCCTGCTCCCTCCCTTCTTAGTCCAAAGGAACACATGCTCCCTCTAAGTCTCTGGCTTTTTAACTGAAAAATTCATCTACCTATGAAAGAGCAGCACAAAAGACCAAAATTATCAGTCCCTGCATGCTCCACAGAAATGGAAAAGACAGGAAAAGGGGGTTGGACTGCAGTGAGCAGGGTGTAACTGAGGGGGAAAATACTGTGGATCGTGGGCACACTCAGGGGTTTCCTGCCTGGAACCCACACTGCAACATCACCTCGGGTGACACAAGGTGGCCTCTGTGGCTCACAGAGCAGTGATAAGTGACAGCCAGACAGGTGGACACAACATTCCAGCCTACAGTGGAGCCATTCCAGCAGTCACTAAATAGATGTAGGCTTCAGAAATATATCCATCACATAAGTAAGACTCCACTGCAATTAAATGATTTAAATGTGTAGGTTTGCCAAGTAAGGTCACTGCCATAAATAACTCATCACCAATACATGTTGTATTTTTCTTTCTAGAGACAAAATATGAGGGTTATACCCTAATACCTGGCATTTGGAAGTGATTTAAGCAAGTGCATAGCTGAGTTTAGAAATTAATCCAAGCCAGGCACATGCTGCTTTTTCTGGACTGAGGACCACACAGCAAACAGCTGGGCTCTGACACAGGTGATCTCCAACACCCCAAGGCTCTTATACAGCCACAGGAATTGCAGGGCTTGGATCAATACATTGTCAGTTCATGAAGCAGCTGCTTCTCAAGGTCTCAGCTCTTGCTAAGTGAAATCCTCTACTCTACTGGGCTTTTTGGAAGTGTAGTATTTCACAGTCCTAAACCAGAAAAGAATCCAAATGAGAAGGTTTTCAAAACCAGTAGGAGGGATTCTCAAGTAAACCCACTCACCCCTTCAAACATTTTGTTTTGAAACCATAATTTCAACCTCCACTAAAACTCCAATAACTCCACTAAAATAATACAAATTCTAGACTTAATTTGGTAAAAATAATTCCCTTTTCTAACACTGTTATAAAGTTCCATAAGAACCCTGAGCTTGTTCCCTTAAAAGAAACTTTCTACAAGTGTTACCAGTGATTATCTTGGTAATTTCAGAATGAGAAGAGGTCACCTCCTGGAGCACTTGCTGTTCCCTCACCTTCCCTGGTTTTGGACAGTCAGGTTCTTTCTAGCAGAACTGACTCCAGACCAGAACAGACTCCAGTCCCTCTTGGACAGAAAGTTCCCCCAAGTCTGTAAATAAATTGTCTGATCTCTGTGGCACATGAAGGTCAGAAGGAGCAGAGCACATCCAGCTCCTCCAGGCTACACAAATATCAGCCATGTACTTGAAAGTTTGGATTTGTTAGGAAAAAATTAATAATCATCAGCATCAATCAGCTGCACTTAAGTTACCTCCAAACCCACACATAAAACACGGGAAGCTGTTTTATAAATTACAGGTTGTTCTAATTATAAAATTAAGTGTATTTTAGATTAGTAGTTTATTTTTTAACAATGTTTTGCAGTAATGATATATAATCTTATAAGGCATGTTCTTTCCAAAACAGAAACTTGTTATTTAAATGAACACATCATGTAGTTACAGGGATAATTATTAGCAAAAATATCCTTGAGACAAAATGCTTGCCAAAAGCTGTTTCAAATGTTTCCTTTCTAGGAGCCTAAAAGACAACTTTTAAGAGCACTCAATTTACATATTCTTTCATGTAAATGCTAGGAATCCTTAAAAAACAGTTGCTGTTGGTATTACCAGTATTTTCTCTAATTTTCTAGTGCTGAGGGGGTGTATAGATTTTTTTGCTTTATTTTAATGCCCATTTCAGAATAAAAAAGTGCATATTAAAGGTCAACCTCAGTTGGGGATAAAAGCAACACAGATGATGAAACAAATGATTTTTAGCAAGATTAGTAGTCTCAGCTAGGCTTAAATCATGACTATTCATATATTTAAATCTACACAAATCACATCTTTTTAGTCCTTAGAAATAAAGCATGCTGTAAGCACAGTTCATGAAAGAGGCTTTATCTTTTTGCTTGGAGAAATTTCATTAATCAAAAAATCCTTTCAAAAATACATACATGATATCGAGGGGGGAAAGGAAGCAAGTATTAATGAGACTATTTTATGCTAAATAGAAGGATTAGGGTTCATCCCTAGAATTACCATATATTTCTCTGGGCAGTTCCTGACTGCAGCCAGTGATAGTGGGTTTTTTTCCCAAAATACAATCAGGCCATAGTTTATCTCAGACAAACAGAGTAATTTCAACACTCTACATTCCTAATTAAAGCAACGCCTTTTGGCTCAGCTGGCCAGTAAAACTTGCTCTGGTCTCAGTGAGAGCACAACTGGACCCTTTCTACAGCTAAGATGACAAATTATCTTTCTGTTAAGCAGCATTCAGAACAGTAATTGAGGTCTTGCTAAGCTTGACAGATACCATGAGCAACCAAAGAAAACAGTAACAGCTGGATTAATATATCAACCACTGCTTTACAAGGGTAAATGGAAGCCTTAATTGCCTCCTTGCATGTACTACATACATGGTATAATGAAAAACATTTCACTAAGTTTGTACTCATTTCATGTTCACGACTATAAATCAATTCAAATTAGTAATGTTATATGTTTGTCTAACAAATTACTTGTTTGGCTCTTCAACATAAGCAAAACAAACTTAAAAGAGCAGAATGTGTCTCATCACAGCTGGACCTGCCACATCTGCTAAAAAATGCAGTGTCTGAAGCTGGAACAGTGTAAAGCAGCTCAATCAGCAATCAGATCTGCCAGGAGCACAGAGGACTTACCCTCAGAAATTCCAAATATACATGTACATCCTTGAAAACAAAGATCATTCGAAGAATAAAAAGCCTTCTCTGGAAATGATTATGCATATAGTGGCTGATTCTTTGAGGACCTGGCTTTTCCACTGCCTTGAGAGGATTACTCTCAAGGTTGTGAGCACAAGAGATCAAGTACTGATTCCTGGCTGATTAAATGGGCAGTTTCAGATTTTTCTTACACCAAAGATCATGTGAAAATGTAGGTACTTACACAGCAAAATGATAGATAAAACACTTCCACCCACTGGGCCTCTCCAGGAAGTTGTAGACCTGTCCCTGGGTGCTGGTTTTGGTCAGATATTGGCTCTGGAAGCACTCCGTGGTCCGGGCCCTGCCAGCTCCACTGTCCGAGCAGGCTGCAGCCTTTGTGCCTTCCCCAGGGCTCTGGGGAATCCTGGCTCCCTTATCCATGGAGGGCTCTGGATTCAGTGCCACAGGAGAATACTGCATGGTGCTGAGGTTCCCCCTGACTTCCAACAATGCTGCAGACCTGCTATTTCCACTCAGAGTGCTCAGCTGGAGAGTGGAGCCTTGCTCCTGCCCACGGTGGTTACACAGCGGGTACGCAGCAGTTTCTGCACCACCGCAGGACATCCTGCAGCAACACCCAGGTATTGCTGTCTCTGATCAATATTTAAAATCATGAAGGAGGGATTGGATGTCTTCCGTGCCCAAGGTTCTCCAGCAGCTGATAAGATGACTTTGTGCTGTTATCATGGAGCTTCTCTGTGACACAAGCGCGAGCTGCCAGCCTGTCACCTGCTGTCACTCACGTCCTCTGAAATTTAGTCAGAAAAACCCATGAGACAGTAACAACAGAAGGAACAGGAGTCTGGGAAAGGAAAGAAGTTGAGACTTCTGGAGGAAGGAAAGAAAATTAATTTCAAAATTACATTGTTAAGAAGAAAGCCTAGAACTGTTTAAACAGTGCAACACTTGTGCAGCAGCAGAGAGAGCTGACCTTACAAGATTACTTTAAGCTGAGCCGTTCTTGAAGTGCCCTGATTAGAAATGAAGTGTTGCCCAAAACACACCTGAATGAGGCTTTGACCTTCAACACCCACACCTCCGAAGAACTTATCTAGAGCATCAATATTACAGGAAGAATTTAAGACTTAAATAATTTTTTTCAGTCACCTCACAGGACCCAATCTTGCAGTCCACAGTACTCTGGAACAACTTTTCTCAAGTGTAAAAAGGAGGATGCCATTAATGATAACTGATACTGGGAGGTTAATATTGGTACAAGGGAAAAGATCAAAGATTCCCTGGCCTGATCCTCAATTTTCTCCAAGCCCTTTCATGTTTGCAGCTAATTTTGCTACTTTCAAACAAGTACCTAGAAAAAATAGAAAAGACAATAGGGTTCTTCTAGATCAATATGTATTTCATAAAGCAGAATTAAATTTCTGCTAATACAGAGCAGCAATTTCTTAGCAGGAACATTAATAATTTTGTAGGACTGAGAGTGGATGTCTTTTTTTGAACTGGCTTATTTTTTACACCTCACATTCAGAGTTACTTTAGCCTCAGTAGAATATTTTAGAGAGACAATTTCAGCCATCACACACCCCCCCTCTTTTAAATTAAGCCTATTTTTTGCTGTTGCTTAAAGCTCCTCATGTGTAGTGAATGAACTCCCAGTGCATTACATCTGAACAGAGCCCTCCAAGTTATTCCACAAAGTATTTACATGCATTCATTTTAACATGACTTTCCTACACAGGGCTCATTTCTTAACACTGCTCATGGAAAGGTGAGCATCAGTTCACACTTCCACACCAGTCCTAGTGCAAAGAGAGAAATAAATCCCTTTCCTCAGCAGTTGTATTAATGAACAGCTGGAGGGTGCAAACATAAAGCACAAAGCCCTTCATCCCAGTCAGCCTGCAGCTGAGGTCCCTGAGAAGCACCTCTAAGAACACCATTCACTCTGGCGTGCTGAGGCTGCCTGGACAAGGCTGGCCAGGGCAGAGCTGCAAGCCTGGAACACCTTTCCTGGGCTGCTCCATCCACACACAGCATCCCACAGACACGGCACAGAAAAACCTGAAAGCAGCTGGCAATCAGCACCTACTTTCTCCAGGCGTGTCCCTCTCCTGGCGGCTGCTGCACACCGTGGAGTCCCTGGAGAGGTGCAGGAGAGGAGCTGCTGTCCGGCTCTGCCCACAGCTCCCCAAGTCCCACCCTGAGCAAGGCAGGGGCCCTCCCTTTGGGCTGCCTTATATGGCTGTCCTTGCAAAAGGCACAGAAAGAATAGGGAACAGTTTGGATGATTTCAGAGAGAAGTTACTTCTGTCTCTTCCGGCTGTCAAAACCAGCAATCACAAGCAACAGCTTAACTTCCCTCCCAGTCTTTTTCTTATCTGCAGACACTTCATTGCAATGCATTAAAAGCAGCCTTTCCTTACTGCACATCTTTAAACACTGAATTAGGTGATGCCTGTGGCAAGCTGGAAGCTCTGCATCCTCCTTTTATACTGGGAAAGTCTAAACAGCAGCTTCAGTTGCTCAGGGTTTTTTCCATCAAAGTTTTGACAAAACCAAAAGCAGCACTTCATTGTTACATCAAGTACTGGAAAATCAGGGTTCTCTTGTGTTGTTGCCCTTTTGAGCTCCAGGTAATTTTTTATATTAATTTGGGAGGAAGAGAATCCCAAACATAACCATTCCAGCATCCAACTCTCCATTTTATTGTTGACCTTTCTAATCAGGAAGGAGAAAGTGAATACTGCTGTTTCTCTCCTTTCCTCCCTCTTGTAACAGAAATCAGACTGTTGTCTGCAATGCCAACATTCCAAACTTAAACTTCCCACTTTTCCAGAGCCAGGAGTTTGAGAATGGAACAAAGGTACCCCTTTCACCCTATGGTTATCAACAGTGGGGAATGCTGCCATTGCACATAGTCTTCATTTTTTATCATAATTGTTCGTGGGGCTAAGGCATCTCTTTCCTTGGAAAGATTTTCAGAAAGTTATTTCTTAGTTTCCTACTTATATTTCCATACCACTGCAAAAACTCCAAAACAAAACAAACCCAAACCCTTTTAGTTCCTTTCTTTTTTCTTGATACATGATACATGTAGTCTGATCTAAAAGCCAACCCATCCAGAACATTTTCCTGGGATGCTGTGTTGCTCAGTTTACCCTGTGCGCAGAGTTGAATACATTAATCCACACACTACTGCAAGTGAGTGGTCACTGAGAACTGATACCAGACAGGAGCTACAAAAATCCTTCTCCAGGTTTTTGCTTCTTCCTGAAATGCTTGCTGCATCAATTAATACTTTTATACTCTCTGTTCTATTAACTTTTCCAGACAATAATTTGCTAAATGAAAAAATTTCCATCTCTCCTCACCTCTGACCTCTCCTGAATGTAATTACTCAAGCTCCACAAAACTAGCCAAAGTATGGAGGGGAAAAAAAAAAAACATTGAAAAAACCCCAACAAACCAAACAAAAACCGCCAACCAACCAACCAACCAACCAACCAACCAACCAGTAATTTTGTGGATATTTTAAGGTTAAAAATAAATTTCCTTTTAGGGAATAGTAGTACCCAGGTTTACCGCAAATGCAAAAAGTCAACATTAAAGCAGCAGGTTTGAAATCCCAGCAGAAATGAAACCAGAGCACCTGACTCTTATTTCTTGGTTGAAGAAAAAATGATTTAATTATAAGATTTTAATAGACTGAGAGGTGGAAGATTTGAACTCATTCCTTCACACCCCCCCAAAAGCAGTATATCGCATCTTTGGGTCAAAACCTCAAAAGGCAATTAGTCACCTCACTAATTTATGACCTACATCAAAGGCATGATTTCAGGGATGTCTAAGTGCTGAAGTGTTCACTGGTAACTGTAGGTGCACACAGCATCCTATGTATATACAGGAGCGTGACTTCTGTGGCTGGGCTCACTTCATGTGTTTAATTTTGGTGGGCCTGGTGCCACCCCCATGCTCAGACAGCACATCTTCCTCACCCTGACAGCACTGCATTTAGCACTAGACCTGGGAATTTATCACCAGAAGGCCAGGATGGGAAGGCACAGAGAAATGTCTGGCTCTGAGATGCATTTTTGAGCCCTTTCTTGAGGAGGAGGCACTTCTCAGAGACAAACCTAAACACAGCACCACTGGCACCACCCATGGCTGTCTCCACTGGGGGCTGTGTTTTAGAAGGAAAGTGTTAATGAGTCATGCAAGAGACAGATAATATGGAACCCTTAATGCTAGAAAATATCTTCAAGGGTAAATAATAGATGAGAATTGGAAAACATTCCCGCGCCCCTCTGTCCATTCCAGATTCCATTCTCCGGCCGTAAGCTCTCTGCATCAGTGCTCTTGAAGATCTGCTCTGGATCTACAAGCTGCAGCTCTGCCAGCACTGATAGCCAGGAGCTGGGCACTGCTGAGTGCCACACAGCCCCCTGGGCGAGCTGTGGGATCTTAACAGTGATCACACTGGGGCACAAACCCAGCAAGTTGTGTGGCTCCAGCTGGGGGTACCCAGAACGCCTTTAAAGGGGCAAAATTCCAGCCCTTGCTCTCTGACTCAGCTTCCCAGCCTGGTGGGCTCTTACAAAGGACTGTAAACAAAGGTAATTAAGAATCATGAATTGAGCTTCAGCTCTGAGTTCACTTAACAGTACCTCCTATACTTTTTATTTTTGAACTGTAATGGGGCAATGTTTGTCTTGCCAATCTGTTACACAGTTCATTTGTCTGTGGAGCACTTGGCAGTCTATTTAATGTGCACCATGAACACCATTATTCTCCTTCACAAGGATATGCTGAACGTAAACTAAGATTATCATGACTTGTACACTGTGGTACTGGAAAGATGGTGCATGTCCAGATTGAGACACTGGGCTTCCATTCTCTCCAAAAGTTTGCCAAGTGAAATGTATTGTAGCATTTTACCACACAGGGAAAGATATGATGTGACAAATTGCCTTTTATGAGTGCTGGCAGTGCTTCATTATTTTTGTACTAACATAGATAGTCTACAAGGCTGACTGCTTGACCCAGAGTAGTGTCTAAGAATTCCATAAATCTCTCATTTCCATGACAGAATGCCTGTAAGAAATTAACCTGTCTCCTGCACTAATGAAGGTTTTTTTTCCTCTCAGTTCAAACTAAAACTAAAATATTTTATTGGAAAAATGAACAGAAGGCACAAGTTCTTCAAGAAATGCTTGAACTTCTTAACAGCTGTGAAGTGTGAGCCGCATAATATGATGCATATCATGAATGTATAGATCTTAGAATTTTCATAAATGTATAAAACTTACACTAAATCATACAGTTAGATATAAACTATTGTTGTTATGCTGACTAATAAACTCTGTCTGCCTGATGGAAATAAATAAAAAAATCAATTAATTCACATGATCATTAGAGGGGGAACTAGTAGAAACTTTCAGGTCAGATTGTCTGCCTGTTTTTGCAACACCTGTCCCTTTCATTTCTTGAAAATTCATCAACATTGTAAGCACCTGGGCCTAAATTTTATTCTGAAAATTTCTAGTTCTGCTTTTGACTGGTTGGTTAGAAAGCTATTGAGCCACTTTTGACCATGCAGACAGAGGAAAACAGGTAGTTATTTTAAAATAAACCCCATTGATAACCGATATCCATAACCATCCCAAATCAAAACCACCAAAGCAAAACACCTTGTGTACTGGAACCATACCCTGAGGAAGTATCCCTTTCCAAAGGATGTTCAGTGGTACCCATGGGATTCAGCACCCTGGAGAGAGCAAAGAGACCCTGCCCAACAACCCTCTGCCCTGAACCGGATCCCCATCCACCCAAAAATCACATCTCACCAGCATTAGATAACTAAAAGGGACTCCAAGTCCTGTTTTTCTCTCATTTTTATGAGTCCTGATGAGTCCACAGCCATCCAACACACACCTCCTAAAAAACCCCTGCATTTTTAATTTCAGCAAGGATGTCAAGTATTCAGCTTATCTTTGTGTATGTGTGTGTGTGAATGTGAAAAATCTCAGATAAGAAAATCACTTGCATGACTTAACTCTTCTTCCACAATCGTTCAGGGTACATTTCAGTTTTCCTTGAAGAATATCCATACTCTGTGCCTCAGTCTCTTAACTCAGTATCCTGTTGCTATTTTAGGTTGTCTCTCACGACAAAGAGGAGGGAAGATGAAAGCTGAAGAGCTGGGTGAAAGAGCTGACAAAGAAGTGTGTTTTCCTCTGCTGGAACTGGGAAAGGTTTTGATTCCATGACTTTTGCACCATAGTTCAGTAAAGTTTCAAGAGCACTAATTTCTATTGGACAAATGCCAGCATCACATGTTTGCCATTTGATGCACTATGGGAAATCAAACAATAACTATAATGCATTCCATGAGAGTCATTTTAAGAATGATGCAGCCAAATTTCACTGTTCTCATGTTATTCCACCTGGACAATCTTGGTGTGCAGTTTAAATGCTCTTCACTAGGCCAGCAGAATTCTTTAATTATAAATCATAGTATAGTTTTATAAAAGCCACAACATTTTCAATATCTGGGTATTAATAAAGCAGATGAACTAAAATAATCTGCTACCACGTAGAGCAAAGTATCTGTTGTTATGCTTATGTTGCATTAAAGGAAGACAAAATTACTGCATGAAATAGGTTCCCTATGGTCACTGTTGAAGAGGTAACCAGATAGGAGCTACAGAGAACCTTCACATAATAAGAGGCAATATAAATTCTTGCATAGTGAACCTCAGCTGTTACTTGATTCCTTTCTTCAATTATATTAAGTGTCCCAGCATTGTTTGATTGGGTTTGTTTAAATCATTAGTGATGCACCAGAGGAAAAGGATACTGTTATTGGTTCTAGGGTTGTAACAGAATACCATGAAAAGTGGGTGCTTATTTCAAGTATATCTGAAAAGATTGACCAAAATAGAACTATTGCTTCAGGAGAGACTTTTTAGATAGGAATTGTGTGTTATAACTGAAGAGGCAGTTTGAAAAGATGATCCTTTCAATGATCCTTTCAGGGTAAGTGCAGTTGGGCACTTTTACATTTACATGTATGAGTTTAAAAAAGTCAACTAAGACATTTTATTAATTTAACCTAAAGTTTCCACAAAGCTTCTTTTCTGTGAGCTGTGGGCTCTTTTATACAACCTTCAATTGATTACCAAGTTGATATTAAAGAGCAGTAAACTGAACTTTAAATTCTTAATGTACCAGGTCTACTTTACCTTCTTTCTCAGCTAAGCTGGAGCCTCAGGCAGTAACTCTTTTGAGATTATTTACATCATGCTCAAAGTGAAGCATATTTTCTTACTTCTTACTTCCATCTCCTGTAATTTTTTTGAGAGAGCTGTCTATTGCTTTCTCTGGCAGTTCTCAACCCCTCACTGATTCCAGAGCACGTAACATGCAGTGCACATGTGCAGCATAACAAGAAAGTCAGGCTTAGTGTGTTCTGCAGAGATTCAAAAAGCACAAGCATAAAGGCTGGCCAAGGGTCTTCCCACTGCATTCCAAGCAATCCCAATAAGCCAGGCTGACTTAGCTCTCCTGCACACAGAAGGGTGGAGAGCTCCCTGGTGAGTACCATCCCACAGCTCTGGGTGCTCAGAATTTCACCCAGGATGTTTCCAGCAGAGAAGCAGATCTTACATTCTTCCCAGAATTAACGCATTCAGCTGGATATGATGAGCTCAGCAAAGACACTTGGCATCTGAGGCACTTCATTTTTGTCCACCTTTTGGAAATCTGGGACTGTGTTTAGCTTATTGGAATCCAGGAAATCTAAATAAAGGTATCTGTGATAAGATCTGTTTAAAATTTGTTGTAGAAAAGAAGCTGCCTTAGAAGTAAGGATTGTGGAAGAAGTGAGTGAGCTTGTGAGCTATGTGTTCTAGCAACTAGAACATCCCATAAATGTTTCTTTAAAAGCACCTCCTGAGCAGGAGGATGTTCACTTGATGTTCATCTGGAGTAAAATTTACCAAAAGCAGCAGTGTGCTGAACATGGATCACTCTACTGAAAGCTGACTTATAAACAATAATTGTGACTTAGTGGCTTCTTTCTAGGAAAACCAGGAAAATTTTGTGAGGATTTAAAAATAAATCAAGAACTTTTGATACTGCAACCCAGGACATGCAAGTGACCCACACTGAAGTCATGAAGCAGGAACTCAAAGCAAACATGGAACACCTGCAGCTGATCTTGTTCTGGGACTGGCACTACATGCTTTCAACAAAAGTTCTCTTCTTATGTTACCCTAATGTGGAAAATGAGATACAATTCTGAGTGGCTTCTAAGTAAGAATGTTCTAGTGAGTATATGGAGCAGGACCTTCAGAAGGTGAGTAAGACTGGCTTAAGGCATTGTTGAGCATTTGTAAAATGCACTAATTATATTAAGTACCACTGTAAACCAAAGAGTTCTCCAACCCTGAGCATTAACACCACTCTCCATCTGGCATTTAGGTGCACAAACTGACTTGCAAGGTGTCTGTCCTGAGGATGTATAGGAGCAGAGGGGTGTGGAAATACACAGCGTTTCTCTCTGCCTTGACAATGACTCCTCGTGGTGAGGGCAATGGGGTACATCTGACACATATACTGAAAATGAAGATGCAAATATTTACTCTTTTTTAATTGGAAAAGCAGTTATTATTTATAAGAGATACTTATGAATGCATTATATGATATTCAGTGATATCCCATGTGTACAGCATGACGATACACTCTAGAGGTGTGTTCATGCACCTTACTACTGCTAACAACTCAATTTTTAGTTCAGGATATAAAATCCTCAATTTTCAGGTTCAGGATAGATTCAACTTTTTTTGGGTGCTCAGGCCCAAAGGCTCACTCAGATGCCTCGCTGTCTTTGATCTCTGGACATGTTAATTTCAGAATTAACTTTGAGAATACAAAGATTTACATAATTTAAATAATTAATCTTAGCTTTGAACATTTATCAGACACTGCTACAAAAAATTCCATCATCTCTCTCCTTGTCCTTTTTCCATCAGCTGTTAACAACGAATGGACATTCCATACCTCAAAATTTGTAAAATTACCAAAGATCTTGTGGAAATCTGTAATTGCAAAGTTTATACTTTAATTACCAGTAGTAATTACTGTCTATCGTTCATAATGCATTCCGACCAATAATTGTGCCAAAGTGGATGAAGTCATTGTGAGATGCTGTATTAGTAATGAAAGGGTAAAATACATTACAGCCCTGTTGTAATATGAAACAAACTGATTAAAACCAGAACTCGTGGGCACAGCCAGGGGCACAAGCATATTGCTACCTAAAAACCCAATTAACATCTGCACAAACATGTCCTGAGGCACAGGAAAAAAAGCTGAAATTTAAGAAAAGCAGCACTACCTAGTCCAGATTTACACATGATGGAGTCACCATCTTGTTTCCATGGGGAAAAATGTTCCCAGGGATGAATCCATTTGTGCTTTCCCGAAAAAATCTATGGAGGTTTGCTTACAGAGGTTGTTGAAAGAGCCTGTGCCTGTTTTGGGGAGACAAACAGCATGCAGTGACTGAGAAGTTGTATTTTTAGTTTTGAGGGGAGAAAACAGACTTGGAGGAGACTGAGGGAAGCTCTCAGTGGGGTCTGCAGCTTCCTCCCAAGGGACAGCAGAGGGGCAGATACGATCTCTGCTCTCTGTGACCAGAGACAGGACCTGAGGGAATGGCTGGAGCTGAGTCAGGGAAGGTTTAGGTTGGATATCAGGGAAAGGCTCCCCAGGGAATGCCAGTGCTCCAGGGGCATTTGGATGTCACTCTCAGGGATGCACAGGGTGGGATTGTTGGCGTGTCTGTGCGGGGCCAGGGCTCCCTTCCAACCCAGGATATTCCATGACTCCATGCAATGGAATGAATCATGGCTCTGTGGCTCCACAGCCACACACTGGAACAGGCCCCAGGATGGCAGAGCCTGAGGCTCCTCCACTGGGGCCTGTGTGGAGGAGGAGTCCTAAGCTGTGACTTGGAAATTTGTCCAGGAACCCCTTCTGCAGTCCAACCCTGCAACTTTTCCAGGAGGAGGTTATTCCCAAAGAGAAATGGAGGCACAGGAAGACTGGAAAGAGACAGAATCCTAGAATTGTTTAGGTTGGAAAAGACTCCTTAGATCATCCAGTCAAGCCATTAACCCAATACCACCCTGTACACCAGACCAGAGGGGTCTGAACAATAGGGATAAGCCCAGTGCAGGAATATCCCCAGGGACACACTGGAAGGAAGCCTAGATGGCTTTGGGTGGATTTAGGCGTTTCTACATTATGGCCCATCCCTTACAGGGATTGTAACAACTGGTATTTCTTTCTTTTCCTTTTCTCCCTACAGACAGAGAGTGTAAGGACTCTTGCAGATTCCAGGAAAGGAGTTCCCCAAAGCAGAACATGAAAACTGAAATAAAATAGAACAAATGCATCAAACCCAAGCCATTAAATAATACAGAACATTTATTTTTTTTTTCCACCCTAGGAGCTGGTCTAACATATGTACCTATTTATTGCTTCAAAAGAGTGAATGATCCTCCTTCTTCAGGGGAGCATAGCACTCCATGGCTCATCCATTCCTTCAAAGTAATGAAACCCTCTTGGCAAACATATTTGTGGGATTGGACTCACTAGGCGTGGCTTGCTCATGCTCCTTGACTTCTCTGTTAAAAGCATCACAGGTGGAGTCTTTGGTGAGGCTGGGCTGGGCTAATGTGATTATTTTCAGCCGTCCTGGAACTGGTGGTAATGGTGTAGATGTTGCTTCTGGGGTGCTTCCACATGCAACAAATTTCTAGCATTCCTCTTCTGAAGTTTGCATCATAGATGTAGAAGAGGATTGGTTTAGAGGCTGAGGAACTGAAAGAGATCCCGGTGATGGCCAGGAAAAGCAAGGAGCTCTTTCTGTAGTCGGTTTCCTGTGGGTGCCACAACTGT
The DNA here is from genome assembly GCA_034509185.1 of Euphonia xanthogaster. Lineage (NCBI taxonomy): Eukaryota > Metazoa > Chordata > Aves > Passeriformes > Fringillidae > Euphonia > Euphonia xanthogaster. The sequence continues at coordinate 62,752,109 of JAYDZK010000056.1, read as the reverse complement.
ACCATGAAGAAAGGCAGCCAGGACAGAAAAAAATTCAAGACAAAGATGAAAAACATCTTGGCAGTTTTCATTCTTCTTAAGACAAGATTCATTGTCCTCCTTTCAGCTGTGTCCTCAGTACCACTTCTCCAAAGGTTGGTGAAGAGTTTCTGGTAGTAGCGGATAATGAGGAGTGATGGGATCAAAAGCGACAGCACTGAGAGATAGAGGACACCACAGGTGGCTCCTAGCTCAGAACTGGGGAGGAAAAAGTTGCAGTGGTGGTCCCTGCTGGAGCCATAGAGAAAACAGGCCGGTGATGCAAACACAGCACCACAGAGCCAAGAGACCAGAGTCATTCTCTTGGCTTTCTCCCTGGAAACTATGAAATTCAGGGGATGGATGAGAGTGTAGCATTGAGTCACGCTGATGGTGAGGAGCACATCGATCTGGACCCCGGGCGTGAGGTACTGGATGTACCTGACCAGCCGGCACACCCCGCTGCCCAGCACCCACCGCCCGGAGCTCAGCTGCAG
>JAYDZK010000056.1:62723122-62747885 GCA_034509185.1 Euphonia xanthogaster | reverse complement strand
CCGGGATGGCGGCGCGGGCCGGGCGGTGCTGCCGGGCCGGGCTGAGCTGCGGGGCTCTGCTGTCCCAGGCTGTGCTGTCCCGGGCCTCCGGCCGGGCCCCAGCCACGCCTCGATGGGGACGCGCCGCTTTTTCGTCGGCGCCCGCGGTGAGCGGCAGGGAAGGGCCGCAGCCTCGGGAAGGTGAGCGCGGGGTGCCCGGGGCGGCCGGGCTGCACCGCCGGCATGGCGGGACGCACGGCGGGCAGGGCTGCAGCGGAGCGGTGCCTGTGTTAGGTTGTTCCCAAGGGGAATTTCATCGCTGTGTGTAGTCCTGGGAAGCCTGTGGTGTCGTGCCTGGCTAGTGCCAGTGGGACCGGTGGGTCTGGGTTTTCCCGGCCTTTTCCCGGTGGGCATCTGGAGCACGCCAGGTCGCTGAAAGCGCCTCTGAGTGATGTCCGGTGACGCTGTAGTAGCTGGAGGTGTCGTGTCCTGGCCTGAAATTACAGATGTTTGTAACAGGAATAGTGAAATTGTTGTGACGTGTGGCTGTATGTGAAAGCACCACAAAAAAGGTAGGTCGAGGGATAAAAGAATACTGAATATTATTTCTTGGAGCAGCCTGAATGGATGTGCCGTTCGGTTTAAGATTTTAATAGCAAGAAAAGGATGAAGAGACACAAAGTTCTCAGGTAAATGAAACAAATAACATGTGAAATCTACAAATTTTAGGGGGTAGGGTTGTAAGACATGAATATTAAAAAGAAACCAAACATCCCTTCTTAAATCTCAGTCATTGCTTTATGCTAAATATGTACAATCGATGAAACCTCTGAATTCAAACCAGACTCCTGAAAATAAATTTCATCAGGTTCACCTTTGTATGTGTAAGGCCACATGATATTCTGGTGTGTTTTTTGGACAGTGGGGTTTGGAAGTGTTTTGGAATTTGAGGAGGAGGAGGAAAGGAAGACAGGCATGCAAAGATCAGTGGTTCGTTTGAAAATCCAGTGGTATTTGGTGACTTAATGCATCCCTAGGGAGCCCTCACCAAAGCTCCAGGTGAAATCAGTGAGCTATAAAGTAGAGCCAGGAGAAGCCCAGACCTGAAATGCATTTAACTCTTTCACTTCCCGTTCTGCTTTCTCTGGAACTGCCCAGTGTGCGGGAACTGTTCATGCAGGGGTTAGTTGTGCTGCAGAGTGGCACAGAAGAGGATGTGAAGCTGTGCTGTCAGAAGGAAAGGATGGAGCCATGGCACTCTCCTTTTGGAAATAGGAACTCCTAAGTTCATCCATCTTGAGTTGCTGGTGGAGAGTGATTTGTGACTGCTGTGTGGGAAAGAGGAAAGGGAGCATAGGAATGAAGGCAAAAGTGTCCTTAATTTTTGTCCTTAAGTTCTTTTTTATCTTATCTTTTACAAAATTAACTGGGTATCTGGTCTTCCTCTTCTTCCATGTAAAGATTGGGGAGCATTACTGGATATTGTCACAAAACCAAAAAAACCCATACAGAATTATGCTACAGTTTTTGCTCTCAAAACTATAGAATAATTTATTTAAAAATATGTTTTGTTAATCTCTTCTGTTTTTCCTTCTTTCAGGCTCAGTAAGGAGAAGGGACAGGACACCACAGTTTGGAAGATCAGTAAGTACTGAAATTTACAGGTAGCTCAGGTGTTTGGGAAAGTTTTCTAAGCTGTGTGTTGTGTCAGTTTGCCCAGCAGCCCCTTCTGCAGTCAAATCCTGGTGAAACAATCCCCTGGAACCATTCCAGGTCAGCACATGCCTTCTGTAGCCTTTTCAGTCTATGTTATCAAAAATATAACACTAAGCTGATGGTTAACTTGCTCTGACACCATGTAATGCAGGTCTGAAAAGTAACTTAAAGTGGCATTTCCAATAACCCAGACATGTCACTGTTGTTTTCAGACTGAGTTTACAGGATTTGTGGTGCTTGTTTTCTGGCATAGAGCTTCTCTTTTTCTAAGAGCATTTGACTGAAATGCTGGTCAGTTTTTGGAGAGTATAAGCTATTTCTGCAATGTATGATACATTGTCCCTACACTGGAATTTCTATGGTAAGAAATTTCAGCATTATTAATTATGAACTGTTCCACACCTACAGAATTTTAGAACTCCTTGTCTTGTCCCCCACCACATGTTCAGGCCCTTTAGGAAATAGAGTTTGCAACTCTGTACTGGTTTGATTCCCCCTCCTGATTTATCCCAAGGCAGGAAGATGACAAGTTCTTCTTCTTAAACATCTCTGCCATCAAATGCAGTGGAAGATTGGGAAGGGCCTGGCAGCTAAGATGGAAAAGGCTCTCTGCTAAAAATTCCTCTAGAAATCAGCACTAACTTTGGCTGTAAAGGTGTCTTGAAATGTCCAGCTATGGGAATTGGTTCTTGAAATCATTGTTTGATGTGTTGATCCTGCTTTGTCTTATATCCTCTGTATCTCCTGTCCTACCTGTCCCCTTTTCCCTTGATCAGGCTGCACCCCCCAGGACAGAGAGGATGGCTGTGGATCAGGACTGGAGCAGTGTGTACCCAACAGCAGCTGCCTTCAAACCTGCCTCTGTGCCTCTCCCCATCCGAATGGGTTACCCAGTGAAGAGAGGAGTGCCTCCACCAAAGGAAGGCAACCTAGAGCTTATCAAGGTAAGACATGTGCTGTGGCTGGGGGTCACTTTTAAAGTCACTGTCCACTAAGGGTGCACTGCTTTGATTGGAATATTTGTTTTGGAGACTGTTTTCTGCTATTAAGTCACATAATCCTCTCAAGTTTTGAAGTGGTAACAAATATAAAGTTAATTAACAAGTTAATGATATCAGGAGACTTTTTAGGGCCATTATGCCTGTGACTTTTGTCACAGAGTTAAGTTTTTCCCTAAACCAGACTTGAGAAGAGTCTGGTTAAATGAATATTTCCTTAAGCATGTTATACTGCCCTAGCAAATGTGAGAAGTGTAATCAGATTTTAGTAATGCCCATTTACTTCTGATCAGACAAAAAGCTATTATTTTGGTAACTCTTAATGTGTCTGTTTCAGATCCCCAATTTTTTGCATCTTACTCCTCCTGCAATTAAGAAGCACTGTGCAGCTCTTAAAGGTGAGAGAGGGGGGTTGAGGTATTTTTATTTTTTGTGTTTGTTTAGTTGGTTGTTTTTTTCTTTTTAAACCATCTCTGGAAGTTTTCAGACAAAGAAAGAGGTAACTGTGTGTGATGGAGGTGAGGCATGGTACATTTATGGAGTTGGTTATTCATCTGGCTGTGGCTGGTACTGTCTGCTTTTCTGCTGCTGCCAGGTGGTAGCAGATAAGTCTCAGGAGATTGTCAGCACAAGAGTAAGACTGAAATGTTACTTTAGCACGAGACCTTGCTTGAACTGATGAGTTGTTAGTTCAGTGCTTTACAGAAGGTGAGTGATGAATACGACTCAGTTCTCAGAGAACTCTCTGATTGAACAGGCTTCAGTCAGTAGCCATTATGGGCTGCATTTAATGACCAAAGAGCTCTTAATATGAGACCATCTGTGAGAGCAGGGTCTGCTGGGGAGATACAGCAAGAGACCAGGAGCATCCTTCCACCCAGCAAACCTGTGAGGGGAACCTGATGAACTCAGGTAAAGGAAGCCTGTTTTGTGATGAGGGCAGTGAGACACGAGAAGAGGTTGCCCAGTGAACCTGTGGATACCCCATCCTGGAAGTGTTGAAGCTCAGGTTAGACAGGGCTTTGAGCAGCTGGATCTAGTAAAAAATCCCTCCCATAGCAGGAGGGTCACTTCCAACCCAAATCCTTCTATGATCCTGTTTGGCACTTGTGAGACTGCATCTGCAGTACTGTGTCCTGTTCTGGGGAAGCAAGGACAAAGAGAGACATGACAATACAGGAGCAAGTCTAGCAGAAACACTGCTGTTACCTAAATGAGTATGGTTTCTAAGACTAGTACTTTTAAAAACATATATTGCAATACATTTGAAAGAAAAAAAACCCAGCCAAATATACCAGAGGTACAGGTATATAATATACAGATATTACTAGGAGTGTTTTTCTCTTTATTGTACAGATTTCTGCACTGAATGGCCGAGTGCTCTGGACAGTGATGAGAAATGTGAGCAGCATTTTCCTATTGAAATTGAAACAGTAGATTATGTTTCTTCAGGGACTTCTATTCGGAATCCCAAAGCAAGAGTGGTGACCTTAAGAGTAAGTAGTAGTTTTGGTAAACAGCCTTTGTTCCAAACCCTAAATGCTTGGCTTTCTTTTCCAAATGTGCAAATGTGATCTTCTGTAAGGAAATGAGAGAAATGGAGGGAATTCAAAATCACACACAAGTGAGTACATCTGGGTGTTCCTGACCAAATCTGTCCATTCATATTCACTGCCCTTAGGACTTGTAAGGCATTGTGGGGATGTGGGGATACTGTGCAGGTATATATTGTTTGAATACTCACATTATTCTTGCCTCATGTTAAGACTTCAATGTGATACAGTCTGAAGAAATTCTGCAAATTATGAACTGTTCCACACCTACAGAATTCCAGAATTTTAGAACTCATTGTCTTGTCCCCCACCACATGTTCAGGCTCTTTAGGAAATAGAGTTTGCAACTCTGTATAAATCAGGAGGGGGTTTGATTCCCCCTCCTGATTTATCCCAAGGAAGAAAGATGACAAGTTCTTCTTCCAAAACATCTCTGCCATCAAATGCAGTGGAAGATTGGGAAGGGCCTGGCAGCTAAGATGGAAAAGGCTCTCTGCTAAAAATTCCTCTACAAATCAGCACTAAATCAGCTTTTTAAACCATCTCTGGAAGTTATACTATGCAGGTATCAAATTGCATCCTGAATAGCTCTCCTTGATAGAAGATCTGCCTGTCTCAAGTACTTCCAGAGTTCAGACTTTGGATTTGCCAAGGAATTAAAGTTGTTTTCTCCTTTTCTTGAAGGTTAAACTTTCTAACCTGAATTTGGATGACCATGCAAAGAAGAAGCTCATTAAGCTCGTGGGAGAGCGGTACTGTCAGGAGACAGATGTGCTCACAATTACAACAGACAGGTGAGCTGCCAGAAGGAAACAAAAGTATTGTAGCAATGCCCACAGCTGAGAAAGGACTGGGTGTCTCCCAGTAATACCAGTTATTGTCTTGGTGAATTATTATAATTTAAGGCTAAAATGAGACTTAATTAACGCTACTCCTGTTATTAACTGTTAAAAATACATTTTAAAAGAGTTCAGACTTAATATATGTTGGATTCCACTTTGGCACAGGGTGCAAAGAAGTTTCTAATGTCCCCAGAAGATTTGTAAATCCTTGGATATTGTATATTTCCCTGCTGCCTCGCAGCTGCCCATTCTCCTGTGTTCTTATTACTCAAGCCTCCATGATATTATTCTTGGTTCTGTGTAACTGAAGTACACAGGAATAAACCGCTCATTTCCTAAGATTCCCTACATTACACAGTAGAAAATTTGATGGTAGGTTTTAACCTTTTGTTCAGGAAAATGTTTCTGCATTTCCAGGTGTCCCCTAAGAAGACAGAACTACGATTATGGCATGCACCTGCTCACAGTTCTGTACCATGAATCCTGGGTAAGCAGTTGTGCGTGGACTCTCTTAATGTGCTCTCTGTCATATTTTAAAGTAAATGACCTTACAATTCTATTCTCTTCCAACCCACTTTTCTTCAGATTCAACCAAGAGAATATTTTGCAGGATTCCAAACTCCTGTCTGTTAGAATATGTCTTTTCTTGGGCTCTTCCTGGGCTGCAGTAAACCATGGCTGGCATTTGGAAGTGTTTTTCTTCTTAAATGCTCTCTCACATACCTTGTCTCAAGCTGATTGCTTTTCTGAGCTCCCTCTTGCTCAGAAAAGGGACAGCCTTCCCACTTTCTGACTACAGACATTCCTTTCCCAGGGAGTTCTTCAAACTTGTCTGCTGTATTTTTGTGATTGTGTTGGTGCCCTTCAACAATTTTACAGGCATTTTTTACAGAAAACAAGTGAGCAGTCTGAACTGAAGTTGTTGTTGGAAATCCATAGTAATGTTTTGGATGACTGAACTTTGTTCAAATGTCCCATGTCACTATCCCATTGTTTGAGACAGACAAAGCCTTCACCATCTCCATATGTCACTCTTACAGAAGTTGTACCTTATCCACTGCTAAAACTCTTTCTAAACTGAAAACTTACTGTTTTCAGTTCTTCTAAAGTAGGAAATGTCTGTATTTAGCATTTTTTATGAATTGTTCTTGATTTGGATCACTGCAGTGCTGATGTTAAGAACATCCTAAGGAGGATGAGATATATTTCCCTTTCAGTGGCAGTTGCCTTGAAGGATAATGTTGTAATTGTAGAGTGCATCAAATAAATCCGTGGTGAAAGATAACATTTGCTGTAGATTTCAAGTACATATGGATGTTTTTCTCCCCAACAGCATCACATTGCATTACAAATCTTAAATTAATGGCAGACTAGTTTCCAGTATTAAGCAATGACAAGAGAGCTAGACAGTGCTCACTTTAATAACTTCAGACAAACACCATGGCTGTGCTGGGCTCCAGCTTTAATTAGTGCTGGCAGACAGGGCTATGCAATATTGATATGGGAGTGTTCAGTGTGTATTGAATATGCACAAGTCTCTTGCACTTTTATTACCTTTCATCCTCCACGTTAATATTTGATGAGTTTGTCAATCAGTTGTAATTGTCTTTGATTCCCATGAAAAATTAATGGTTTCCTGAGACATGGGATTTTATTTTCTGTGACATGTTTTATTTTGTGGCATGTTTTTTTCCCCCTGATCAGGGATAATGCCTTTTAATAACTTGCTAAAACATAGATTGGATCCATTTTGTAAACCGTGAGCAAACAGTGTGTGGTTTATTTTCATTTACATGAACTTTAGTATTGGAGGGGGATGGACAGGGCCTGGCCTTCCATTTAGGCAGTAACATCAGTCCTGTTTGCAGAAGTAATTGTAGGATTTGATGACTTTCCCAGCAGAGTAGTGCCACACTGTTAATGCATGTGGCTGATGGAATTGAATCAAAAGATGAGGGCAGTGTTCCATTCTTGCTGAGTGAAGGACAGCTGGATCCATGTAATTTCTGCCCTCAAGCCTGAAAACTTTGCCCAAGATCTCTTTAAATGTGGCAGAGCTCCTATGATTTATGTTAATATCTGGATTACTGGATTTTGTCAATTGGAAGCATGCATAGGGGGAAATGTTATATGCAGATACACACCAGGAAATGGAATTTCAAGTGTAATTATGTTTTAGTTGCCATCGATGCATCATCCTTTTATAACAGTTACAAATGCAGTATCTTGAGTTACTTTAAAACAGTCTTAAAATCTTCAAAACCTAAGAATGTTCATTTATTTTCTCATTCTAAAATACTTGATGTTTTGCTGCCTGTTTACTAATTGTCTGGTTATAATCAGATATTTGTGTTTTATTAGCTTTCAGAATATATTAATTAAATGGCTGATTTGCTCCAATTAGTAAGAATTTCATTTCTCTTCTTTGGACTTCTTCTGTGATTCCTTTCTAATTATTCCCCAGGACTATGCCTGGATTAATCAGTGAAAGAGTGAGCTATATTGATGGATTATTAATCAGCAGCTTAACCAGTTCTATTTTTGCTGCCTTCTAATGCTGGTACTGCTTGAATGCTGTAACATCACTCCAAACCTGGATGTGTGTTTATGGTACAAGTGGTTTTTAAAGAGTTAGAGTTTGCTGCCCTCGAGTGGTTGAAAGGATCATGGATGGATTCCTTCACACAGCTTGGATTAATAGTTTATCACTCAAAAGTCCAATTCTGTCAGGAGTTGGAAGCAGGAATGAGAAGCAAATGCAAATGCAGCACAAAGTCAATTTTCCAGTAAGGAAAAGCATTAGGAGTAATTAAATTTTTATTCCTCCTATTCCATGGGGTGTTTCAGCATACACAGGATGAGTAGGAAGGGTCTCAATTCAGCCTTGCTAAGCTGGGATCTTGAAAAATTACTACAAAGTTGTCCTGGATTTTCTATTCTCCACTACTTCTTACAGTAAGAAACAGAAAGCTGAGGGTAGGAAAAAAATGAAAAATGGGCAGACCTCATGGCACTGGAGGCTTAACTAAAATGTATCAACCCTGCAGCTGTACAGCTTGATTGAACTTCAGGGGAACTAATTTGGCATTTCTTTTTAGAGGTTTCAGTGGCAAGGCACTGGTGGGTTGCAGTGTCTGTGTTTGCATGCTGAATGGGTATTTTTACATGACCACTGATGATAACTCTCAAATCCATCATACAGCTTTCCTTTAGGCTTCATCTTCATTTTTTTCAACTACAATCATTTTAAGCCATTCCAAATAAACATTATTTTTACCATTTCAGGTCGTGCCAGTAATACTTGGTAACAGCAGAATTTTGCAGTTTCATAGTGGGAGTTTACCTTGTAATTCAGCCTAAAATATGTGGAAAGGATATGAGTCCACTGTTGAAATCTCAGCAGGTCTCTTGCTACTTAGGATTCCAAAGTTCATGCTAGGAACACTCAGGATGTTATGACATGGGGGTTGTAGTGTTGCAGTGGCAGGTGGAGGAGGCACTCAAGTCTTGCTGAAGCTCCCTGGGCACCTTTAGTATCACTGAAGATGTTCAGGGTGAAGCTCCTGACTTGGGGACCTTAGAACAACAAAAGGTGGTGTAACTGTGCCCTCCCTACCTAGAACAGGCTTCTCTCTATGTGGTTTAAATAATGCAGACTGAGGCTGAAGTGAGGCTGGTCTCTAATATTGGAAGATGTCCTTTGTTTTGAACCATGGATTGCATTGCATGCTTACCAGAATCAGACAGCTGAGAGAGTCCTCATCAGTAACGGGAGCCAGAAAAGGTAAAGCTAAAGTGGCTTTACAGTAGATGTTAAAGTTCATCCACTTTCTCTGAGTTCAAACACTTAAAATCAAAGGAAAGAGGTTTCCTGACAGGAAATGTGTATTGTAGTTGAAGAAGGTTACACTTTTTTTGTACTTCTTGGAACCAAAAAGGATGAGCATTCCAGCAAAAGGCTGAATTAGGAATTGTCTTTGTAATATTTCTGACTGTAGTAAGCTTTTTGCAATACCTGTGCTTAAGCTCCATGTTTCTTGTTGCTGGAGGAACAAGGCTCCTTTTTGATGCATAAATACAATTTTTGAGGCTGTTCAATTTTCAGTCTGTGTTGGAGTGAAACAAAGTCTTGTGGGGAATAGACATTAATAAACTGAACAGAAAATCATCAGACTTGGATTTTTAATATCACTGATCTCTCTTGATGAGATCAAAATCTTATCTGGTCAGCCTTCCAAAAACAAAGTGAGGTAGATAAATACCTTACAAATGACCCTTTCAGAAACCTGGATTTTCCAGAAAATGCATGCAGCTACTCCAGCCTGGAGAAATTAGATACTGTCCTTAGTTCTGAAAGAGGCTGATGGCAACTTTTCTGAGTTAGTTACAGAGCCAGAGACTAAACTTCAGAGCATCATTAATTATGAGGGCATCGTTAATTATGGGAGCATCTCTTATGTAGTATTAGTCTTTGGGGCAGAGTTCTGTTTTTGTTTCTCTGCTTGTTCTCCTTTTGTGTTACACGTTTGTACCTCACTGCAGTTTTTATCCTCATAGTTTCTCTTGGTTTTCCCTTGACCCTCTAGAGGTCCTACCTGTCCTGTGCTATTGCTGTGTCCTAGAATATACAGTTCTGCTTATTCAAAATAATGGATTTTAACTTAACTCCAGATCACCAAGCAATTACAGTTTTTGTATCCAATCTCATATGATACAAATAGGTTTTGCCTTTCTACAAACTTCTGTTCATATTTCTAAGTTGTTAATTAAATAGTACAGATCTAAGTGTATTATATCCAAAGAGATGCACACATAATTGTTTTGGCAACTCCTCTTAGGATTGAAGGTTCCCAGTAACTTGGGAAATGTTAGCATAGCTGTCATTTATTAGCTGAAAATCAAAGATCATTGTACCACGCAGAGCATATTTTATTTCAATACAATACAAAGATATAGGTGTATTTATTCCAAGCTATACAGAGTTTGAAATTTGACTTGGCATTTAAGGAACTTTGCTTCCCCTCAAAAATAATCCTTTTAAAATACCTAGTCTTTGCTAAACAGCATTAAATATTTAACTGTTGAAACCACTGACAAGAATATTAACCAACATGAGTCATGTTTTTAATTGCCCTCAAGATTTCTGTGTGCCACTAGAGAAATTTTAGTTCAAATGTTTTTCCCAAAAGGACAACCAGGGAACTGAAAATTTTAAGCCTCTGTATCACTGCAGCAACAAAACTGTGCAAGTTACACAGGCAGAAAAAACCTCAAGCACATTGATGGTGAAATGCCTGCTTAAGAGATCCCAAATTCCTTCCTTTCTTCTGCACTTTAAGGTACCATATAAAGTGAAGCCTTTTGTGAATGGCTTACATGTAAAAAGCAACTTCACCGTCCAAAGTCTATTTTAGCATTCATACTCATTCAGAATTCAGATTAAGCACTGTAAACTCTTGTGAATCTCCCAAAAGACTGGCTTAAACTGTAGCATAAAAGATTTGCTTAGAAACAAATCCTTATTATGTTTATGGCATTGAAAAAATAATGCTTTATCTTTGCATTAGGAAGTGAAAAAAATAGCCTTTTATGCCTCTTTAGACATAGGTTGAGATCTTTGACTTTATATGGAAAATTGTTTTGGTTTGTTTTTTTTTTGATTCTTACTGTAACTTTTTTTAGAGGAAAAGGTTGAAAGTATCAGCTGAGTGCATCTTTAGCTAAGCTGGATAATACTGAGATTCTGTCTTATGTGTGATAGAATGAGGAAGCCATTTTTACTGAATTCTTGTTTTTAACCTGGTACACAAAGTGGGGATTCTAGGAAAGTGTTACAGAATATCACACTTGGATTCCACTTCTCACAGTTTTATTCTCATTTTTAAGAATGCAGTTTTAAAACTGGTGAACAGTTTTTAACATGTTCACTAGCATGTTAAATCTACAGGGGACAAAAATAATTCAACTAATAAAATTTGAGTGATAAAGACCTAATTTTTGAACTTTATTTAATTGTCCTTGTTAGTTTCATTCATAACACTTTAAACTGAGACTGCAATGTGTGTAACATTTCCACTGTTCAGGCTTCAAGGTGCTTGTCTACCTAGAATATGTTTCCAATTGCCTGTATAATTCTACAGTCACTTTTCTCTTGCAGTAAATTCTGTTGTAAAGATATCAAAGTTTCAATGGATACAGTTTGCTAAAACTAATGGATTTGGAAATTTCCCCCTACTGTCAAATCCCTTCCTGCCTTCCCCCTCACCTCCCACCACGCAGTCAAGATTTTATTTTAAAATTCATGTTGACAACATCATTCTGCTAGGAAAGATTCCAAGAAAGAAATGCTCAACAGTTGCTTTAAAATCTTGTTTTGTAATGCTCACAAGAGGTAGGGAAATCTTAATCTGTTTATCACCATGCATCTCCAGAATCCTGTGAGTTGCTGTGTACAGAGAACGATATTCCTGAAGAGATAAATGTAATACTGTCATTAGTCCTTGTTGTCTCTGCTATGACTTAGAGGTGTTTAAAAGCCTCACAGGGGTCTTTTGTTTGAACTTCAGACATGAGTTTGGTCCAGGGAGTGACCAGCAGTGATACCCATATTCCCTTACCCCTGAGAAACCCTATCCCTGTGAGAGAGGCTTTGGCTTGAAAATTTTCTTGGAGTTCAGGGGGAAAAATGTCTTGGATAGCCACTCTGCAAATAACCAGGGGATGTGTAAAGCAGGATCATGCTGTTAATTTAAAACTATAAATCTCCACCCTGGATTGCAGGGTTTGTCAAGCAGACAAGGAACACTTCACTGTGCCCACTAGTTCCATTAATGTTTCAGCAGTACAGGGCTACAGGATGTCCTTTTGTTCCTGTTTTTCCCCTCCATAAACTGAGTGAGCTCCTTTTACTCCTGTGCTTTATTGTGTCCAGGGTTTAATGTCAAGTCATATGAACCTCTGAGCAGTGTGAATTGCTGCTTCTGACTAAATATTTGGACTCAGACTCAAAAGACAAGAGATGCCATTTACCAGGTGCAGGACACAGCAGTTGGGAAAGTGTTTTAAATTCAGATAGAGGAATCCAAGCACACAAGAGTTGCAGGGTGAAAAATAAATCTTGGGGCTTAATTAGAGGTTATTGAATACTGTGATTTGACTGCAGCAGCCTTGATGCTTAGTGGAAAGAATAGCCTTTAAATAAACAAATGAAAAACAATACCAGCACACACACCCCACCTTACCTCCTTCCCAGAAAAGAAAAAACAAACAAAACATACCCTGAAAAAAAAAAGCCAAAAAAACAAAACAAACCTTCCTCCCCTGACTTGCAAGATGTTTTTTTGGTTCTGCATAGCGCAGCTAAAAATTTACTGAAGAGCCCTTTTTGGCAAGTGATTTTAGAAAAGGCAAAATCAGTGTGACATAAAGGCTTTACAATAAGGTTTCTTTGAACATATTTCCAGAGAAATGCAAGTTTTATTTAGGCATGATTTTATAACAGTTGAAAGAAAAACATGAATAGCAAAACTAAACCCAAAATACTTCAAATTGGGATTCATACATAGATGAGATAATATAAAGTTATGACATATTGGTTACATCAGTAAAGTATAAATAATATAAATACTCAAACATATAGCCTGCAGCATAAAAATGCAAATGTATCATTGAAGCATCTGTAATTATTAAAGTACAATAAAAACCAGCAAGTTACAACATTTGAAATATTCCTTAAAGATTCTTTCAAGGCCTGCTGGAGAGAAAGAATTGATTCAGAACAAGTGTATTTACAGGCACTGGGATGGTGTCTTCTGTCAGTGCCCTACTTGTGATCCTGTCTTATTTTGCAGCACTGGTTAGGTAATGATCAGCACCTTGTGGATAGAGATTCTCTTGAGCAATGTATTTTGCAGGAAGAAGAAATGGATTTGTTGGTGGTACTTTTCTTCATGAATCACATCATGGGTTACTCGTTAGGCACTGCCTCAGTTCCCCCCCACCAGCCAGTGTAGGCAGTCTCTGTGCTAGGGACATAATGCTGGGTGGCTGCTTCCAGAACTGCAGTGTTGAGGGCTCTTTAAAATTACTACTTTTACAAGGTTTTTTAGTTACTCATTATGTATAGTCCATAAGCATTTTCTCCCACTCTGACGCAGCCAATTGTATCTGCCAGGTACAGATGAGTGGGAGAAAGGAGTTCATCCTCCTCATACAGGCTTGAGTTACAAGCCTTGCACTCTAGAGGAGGAAATACCTTCCACCATGAATGCAGTTTTTAAAAGGAATTGCTATGAGAGATCAGTTTCTTCAAATTACTGTTGCTTTGTTTCAGTCCTGGGTAGTTTTTAAGGTTGTGCATTTTCTTTCAGAAAACTGAGAAGTGGGAGAGCGAGAAGTCTGAGGAAGACATGGAAGAATATATCTGGGAAAACAGTCGCTCTCAGAAAAATGCCTTGGACACACTGCTTCGAATAAAAGCCTCAGAGAATGTCAGTAATGTCACTAAGGAGGAGCTGCTGGCATCTGAAGTGGTTAAGAATTACAGAAACTCAGTCATTGCGCTTAAAAATGAAGGTGAAACAGAAAGTAACATGTCTCAGTACAAGGAATCTGTGAAGAAACTACTGAATATACAAGCATGAGAAGAGCAGATCTGCAGGTACACCTGATCATTACAGAGATGTTCAACTACTGTGTTAGTATTTCTGATGATATGGATGTATAATTATTCAGAACTTGAGCCAAAAAGTTGACTATGAGTTAAGTCCTGTCCATGAATCTTGTCCTTTGAATAAAGTATGTTTGGATTCATACTGGTAACTTAAATGTTTTATTCTGTGTTTTGTTAGCATGATCAGTTCAGTCCTCTGCTTAATCACATTCTGATTTCTCACACTTTTTTGGGCATTTAACCTAAGGCAACAATGTCAAAACTAATGAAATTAGTTAATACTTCCAGTTCCATTAATTAAAAGTCTGAAAATTAGGAGCTCTAAATGCTTTTCAAATGCTTTCAGATTTTTGCCTATGTGTAAAATGAGGGTAATGTTACCTAAGAGTCTGACTTGGAGAGGTGTTGAAGCACTCTGGACAGTTGAGGTTCTCAGTTATTGTGAGGGCAAACAAATATCCTGTGTAAAAGCACCTGTCTCTAAAATAGTGGAGTAAAATAAGGTGGAAAATGGGATGGTAGTGGGAAGGTGAACCAGCAGTTGTTGAGAATATCCCAGAGTACCCAGGACAGGAAGAATGATGAGAGTTGGTGAGGTGAGTTTGTAACTAAATAGGAATGGATTGAGCTTTGTTACCCTCAGGCCTGCTGACTTCTCTCTTGAATGTACCCAGGCTTTTCAAGGAAAAGCCTTTCTTTTCAAGGAAAGAAAGAAGCTCGTAGCATCCTATGTAGCACAAAGAAAGGATTATATGGATGTTTATCTTTGATAATTTGTAATTGATTTAAAACTCTGGAATCACAATTTTATTGCCTTCTCACAGTTAAGAAAAAAAAAAACAAACCTACCAAACCTTGAAAGGACATAAATAAATCATGCTTTTATTCTACCTTCCTGGCTTAGTAAGATTTCAACTTAGAGAGAAAGTCATTCTCTAGAAGGGGCAGAGGGAGTTCAGGATTCTGCATACCTATAAAAGAGCTGCCCATGCCAGCAGCTCGTTGAGCAGAAGCAGTGTGAGAAAAAGACATTGAAAGCTAAGGGGAATTGATTCCTGCAGCATTCTGTGTGCTGGACTCACTCCCTGCTAGGATTTCTCACTGTGTGCTCTGTGTGTACATTCAGCCAAAGAGTGCATCTGTTCCCACTGCCAAAACACTGTCAGTTTAGGAAGGATTCTTCTTAGGTCAGGATTGTTTTCATATGGTGAGAGACCAAGTTTAATGCAGCATTTTAATTCCTATGAGAATTTGCCAGAGCTGTACTAAGACTGAAAATGTTTGTCCTGTAATCCCAACTTTGCACTGACTGACCTGGTTCTTTAGTAGTCCTTCCTTTTGGATGGGTATTAATGTAAAATTTTAGCAGAAGCTTAGTATGGGGAAAGTTTCAGCTGTTATCAGGTCACTCCTTTATCTAGGGACAATGAGGGTAATGTTTAAAATTTCCATTTGAAATAGGAACATCTGTATAACTCCAAATCTTCTCTGAACAGCCATGAAACAAAAACAACTGAGGAAGTAAGTGCAGCTTGACTCAAAAGAATGGTGCCTGAAGTTGTGCCTGGCTCTGTTCCAGAGGCAGTTTGGTTCTAGTATGTGCACAGGAGAAATCTGTTTCCTTAATTAGCTTTGTCAGTGCCTGCACAAGGGCTGCCCTAGGAGCCAGCCTGGGGAGCCAGTGGTGTGTACAAGGCTGGCAGGAGCGAGGCCCTGAAATGTCTTAAGAAACCCCAAATCCCCTAAGTTTACTTTTCTCCACAAAGCTGTCCTGTACTCAGGACATGTGAGCACCTGAGAAAATCCTCTGCAGCAGAGGACATCCCAGTTTTCCTTTGCTTTTCATGGAATGGACTTAAGCAGAACTCTGGAAGTCATGGCTGGAACAACAATTCGACCTCATCAATAATAATGTCTGGTAGAAAGAACAGCACAGCAAGGGAAACTGACTTTTTCATTAGCTTCACAGCTGATTTATGGAAAACCTAAAATGCACAGCTTCTCCAGCTCTCTCTGAAGTGTTCAAACCTAACTTACATACATCCTATAAATGTTTCAAGTAACACAGGCAGGATTTAAGGTGACTGTCTGCTGAGCACCAAGTATCTCTCCCAAAAACAGGTGATGCCTGCTGGCCAAGAGCAATGTTGGGATCAAACTCAAACTTACACTTGTGATTTTTACTGATGGTTTCTATGTTACAGTACAGAACTTGTGTAATGCACTGGGCAGGACAAAAGGCAGCTTGGATGCTATTTTGAGCTCTTGGATGTTCCTCTCTGCTTTTCTGCTTCTCCCTGTAAACTGTGTTTGAAGGTGACAGTATATCTCTGTGACTTGTGCAGAATACCTGAAACACTGGGATCTTAACCCCTGTGGGAGCCTTCTAACCTCAAGGATATAAAATACAGCACATATTTTTAAGAAGTAAACTACACATCTCTATTTTACTGTATAATACTTTTGCATCATCCATCTCTCTGGAAGCCTGTGCTAAAGTTTAAAAATTGAAGTTAGAGATTAAGAGATTTACAGGTTAAAGCAGCTCTGCAACACAATAATAAACACATCTTTAGCATTGGTCACTTATTAATGTGTCATGTGCATTACAATGTAAATGACTGAAGTGTGCACCCCTCTATGCACACCTGTGGGAGCTTTCCTTTTATCCCCCATATAAACATTCCTAAGAGTGGACATTTTTTTCCCCCCTGTTTTCAGGCATAATGATGCTACAAGCACAACGAAGGGATAAAGGGGCAGTTACCTAAAAAGGGATGTGCTGTCTGCAAAAATCATCTTGCTACCCATTTCTTGCTTTCCCTCATACCTAAAATGTATTTATTTATTTATTTTCTTGTGACTCTCTTAGTCTGTAATGAAATAGCTCTGCTATTGTGCTTCATATAACCCTTTGCCATTTTTTTTTTCTTTCTCTGTCAACAAACCAAGAAATCTCTTCAGAACATAATCTTGCTTTCCAAGATTACCTGCTGTCCCAGAAGCATTTGCTTGTGGGACAGATAGCATTTTTCATTTTGTCTCCTACATCTTTTTCTGGTAAGAATTGAGGTCTCAGTTGCATGATATGATTCTTCTCCAGAACATCATATTGAGGGTAAGACTCAGTGGAGCATCAGGGTGCTCTGAAGTGCACTCTACAGTCACTAATCTGGAGATAAAAAAACCAGGGAACCAGGAATGCCTGTGGCTTGCTGCAGGCAGGGAGTTACTTTTCTAAGAGGGAAGGGAGATGAAAGCCCTCCTTTTTGAAAGCAAGTGTTTAACTACCTATGACTTGTTCTGTTTTAAAAAATCCTACATCTGTATCCACCCCATAAGATAAGCTTTTCTTCTTTTTTTCCTTGACTGAAGCTGCTCTGGAGGCTGACTGATAGCACAGAGGAGCTAAAAAAGCTGGAGGCACTACTGATTCTGCTGTCAGCAGATGCTCTGTAGGGCACTCAGGGCACAGCTCAGCCTGAACTGGAAGAATGGACATTTAAGGACTTGGGGACATGAAATTAGTGCAAGTCTCAGGTAAGGAAGGGATTGCTATGTGATAGAACCTGTCAGTTTTCAGCTGAGCTCTGTAATATTTGTCTGAGAACAGTAATATCTTAACAGTACAGAGTAGAAAGGTGATGGCCCACATTCACAGTTTGTTTCCACACTGATACTGTTAAGAGCTAAGTTCCTTAGTCAGGCTTTTATGGATGCAAGTTCAGTAATAGAGCATAAATATATATATTACGAATTTTAGCATCTTCCCCTATGCATGATTAAATCATGACTTAGATAAAAAATGCATTCTTTGCAGCACTATAAATTAATGAGTGAGGGGCATTGTTTTACCACAGTGCTGCCTCAAACTGCAAATCTTAGTTTGTGAAGCAGGGAGGAGACCTTGTGCACTCCCCTGTCTTCAGAAACAAAAAAATAAGTTGGTATTCCAATACAAATCCCAGGTATTAAACAACTAATTCTAGCACAGACTGTGTATGCCTCTGTCATTGAAGATAACAGAGTAGTCAGCAATGCTTGGCAAAACCCTAGGCTAAGAAAACTGAAACACATTATCCAGCTGAAACTACAGGGCAATGCTTAGGTCAAGATAATTTTTCTAATCTAAATTAGAGGAAGCTACCTGCGTGTAAATTCTGTATCCTAAAAACTACATGCAATTACGTAGCAATAATAATTGCATGTATACTCCCAGATTTTCTGGAGAAATTCTATTTGGAATGGAGTGCTGCAAGGTCTTGAAGTTTGAATTGCCTTCTTGGCAGCACTCAAGACTATAAAGTGAACACAAGCAGAATTTTAATGGCTGTATTCAGCTTGAAGAAAGGCATCTGTAAGTACAGACCTAGTTCTTTACCAAATGTTTCTCTGAGTTTAGGCTTGGCCTTTCTTTGGCAGAAAACATGATAGTTTTGAACATTTCAAACAAAAAGACCATTTCATAAGTCACCTGTGTATTCCTGCATTACATGGGATGTTTATTCATTCGGTAGCAAATAGACAAGTACAAAAATGACTATAGCAGGATTTCTTGTCCAGTTAAATAATTCTCTGCCACACAGACATGCCAACACTGCAGCTGCACTGAACCTGAGGGAAAGTGTTACAGTGTTTGTCAGGCATTAATCTGCATCAGATTATGAACCAAAATGCTTCAAACAATGGGAGCTGTGAGTGGGTGTTTCCTCCTGAAGAGATAGGGAGTTGTGCTTCATCTGCTGAGAATTAAATCATAACCAAAATGTTCTGAACTAAGTTATCACTGCTTCTGTGAGAGAAGTAAGCCGGTGTATGGGGTGCATTTTTAAAATCCTGTTTGTTCCAGAGCCAGGATGGTGTTTCACAGATTACCTCTGACAGGAGCATATTTTATGAGCTGTCTGGACATGGTTCTTGTCCTTACAGGTTTATAGTGACCCCTCCTGTAGCTGCAGCGCCCGGCTGTGAGGGCAACAGTGCAGCAGCACAGGCAGAGGAGAGAGGAGCAAAGGACAACAGGAATCAGCCAGACCCCCAAAGCTGCAGCTTCCCAGGCAGCTGCCTCATTATCTGATGTGGAATTCCTCCCACTGGAGCCTTTGGTTTCATTGAGGTGTTGCTTGCTGCTGTTCAGGCGAGGAGGGGTGGGCACGTGGGATAACACCTGGTCAGGCTTGGGGCTCAAAGCTGAGTGTGCAATCTTGTCTGAGCTGGTGATCGACCTGCTGCTTGTCCTCTTAGCAAAAGCAATGGCTGCTGGGGAAGTGTCTGCCCTGGAATAGGCAGTACCTTCAGTTCTCTGCACTGTCAGACTCCAGCTGGGGCTGGGAGTGTTTGCTGGTAAGCCATGGCTTGTGGCAGCAGGTGGAGCTCGGAGCAGAGGAGAACCTGACGTGGTGGCATTGTGATGTTGGCATCTTCTCCCCTCAGGGGTCTTTGTGCTGTGCTGCCTCTCAGATTTACTTGATGAGGAGTAAGCATTTGGCTCTTGGGATTTCAGTTTCTCAAAAATGAGAAGATCTGGATCAATCCCTATTGAATTAGGATAATGTTAGTTTATTGACAAAAGCTTGTCTGCACACCCACAAAAAGGATCCATGGAGACAGAGGCAGGGCAGGGAGCCCAAATAATGCCCTTTTGGATTGGAGGTGTCACTGCCTCGGCTTATGGGACACCTTATGGGATGCAAGGGATGTGCATTTTGGGATTGCACACGATTTACTATGGGATGCTTAGGGAAGGAACCAAAGGTGAGGAAAGGGTAGTGAGGACAGGGAAATCCAGGAAAGCATTGTGTGTGTGACAGTCTGCACCAGCAGCTGGAGGGAGGCTGCACCCTGTGGACTCAAACATGCCAGTGGCAGCAACTGTTGAGTCTGGGGTCCAGACTGGGCACCTTGAGGTCCAGACTGGGCACAGAGCATCTTAGCCCAGCTTCTGGGGGACTTTGCATTGTATATATGTGTGTGTATATATACACATATTTATATATTTTAACTAACACAAAAAACAGGATGTGGCTTTTGGTGCTCCCTGTGTTGGTGTGCTTGCTTTATGTGTTTCTCTGTGTTACCTGTGTGCTCACAGTGCATGTGCCTAATGATAAGAAATGTTCAGCCATGTTACTGCTTGGATCTGGGGACATGGAGCAGTGGCAGCCTCCTCTCTCAGTCTCTCAGAGCTGGGAGGGTATTTTGGCCAAGCACAGTACTGATGAGGTACTCAGAGCATTAATCTTGACAGCAGGGTATATCTTCAAGCTCCTTTCTCACTGAGTGAAAGAAAGGGGGGAGGTGTTTTCAGAAGTAGGTATATAAATGAAAAAGGAAGTAAGTCTTCATGTTTTTTAGCATTGTGCGTTACTTAGGAGATCATTTAGCACAGCAGCTGACCTGGCATCATTTTAACATTTCTTAGAGCTGCTCTGTTTTCAGCCTTTATAAATGAAATGCCTAATTACCTGTTGTGATGTTGTACAAAATGACATCACCTCCAGCCTTTAGAATGCAGCTTTCCAAAGCTGGGCAAGACATGTGCAGGCAGTTCCTGTTCTCATGAATGGCTCCATGGTAGAACACTGCTAGATTGCAGGAGACTGGAACACATAAAGAACAAAGGTGATCTTCTCAGCAGAATGACCATTGCATTTTGCATGTTATGATGTTATTTAACATCAGAAGTTCATTATATTTGCCCAGATCCTGTGGGAGGAGAGACCAGATCCTGTGGTTCTCTCATTATCATATAAACTAATTGAGCAAACAGTCAAAAGAGAACTCACATTCTTATTTTACATCTGGACTAGAACAGCCATATGAGTTCTACTTCTGTATCTCATTAAATAACAGCTGATTTAAAGCCCTTTAAAATGCCCCCTAATGTCTCTGTTTTAGTTAAGATAGTAACAAATTTTGATTGACTATATATGATTATAAAAAGGAGATTTCAAGTTATCATTTATTATCTCTTTAAGTATCCAATCCCATGTGGGGGCATATGAGAAAAGGTTTGTTGTCGAGACAGGAACAACCTTGCTGAAATGTATGTCATTTTTCTCACCTCACATTATTTAAGACAGAATTTGACTCTTCCCAGGATTGCTTCTGGAAGTTATGTCACTGTCAGGTTGTGAAGGTCATATTTTTGCTCACAATTCAAAATATAATCTAAGTTTATATTGACTTTTTTTAGTAACTGGTATCTCACTTTCATCCTCCAAAACCTTATCCCAACCCCTTTCCAGTGTGGAGAGTTTTGAAAATTTAGGCACCACAGACATGCAATTCATGTATCCTTCTAAAATACACTCCTGTAGAGTACAAGTGCAATGTGATACAGAGAAAGTACAAGGCTTAGGACAAAGAATGATTTTGTTTATTTTTACTCTGAGCCTGAGTTTACCAGAGAAAAGGGGTGGCCAGCTGAATAACTGCTATTATTTGTTGCTATAACTTTACTGTTACCTGGTTTGCATGGTATAAACATGGAATAAGAGAGTGCTTTTTCCAAGGAAAAGAATACTCTTGTATTTCAGAGAAGGACACACTGTGTGTGTCCCCTCCACTCTCCCTCTCACCATGTCCTAGTTTGATGCCATCCTTCAGGAAGAGAATGCTGTTGGAATCACTGTCACTGGTTGTTCTCTATAATATAGATGGGGATGAACACTGAAGAGTTACTCTCTTAATGTTGGTATTGCCTACAAGCTTTGTAACAGAGATCTAAAATTGCAAAGTAGACCCTAAGATTTTTAGTGTGTTCCTAGTGTAGTCTTCTGAAAAAATACAGACTATCAATTTCCTTTCTCTGGGACAACAGTTGCAATGTGCCTCTGCTTTCCTGCCTGAAAAAAAATTTATAGATCCTCCTTCCACCCCCTCTATTTCTTCTTCAAGTGAAGGACTGTTTATATAAACATTACCCAAAATGGGGGGTTTAATGTGCGCCACGATCTTGCCAACAAGCACTCACCGTTCCTCAGGAGGCAGCAGCTCCTGCTGCACTGCTGCGGGGAGGTTTCTGCATAACCCTGCAGCAGCTGCGCTCCCCTCCTCCGCGACTCCCGCAGGTCCACCAGGAGGCCTGGGAAGCGCCGGATCCAGCAGTTCTTGTAGAAGGCAGTGGGCGAGCAGAGGCCCTGGGAGTCCCCGGGCAGCCCCAGGAGCAGCAGCACTTGTGCCGCTGCCAGCAGCAGAGCCATGGCCCCGTGGCAGGGCCTCAGGGAGCCGCCCTCTGCTCCAGGGCTGCACCAGCACTGCAGAGAGCGTCCCTGAAAAACTCAGGATGCTGCCAGGTCTGCCAGGGGCATGAGCCAGGGCAGGGGCTCCTCCAGACAATGCCCATGGTGCTGGCTGGGCAGCTGCTGAAAGAAAGCAGACATTTAATGAGCTACAGAAGATTGTAAGAGTTATTATTGCTGTTCTCTAACTTAATTATTTGGAGGTGGGTTTTGAGACACAAAAGGGACAGGCTGTTTTTAGTCATTCAGAGAACTTGTTTCTGTGGTCCCCTCTTTGTGTCTCTTGTCCTCAGACCAAGCCACGCAGACAGCCTTGAGATTTGGTGAATAACAGCAAGCTCAGCACCTTGTTCCACTTCACTTTGTTCACTGTTAGTACAGAGAAACAGCTCTGTCTAGGAGCTGAACACTTTGAGTTATCTGGTGACTGCAGAAATCTGCCTTCTTATGCTAACACGTGAACTTCCGGCCAGAGGTGGAGATCTGTTCCCCTTCCTACACTATTTTGATCGCAAGAATAATAAAATTTTATTTGCAAAGATCTAGAACCAGATGAACTCTGTATGACTGGGGAGGGCTGGAACCTCTACTCAAGCTATGATCGTGTTCTCCCCCTAATAAGTTTAAAAATATTGAGCAGTCCATACAATATTTTCTGCTAGGAAAAGGCCTGTCAGAAAGAAAACACAGCTGACAAACAGGGAGATGATTTTTCAAGTACCTGGTCTGAAACCTGAAACTCCCACACGTTTTTCTTAATAGGACCAACTCTGATCCCCACTTCCCACATTACACTTTTCATACAGAAAAGCTTTAAAATATTGCAATACACGAGTTGATTTAAACCCAGTGGACTGTATAGTGAGGTTGAGAGACTTAGGCAGAAGTGTAGTTTGCAATAAAAATTGGGTGTTCAGTATATAAGAATATTTTACTCTTCAAGATTGAGATTGAGGAATTTCCTCCTTTCCACATGAAGTGTAGATCAGTTAAGTGGAGTGGAGAGAGCCTCAAACTCATTTTAATTCTTCGTTCATTACAGATGATGTTTGTTTTCCCAGAACTAGGCTCCACTTTGGAAATGAACTGACAGGTGAAATATTTTGTTCCTTACACAGCTCACTGGAAGATAAAAAAGCCCAGAGCAGGTTAACCCCTGTTGATCTAATAGCAAGGCCAAGGCATTATTTTATTCATTGGAACTATAATTAGGAGGATTCCAAATAAATGTCTGTTGTGGGGAATATGAGAATTAAACTGTTAGAAAGAGAATAAGTGAGTAATTCTTCAAGCCTCTATCCTGAAAAGCAGCTTTTGGCACTTGTGTTGCTTTTTTTAGTTTTGGAGTCTGACATTTTCATCTCTGTGATAATCAGCACTTAAAACCTTAAATACATTTTAAAATACCTGATAGCTTGCAGTCAGTGGACTGCACAGGGAAGCTTTTAGACATTTATCTACCATTGCCACAAGTGCTATTGACAGTGTATTTTTAAAAATATTTGTTTCAGCTTTCCAAACATCCCAAGGTATCACTTGATTTGGAACACGCTCAAAATTTTGACAGACATGCCTGTATTTTGGCATTACATCCTGTAGTATGAATTAGTATGATTTTCAAATCTGTTTTGTTCTGTAAGATTTGAATGCAAAAATGTTGATTTCTGATTGCTCTTCCCACTCCTATTCTTTCCATATCTCCAAGAAGAGAAACCTGGAAGACTCTGAATAATCTGGGGAAGCACTTAACAAGGAGATGAAAAGTATTCTTTCCTCCTCCTCTTTTTCTGAATAAATTTTAAGGGCAGAAATAGTGCGAGGAAACTTTCTTTTTAATGAAAGATAAAGTGATTAAAACAAGTAAATAAAGTTTACTTGGCTGCTTTAGGCAATTTCCATTAAAACTAGAAAACTTCTATTAAATTTCACCATCTTCTGCCAGCTTTCCCTTGATTTCATTTTGACTTTTCAATGGGAAATGTAAATTAGTGCTGAAATTTTAATTCACAGATATTTTGCAAGAAGGAAATGCCCAAGTCTTACCTGCAAACCAGGGACTGATTTTCCATGGGCTCTGCAAAGAGGGACCAAGAGGCTGCCACTGATACAGGGGAGTCTGTGGCCAGTACCAGACCAGCACTTCATGTTATTTAGGAACTTCTTTCATCGGACTCCTCACATTTCCTCCTGGAAAACAAAAAGGTAGGGGGGCCTGTTTCCTGTGAGAATGTGAATGTTTTTGCAGGCCTTTCAGTAAAAGAGATATAAATGGACCTGCCACGCTGGAACAAAATGATCTTTTTCATGATCCTTCTTATAATCAGAAACAGTCCCCGAAGTTTCCCACCTGGGCCAGCAGTGAGAATGGCACAATCCAGGAGCTTCCCAGCACAAAGGATTCATCATCAGGCATTAACTCTTTTTTTGCCAAACAGAAACAAAAGCACACACTTTTTCCATATGAAGTAACAGACAAGTCTCGATTTTTGGAACTACATGTAGCTTTTATGGAATATATGGTTCTATCACTCAGAATATATAAAGACCAGAAAGGATCTATTTAGTTGTAGAATTGTGGAATGGTTTGGGTTGGAAGGGACCTCAAAGCACACCCATTTCCACCCTCTTGCCATGGGTAGGGACAAGTTCCACTATCCCAGTTTGCTCAGAGCCCCATCCAGCCAGGCCTTGGGCACTTCCAGGGATGGGGCAGCCACAGCTTCTCTGGGCACCCTGTGCCAGGGCCTCACCACCCTCACAG
>JAYDZK010000056.1:62653310-62717017 GCA_034509185.1 Euphonia xanthogaster | reverse complement strand
CCCGCGGTGAGCGATGTCCCTGGCGGAGTGGCGGCGGCGGAGGCAGCAGGAGGAGGAAGAGGAGCGGGAAGGTGAAGCAGGGGATGCGGCCGGTGCCGGGGAGGAGGTGGTGCAGATCCGGCTGGGGGACAAGTGCTACCCGGTGTGCAAGAGGAAGCTGATCGAGCAGAGCGACTATTTCCGAGCGCTCTACCGCTCGGGCATGCGGGAGGCAGGGCAGGGCCAGGAGGAGCAGTTGCTGCGCGGGGGGCTGAGCGCCCTGGGGCTGGAGCTGGTGCTGGACTTCATCAACACGTCCTGCCTGGCCAGGCTGGAGCAGGAGGAGGGCGGCGAGGAGGAGCCGCCGCTGCTGGAGGATCTGGTGGAGGCCGCGTCCTACCTGCAGGTCACGCCCCTGCTGCGGCTGCTGCTGTCGCAGGTGCGGCTGGGCAACTGCTTCGAGCTGCACCGCCTGGCGCAGGTGTACGGCCTGCAGGACCTGCACGACGCCTGCCTGGACTTCATGGCCGCCCACTACCACCAGGTGCTGCGCAGGCCCGACGCCCGCCCGCACCTCCTGCTGCCCCCGGCGCTGCAGCAGCAGCTGCGGGAGCGGCGCATGAGGGGCACGGCCACCCTCGTGCTGCTCGGGGACTTCATGGGCGCCTGCCCGCCGGGGCTGCCCGCCGGCTGTCACCCCGCGGGGGACGCGCCCTGGGCCATGCTCAGGTACGACGAGGAGGCGCAGCGGTGGCTGCCGCTGGCCAACGACCTGCCCGCCGACCTGGTGAGCGTCCGCGGCTACGGCTCGGCCACGCTGGACAATTACCTGTTCATCGTGGGCGGCTACCGCATCACCAGCCAGGAGATCTCGGCCGCGCACTGCTACAACCCGTGCCTGAACGAGTGGAGCCAGCTGGCCTCGATGAACCAGAAGAGGTAACCTCTGCTCCCTGCGGTACACGTGTGTCCCTGTCTGGTGTTGAGATAGATCCTGTTCACTCACGTGGCACTGGCCCAGCCTTAGGGACGCGATGCAGACCTGTCTGTGCTCTGAACCACCAAACAAACCCAATGAGAAGGCTCCTTTCCCTCTTCTTTGTGGTGCATTGTAACTCCAGTTAAGTACGTGACAAGTTTTCCTGCTCTTAGCAGGGATGTACAGGCTATACCAGAGCTGGAGATGGCCAAAACAATTTAGTTGCAGCAGTTGTCCAGTGGTTTGTACTTTCATAAAAATCTGAATGTTTTGTAGGCCTGCACTTCACCAGAAAAACGTCAGGAAGATGGTGAGAAATTTCTCACTTGATGGGAATGTTTGGATCTGGGAATCATTGATCATTTTGACAGTTTTTCTTTTTTACTTTTATCCTTTTGAACCCTTTATTACACATTGATGTTTTAGTTGCATTCAGAAGCACTTTTATAATTTATACTTGAAAGAGTAATAGAGACCTAGCCTTGAGGAGGGCCCAAGAAGAGAGGCCTTCTTCCTGGCCAAGGTTGTGGCTCCTCTACCTTAACCACACTTTAGAATTATAAAAACAAAGGCTTTCTTTTCACTGAAACAAACTGGCTTTGTTTCCAACGTGAACTTACTTCCTCCTTGTTTCCATTTTAGTAAAAGTATTTTAAATTTTATCTTTTCTTTCTGAAAAAGAAAAAGTAAGGAAGCCAAAATTCACTGTAGAACAGAAATCCTCTTCTCTATCCAGTGAATTAAAAGAGCATGCACAGGAGAGCCAAGCTGTTGGCATAAATGCTTTTTATCTGAGTAGTTAAACTGCAGTCTCTATTCCTGGCTCTATTTAGCTTTTGCCACCTTAACCCCCTCAAAACAGGGTTTAGACCTAAAATTAAGTCTTTCCTATTTCACCTTTTCCTCCCCCACTTCTTGTATTGTGAGAATTTTACTAAAATAATCACCTCCCTAATCAGTCATCACAACTGATCTGAAACCATTTTTCTCAGTGTTTCTGACTGTTTGGAACGGCAATGGGAAAAGTTTCATCTGTAAAATGAATGTTTGGCTTTTAAGCGCTACAAACACCTTTTCTTACAGATCTTTATTAGAAGCTGAGCCTGTAGCAGAGTTCCCTGAGGTGCCTGGGGGACAGAGATGTTTTAGTTAGCTTCATTTGACAGCAGGACCTGTGAGACCTTGGCCTCGCTAGAAAAGCAGGGTGGGGTCAGCCCACACAGTGTCTCCTATGGAAATTAACTTCATCACTGAATTGCCACAGTGATCAAATCTGAGGTTCTGTTTCTGTGATATCTATAGCAAAGAGCTGTTACTATGTATGTTGACTCTGCAATGTGGGTTTCTAAAAAATACCTTTTCAAGGCCTTTTTTGCACCTTACAGTTTGTGTATTCAAACTCTAGATCAGCCTTTTTTCCTCCACACTTTCCCTTTTTTTGTTTTTGCTAGGATGTATAATCATTATATTTGAAATAAACACATGGATATTTTCTCCTATTACTGTTTTCAATGGCATTGCCACATCAGCTTAATCTTCAAACCCATCACAGGTGACAGCAACGTGTTCCTTAGACTGGAATTTCACTCTGGCCATTTACTGCAGAGAGACAGCAGGCAAATGGATATTTTTTGAATAATCTTTATTCTTAAATTCCATGGTAGTTATTGCAGGCCAAAAAGTACCCATAATTACACCTGCAAAGTAGCAGTGAGGATGTTGTTCCCTGAGGAACTGGGGGAAGTTTTTTTCATGGAAACTCAGCTGACCCCTTCACAAAACACATTTCTGATTTTACCAGCTTCACAGAGTCTCAGCTCTGCAGTTAATTATTACTCTTTCTATCTGACATAACATGTCAGCTCCCTGATGACCTGCTTGGTGCATTGTGGCAGGGAGGGATGGCCTGTGCCCTAGGAGCCAGGAGCAGCACCATTTTTAACATGAGGGGTTTGCATGCTGCATGACCAGTGTTGATGCCTGTCTGCCACACATCTGTGCTGCAGTTAGAGCTGCAGTTGGCCTGGCATTGTATTTTTAGTTTGTTATGCTGTAGTAAAATAAGCAGGATGGTTGCCCAGCCTTCTGCTTAGGAATTACAGCCATGTGACTGCCTGGCAAATGAATTTATGTCAGCTGATATAATTACATCCCATGGATGAAATTCAACATACCTTCAGGGAGGGCTCTAGTTTCCATTGAAGTTGGTTTGACTTCAGACAGCAGAGGATCTGCATTTGTCCTGCGTGAGTGGCTGCATGTGTTGGCCTGGAAGGAAGGCTGAGGAGTTAAGGATATAATTTTGCTGCTCTACTCTTCGTATGAGAGCTTTCTACCCTAAACAAACTTTTCAAGTTCTATGGTATTTTTATCATGAGTTATTTCCATTGCTGTGATCTCCTCATGCTTAGATGAAATACTCCTAATTTACTTCTAAGTAGAAGATGAAAGCCACCTGAATGTTTAACAGCCGTTCTGGTTTGGGTCTTCACTCTTGGCTTTCTTTTTAGGTGTACAGGTTTTATTACTTTAGTTTCAAACTTTTTCACAATAGAAAAGTCCTGTATAATGTTCTTGTGATGCCCCCAGGAGCTTTAGAGAGTGTTATTCCCAATTTATGCATACACAAAGGAGCTAAAATAATGTGTTCAGGCTCACCAGGGAAGCCTGTGCCTGAGCATGGAATTTCTCATCGTCTGAGTGCTAAATCCAGTGCTGATCACAAATAGTCCACAAGAGATCAGGTTTTCTAGACCTTTTCATTCTAGACATGTTTCTGTACTTGGAATTCTCAAGAGAGAGAATGACCTGAACTTTTTAATAGAAGCAGCTCCATGTTAGTGTTGCCCAAGATCACTTGTGGTCTTTGGAGTCAAGAAGGTAACAAAGTGAATAGGGGACTGTTGCAGTGATGTCCTTGAATACCTTCCAAACATTTTCTTTTTTTTTTTTAAGTGAACACTGTCTGGTGAAATTTACTATTTAAAAATAATATACTCATAGGATTTCTACTGCAATGTGCCAGTTATAGCAGTATATTCCACTTCTGTTTTCCTTCAGAACCTTCCCACTCATGGCAGGTAAATCTTCCAGGCCTGGAAGACCCATGTAAGCCCCAGGCTGAAATTATGCACATGGAACATGATTTTTGTGAGCAATCTGTACCTGAACTGCTGCCACTCTGAGGACTCTTACAGAAATGTAGGAGATGATGCTTCTGGGGAATGCTGCTTGTTCAGGAGATCTTCTCCTTCCTCATTTTTTACTGGTTTTTTTTTTTTTTTAAATTCACTCAAAATTCTTCTGTACTGGAAGAAAATAGACTTCAAATTTTTTTAAGTTAGAACCATCCATACCTTACTTACCACAAATGTATCACACGCTTCTAAAGCTAAATGTTTGATGAAGTGTACTCTGCAATTTCACATAAGAAATATAAAAAAAGAGGAAAAAAGGAACTCATTGGAAATATGTAAAACGCTTTGGAATTGCTCTGTAACTGTGCTTTCATGGTTCCTTGTCTCTGTTGTAAGTGCTTTAACTCTAGAATAAAGAGGTCATCTAATTTTTGAGAAACTTTAAGGTTAAATTTATCATTTGGCAGGAAGAAACAATGCTGGTTACTCCAAAGCTCGTGTTCTGCAGCAGGACCTTGGTTACCTTGCAAATAAATACACATTTAACTTGCTCTTGAAATCCTCCACCAGTGTAGATTCCAGCCTACACTGGAATCTTCCTCCCAGCTCTCTTGTTCCCATGTTTAGCCACCCTTCTGATCAGAAAGTCCTCCCCAGTATCTGGTCTAACTCTTTTTTGTTGTATCCTAAGTGAGATTGTCAGTGAACAAAAACTGTGTATGTCCTTCATAGCCACTGCCACCATGGGCTCCTGCACATGCACCTAGCACAATGCAGAGCCCTGGAGGGTTTTGGGAAGCTGTGGAATGTTTTCTTGCATGCAGAAAGCCTCTCTGCTCCAGCTCCTTTGCATTCATTGTTATATTTTCCTTCCTTTGTGCAAGCAGCGCTTTGCGCTTTGTTGAGTGAAGGATGGATTTTGAGCGATGGTAAAACCCCACAGCTCCCTGTC
Source organism: Euphonia xanthogaster (assembly GCA_034509185.1). Taxonomy (NCBI): domain Eukaryota; kingdom Metazoa; phylum Chordata; class Aves; order Passeriformes; family Fringillidae; genus Euphonia; species Euphonia xanthogaster. The sequence continues at coordinate 62,711,970 of JAYDZK010000056.1, read as the reverse complement.
ACTGCTGTTCCTGGGCTCCTGTTCAGAGTCAATGGGGGCAGCAGAAGACAGCTTGTACCTTGGCTTGTCCCAGCAAGAAGGGACCCTCTAGGCCTGGTGTTTGGAAAGAACCTTTTGATCCCTCAGCTTTAGACAAGTCACAGGTGCGAGTGGAGTTCCGTCGTGGTGGAATCTGACTGTTTGGCCCTGCTGTTTCCAGGCTGTAGGCCATGGAACAGTTGTTGGTTGTGGAGCGCTGGCTGCCTGCTCAGTGTTTGCTTTCCTTGTTTCCAGCTGCTCCAACACATTGAAAGAGACTAAAAATGCACTAAATATTTCCTAATGTGCACTCTCCATAAAGACACCTGCTGTTACTGGCATGGAAAGGTGCATGGCAGAAGTTTTTCATAACATGTTGAGCCATTGTCCAAACTTTCATATGAAGTGTGCTGAAGGATACTTGCAGCTACTTTTGAGTAAAATGAACCTTATTGTTAATGAATTCTATAAATCTGAGATACCTCCACTGAATGTCATCCATTTTAACAAGTGTTTGGAAGTGGTTAAATGACTGACACAAAGGTTTGTGGCCTCCTTTTAGAATATTTGAAGCTGTTTGTGTTTCAATAGATAACTTTCCCAGTGGGTTTGCCCCTTTGTTAATTTGTGGAAATTTTTTCTCTGTCCTAACTTTTGCAATAGGTATACTGCTTTCAAAATCATAATGTTTTGCAAGTAGTTATCCTCATTTCATACCTGCTTTTGATTGCCATGTTATTCTGGGTTCTCTGAAATGGAAAGCATCATTGCTATTGAGGCAGTCTGAACGGACTGACCTAATCGTAGATGTCAGGGGAAAAAATAAGACTAAAAAGCAATTAATTCCTTCAAAGGAGCATTTTCGTTTCCAAAACTGTATCAGGCTGACAAGAACAAAGTGATTCCATCTGGAAATAAATCCTTTTTCCAAATAGATGTAATAAAAGTTACAGGGCAGTCTGCAGCTAGGCAGGGTTCATTTTGTCCAGACAAAACCCTGCCAAAGTACTTAGCAGTAAGTTTTGAATGTTGGATTCCTGCAGGGTGGTACTCCCTTTGCTGCCCAGCAGGCCAGTGCATGTCTGAAACATCATTTCAGTTTAACAGACACAGTTCCCTCTTTCGCTTTGTGCTGAGCTGGTGCACTCCAGGGACTGCCACACATCCAGTTAATTGGGATAGCAATGGTAAAATCGCAGTTGGCTCAGCAGAAGAGAAGGAACAACCTTTCTAGGCAATGAGACTGTTCCTGGGGAGAGGAAAAGCTCATCCTTTGTTAGATCAGCTTCCCTAGCTGGAAGGAAGAGCAGCATACAAGAGTTCTGTCTTCATATCCTCCAGGTTCTTCGTGTAGATCTGCACCTCTAATCCCCATGGACCATTTGTTTCTGTCTGTGTTACCTTCAGGGTGTGAGATAGGAGACTTCTCGTGCTTCAGAATTAGGAAGTTGCCCTTTGCCATGTGTGAATTTTGAGAGCATAGTGGAACAGACTAAGAAATAAATGACCCGTTTGGAGGGCATTGCTCATGGGATGCAATGTCATTTTTGTTCAGCTATGAGTAGAACATAATTTACAGATAGATCTTGCTTCAGAGGATGTTTTTAGTAGTTTAATGCTGAGTAGGCTACAGAGCATTCTCTCTTCTTTCTTTTGCTGAACAAGATTCAATGTGTTCTACTGTGGTATTCACATGCCCTCTGAACAGAGAGAAGCTGTGAGACAAGCAGAGAAGAAGGAAAACACAATTCTTATCTCGCTTGCTGTGCCTGTGTTGTGCTAAAGTAGAATGCAATATGGAGATTGTTTACCCAAAGTGAGGATGTTTTGTTCCCTTGGCCTGTCAGGGCCAAGAAGTGTGAGGGACTGTCACGGGGCAGTCACAAGGGAATGAGAGATGAGTGCAGTTCTGTGCAGCTGTGAGCAAGAGTGAGTGCATGGCAGATTCAATTTAGATGAAATGTACATAGTACAGTATAATAAAGTAATTAATTAGCCTTCTGATGATGGAGTCAGATGCATCATTCTCTCTCCCTCACCAATGTCGGAGTTGCCTTTGATTTACAATATTCCACGTTAAATTACTTTTTTATTAGGGTTGTTAAAGAGATTCCATAATACAGCCCAGAACAAATATGCATTCATAGGCATCCATCACGCCGTGTTTGAAAGTTCTGCAATTTTAACTGAAATTACATCTTTCTCTGTGTGTCCATGTAATGCACTTTTCTCTACCAATGGCACATTGTTATAAGCCTGATAAAAGTGATCTGTCTGCTGAGCACATTGGTTAACTGAGCATCTAGAGCTGAACTGGCACTAACTGAAATACAAAATAAAATATTCCTCAGTCTCAGCATCATCCTCAATACCATTCAAACTGTCACTGGTTACTGTCCTGGCTAATTGCAGTGTAGTTATAGCATTTTGGCCTGGCAGAAGAGTTCAGATTCTGCAGATACCTCAGGTGGTGGTACAAGCTGTGAGGGGTGATGAGTGTGTCAGAGCCTGGGTAGGAAGAACTTTCCTCTGTATTTCTGCACATGGATGCACTCATTTCAGTGCTGCAATCTGTTCTTGCAGGTCCAACTTCAAGCTCCTGGCTGTCAGTGGAAAGCTCTATGCCATCGGTGGCCAGTCTCTTTCCAATGTGGAGTGCTACAACCCGGAGAATGACTGGTGGAATTTTGTGGCGTCCATGCCAAACCCTCTTGCAGAATTCTCAGCTTGTGAATGCAAGGGCAAGATCTACGTTATTGGAGGGTACACTGCACGAGGTAACAAGTTTGCTGTTACTTCTTGTTGCTTTTTACCTGGTTGTTTCCAAGGCCCAGATAATTTTCTCCTGCTTTTCAGGAAAGCTTTTGAAGGCTGCCTAGTGCTGATTAAAACACAAAGAAATAAATTGCTGGTAGAAATTGTTGATGAAATAAACAAAACAAAACAATAGCTCCATCAGAAAAGAATCAGTTTGATTTTTTTTTTTTTAGAGCCTGTGTGGACCTGGGGCTCTGTTACTTGCAGAGACCAAGTTGATGGGTACTTCAGCACCCAGCTTAGCCACTACCCATTTTCTTAATCACGCCGTAGAGAGAGGTCTCAACAGCTATACTTTGTTTGCTTTTTAAAAACCTGGTTTAGATTGTCAGAAGGAAAATTTCCTAGAAAATATCTGCCTGCCTTAGTATTTCTCATGTATTAATAGATGTCATGGTCTTTTCACTACAGTATTTCAGGCAAATTCAAGTTATACCTTAATAACAGAATAGAACAATCAAAAGCAGAAGCAAAAGCAGAAGAACCAATGTTTTCAGCTTACTTAATTTCTATACCACATTTTCTGTGGACACTGTACAGAGGGGAGGATTTGAAGTTTCATTCTCTTCTGACAATTACTTTTCTTTTATCCAGTGGGTAAATAAGTTCAATTTAAAAAAAGCTCCCATTTGTTCATTCCTTAAGTACATAGTGCCATTTTTGGGAGGAAGACATTTTCTCAGAGCTTTGGAAATAAATTTTTTAAACATGTCAAATGTTCAGTATTTATCAGGATTTTGTAAGTTTGAATTTGGCCTTTGCCCACCTCAGTTGACCACAGCAGTTTTAAGGCTTTCTTTCCAAGCAGAGAATGAAATTAGAAGACAGATCAACTTTTACAGACAGTACTGCAATCAAAACTAAGCTGATGTTAGAACAAGCTTCTAGTGTCTGAGCTGATTTGAGCCTCTGAATAATTTTAAAGTTTATAAAAGACACACTGCCACCCATTAAGGTCCTTCTGGTAATGAAGACCCTCAAACACGTTTTGTCAGACCATTCTGACCCAGAGCCTTGGTGGCTTCTGTGAGGAAAATGGGCCTGTGTCTATATGGAGAGCTGTGCTGTGCTGTGTGTGCTGCAGTCCCAGTTCTCTGGTCACCCCCACTACAGGATCTGCTGGGGCCACTGTGCTCCCTCATGTCCAGCACTAGGACTCTGAGATGTCTGACATGAAACACTCGTTATGCTGAAAGTCACATCCAAAGGGAAACATCCTGTGAGACAAGAGAACGAGGAGAAAGGGTTGAAACAGGTCAATGGGAAGTTTTGTCTCTAGAGACCAGGGTTAGGGGATTGGCATTTTTATCTAGAGAGAGAGAAAGAAGAGGTGAGGTGAAAAACTTCTGATTTGATTAAGAGTGCTACACAATTACAGGAGGAGCAGCTTTTCTCCTACATCCTCTGCAAGTTCCTTTTCTGAGCTGTGCGTTCATCAGGCTGCCTAGTCCTGGTGTCATGAAGAGGAAGATCAGCACATTGCTGATGCAGATCCCTTTCCTTTAAAACTCCTGAACAAGGCATGTGCAGTCAGGATTGCTACCCTGTTGCAATTGCTACAGGCAGGCTCCTGACTCAGTACTTGCTGCCTGTAGGTTCAGCTGAAGGAGAGTTGTGAGTTACCTCTGGCTTCCTCCACACTCCAGGGGATAGCTTCTGCCCTTCAAAATTCTATCCCAGGTCTTTTCCTAAAAGCCTTTTTCGATGGAAATCGAGCAGTAAAACAATAGGAAGTTTTGAGCAGTGGATAACTAGCACATTTAGGCTTCTGTATAAATCCAGGATCACTCGGGACAACAAACACCTGTGCTTGCTATAAATAATTTCCTGAACAAGGGTCTGGAATCAGTTTTTCTGTGACATCTTGGTTGGAGACTTAGATACCAGAATTGCCACAGTTACACTGTTGATTTTCCTTCTGAAGTGTGCTGATGTCAGAAAATGTTAAGACCTAAAGATATGAGAAACACTAAAGTTTATATGCTGGTTTGCTACCTTTACTACATAAAACACACAGCAATTAATTTTATTTTATCACGTTATTTTTAGTAATTTTTGCTACTTCTGTATATACTTCAGTTTTGGTAGATTTTGTGGGCTGTTTTTTAAATTCGTGTGGAGCTTTCTCCTGAGACTGCACTTTCCAAGAGATGGCAGGATCTGGAATTTCCCACTGTAAGTTATAATGACACTTCTTGAATAAAGTCCTTCTCTTGAGTTTGCAGCTCTTACTTCTGAACTTAGATCCTGGTAGAAATTCCATGTCATGCACTGTAGTGTTCATATTTTGTGTTATGGGGTTTGTTTTGGGGTTTTTTGTTGTTTCAGTGCATATAAAAGACCCAGGCTGTGGACTGAGCATGTTAAAGGGCCATGTTGCAATGGACTTCTATTTCATACACCTCCTCTCAAATAGCACATTTTCCAGGGGAAGTTTACTGCTATAGATAGTCATAGAAACTTAATTGGGACTTCCCCTCCCCTTAATGAGTCAGAGAATGATTGGTTGTTTGTAGACAAAGGTCATCTATATGTAGAGCTGTAGTTTCACAGAGCACTGCCATGAAAATAATCAGGGTGCAAGTGCTGGATGGAGCAGCACCTCCCTGATCATGCCACTGATGCACTTCATTCACGACAGCCCAGTTATATTTCTGGCTATTTATACCTGTGCCCTCACAGAACCTGTCAGTATGTCCCTGTCTGCTCTTCCCCCTGGGAGCTCATCTGGAAGTCATCATGCAGGACAGACTGGTTCTGTGGAGGAGATTTAATAAAAGGCCTGTCTAGAGTCTGCAAACCTGTTCCTGCTTGTCACTTGAGGTTGGATTTGAGCTCAGGTCTCCAGAGACTGGAACTGAATTTACCGAGTTGTGTGCATTCTGTGATAATTTAGTGAAGCCTTGGGCACAATCAGGGTCTTCACTGCACCATAAATCAGGGTGGCGCTGTAACAGTTTTGTGGAATAACAGCACTATTGCAAACATATGCACCCACTGAGTTGTGGATTGTGGAGATGATTTCAGCTTCTTTCTGAGCCTCTGCCTAATGGCAGAGATTTCCTGGTTCTTCAATGATTTTGACAATGTATGTTTCTTTATAAGGTGCCCTTAGGTCATCCAGACCACTTGCTGAAATGTAACCAGCTTTACAAATTTTATTCCATAAAACTTTGGAACTGAATGCGAAGTAATGAAACATTAAAAGTAATGAAACATGAAAATGTAACTGAAATGCAAAGTATCAGAGTTAAGCTTGGATGATAAATCATCATTTGGCAGCCATTAATGAAGTGTATTCTCTTCATGATAGTTTGATTCATCTGTGACCACTTCTGGGCATGAGAATATTGCTCCATTTCCCTCTTTGTAAAAAAATACTTATGAATCAATCAGAGACAAAATTAAAAGCATAAGCTGAAAGGTAGGGATTAGATTCTGCTAAAATCTGCGGGCTCAGACAGTTTACATCATGTAATGTGCCAGAAGTAGCATCATTTTTTCCCCTGTGCCAGGGAACAGAACGTTCAAACTTTCTTGTCAAGGGCAAAGAGCTCCAGTTGTCAGCGATCACCATTTCTCCCCTGGCTTGCCCTACAAATGTGTGAGCAATCTGCTGGAAAGGCTGGGACTTTTTGTAGGAAAGAAAAACTCTCCCCCACGAGTGCCTTGTGGCAGAATTTCTGATTTGTGAATGTCTCCTCTCTGTTTCAGGCAGGAACATGAGCATCCTGCAGTACTGTCCCACTTCTGATTCCTGGACCAACTTGGAGCTGTGCGACGTGCACGTGCGCAAGCAGCAGATGCTGTCTGTGGAGGAGACCATCTACCTGGTGGGGGGCTGCATCCTCGACCTCGGACCAAGCCACAGATCCAGCCCCAGTGAGGACGTGCTGACCGTGCAGTCCTACAACATTGCCACCAAAGAGTGGCTCTACCTCAATGAGAACTCATCCAAATCCGGCCTTAACTTGACTTGCACGCTCCACAACGATGGAGTCTATATCTTGAGTAGGAATATTACTCTGTCTTCCAGCTTGGAGCAGCGTCTCTTCCTGAAGTATAACATCTTCACGGACACTTGGGAGACCCTGGGGCGCTTCCCAGCCTTTGGACAGAACATTCTGATCTGTTCTATGTATTTGCCTGATGGGCGAAAAGTCTAACAGCACGAGGTTTTTTTCTTTTCAGTTAATTTCTGGTTCTTTGATGAAATATTGCTGCCTCTGAATGATTCCATTTTCAGAATGTAATCTGGTTGCATAATGCAGGCATAAAATACTGATTCTGTCCTCTAAAAAGGTTTCAGAATTCAGTATGAAGAGAAATGCTTCCAGAAACAGTTTTAAACTGTGGATTTGAAAATTTTGCTAGTTTGGATTAAAATTTCACCAGGTATTGTTTGCAATTTCAACGTAAAATTATTGTGTTGGCAACTGATACAGGAGTTCCAAAGGCAAAACTGATCAGTCTGGTTTTATTCTTCGTCTTAGTAGACAGTGTAGAACAAAACATATACATTTTAAAAGTGGAAATAATTCAATAAAGTAAATAATTAGTATATTCAAAATCACAACAGGATTTATGTTTTTCAAAATACAGTTTTTACTCAAGGAGTGTTCTGTCAAGTGCACACTGTTTCAGATTGTTTATACTATCCCATTTTTATCTCTTCAATGGCAGCAAGTGAGATTCTCTAAGGTTCCAGCAATTGGGGTCCCATCAAGAATTTTCTCAGGATTATTTTTAGTGCAATGCTTTGCCAGGGGCTGGTGGAATTACCTAGAGGCTTCAGTTGCTGATTGGAAAGTAGATGCTCCTTTCATGGAAGTTGGCAGCATTTCTTGCTACTACTAAGATAGAAGTAAAAAGGTTCTTTATTCAAAGGGTGGAGTTTCCTAATTGTCATAAAGGTTTGAGTCGTAGTTACCTTGTTGTGTTCTGTGGTACTTAAAACTGAGTTTTAAAGATCAAATTGCAGTTGGCAGCAAGCTGTGTGTTGTGAAAATGTCCCTGAGCACGTGCAGAGGTGATCCTGCTCCGGGCACATCCTGATTGGTAACACTCCTGTGGGACATGCATGGAAGGTTTGGCTTTTGTAAATGACTCCCTGAACACGTCCCCCAGAGTGGGGACATGTGAGTGTTGGCTCTTTCCTGTGTCACCAGGGAAGGTTGCCTCAGGTTTGCCACCCAATGTTGTGCTTCTGTAAAGGGCACTGTAATGTGGTCACTGTGAGGGCTCCTTTGTGGGGATTCTGCAGTGGATACTGCAGGAGTTTCTCCCAGTTCCTGCCTCTTGCCTGACAGAATTGCAGCCATGACTGGCCCCTTTTCTCCTTGTAGCTCACAAGTGCAAAAGGTCTTCTTGAGGTGCCTGCCCAGCTCTGGAGAGTGTGTCCTCACAACAAGGAGAGGAAAAGCTCTGGGTCACCCCGAGAAGAGCCAGGTTAGACATGAGCTAAACACATTGCAGGGATGCTGGTTCTGTGCCAGCTGTTCATCCACATGAGATGAGGTTTAAATCACCTGAACACATTCCTAATGTGTGGAGATGCCTTTTTTGTTTCTTCATTAGAATTCAGGAATCTGAATCTTCTTTTGAAAATGGGTCTGTTGTACAGAGGACGAGGCAGCAATGGTTCCCTCAGGGTCCCTGTAACTCCTTGCTTTTCCACAGTTTTGAGTGAAATCTGTTCTTGCTAAAGGGTTATCAGTCTTAAAGTGCCTTGCCAATCACTGCTCACACATTAATCTTGGTGCTTCCAATCACCTGTAGTAACCCAAACAGAAAATCCCAGGAAACTTCTCCAGAATGAGGGCATTTCTGTTTGACCACTTTCAGGATGAAAGCAACCACAACACAAGGTATTTTGGATGTCTGAGATTTACCTTTTTGGGTGGAACTTTTGCAGCCTGGTGGAGAATGTCATGCCTCAGCCCAGACTGGTGCCTGCCACTCAGCTCTGTATGACTTCAATTAGCTAAGTCCGTGTTGATGTGTTTTTATTTCCTTTGAAGGCATTGTGCAACTGCTGTGTTTTGACAGCAATATCAGACCACAGAATTGCTCTTCTGCAATGGAGGAATTAGGTGATTTTCATAAGATGCTTCTTCCAGAAGTGTTTCAGAGTAAATATAAGCAGGGTGCCATTGCCTGGTGATAAATTATTTTGGTCACATTATGCTACTTGCTTTCCTGGATTTCTTTTAAGTTCCGGATTCAGTACTCTACAGTCAACTGTTACCAGTATTGGTGGAGGGAATCACATCCAAGTTGCGTCCAAATTCTCTTTCCTAGCAAATGAACCAAGAAACCCCATCACTCCTGGGTTTGCAGTGGGGTGTATCAAATCAAGTCCTTATCAAACCCATTCATTTCTTAGTGCAGTCATAATTCCAAAAGCTCTGATATCATCTTCTTGGTGTGATTACTCTTTCAGAAGAGGCCTTTCCACACTGGGTTTATCTTGATTTCCACTTCCAGCAATCAAGTGACCACCTTGAAAACCTGCTCAAATTCAGAAGACAAAGATATGTCTGACCATAGATACAGTCAGACTCTTTTGTCAGTCCATGGTGCAAATGCCTCCTACACTGATGTCTAACAGTACTGCAGTCACAAATCAAAACTGGTGTTTAATTTAGTGGTAGCATTAATTAGTGTAAGAATCTAAATGTACTGCATTACTACAGGCTGAAATAAAAGTAAATGCTTTTTTTTAAAACAAGATCCTTTACAGGAAAGTATGCAGTGTGTGTGGCCCCATACCTCAGGAAAGAAACCAAACACTGTAATGACTGTCTCATGCCCTGTTTATTTTCTTTCTATCAGTTTTATACTCCACACTCACTTTTTATATTTTGGGGCAAGGAAAAGTGTCTGAGAGCCACTAACAGAATAATTAAAACACTACTTTTTAGCCAATGGAAATGTTCAGTGATCCAGTGTGCTCTCCTTTCTCTGGTGGTGGGAGGAAAAGGCCTTTGATTTTCGAAGTAGCCAAAGAGTCCTTGCAGTCTGATCAACTGGAAATTCCTCTGTTGTCCTCACGTTGCTCCAAATTTACCATGTGGGCTTGGAGACATCCTTCCTGCTCCTGGCATCTGCATCTCCAAAAGTGAGTGAGTAGGAATGTTCATTTTGTGGGAACACAAGGGTCATTTGGTATGTAGGGTTTGAAAGAGTTCCTGAGCATGTGAAGTACATTTGTCCTCAGTGCTGTCACTGCTTCCTTGGCTATTCAGACTGCTTCAGCAAGTGCTAATTACTTCAACGTCTGCTAATTACCTGTAATTTGAACTAATGGCTATTTGCAGCCTGTTTCTTTCCTTCCTTTCTTTTTTTCTATTGGTCACCCAACAGTCTGTAGTTCATCTAAGTTTCCTGGTCCTGGTGTTCCCAGGTCTGTATCCAACCTCCAGACTGCTTCTTTCCTGCTGTGTCTGGGTTATCCAGTGCTTTATATCTCCACTATTTATCTTCTCTGCCTCCTGGACTGGTTCCCTGTGATACTGACCAGCAAAAGCTGACTATGGTAGGAGATGATCCTGAGTTGAAAGAAAGAACAGCAGCCCCCAAAGTCCTGGGGGAGGAGTAAATGGAAAACTCTGGGAACTCAGTCCCTCCTCGTAAAATGCAGAAGCATTTGGGAAGGTTGCTCACATCAAGGCTAAGAGGGAGCATAAAAGTTTCTTCCTTTCTGGGAATGGTTTGTGGTTTTCAATGTGGAATAACAGTTGTGTGGGGCTTAAGTTTAATCTCTCTGGCTGCTTTCCATGGGTTTCCCTTTCTGCCCTGTCAGCTGACCTCTCTTGAGCTTAATATCTGTGTTTTACATTCTTTGAGGATTTAGCCTTTCTACGTCAGTGTCCAGCCCATTTTGCTGAAATCATATGCTAGCAGTTTGTTGGTTTTTTCTGTGTGTTGCTCTCCTTTTCACACTCATCTGTGTCTGTCTGTCACAAAGTAGTTTGTAATTCAGGTGCAACCTTTTCATTTAGTCAGTTTTGGGCTCTAGGAAGAGAAACCTACAAAGCTACAAATGTTCAGTTTCCTTTCATCCTCATTTCAGTGAGAAGTGATGCTGCAGGCACTCAGTTTGTGGGAATTGGTCTGTGTCCGTGACAGGATGTAGAACGGAGGGCACGGAGTGTAACAACATTTTTTGTTTATTTAACACATAACATGCTCAAAGCCCCCCACGTGCAGAAGTTACTCCTCCCAGCCATCCCTGTGAGGTAAGATACGCTCTGTAAATGGTGTTAAACCAGAGACATCCTTGGAAGAGCTGTTGGCAAGACCAGCAAATTTATAGGTGTTCATCAAGAGCCCTCCTCAGAGGGCAGAAGCTGTCAGAGTGTGTGGATATATTGAATTTGCACTTAGAGCAGTGACCAAAGGGTGGCTCCCTAGCCCCACAGTAAGGCTTAGGAGCCAGAGCTCATGCTCTCAGACAGAAAATTTAAACCCCTTTTCAGTCTTCCTCGGACTGTGATTTCTATCTAACCAGCTTTGAGCCTAGTTTAGTGCAACTTCAACTTCTGGGTTGTTGGTTTTTTTTTGGTTTTTTTTTTTTTTCATTTCCTGAGAAGGAGAGTGGAGTTGGGAAAAGGAGTCTGGGTTTTGTGAACTGATAGGGATCATGCATTCACAGATTTAAAATCACTCTCCCAATTATACATGCTATAATGGATTATTTTCTAAAAGCAGTGACATTACCAGTAAACACATGGTGTTATCTCCTGTGAATATCAATGTTGTCTAAAGTAAGATTTGGTTTCTTTTTTGCAATTAGAAGAGTAAACCATTGCAATTCCTGTACTTTCATAGTGGAAGACTGGTTATACAGGGTCCAGTTTTAGAGTACGCGGTTAAATCATGTGCTGAACATCTTCAACCTATATATGCTTCTAGAGGAGAGAAAGACATTCAGCACCTTAGCAAAGATGTTGCCTGTTTGTTGTACTTAGACCATTACTTAAGATTGAGCAGCGAACACAAACTCTGGATCATCCTTCCCTCCCTCCATTTTTCAGTTGAAATTTATGATTTTTCACTCAGGTGGTTTTCCGCTCTTTGATATTTTCCAGGTGTATTAAAGGGTGTGTCTTGTGATAAGAACACGTTTTATAAATATTTTTCAACATCTTCAAAATTGCTAACTCTATAAACTTTCTGGTTTACATTTATTAGTCATGCTTTGAAAAATGGTTTTGTAGAATTTTGAGTACTTTTCTGTACTTAGTATTGAAAATATCAAGGATTTCAACCATGTAAGGGCAGGGAAATATCTGTAGCTCTTCAAGGACATGACTTCAGCTGTGCAAGGTCTGAAATGTAAAACGTGTCATTACTTCATTTCCTCTGAAACTTAGTCTAATTTGCAGTTAACTAATTTAATTGGGTTAATTTACTAATTTTAAGTTTTACGCCATTCACCAAAGTTAAAACACTTGGTTGAGCAGTGGTTCTGGAGGTGATGTTAAAAGGGCTCTGTGTTCATCTTTGGATGTTGTTACTGCGATTTACTTTTTCTACCGGGGCTGTTATAATTGTCTGGTGTCCCACTGAATGCCTTTTTATTTGGTTGTAAGGGAACCTTTTGCCCACAGGTAGGGCCTTGATTTATTATGAAGACCAGAGCTGTGTCATTTGAGAGTGTGTATTTTGAAGCTGTAAATTATTGATTGATGATAACTGCAGTCAAGCCCATAAATATGTGATTTTGGGTGGTAGGGGTGGAGATTAAGCTAGGAAAGAGATGCTTAGGGACAGCTACTCCCTAACGTCCAGGCATAAGCAATTTTCAATTGCAGAATCAGGCAGAAATCATCTTAAAATAAGAACTCCCTTTTCCCTCTTCCCCTCTCTTCCACTGCAACCCAAACCCTTTCAGTCACAGTAATTTGTGGCAAGACATCTGTACGTGGAGGAGAGTGTTGGTAGTGAGGTAGGAATGTGCTGCTTGTGCAGGTGATCCCTTATCAGAACTGCTGCTTGGCAGGCCAAGAAACCTTCCTGCAGCTTTCCTGGAGGACACTGATGGCTCTTTAATGTCATGTTATCTGCTAATGTGTGTGTGATGAGAGGTGAGGCAGGGAGAGGAGTCACAGAAGCGCTATTGATAAAAAGTGCACAATAGCCTTGTAGAAAAACTACTTCTTTTTTTTTTTTTTTTTTTTTTTTTTTTTTTTTTTTTTTTTTTTTTTTTTTTTTTTTTTTTTTTTCAGTAGAGCCTGATCCAAAGCCTTTGATGTTAATAAAAAGAACCAGCTTGGAATTAGGCACATGATTGAGTGACTTAGATAATTCTGAAAGAATCCAAAGGGATGTTAACTGTACAACTGGCTGATGAAAGAAGAGGCATAGGCTTGGAGAGCCTTGGCACAGTGTGATCTCTGATATGCCCCATCTGTGGTTTTTGAATTTCACTGTGAAGATGTCCATTGTGTTAACACAAGTTTATCAAATATACTGGCTCTGAAAAATCAGGAGAATGGTGTTTTCCTAGGAATATCTGGGGAGAAGGTGATCATCTCTACAATTATGCTGGTAGGGAATCGCTGAGAAAACGTTGCTCTCATACCTGTGATGCTGACCAGCAAAGTATGTCTGTGTTTCCTTGTGTCAAGAAATGTGGTGTGTGAGGTAAGGTTGAAATGTTTTACTTTATACCCTGGTGCTGTGAGATTTTTTATTTGTTTGTTTTCTTGCACAATAGCATCTCAAAAAACACAAAAATCTTGTATCCAGGCATTAGATCCTTCTCCCACAAGCTGTGATAATGCCATAGCCAACAAAATTACCTGAATATGGTCATGTGGGACTGACAGGCATCATCCCTGTGTTACTGTGAATATATACAAGTACAGAAGATTTATTTGTACAAGGATAAGAACTTTGGCTGATATTCCATGCAAGGTGAAACAGCTCCAGGAACTTTTTGAGAACAAAACATCTCAGGGTGGTTTTCCTCTATAAGAAAGATAAGGGTGTGTCCCACATGGGGATTTGAAATCCTTGAGGAAGAGGATAGACTTTAACCTAAATTTCCTGTGCCTTGGCAAATCTCCCAGTAAACATAGTCCCTTCTTTCTTCAGTTTATATGGGTAACTAGTTTTTGTTACTTGCTGAAGCCAAAAAAAAAACCAAACCAACCCAAACCATAAAACCCCAAAACCAAAAGAAACCAAACAACCCAAACCAAAACCAAACAAAAAAAAAAAACAAAAAAACAATTGTGAAGCTTTATGTGGGGTAATTAAATTGTCTGGTTTTCAGAAAATAAAATATTTACCCCAAGATGTCTACACATCAAACATCTCCAAAAGCACCAAAATCTGGGTGTTCAAGCTTGCTTTTCCTCTGTGTTAATTCACTTGCTTTATTTTTAAATCTGTTTCAGCTGCTGGAGTACTGAAATGAACATTGTTCCTGCTGCATCCTCTGAGTGTTTGTAAACCAGCTGGTGAAACAGGAGTGTCTGTCTGTCCATCAGCCTGGAATAACTGTACCTGTCTGAGGGGAACTGGGCAGGGCTCTTCTGGCAGGGTGGTTTCACTGGGAGCTTGGTCCAGCTCTTCAAGACTGGCTGTGAAGGCTGCCTGCCACTCTGAGGAGTGAGAATTGATCAGTGTGGCCATAATGCCCAGAGAACATCCCCTTCCTGAGCAGCATAATTTAATAGTAACTCTGAAATTGTTTCCTTCTGAATTTTTGTTGATCCACCCACCCTCCAACACCCTCAAATCAGAGAGATTTTCTCCTGCCAGCTGCATTGCATAAAAAGATCCACTCTCTCCATGGCCCCTGAAGTCCAAAGTAAACACACAGGAACATAAACCCGTTCACCCCTTCTGGGCCCAGCTCTCAGCAGCCTCCTCACCCCTCCAGTGATCAATAAAAGCCAGAAATGAAAAAAACAACAGCAAATACTTCCATCACACTTGGTATCAGAGACCCCCAAGTCACTGGCAGCAAGAAAAATCACTGCTTTTCTGGCAGGCTTTCTTTGCCAAAGGCAGACTTGACTTGGGAGCAGTCCTCCTTGGCTCCAGGCCTCTCTGCCAGTTGCCATAAATAGCTGGAAATTCAACCTGTCAAGCTGTTCCCTGCCAGTCTAACACCTACTTCCTTCAGGTGCCACAGGGTGGGACATATTAGGAACTCAGCAGCCCATTAATTCTTTCCTGGTTTCTGTGGGAGGTCTTCACAGAAGTTCAAGATTTTCTTGAGAGGCAGAAAAATTGGGATTTGAATTCCACCCTCTGTAGCAAGCATGGATCATATATATTAATGCTAAAGTCTGCCAGTCTTTTTGTCAGGATTCAAATGCCCTTGTGCTTTAAAAGTGAATGAAGGCAACAGTCAGGAAAAAGTTGTGTTGCCAATGAATATGTGAATTGAGGTGCAGAGTGCCCTGTAATTTTAGTGTTCACAGGTAAGTACAGCAATGGCACCATAGGAAAAAGGGGCAAAGATTTTTTAACATGGTCTGTAATGACTTAAATGTGGGGACATTAAATGTCAGGCTCTCCAGAATGGACTCTAATTCAAAAGTTCAGTGCTTAAGTGCCTTCTGAAGTGTTTCTGATTAGTCATCTAGAAAGTCTAGTCAATCACCCTGAGTTATTTCTGTAAATTTTACTAAGCACCTTTCTGTATCTTCCTCTCTTGGAGGCTTTGCAACTTTGAAAGCACTGTCTGCTCAACAGAACAAATTAAATTGGGTTGGCTTCCCTTGAGCCATGTTATCTGGACAGAAATAGTGCCTCACTTCCACTGTGGAACTGCAGTTCTTCCAGTTCAACTGTCCACAGTTTTTGTGCAATGCTTTCTTAATCCAGATAAGAAATTGCAAATATATTTGATTTGTCCTGTCCATTGAAAGCTGTTGAGCAGTGATCAGCAAACAGGAATCGTGTGACGCAGGAGAAGCACGCAGTGGGGTTTATTTAGGCATGGAGTGTAGCAACAGAAGCAGTGCATGTTCAAAAGGAGAGAGACAGAGAAACAAAAGTACCTGGAAATAGAGGGTCTATATGTGTCCAACAAAGTGATAACCTGGGTTTGGATGCACACCACTTTCCTGCAGGTGTCTGTCCACCATCTGCCCACTTTCATACTTCCTTTAAGCCCGAGTTTGTTTTACCCAATGCTGAGAGACATCTTCTCATTTTGCACCCTTTCATTTCCTCTCCCAACCCCATGTGTGTCCTGTGACTGGGACATCCTTTGCATGTTGTAGATGATTTTGGGATGAGGGAGCAGCCGTGCACATCTCTCTGTCCCTAGTTCTCTGACAGCAGTAGCTGTTAAGGAATATTTAGGACCAAAATTCTTTACTGCACCCTTTACCTCATTCACTTGAAACTACCTTTCTGTTGGAAGTAATCTATCAATTTGTGGCTCAAATCTGCAGAACAAATACTGGTTTTGATGTCATGTTGTGGCACTGACGGAATCCCACAAGGGCCAACAACTGAGAAAATTATTTAGTTGATTGTTTCCTATAAAGACCTGGGAGAATATTGCATAGAACTTTTTTGGGATCTCAGAAAAATCACTTCCCAGGCTTTGCCATCACAGATCTCCAGGGTTTGCAGGTGATCTCTGAGAAAAAGGAACAAGTGGGGAATACTCAGAGCAGTAGTCCTAGGCTGAATCCTACTGATTTGCACTCTCAGGGAGTGGATTTTTACAGCAGCACGAGGTGGTGGATAGGGGAGGGAAAGATGTGTAGCCTTTCCTAGAACTCTGCCGGTCTTTCACAGTGAACTTGTTCCAGGTGGTTGTCAGTTCCATCTGTTCTGGGTCAGGTGGGCAGTGTTGCATTCAGAGGTTTTGGTATGAAGAAATGTTCCTCTGCAGGCTCAGATCAGAATGAATCTGCCTTGGTGGAACTTCCCAGCCCAGTGAAATTAGGAGTGAAAAACTCCCTTTTCTGTGTGTGTTTGAGCCAGCTCTGTTTGGCCACAGCATCAGCTTTTGTGCCGGTCTGTGACACCTTCAGTTCCTCCTCTGTTGAGAACCTGCAGGGACCTCGTGGTTCCACTGCTTTTGGTCTGGTTATTGTATAAAAGAGTCTGTGCACACGTTCATCCAGGTCCCTGCTCCAAAAATCTTCCTGTTACCTCTGCGAAGATTTTCCTTCAACTTTAAGGGATGTATTATCTAAAAGAAATTAATTTCCAGATGGTCCCTCTCACTCGAGATGATTTTGAGTGTCTAATTAAAAATTTAACACTTCCAGCACATAAAAACCACAGTGTTAAAATAATCTTATCATTTGAAATATAAAAAATTACACATTCTCCAGTTTTATATGGATCTACACCCTAGACTAAGGTTGTTTAATGACTTCTTAATGATCTACATGCTCTGTCCTAAAGTTACAATTCCAAATATGATTTTAACACAAGCTCCCGTTTGTCACATGCTATAAAAATATCACATTTTGCATTGCTCAAGAACATTTCCAAAAGTAAACTCATATACCTAGGATAAACCAAATGCACTTATTCCACAACTATAGTTCACTGCTTTTGTGAAGTATTCCATGCATTCTATAAACATTTAGCATATAATATAGTTCCTTTAGCAAATATTTAAGTAGCTATCTAACCTATTCCAGCACAGATGCAGATTTCCCCACGACGGGGGATGAAAATGTTGCTAGGGGTTGCTGGACGAAATGCTATACCAAGTGCACAGCCTGCTTTTGCAACAGCAGTGCATCTGTTATCTAGAATAAATATATGGTTTTGACTCTGAAAGGATTATTTGTATGAAGCAAAAAGCTTCCAGGAGTGGAGGCTTATTATAATTGTATCTTTTCGCAGCTCTTGATCATGATGGAAATCTCTTTCCTTAGGCTGTTCAGTACCACTGATGATTCCCTGTTTGAGGAGAGAGAGCTGACTAGAACACACCGGTGGGAGTGGAAGGGGTATCATATCTCAAATCCATGTTCCCAGATTACTGGCATTTTTGGCATTTGTGTTAGCCATGTTGTAAGTGTCCTGGGTTTAACTGGATGTCTCTTTTCCCTGTCCTATGCTCCATTTCACCTTGTATGTGTAAATCTAAAACTCTTATTTTCCTCAACTCAGGATTCATGTGTTGCATGAAACACATTTATTGCTGCACTGTACGACCTTCAAAGCAAATTCAGAGAAGGTCAGCTCTTGTTAGCTGTGGAAGATGGGAGATTGACTTTGTTTTCCCCTCTAGTCAAAATATTCCAGAGCCTTGAGATCCCTTACAAAAATATGATGGGTTTGCCTGCAGTTTTATCATGATGTCATAATGGGCTTGCAATAACAGAGTTCCAGTAAGACACAATAATAACACACACAGACACACACACACAGGGTCACACTGTTCAACTTTCAGTTTATTCTGCTTTTTGCCTCCAGCTCTGCTCCTGTCTGATGCTGTGTGATTTGAAAGCATTCCCAACAGGCCACGAGCAAAGCCAAGGGCTCTGGCACCTCTGACGTGCTCTGTTCCCTTGCCGGCAGAGCCTCTTTAATGTGAAGTTAATCACTTTCTTTTGAACTGTTTATGGCAACAAATTGGATGTGAAATAATAAACATTGGCAGCTCTTTTCAATATTAAGGTATCCCAGAGCTGGCATGAGGTCCTATCAGTTTCTTGAAGACAGACTTTTATGTGTAACCTTCTAAAGCATTTCAGTGAGCATGTTGAGAAATTCTCCTGGCATCTTCCAGGACTCCCAGGCTCTTTTATGCATTAACGGTCATGAGAAGCTTTGCTCTTCTTTCATTTTTCCCACCCAAATCTAGAAAAAAAAAAAACCAAAAAAAAAACCACCAAAAACAAACAAAAAAGCACTAAAAACCCCCCGCAAACAACAACAACCTACCACTTTGACTAATTATTTGATGTCTAGTTAACTGGGGCAACAAAGGAAAAGCATCTTCAATTTCTTGCTTCAAATTTGGCAGTGATTATTTCTCTTGATTTCCTTCCCTGATGGTTACAGGAATTTGCTCTTCACCTACACCCACACAAGCCCACTCTGATACAGTATGAAGAGCAATATCAATGCCTAATGGAAGAGCAATATCAATGCCTAATGAATGTACATAATACAAAGTTTGTGATATTATTTTAAAGTAAAAATTTGGACTTTTAAGTAGCTCAAAGTTGTTGTCTACCCTAGAAATCTCTGTGGTGCTTAAGCAGCTGGAGAATGTGGTTGATTCCAGGTTGTTTCTTCCTTTTGCCTCCAAACTCACATTTTCACAATTTCCTCTTGAAAATGATAATTTAAGTTGTAGTGAAGCTTAAACGTTGTTTGGCACAATTTTACTTTTGGTGTGCAAGCAAACATTTTAAAGCAGGCAAATACTGTCTCACATGGGGTTTGAGTTGGCTAAAGGTTAAGTTAAATATCAGTTTGGGTATGTGCCCCAAATTCTGATCTCCTTACTGCTTGGGAGATTTTTCTTTTCCTCACTATCATTTTAAACACATTTCAAGTCATTCCCAAATCCAGGTAATACAAGAGCATTTCTGATGAGTGCACAAACAGTATATCCTGCAATGACTGAATTCAGATTTTAACCTTGAAGTATGAAGTGCTTGAGCGAGTTTCTGTTCAGATATGGATGTAAGGATAGACCTCAGTTTCATGGGAGCACAGGTTCCTCTCTGTTTTGCTGCTTCTGTATCCCTGGGACTGGTGGCACACACACAGGGAGATGGATGAGTAGATGAAAACAATGAAGAACAGTGAACACAAAAGTGAAAGATGTCCCAGCCAGGCAGTGCTGACTGGCAGGGTGTTCTGTTCCAGCTGTGCCATGGATTTGCAATGATCAGCTGCTGACCAAAGCACAGCAGCACTGAGACCTGACTCATGCCACGAGTGGCCCTTATGGGAGCCCTGCAGCTTTCACAATGACTCTGGCTGTCCCATGTAGCAAGAAGGGTGATGGAAGGCAGGAGGAGCAACGTGGAGAGGCAGAATGATCAGTTCCTGAGGATTTGCAATGATAACTGGGGTTGTGAGGAGGGAGGTGGCTTGTGCTACGTGATCCTGCCACGGAGAGGGGGAGCAGGAGGATGCCAAAGGAGCTTCATGGGCTGAGATTGCTCTTTCTGTGTGGTGGGAAGCAAGAGCTGCAAACGAGATTTTACCCTAATGATTGCATGGCTGCTTCCAAGTCATCCAGAGCACAGCCTGTGGTTGAACAGGGGTTAGGATGCTGGTGGCAATCCTGGGCTCTGGCAGTCAGCAGTGCTCTGTGTCACTCAGTTACACCCAAAAATCTCTTGTGTAGCCAGGCTATGAGCCCAGCCTGAGAATCTAAACAGTGTCTGCCAAGAGCAAGCATCATGTGAAAGAGCTGCTGGTTGGAAAGGTGACTAGTTTTGCCTGAGGTTGTAGCTCTCTGAGATAAGGTCTGGCAGCAAAACTGGCTTGGAATTTTTCTCTTGTCTCTTTTTCCACTTTACCACTCTTCTATACCCATTCTGTGGTATCCCGAACCCCTCAGTTGTATGTCATTCATGTGGCCATGCCTGTGCTGGAGTGCAGGCTTTCTGAATGCTCTGCAGGTACAAAACCCCCCAATAATGAAATAAGATAGGTGGCACTTGCTCATGGCTCCCCATTCAGTCCTAACTGGAGACTACAACCAAACTGGAGAGGAACTTTTTGTAAGGACATGTAGTGATGGGAACAAGAAGAATTCCTTTAAACTGAAAGAGATTTAGAAGTTTAGATTAGATACTGGGAGGAAATTCTTTATTGTGAGGGTGGTGGGGCCCTGGCACAGGCTGCCCAAAGAAGGTGAGGCTGTCCCATCCCTGGAAATGTTCCAAGTCAGGCTGGACAGGGCTTAGAGCAACCTGGGATAGTAGAAGGTGTCCCTGCCCATGGCAGAGGGTGGGAACTGGATGATCTGTAATGGTCCCTTCCAACCCCAGCCATCCTGTGATTCTGTGGTACCCACTCATTTGCACATCTTTGCATTTGCTCCTGCCCCACATCTCAGGGTCCCCTCAGTCTCCTGGCAAAGCTCCTGCTGGCAAACCCCTCCTGTTTCTCACCCCATGCAGCAGAAGCAGGACATGTTCCTGCTGTCTGCCACTGAGGGCTGGCACCCAGATTGCCAAACTGCAGTGGGGGCTCCAGCAGAGCCAGTGAGGGGTGAGGAGGGATGGGTTGTAAGTCGGGTACTGAGGGTGATGCCTAGAGAGGCTGCCTGGAACCGAGGCTAGACAGTGTTAGAGGAATAAAGTTGGTATTTATTAAAAGGCCTTTAAAGAATACACCTTGGGCAGTACAAGAGCCTGGCCGTGGCTCTGCCCAAGATGGACAGTGGGTCACACGGTTTTACGCTTTCATAAGTTTTGGTCCATTCACATTTTGGGGTTAATTGTTCAATTACAGCTTCAAGTTAAGAAGTCCCATCCTCCCAGATTGCTCTCCTCAATTCGCTGTTGTTTGTACTTTTTGGGCCCAAAGCTGTAACAGTGTCCGTGGTTCTTGGGTTGGAAAAGGATTGTTTTGTCTAACTAGACTGTGAAGAGAACTTGCT
Source organism: Euphonia xanthogaster (assembly GCA_034509185.1). Classification (NCBI taxonomy): domain Eukaryota; kingdom Metazoa; phylum Chordata; class Aves; order Passeriformes; family Fringillidae; genus Euphonia; species Euphonia xanthogaster. The sequence goes on along the minus strand of JAYDZK010000056.1, from coordinate 62,690,558 downwards.
AACACTTTATGTGAAGTCCAGAGTTATCTACTAATGCAGTACAGAATCTGGAAAATATGAAAGCTAAAATTAAAGGCATCATTTTTTACCATGGGCTTACCAGGGTAAAACTTCAATATTTCCACGGTGAGTGTCCTGCTTTGTCCCACTGGCTTGAGCTGGGCAGCTCCAGTGGGCTGCACTGGGGCAGGTGAGGGTCCTGCTCCGTGTGCCACCCACTGCTCCATTCAATTGCCTGGTTCACAGCCTCCTGTTTTTCTCACTCCAGTTTTATGCTTTCTCTGAAGGCAGTACCGCAGTCTGCCCCACACATGTCCAGGTTTATTCCTGGTTGCAGTTGGTCTCACCAAGTAGGAAAGTATGAATTTGCAACCTTGTGGTTATTTTTATATAAGAATGTCTTAATACATGGTGGATGTTTGAGTCTAGCTTTCGATGTTTTTCAAACGGTGTCTGTATTTTGATTTTTAATTTGCCTCTGAGCAAGACTGTCTACAAACACTGGCCAAATCTGCCTATCTTGGACCTGGAAGGGGTCCCTGGAGAAAGTATTTCAAGTCATTTATTCAGCACTGGCTGCTTTTACATTTGGCTTGAAGTCTGACAACTTTCCACCAGACCTGCAGCACAGTAAAGCACATCCTCTCTGTGACAGCAGGAGAGCCAAGGAACTAGCAGGTTGCAGGAGTGAATGCTATAAAACAGATGCTATTAGTGGGCTTCACCAAGGGTGGGAAGCTGAGTACAGTAGCCCTATTACAGCCTCCAAGGTGGGCCACAAGATTGCTGTCTTATGAGCAAGCTGTGCCTGCAGTATTTGGCTCGGCATCGCATCCTGAAAATTCCAGTGCTGAGAAGCACTTTTGCGCTGTGAGTAAACTGTAAGCTAGATTTGAAAGGAAAGTTTTTGATCAAAATCAGCATTTCAGAGCCTTCAGCTGGCAGCTGGTGTGGTGTTAAGGATGGGCATCGTTGGAGACTCCTGTGGTAAAGAGGCCCCGTGTCTGAGTGTTTAAAACTGGGTTCCATCCAGTTGTGATGGTGGTTTTTTAACAGTCAGAGGAAAAAAAATATTGCTGTATATTTACACATAGGGACAGATTCTGCTCCCCTTAAAACCCGTGGCAGAGTTCCCGTTGATTTCCATGGGTGCCTGCCTCAAAATGTTTGAACAGTAAATATATTCTTCTGGGTGGGAAACCAGGATAGAAATCCCTCTCACAGCCTGCTCCCAGCACTGCAAATGTCAGGGTTTTTCAGTGCTAGGCTCAGAAACACTACTTGTAATTTTAAAGTCCTTTAAACTTTAACAACCAGATGTGGCCATACTTCACAGCTGTCAATCAGAATCAACAGCCAGCGTTATATTAGTCTGTAGTTCTTCTATTCCCCATGAATGAATTCCCCATGTGGAATTATTTCATTGATATGACTATCAAATATATCAGAGTAATTGAGAAATGTAGAATCAGGTACAAGCATTTGCTCTCTGAGTGCTTTTAATAATAACTGTTTTTATTAATAAAGCTTGAATCCATTGACACTAGATGAGCTGATCTGCTATGGATTTTTAGTGCTATTGCTTATGCTATCTCTGCATTTCCCAAAGAGCGTGCATGGCTGTGGGCGTGTGTTTTTTGCCTTTCTCTCCATTTCTATCTTTATTGAAAGTTTTAGAAGTTTGAAGTCATTGGAGATTTTTAGTGATACAGCATACAAAATTTATAAAAAAAACATTCATATGAAAATATCCCTATCTACTTCCCAGAAATCTGAGACAAAAGCCTTTCTTCAACATCTCTGAAAGCTCCTCTAATGAAGAGCATTCCCTCATAAACAGCTGATTTTATTTTAAACCTGTGAGCTATATATAGGATTGTGTTTCCGGTAGTTTTCAGAGTCAACTCAAATTATGCAGAGCCAAAACTTCTGGCAAATTGCTGTCAACCTGTGTCAACATTTGCATCAATAACCCTTGGTATCAGTAGATGGAGGATCTACATCCAGGCTTTGGAAATCGTGATTCAATGGGCTGTTCACTGTCCTGACCACTAAAGGCTGTTCCTCTCCAGCATTTAGTGCTTCTCAAGAGCACAACTGCACGGTGGAGAACCTGCATATCCTAAAATTCTGGGTCTGAACAAGCTGCACATTCCATCTGTGGTCTGAAATAGGCGGGAAGGGACCATGGCAAATGTCCAGAAAGAAGGAGGAATAGATAAGCAACAATCCTTGACTACCACAGTAATCAGAGGGGAAAAAAAAAAAAAGGAAGAGAGAAAAATAAAGAAGACATTAAAAGATATTTTAAAAAGCAGAGAAATAAAAGGAAAATAGAAAAAGCAAGTAGCCAGTTCAGCTGACATATCTATTCTTTTAACACCACCCAGGTGTCTGAAGCCACACACAGCTAATGGTAAATGGCACCACCCTGGAAAGGTTAACCTTAGAAATAGTTTTGAAAATGTTTCTCACTCCTTTTTCTTTTGTGCTAATTGCAAATTAAAAAAAAGAAGTTTAATTCCTGTGCAGGCATTCTGAAGTAGCCTATGACTATTACTTGGAGAGTAAAAAAACCCGACATCATCAGTTTCACTGCACTTGTGTTTTTGCAGTGAAATGGTGATGTAAAGAAAGAACTCACCTCCTTTGCAGTGGGTAAGCAACGACCTGCTAAATATGCACTTGGTGTCAGAGATGGCTCTCTCCACAGTCCCACTGTGAGAGCAGCATCCTCAAATGTTTCTCAATCACTTGCAGAGTCACACTCGAATTTTCTTCTATCGGTAACTGCATGCAGTCTGTAAAAATAACAAGATAACCTAGAAGGAAGAAAAGCTCACAGTAATTTCCTTACTTTGGCACAAATTACTCACTATTCAGAATTTTTGAATCTCTTCACCTTTCTGAGGTAAATAAATTGAGTGCCATGCGTCTTAATATGTATGGGGCTTTCATATAAGATGTTAAAAACTGCATTGTGTAGATAATAGATCCATTGATGAGGGACCAGGCTGGGAACTGGCTGAGCTGGGTTCTCTCTGTGAGTGGCTGTGTGGGGTTCAGGAAGTGGCTGAGCTGGGAGCCCCCATTTGTGACAGCCCCTCTCCCAGTATAAACTCTTGAGGGTGCAGTCACCATGCAGGGAGGGTGCCCATGGCTGGGAGACCTCCTGTATCCCTGTACATGGGAAGACAGGAGTTTGAGGGGTTGTTTGGTGGCTTGTTTTTACCTTCAACACTCCTTTCCTCTGCTGGGCAGTGTCTGGGGGTGTTGAACATTCACTGTGTTTCAGTGATTTCTCATCAGTGTGCTGGATCGGTGTCCTCATGTCCTTTTCACTCAGGGTGGTGGCAGCTTGGTGTGAAAACCCCTGAGGTGGCAATCAGAATACCAGTATGGAGCACTCTGTCACTGTTTTGTTACTGGTTGGCAATTTGATAGCAAAAACAATAAATAAATAAAATTGTGATAAGTTACACAAGTAGTGGGGGCTTGGGTTAGTTGTGATACTGAAAACATGACCCTGTTTTAGGTCTGCTTGAAATGTTTTACCTTAAACTTCTTTTTCTCAAATCCTCCTTTAAAAAAATTTAAAAAAAGTGAAAAACAGAATTTTGAACTGTTTCAACCAGCATCAGTGCAACACGTTTCAGCATTCCTACATTTTAATCTTTTTTTAGTCAAAACTGATTGCGAAATTCAGCAGAACTTCATGAATGGTTCCAGCTTCCCAGGACCTCGTAGTTCTGTGGATAAGCTACTTGCCAAACAAGCAAAGAAATCAATTACTAGCTTCTATTTATAAACAAAAACTTTAAGAATTCATCATTGTTTCACAAAGCTGATTTTGCAGACCTGTCTCTTACGGAATAAATTGGATTAATTTTCCATCTTGCAGCGTGTCTGTCCAAAATAACAACCCCAGGAATGGTGGCTGTTTCCCATAGTTTGGTATTTGTTTTCAGCTGTGGCAGTGACACGTTGTGCTGTTTGTGGTCTGTGTTGACAGGGACATTTTCCACGCTTCTGGATGCTCCTTCCTGAGTTAGGGGGCTTCAGACTTGTGCAACATAGTGGGAGGGCTTTTCTTCCCTGTGTTTCTTTCTCAAACATTTAACTTCCCTGGCTGTGCCCACAAAATGGCCACAATGCTTCAAGGTCATCAGGGAACACACAAAAAAAGCCTCTCCTAGGGAAAGGCAATTGGATTAATACTATGGATTAGAATATATTTGTGTTTGACTGATTTTCCAATATCTTCATTAACACTGTTGTTGGTAACATGGCTTTTAATAGCTTCTATAACCCCAAATGCAGCAAGGAATGAAGCAAATAGGTCATTAATCCCTTAAAAGTACAATTTAATGCAATGCTTCATGACAGGAAGTTAACAGGATAATAAAACCTTTACTGTTTTAAGCCACACTTAATATTTTTATGGCACAGTTGGCTTGACAAAATACTCTTTGTGAGTCATCACTTCAAAGCAAGGTCCTGGGGACCAATTAAAGTTGTGTCTGCAACCCCCCATGCATAACTGCATGTAAGCGTGAGGTATTTCAAAATATCTCTTTCAAGTAATAAGGGTTGCACCAAGAAGAAGTAAAAGGGATCTTTTGCTTCAAACCTTTTAATTTAATATGCCCATGTGTGGATACTCCCTTGCAGAATGAGAAATTGATTTTCATTCTTTGCACAGATCCTGAAGTAATTTGCACTGTCAAAATAGTCCATGGAATTTGTCTCCCAAAAGTTATATCCTTAACAGACAAACAATAACAAGATAGATTGTCCTTTATTTCAAGCGTTTGTTTTTTTGTTTTTTTTTTTTTAAAGAGACCAAAATGCCCCTATTATGGCTGATTAAAAAGGAAAAAAACATAAAAGTAGTTGCCTTGGATACAGTTTGGAATTCCTGGGCCAGTGGATTAAGGACAAAGAGAGGATCATAGAATTTTCTCTTCCAGTTCAGTCCATGCCAATGAATTTCTGTTTGATGAAGCGAGGTGTTTATCCTCCCACTGTTGATTTCCACTTGGAATGAACTGGAAATAGGTGTTGTTCTGGTGTTGCTGATACTGTCACATACCTGTGGATGTTCCCATCTGAATGTCAAAGTGAGCATTTTTGTGTGAATTTTATAGATTTCTGGAAGCTCTTTCTAAGGAACATGATGGCTTTCATACTGAAGAAAGTGACATCCGCTTTTTTGTTGCTGTTGTTCAAGGATCATCTGGATAGAATCTCTTTAATTGCTCTGCAAATAATGAGCCTACAATGGTAATTTGTTGATGGAGGAATGGGAAAGTATTGTTTTCATGTAAGTAGAGAATAAATATTAGATGAGCTGTGTTTTCTGACAGAGACCATGTGTTCTGTTTGTGAAAAAAATCACTCCCTGCTATAGCTGGATTTAATGTCTTCATTGTGCTTATTCTGCAAGAGATAATTCCTGCTTCAACAAGCTTACAATAAAATATTAATTGTTATTACAACAAATATTGCTGGTGGACAAAAATGGGGGCTCACCAGGCAGAAAGTGATGTAATGAATCAGAAGTGAGAACTAGGTCTGTGTTTCCTGGGTTGTAGCTTGCAGCTGTGTTTGCAGGACTGTAATATCTCAAGTCCTGTGGTTTCTTTTAAGAAAATGCTACACTACCAGAAAAAAAAAAACCCCAAGCAACAAAATACTGAATTGTTTCAAGATCCATCCGCTTCTCCCCATCAGATAATAATTTCTCAGGCACTGACATCTCTTCCTTTTTCTTTCAGAATTTCCTTGGATTTTGATTGTGCAATTTGTTTGTGGGCTGGATTAGTGAATCAGGACTGACTGCTGTAACAGATCATCGAGATTTTATGTGTTAGGGTCCTGACAAGTTCAGAAGAAATGTCCTGTGGAGAAGGAATAGAGGTGCAAAGAAAAGGTACTGGCATGAGTGGTATAAGACTGGGATGTAGATGCACATGAAGGAGTTCACATGAGAATATTTAGATTTCTGTTTTCTGTCTGGGAAGCATTCTTGCAAGAGTGTTTCTGTGAACAACCAATGGCTTTTTTCATCACCTTCTCCTCCTCACATTTCCTAATTATCTGTCACTTCCCTCTCTTATCCTGCTTCTCCATTTAGTGCCCCAGGAACATCCTGGGAGCTTGAGAGTAGACAGCTTTGGTAAATGTTTAGCAATGGCTCGTGCAGATTTCTGAATCCAGGGAGGTTCAACCCGTGGGAAAGTTTCAAGTCCCATCTTCGGACTAAATTCTGAGTATTGTTAAATGGCTGAGGTTAGAAATAGTGGGAAGAGAGTAAATAGAAGCAGAGCTGCAAGTCAAACTTTTACACCCTTTCTTCTCCTCTCTCCACAGCCTCATGCACTGTTGCTGTATGAGTCAGCCTGGTCCTCCCCCTGCAGCCCCCTGTGAGCGGGCAAGTGGATCTATAAAAACCAATAGAAATGAGGGAGAGAAAAAAAAAAGAAAAACAACCAACAAAAAAAACCCCCAACCAACCCAACCAACTCTTGATCTTCAGGCTCTGAGACTTTGGCTGAGAGCCAGGAGCTGCAGACAGCAGCCCTTTCATAGCGGGGGAGCCCACGCTGGATCTGCCGGGCGCGCACGGCGACCGCAGAGCGCTCAGCACATGTCAGCACAACTGATAACACACTTGTGCCTCCCAGCCCCTGCCCAGCACAGCCCTGGCAGGCTCTCAGCCCTCATTAACACACTGCCTCGCTGCCACTGGGAGGTTAAAGCCACAGCTTTATTTACTGCACAATTAATGGGTCAACATGACTTAATCATAACTTAAGCATTTGACGTTTATGAGAAAATTTCAAAATCCTTTTAGGAGCTCTTTTGACCTCGAGCCTCCAGACAGACCTCTTGTAATGCAGAATTAACTGCCTGCTCCACCAAGGGATGTTGGGGCTCTCTGGGATACCATAACTTTCCAACCCTGAACCAATTAAAACCAACATCAACTTAATAGACATTCTTGTGTGTAGGTCCTGTCCCAGTGTCAGGGTTCTTCTGGCTTAAATCAACGTCTGATGGCATCTGAGCACTGGCTTCAGTGAGAATCCCCAAGCCTGTTCACAATGTTTGACTACCTGTCAAGTGAAGAAACATTTCCCAAGATCCAAACTGAACCTCCCCTGGCACAAGTTGAGGCCATTTCCTCTCATCCTGTCCCTTGTTCCCTTGGGGGCAGAGCCTGACATCCCCCGGCTGCCCCCTCCTGTCAGGGAGTTGTGCAGAGCCAGAAGGTCCCCCCTGTGCCTCCTTTTCTCCAGGCTGAGCCCCTGCAGCTCCCTCAGCTGCTCCTCATCAGATTTGTGCCCCAGCCCCTTCCCAGCTCCACTCTCTTCTCTGGACGTCCTCCAGCCCCTCAATGTCCATCTTATAGTGGTGGACACAGAGCTGGACATGGGATCTGAGGTATAACCCCAGCAACAGGCCCACCAGCTGCACCTGCTCCAGGAGGGATTGCCCTGCACTTAGCATGCACTTGGCACCCATTCCTCCCCTCCAGAATAAAGTGATTTGCACATCATCAGCTGTACAGGCATTTTGGTAACACCCAGTATGTCTCATTGGGATGTGTGCTCCCAGAAAGGATGAGAGGGGGAAGAAGCTTTCCCCTGCCAAAAGCAGAGTGACTTCTTTTAGCTAAGTGTTCCCTGCTGAAAGGAATTGTTGTTCAGTATTATGCAGATTAACATGAGATAATTGCCCACCCTGAAAACAGTGTCCCTCTTCCAGCTGGGCTCCTGATCCTCCAGTGCATTCATTGCTCCCAGCACATGGTTCTTGCCATGGCACTGAGCACTGAGCTGGCAGTTTCACCTCTCCCACCTCTGGTTCAGGCTGCAATGTGGAGAATCTTTGGCAGGAAAGGAGGTGAAGTAAAGAAGACACTGATATCAACTGAAGTGGATCAAGAAAGGATTTTAAACACTCGTTTAGATATATTGCTGTATTTTACAGCCTGTAATACAGAATAAAACTGATCAAGAGGAAAAAAAAAATTGTTCATATTTTTTGGAGGGGGGAAGACATCATTTTACGTAATTTTAAAAGTCTTGGTGCTGTTGCTAATATCCAACTTTTTAATAGTCTTATGTGTTTCTCCTAGATACAAAAAATGCCACATCTTCTGCTGAGTAAGACTTATGTGAGGACATGAGAGAATAAAGATGAACGAATGGGAGCTGGTGCTTCCCGTGCAGGCTGAGGGGAGACAGCAGAGTACAGAGTGTGAGCTGTCAGGAGGCTGAGCAGCTGAGATGGGCAGAGTTGAGCCCTGTTCTTCTTCCCCTGCATTCCTTCCCCTCCCTGATCCCATGAGTGTCTCCCAACCCTTTAAGACGCGTTTCCTCTTCCAATTCAGCCCATGCTAGAAACTGGTATATAGTGGGAGGAACTGTGGAATAAAGGAAGCTTTGTGCATCTGGAACTGGCCAGGACATTGGCAAAATTCCTGTGCCCTCCTACTCACTGCTCCTGCAGCTGCCTGGGGCATTTGCCACCTGTTGGGGTGTGCTGTGACTTTGGGGTACCCATTGTGCTCTGCACTGCTCCAGATCTGCTTTCAGATTGTCCTGGAAGGCTGCCTTGCAGGGGTGAGAATGAATGAATGAATGAATGAATGAATGAATGAATGAATGAATGAATGAATGATTAGGGATCTAATCTTCTATCCCAGCCCTTCCACTGACTTGCCTGAACTCAAAGGGAAACCAGTTCCTCTGACTTCCATGCTCCTCAGCTTTCCTGCCTGGACAATAGTGCTTATCAAGAAAACACGAGTGATGTGAAATACTCCTTGTGTTTGGAGAAAGCTTTTCAAGTTTCCTGGATTTGCTGTCCCATTGGAAGTGTCAAGTAGTACTAATACAGAAGACTATGGTGGTTTTTTGCTTCCTCTGACTGCGTTATTCCCCTCTTGGCTTGGGGAGTCATGTGCACATCCTCCTGTGTGTCTGTGCCAGCACTGAGAGCTGCGTGTGCCAAGGCAGGCTGTAGTGTCTGTGCTCACTCTGTACAGCCTACATACCACCCTTGTGAGTAAGGATGGCAGCAAAGGAAGAGGGGAAGGGGGGGAGTATCTGTGTGTCTGTGGATAAGATCATATATTTGTACAAAGTGTGTGTCTGTGGGCTTCAGAGACTGAAGGGAGTCTGTGGTTCAGACAGTCTGCCTGTTTTTTTTTTTTCTCTCTCCTTTTTTTTCTTTCTCTGAAGGGAGCAAAATATGTTGATATGGATTTGTTTTGTTTTGTTGGTTTTTTTTTAAGTAGGAGCTTCTTGTGTTTTGAGTTAACATATTTCCTTCACATCAGAACCTGCCAAACATCATTTGCTTACGAGTTCTGTGAAAGCAGGTTACCCAAAGGCAGCACCATTCCCCTTTGTTTGCTTCCAAACTTCTCAAACTGTAATAGGACTTCTGGTTAAAAACAACAGAATATCAGCATGAGCAGAAAAGTGGAGAAAAAAATGCCTGTGCTTCATGTGTGCTTAAATATTTAGCTGAACTAGTGCCAAGGCTGAGTTTGGAGAGCAGAAATGCTGCCACTGATGTGCTCTGTGGAGCTGTGACCCAGTAACTTCAGCTGTGAATTATGTCCAGGGTGGTATTTTTGTTCAGTATTCTCACTGGTGAAATAAGACTTTAATCAAATGAGAGCAAAAGAGGAGCTTCACACAAACTAATCTACAAAGGAGTATTGGATTTTCATTCATGAGAATAATGCTTGTGATTTTTTTCTCCCAGAAATGAAAAGCCCCCAGTAAGAAAGTACAATACATAGGAAATGAACTCTTCTTGACTGCTGGAGTTTGCAAGCAATGACCTCTTTTCTCTTTCTTTCTCATTCTTTTGTCTTTTTTTTTGTTGTTACCCACTAGCAAGATTTCTCAGTGGAAATAAGCTATTTTGTCTATGGATAGATCGTTCATCAGAGGGATTGAAATACATTCTTCATAAGCATGCTGAACATACCCAGCCATTAATAACATTTTTAGTGGTGAATAAAACAAAGGATATTACAGATTGCCAGCAGGGAAATTGATTTATCTTGCTTTGGTTTGTTGTCTGTGTTAAGAAATGTCACACATATTTGAAGTGTTTTGCATAGTTAGTGTCCTGTGTTTTTAGCATATCAAAATCTCTGTTAAATTCTGCTTTAGCATCTTTTTCCTCACCTCATGTCAGCAAGGAAACACTGCTGTCCATGAGGCATCTTCAACCAATTAACATACATACTTTTTGTACGTATAGGTGTGTGCATACCTATAAGTATAGATATAGTCATGCATATGTTTAGGTATTTTGATTAATTAGACCAAAAAAATTGACTTCCTTCCCCCCAAAGGACCAGACTGCAATGTGCACAGACTGATTTTGTGTGCAATCTTCAAGGATGAATTACTGACACAGGGGAAGACTTGCTGCTTCTGAGCATGGCCCTTCAAAGAACTTGAACTACTGGAATTTATCTTTTCCCTTATCTTAGAATCACTGGCAATTAAAACTGGATTTATGGGCCTACAAGACAACTGGTGCAGCCAAAGCACAGCTGCAACAAGTGGAATTCAGCTTCTCTGAGTCCACGAGGCTGGTTGGCACAACCTCAGGTGGAATTAACTCACAGTGGTCAAACCCAGTGTGCAGCCCATGATATACCCACACAGGGTATGATGGTGCCACTCCAACTATTTATAAATCTTCCCACTTCTTGAAAGACAGAAAGTACTTTCATAACATCCTGAAACTGAAATTTAAAGGACTTTAAAGACTCAATCTGTCAATGTCCAGATTGAGGGTTTTGTGTTTGTTTGTTGTTGGGTTTTTCCCTAAACTTCTTGTGGATAAACACAAGCAAAATTCGGAAATTCCGTACTATGGCTGATTTTGAGTTCATTGAGCAGAAAATATCTGATCAGAACATACATGGAAATATTTTTGTGGGGCTTTTTTTGTTTTCAGTGCTAACATAAATAAACTGTTTAACTGATTTTGTATAAACTTTCCAAAAAAAATCTCAAGCACGGAAAATTTCAGCCCAAAACGGAGTTTATTTGAGAAAATTACAAGCAACAGAAAAAGAGGGTTAGAATGGAAATCTGAACTCCTCATTAACTAGAGTTAAGCGCCAGCTTGAATGCCAGGGGGTTTTTTCTGTTAATATTTGGTTTAAGGTTACATACAGGTTTGGAAGAGCTTAGCTCTTTTTAACCCTTTTTTTTATTGCTGTCACTGACTTGGTTTTGTTCCAAATTGGTGGCTTGGGTTCAGGTCTCCATAGCTGCAGGACTCCACCACAACAGCAGACATGGGGGTTGAGCTCTTTCTTTCAGATCACTGCTCTTCAGGAAGCCCTGAATTCCACAAAGCCCCTCTCCCTGACCTTGGCTAGCCCTAAATGCTCAGTGGCACAGGGCAGTGGGGAGCACCAGGCGATGTCAGGTTATGATGTGGGGCAGGGGGTCTGGCTCACACAGCAAGAAGGGGTGCACAACCCTCAGTGGGACACCAGGCAGCTGAAACGCCCCTGTGCTGCCTTCCCAGTCCTCAGCTGGAGCAGAAACTCTGCCCAGCTCCATCCCCAAAAGCCAACGAGGCTTTGGGCACGTCATGGTTTTTGTCTGGAAGTCTCAGCGCCTTTAGGAGACTGGAGAGATGGGTGTTGTTTGGCTGGCCTTACTCTTGGTCTAGCTAAATATGGAGATTGCTGTGGTCTAAGGATAGGACCTGCATCTAACTCCTTAGCAAGCAGCTAACTCCATTCCTGGCTCTGCAGCAAATTCCCTATGTAACCTCTGGCAAACTTTCTCTTCCTTTGCTCCTTCCTTTGGAAAATTCCTCTGAATTCAGGGGGGCATTTTGTTGAGGGAAGGCAGGATGAGGAGTTGCTTTACCAGATTTGGAGTCTCTTTTGCTTTTTGAAGTTTAGCCAGTTCAGTTCTGAGACCAACAGTGAATGTCTCCACTGCACTTCTTAAGAGAATTGTCTCTTTTTCCAGCAATGTAACTTTTGTTTACATTTTGTGCTTCCTACATTTAAAAACCTCCCTGGTCTGTCTTTGTTCCCATTTTTTTTCACTCCAAAGATCTGTATTAGATATACAGAAGAAGGGATCCAACTGTGTATGAAAAGCGATTGTAAGAACTCATAATTTAAAATTTGCCTATTGCAAACATTCAGGAAGCATTCAAGTGGTCAGTGATATTGCACTGAAGGTGGGAGTGCCCAGGTCTCTTAAGTTATGAAAATTATCAAGTTTTCTATAACTGTGAGGAAGCCACTGACAATGCATGCACCTGGAAGGGCAGGTCTACAACTCTGGAACTGCAGCTCCAAAATAGAGATCCCCGGCACTTGAAAGAAGACACCAGAAGGAAAACTTCTGTCAAAAGTGTTTCTTTCTGTCAAGCACTGTCAGTCTCCAAACTGTGCAGGCAAAGCCAGCTGGCAAGGAGCCTGACACTGAGGCCACGGACAGGCAGCCTGATTCCCACTGTGCCAGCCTCCAGTTTTTCCTATCAGCTGTTTTCCAGAATCTCTATTATTAATGTTCTCCAACCCCCAAGGTCATCCTCAGAGCGTTCAGAGGTGCTTGGCTTTCTCCACTGGGTAAGCACAGGGACTGAAGAGTTGAGTTTTGTGCTCCTCTCTATCAGACAGAAATTGAAGGGTTAGAGCATGTCCAGAGAGGAGAACAGAGCAGGGGAAGGAGCACAGATCTTATGGCCTGAGGGAGCTGGGGATTTTTAGCCTGGAGAAAAGGAGGGTCAGGCTTGACAGGAGGGGGCAGCCAGGGGCTCTGCTCCCAGGGAACAAGTGACAGGACAAGAGGAAATGGCCTCAAGCTGCATTAAGGGATGTTAAGGTTGGATAGTAGGAAAAATTTCTTCACAGAAAAGGTTGTAAAGCATTGGAAGAGGCTACCCAAGGAAACAGTTGGGTCACCACCCCTGCAGGGATTTAAATGATGTACAGATGTGGCATTTGGGGACATGGCTTAGTGGTCACAAAGTGGTGCCAGGTCAATGGCTGGACTTGATGGTCTTATGGGTCTTCTGTAATGTAAATAGCTCCATGTTTCTGTGACCTCCTGAGTGTGGTCCTCAGGGTCTAGTGCTGTTCTCGTCCCTCTAAATTATATGAAACCTTACACTGTGATCACTGAAAATTGAAGTGGACTTTGGTCTATCCATAGCAAGATATTTATTAGTTAAAATTTCCAAAACGTTAAGCTATTGATGGACATTTCTTATAAATTCAGATTCTTTAGCCAGACAACTTCTACACTGGTTAAACATAATTCAGGATTTCTGAAAGTGCCCTGAAACTCTCAGCCATTTCTTCACTAACAAACTTCTCCTAGGAGACTAATTATGCAGAAAGCTTGAAACTGTAAAAAACTGCATTTTGCCATTTTTTAGAATCATGGATAAAAACACAGTCTAATGAGCAAAACACTTATTTTGGTACTGTATTCTTCCTACTGCTTAATGCTCTTTCCTTCTGCTTTTTTTTCCTAGAGTGCATGGTTTTTCATGTTGGCAGGATGTGTGTTGACATGAGCTGAATATATATTTAAGCTTAAATTCGGGAGCAAGCACTAAATTATTGAACAACAATGCCTGCATGAAGGCAGAATTACATCAACCCAGTAGGTTCATATGATAAGGGAGACCAGGCCCTGCTCTCAAGCAAGCAGGGTGCAGCAATTTCTGAAGTGGCAATGTTGATGCAAGCCCTGAGTTTGTACAGAATCAACAATGCAGCCTTTCTTGGGAAGCACATGGAAAACCCCCACAATTAAACTAATACTTTTAATTGATACTTTTTGGATGTATTTTCTTGCAAATAATAGTAACATCTTGAGCATGCTGAGGGCTGTCACGTTGTGTTGTGATGGTCAAGGTGACCTGTGTTAGGAAATGAAGAGGCAACTCAGTGCTGCAAGACTTGTGCTTGGTGAATCTGGAATAAAAATAAAGCTACAAGCACAGGCACTTACATGGACAACAACAGTTCCCTTCTGGATGCACATACAAGTTTTGTTCCTTTTTTTTTCCCTGCAGGAAGCCCTCAGGTTAATATTTGTTAGGAGAAAGCTGTTTACAAGTGGGAGAAATTCCATGTGAAATCCTCACAAATTCCAGCCAGCACAACGTTGCTCTGTGATGGGCACTGTGTAACATCTGCTTTTGAGATATTTCCATACTTTGACCAGAAAACTCCCAGCTGGATACAAGGCTTGGTCTTCGTGGAAGGGCCCCTTGCAAAGGTAATCATCCACTTTGAGGCCCACCTGGACACAGCTTCTTTGGTGCCAGTCACCCCAATAAGTTTACTGCAGATATTTCCTCCTGGGGATGAAAATTCCTTCTCACAATTTTTTTCCTTTTGGCCCTCTGGGAGATACAAATGTTGACAGTCAGCTGGGAGCTTCTTCCTCCCATCAGTTTGCTACCAATCCTGGCACTACTTTATTCTCGAGGGAACAGTGAGTCCTTGTGCAGGGGAGAAAGGAAGGAGGTGACCTTGCAGGAGCTCAAGAGTGAGGTGGGACCTGCCAATGAAAGTCTGTGCGTGGTTTCATGTTTGTAAGCTGGAGCTGAGCTCAAGGTCCCTGCTGTAGGTTAAGGAGGGTGGAATGTCTCATTTTCTCTTATTTTTCCATCATCCCACCCATCTACCCCAAAGCTTTCCTGTTCTGAGAGGCTGAGAGGCTGAGGTTCTGCTTTTGCAAATAGTGCTGTTCTCCACAACACGCCCTCTTGAGTTTTGGTTTGGGAGAGTGGAGAGCTGTGGTGAAAGTGCTTTGACCTTCACAAGGTTTTGGCAACACCCGTTTTACTCCTATGGAGGTTGCCTTTTCCCAAATAAATGCACAAGGCCCAATGCACAGTTACAGATGGGCTTCAGAGAAGGGACTCAATCAAACAGAAAACAGAAAGTAATCAAGCCCTCAGGCTTATTTAGTGACATCTTCCATTTCTCAAAGGGAGATTTTTAAAAGCATTTAGATTATTAAAAATCTAGTGATTTAAGATCCTGGTTGGTCTCTGCCTGCTCATTCAAATGCTTAGTTATTGTTCAAAATCTAGCTATCAGACCTCTCTTTCCATACAGATTTTGGGCCAATTTTCCTCTATCAGAACTGTCACTATCCATCATTTTGCTAGCACCTGTAAGAGAAGGATATGTCTGCTGCTCACAAATGCCAGATAACTTTTCAAAACCATAAAGAAAGATGAAGAAAAATAATTATATATGGTCACAACGTGGTTGCAGTGTTGCTGAGAATGTGGGTGACCAAATGCCTGAAACCAAAATGCAAGATGCCTGTGGGGCTCTGAAGCTGATACTCCAGCAGGGTAGGAAGGAGGCCAAGTGAGATGAGAAGTGAAATGTTGTGGTTCTGGGAATTTCTATCAGGCTTATGGTTCACATGTGCATTTCATGTGAAAGCATGTCATGTGCTTGTCCTGGCTGATCTTGTATACAGCTGGAGAACAAAAGTATGTGGAAGAAAGCTTGCATGCAAATCTCTTCTATGGGTGCCAAACAGAGGTGTTTCAGTCCAAGAGATGTTAATTATTGGGGCTGGGCAAGGAAGTACTTTCAGCAAAGGACTTTTGCTATCAGGAATGGCAGATTTTCCCACTTAGAAAAATTAATTTTTAATATGCCTTTTGTTTCTAGAGTTAATAGGGTAATTTGTAATGTAGGACATTGCTAGCTAGTACAGAAAGGTAGCTGCCAACAAAGCAAAGAACAAACAGAAAAGGAAGGCTAAAAGGCTTCTAAGGTGAACTACAGTTTTGCTTCCATATATCTCTTTAGTAGGGTAGAAAAAGGTAATTACAGGATTGTCACCAGAATAGAAAAAACTCAGCCTTTAATTCACAGAATCACTGAGTTTGGAAAACACCTCCAAGGTCATCAAATCCAACCTGTGCCCAATCTCCACCTTTTCACCCAGCCCAGAGCACTGAGTACCACATCCAGTCTTTCCTTGGACACCTCCAGGGATGGGGACTCCAAACCTCCCTGAGCAGCCCCTTCCAATGCCTGACCACCCTTTCCAGGAAGAAATTCCTCCTGATGTCCAACCTAAACCTCTCCTGGCACAGCTTGAGTTTTTTTCCTCTTGTCCTGTCCCTTGTTGCTTGGGAGAAGAGCCTGACTCCCACCTGGCTGCACCCTCCTGTCAGGTAGATGGGTATAAATGTCCTTCTAGTTGTTGCTGTGCTTTATTACCTGAAATCTAGCATGCCACTCATGATAATTGACATTCTACTCCATACCTGGAAACTTGTTTTTTTCTCCATCATTAGCATTTCTCAGAAGTGAGTCACTGAAAACTGCAAAGACACTTTCAGACATTACAATTTATTGCTTACTTTGCTTATAAGGAGTGTTTGATCCTTGATGTGATATAGATTATATATAGAATTGTAAATGTAGTATTCAAGAGGCTGCCAGAATTCCTGTGTCTGCACAGCTTCAGATCATCAGTGTGGCCTGAACCCTTGAACTCTAAATAGTGAAAGTATGAACACTCCCAGATGGAAATAAAGAGCTGGGCTTGTAATGAAGTCACTCATTCTTTAAGCTTTTGTGCTGATTGTTAAAAAATGATCTGAAATAGTGGGAATAAAACACTCTAAAAATGGGGACCATGCTTTTTCTTTGAGTTTCTGCAAAAGGCAGCGAGTACATGGAGATGGGAACTGTTGCTCATCAATGACCAGCTGATTTTAGAAGAGCAGGTTTCACAAACATCTGTGTTTATACTGGCTTCACATGGTGACAAAAGAGTTGAGAAGCTGCTTCATGGGAAGTCTGAGGAGGGGAGGAAGGAATAATGGAAAGGTAAGAAGACACCAGTAGATTTGGTAGTTTGGTGACCTTCGTTAATCAATACATGATCCATGTTGAGCTGTTATCTTAGTTAGAAACCAAAAGGATTCTTCCTTGACAAGGTGGGAAGCCTTGGTTCCTTGTGTTAAATTATCCCATGACTTCTCAGCTCCAAGGTTTTCCTGCTTCTGAAATCAACAAACACTATTCCTGAGTGGCTCAGCTGCACAGATCATGGAGATGGATTAAGATGTCGTTTCTCTCAGACACCAGATGTGACAACCTGTTTTTATATGGAGTCAGTGTTAAGAAGTCTTACTTAGGAAAGCAGAAAGAAGAACTGAAGAGGAGTTTCATCCGTGACACTTCCTTCCTTATCCCCCTAAATTTGTACTTTATAAATACTCCCTGAAATCCTTGCTCAGAGTGACCCTGAATGGGTTCTCAGTCTTTGATGAATTGGTCTCTGGTTTTATTTCTGAGGAGTTTGCACAGTTAGAGAAAAAAATATATATTCCTGGGGGATTCCCTAGGAAGATCTGTCTGTCTTGTTGTGGGATACATTTCTTGTACTGTCACAAGATGAAATGAGGGGCTCCCCTGACAAATATAAAAGTTACATGACAACCCATCTATTTTTAGATGATTTAAATCAGTCAAGAGGGAAAAACATTTGTTTCCAAGGCTGTGATTTTCCAGATGACACCATTTTATTGCACGGTGCCATACCATGAGAAAGAACATTCTTGTGGCTTTTGAACTGGAAATCCTGTAGGAATGCTATTTCTGGCATTTATTTGCTGTGAAGCCAGGCACACATGGAGAGCAGACAGACTGACCAGATACAGTTTGTGGTATTAAGGCATTCAGAAAAGTCCCTGCTGCACAGCCCTTTTCCAGTATCCGAAGTGTTGAGTGAAGTTGAAAAATGATCAATGAAGATAAAATCTGAATGCCATGATCTGATCAGACAGCCAGACTTTCATGCTATTAATGTGTTCCTTCCTCTTGCAAAAACGCTATTTTGAGAATTCAGCTTTTCTGCCTTCATACACCAATGCTCCTAAAATAATGCTTGGTAATGAGCAAGGTTTTTGTTGCAAAGTGGGAGTGAGGGTTGAATGCACGCGTTGAGGAAAAACCAAATGCTGTCACTCCATTTTAATTGGGAAGATTTTTTTTTAATTTTACTTACCCGAGTACCACGTGTGAACATGCAAAAGAGATGTTGATCGAGGAACGGAACAGGAACTTGAGCCCATTCTTTGGTTACCTTCTGAAGCTGGCAGGAACAGTGAATTCAGTGTGACTAACCATGCAAAGAAAGTTTCTGCATGGGTAAGTGCTTATGCTTAAGACTTTGTACCATCAGATACTTCCTGTTGTCAGTTAAACAGAGTAGGCTGGACTTTTTATTTTACATTAAAAAAAACCCCAAAAAAATAGGCTCTGAATTTTTTTTTTAATATAGTTACATCTCTCCACAGCCTCTCTCATAGGAACTGCTCTAAAATGATAGTCTGCCTGAACGGAGCAAAAACCCTAATAAATATGGTGCATTCCTCTTTAAAAAGTATATTTATTTAGTAAGTTTAGAAACCACTCTGAGGTTAGGTTACAGCTATTGGGATTAGAGGGCGTCTCGTGGGCAGTTCAGACATCAAGCTATAGGTCCATGGAGCAAAGCTGAGCTGTTTCTAGCCTGATGTCTGAATTATGAATTAGGTTCATTCTAATTCCAATGGGGTAAACCTCAGAGCAGTTTATATACTTATGGCTAAGTGCTCCTAAAATACAGGCTATTTATTTAAAACATACATGTAAAATCTAATATCTAAAAAAGATGTCTGGCCTAGTGATGCTGGAGCACAGCAACCCAGCCAAATAAATCCTGAATTCTGACTTTGGAGCCCTCAGAAAGGGATGGCACAGCTGGCTTTATGCCACCTTCTGATTTTCCCAGCTAGGTCAGATCCTTGCTTGGCTTGGGAAGAACTGGAAGAGCCACAAGACCAAGTGAATTTCCCTCAGCCCAAGGCATTTTCCTCTTCCTCAGCCATGCCTGTCATGCCAAAGCTGGGAGAGCCTTGGGTCACGATGCCCTCCCTGGACCACTCAGGAAAGTTCTACAGGCCAGGAACATCCTGCAGGGTTGCCTCCTCTCTCTTGATCACTGGAGTTGTGCAAAGAAGCCCAAATCTACATTTTTAGTCTGGTTGGGTATTTGGGAAGCAGGATGGAGCTGCAGGATTGGACGGAAAGCCCAGGATTTATTAATAGCATTAGTAGCATCAGCAACTGCTTCCATGTGGAGCCACCCTGGTCTCTGAGCTCATTCCAGCAGCAGTGCCAGCTGTGACGCTCTCACCTTAACCACCATGGGCCTTTGACCCTGCTGCTGGCCATCAGTGGCCGTGCCAAGCTGGCTTTTCCACAGGGACTGCTCTCCTTGTGGGGCAGAGCACTGTGAGGTTCCTGCAGGAGCCTGAGCCATCCCTCCCTCTGCCCCTTTTGCTCAGGCTACCCGAGAACCTCAAGGAGAGACTGCATCGATTTTATTTTCCTGGGATGGAAATGGAACAGAAACTACCCGCTATTTTAGGACATCTGAACTGGCTCCATCACTAGGCAAAAAAAAAAAAATGAGTCAGTTTACACTCTGGTTCTCTCTTCCTTCCTCACCATGCTCCTTTAATTTCCATTCCAGGAAATAAATGGGACAAAATACCTCTCAAGTAATTACTTCTGCCTCGGCATTAAGATGTAGAGAAGTCTTCTGTAAACAACCATTCCCTGGTTTGATCAGCAGGTGAAGATCTTTTGCAGATGCAAACGTGTAGTGGACACAGAGGGCAGATTTCTTGAGACACTGAAGGATTCAGCTTAGGGCTGAAGGAGTGCATAATTAATTTGTGTGGGGATACTGAGCCCAAAGATCACTTCATACAAATTTCTAGGAGTTGGCAAAACTAAATGTCACAAGCAAGGTGGTGGGAGTTTAAAACTCAACATGGGCAAAATGCGCTTTTATTGTTTTCTGCTTCCAAAGGAACTAAATCTCAACATTTTGTGTGGCAGCAGAGTTCTTAGTCACAGCTCTTGGATGCCTGAGGCTGACCATGAGGCACTAAATAAGCATAAACCTAATGGGAATATTGAACTAATCCCCCTGCCCCAGCTGCCCAAATCCATTCAGAGACACTTGGGAGGCCATACTTCATCTGGCCTCACTGAATTTTGGGTTGGGCTCCACTTAGTACAGGAGCAAGGAGTTGAGTGCTTTCAGTGGACTGTTGGGATAGCAGCAAACTGCCCATGCCATTAGGGAAGTAAGGAAAGATCTTGGAGAGCGAGATAAAAGCAGCAAAAAACCTGAAGAGCAGATCTCTCTGTTTCACTGTGCTTTGACAGGCTGTTCCTGTGTCCTCAGAGCTCTCTGGATTAGCATCCCAAGGAGGGACAGCAGGTCCTGGAGGTGTGACAGAGCAGACACAATGCCTGGAGAAGGGCTCAGATTGTCTGAAATGTGTTAGAACCAGCTGCATGCCTGGAATGGTATTTTTGGGTTTTGCTGATGACCAATGCACTTGGCCGGAGGAAAAATTCTCCAGGAAGGTGTCATAGGAGAATATGCATCAGTCAGAAAAAGGCAGAATTACAGTGAAAAAAAGAAATCCTGTTGTAACAGATGAAGTACCTATCAAGTGACAGCAGCAGTTTATTTTCCTTGAGCAAAAGTAATGGATATACTTAGGCATAATCCTACCCTCAAGTGTTTTAATTCTGATGGAACTTCTTATTAAGGAGAGACATCAAAATGGAAAAGTGCACACCCTAATGGAAACAATGTCATAAAACTGACAGCATTTCTACAAGGTAGGTTGACACCTAAATTAGCTAAGAAGGCTTGAGACATGATGGGAAAGAAAAACAAATGGAAAGGAAAGAAAAAGGTTTGGTATGAGTCAGTATTTTTGTTATTTGTTGAGTGTTTTCAAGTCTGTGTTTTAACAGCTGATTAAGACACAAAGGGTAGGAGAATTAAGTTTGTTTTGTTCCATCTTCCCTGTCTGTTGATTGGCTAATCAAGAAATCTCCAGGCCCAGATGGAAGTTCATACCCATTTATGATTTCTCTTTGCCCCCATGTTTTACTTTAAAATGTACCTTGTTAAACTTGCAACTCCTGTACCCTTGAAAACAAAAAGACGACTGCAGTGGGTTCAAGGCTCTGTGTCTCTTGACCTCTTGATGTTGCTATTGCAGATATTGCTTATCTGCACAGAACACACCAATACACTTATTTATTCTGTGCAATGACCAAAGTCCCACTGTAGGCTGTTCTATACACAATGCTGATATGACCAGACTTGCTTATATAATGCCATAATTTCATTTGTAAGGAGGAAATTTTTTTCCTCCTCAAATATTTGTGGGTTATTAAAATCACCCAGTAGGCTAATGAGCCCCACAGTATGTGTGTATTTGATTCCCAGTAGATTTTCTTAACCTAAGCAAGCTAAAATTGTGTAACTCCAGGAGCACCTGAGGGAAGAAAAAAAAACCCACCAAAAACATAAAAAAAGCATGATTTAGTAAGGCACAGTTCCTTTTTTGTTGCCTTCTTGCTCCTGCTGGACAAAGTCTTAAATTTGTACTAGCCTGCAGAATACATAGAAAATAAAGAATATATAGAAAATATTGAATTGTATTATCACAGAATGGTTTGGGTTAGAAAGGAGCTTAAAAATAATTTAGTTCCATGCCCCTGCCATGGGCCTTCCACCCCACCTTCCATTAGACCAGGTTATTCCAAGCGCCATCCATCCTGTCCTTGGACACTTCCAGGGATGTGGCAAACAACTTTACAGTACTGCATGCAGAATATGGCGTGCTGGGAAGAAAGCTGCTTATGTGCAAACTGAATTCCTGGTTCATGATAAGTCAGGCTATGCCTGGATTAATGGATTTAATAAAACAAGGAGGTTCAAGATGGAAGATGATTCTGGAGAGCTCAGTTTAAGTTCCTGGAATGTAATTTTCCTTCTCTGCTCATATCAGAGTTTCTTTGCTTGGTGCAGGGAGCATGATTTGATTCCTTGTCTTCAAGGAAGGGGGAGGAAGAAATAGAGAAGAGCTAGAGAAGCACATTCATATATAGACACACACACACACACAAAAACACCAAAAAAGGCATAACCATGAGCATGTTGTTTGGAAGGAAGCTCTTTCAGATTCTCTCAGGATGTTCAGACTTTCAGTCTCCTCCACTCAAAAACACAATTTGACAGGTAGACCAAGCTGGTATAGTTTTGGGATGATGAATCTAGGACTGAAACCACCTCTCTAGGAAATAGTAGAAAACCTCTCTGGTATCTCTGTCAGCGTGTCTGATGTTTTGAGACAGTCCGGAAGACATTTCATAAAACAAGCTTCCATGGCTCATTGCTTTAGGTTGATTATTCATATTTTCCCTTTGTAATAATGTTTTCCTAAATGCATTTCATTCAACACAGCGTTTCTCTGGCAACAAATGGCAGCTCATTGTTGAATAGCAAGCATTGCTTTGATGGTTTGAGTACTTCAGTGCCCGTTTGCATAGCAGAATCCTCTGCAGATCTAACACAGCCAGCTCCTTCTGTCAAAATTTTCAGGAGGCTGAGCTTTTAAAGTGCACAGCTTTCAACAGCAGAAAGATGAGTGCTTCATCCCACAAAAGTGTTTGAGGTTCAAGAAAGGTTCTTGTGTCGTGGTGAGGCCAATGAAGACTAAAAGGCTTTGTAAAATATCTTCACACACGTGTGCAAAGACACCTTGGGACAGCTGAGACTGTCTGCTTAGGGCACTGTGTGGGCTGGCAGAGAATGCCTCAGCAGAGGCTTAAATCCAGTTTTTATATCCCAGCTGACAGCCCCAATCAGTAGGCTATCACCCACGCTGAGGTTATTTGGTCAGCCTCTCCTGCCTCCTGTCATTGTGGTCTATGGGTTTCCTCCTTCCCAGGCAGTAATCTCTGATACATGGCAAGAGGATTTCCATGTTAATTATTTTTGCACAAAGAAAAAGTTCTACCAAGATTTAAAACACAGTAATTTTAATCTGTTTCATGGTCCCCCCCAGCTACTGAATATTCCTGCCTTTTTAAATATATGTATTTGGCCAGGCCTAAGATTCCACTGGATTTCTTTGTGTACAGCTCTGCTGTGTCTTACTGAAAGCTTATTTTGATGAAGGCTGGCTGTGAGTGTATAGGCAGATCTGTAGCTTAGTCTTTCTGTCATTACAGAGCGGTGCCATTTGTCTAAATAAATAAGTAATTTTTCAATAAAACAAGGGTTTCAGGTGAGTGTCAAATCACCTAAACTAGACTTCATGGAAAATTTCCATTCAAAACTTAGAAGCAATTTTGAGAATCAAAGTTATGCTAAATTAAGATGTCCTCATTAAGAACTCTGGTTTTATGTAAATGGTAATTTCAAAATTAAGTATTTTTTCAAAAGGCACGTTATAGGTGTTTGTGTTTTTCTGCAGACACATGTGAGGTGAACATCCCAACCTGAGCAAAGAAGGATTATTGTTTTGCCTCTGAGAGAAAAATACATTGATGAACCTAACTTGATTTTTGTAGACAGGATAAACTTCAGGATTTCTGGTGTTAATTTAAATGAGGATTCTTCCAACAGATCAATTCACTCTCACTGCACTATGCAATAAAATTTCTGTGGGAACAAAGACATGCCATTTCAGAAACACTGGCCACACATTCCTTGTTGATTCTAACATCCACCCAGGATGCCTGGAGCCCCAGCCCTTACCTCCTTAGTTTAGGAACATCCTTCCTTGCCATTAGGAGCTCTTGGCTACCTGGCCAGCTCTACCTACCAGGATGAGAGCTGACTGGGGAGTAATTAACTGGACACTTCCATTTGTCTCTTCATGCTGGATCAACATGGTGAAATGAAGGATATGTGCTTAAAGCACTTGAAAGGCAGTAAACCTTAAAGTGGCATCTAATCAACCGGTGGAATTTTTTGCTGTGGGACATGGAGACAAACAGTTTGAGAGCCAGGGTAGGATTAAGCACTTGAATAGGAATAATACCTGTAGTTAACTCCTGAGGTTTATCAGTTTTTTTGCTTCTGGGCAAAAACTGCCATCTCAGCTTGTGAAAGAACTTGTCTCTGCTCCTGCCTGTTGCTCAGGGCCATTTGTGGGATGCTTTCCTAGGGTGTGGGGCACCTGAGTAAGCTGGTGCCTGAGGGGAGGACAGCAAACCAAATGGCCAATAAAACCTGCAGTGGAGCACTGGGTCTGGTCCCCCTGCTTCTGACCTGAGGGATTCCACAGCCCACGTGGGAGGAAAGCAGCAGAGCCAGTGGGCTGCCTTATGTTAAATCATGTTCTCAGAAAGTTGTCAAGGTTGGGTTGTGATTTATCATCCAGTTACTGCACGGCCACTTTTCCATGCAACATAGAAACCCTCCATTATGCATATGTGTCTTCTTAAAAGGAATTAAACCCTCTCACCATTTGTTATGGGATCACACTTGTCTGCACATTATCTCTCTGTCTTTTTGGTAAAGAGAAGGTAGAAGGAAATGGCTTGAACAGTCCTGCCTTTTTGAAACTTTCCACACTGTCTCTTCACAGACAGATTATATGTATGCATGTCATGGCTAGAAGTTAATGCACAGGCATTAACTACAGCAGCAGGTGTTTTGGGGATTTTTCACCTCTAGAATTTTTGCACAACACCATTAAACAATTAGCTGTTTGCCCTCAAGGACTGGGGCTTATAAAATGGAACACTTTGCAGCAAGTGTGGTTCTGACTCAAAAATACACCATTTAGATGAGGGTTTTTGTTCTCAGACTTGTAGATTAAGATTAAAACGTTAAGGTTATGGTTGTATCAAAGTGAAACTTTGGATTTAGACTGCGAAACTGTGTTTAGGCTGTGGGAGAGTAGAGACTGTACAGCTGGTAAGGGTGTTTCACTTAAAAACAGGGTAAAGGGTGTCTCTCTTCAGGCAGACATACAGTGTCTTCAGATAGACTTGCAGGAGCATCTGATGGTCTTATCTCACAGAGATTAAAAAGGGGAGAACATTCTGGCTGCTTTGAATGGTTAATGTGATCACAGTGTTGCTGAGCACTCTGGCTGAACCCAAACAAAAGAGACTGATGCTTTTCCTCCAGTTGGCTTCAAGGAGCTGGTCAAGGTGTTAGATATGCTGATGCTGAAAATGGGGATAAAGGGATGAGGAATGCAATCTAAACACTTCTTTTATTCCTGTACTCCATTCACAACTTTATTCCTAAAAAGGGCAAGAGCTTCCATCCACGGAGCCTCTGCCCATCAGTCTGTTCATGAGTTCCACTGAGCTCAGTCCTGGGCTTCCAGGGTGCCTGAGAGGTGTTGCTTGTCTCTTGCTGTCCTGAGCTGCTGTCTGGATTCCCAGCCAGTGCTCCAGCCCTGTCTGTGATCCTGTCTCTGTTTTGAGCTGCAATGTTGCTAGTCTTGTCTTTGACTCTGTCTTCACCAGGTGCCCTGAGCTCCTGGATGGACCCCAGGCAGTGTGGGCAGCCTTGTCTCCAGCTGTCTCCAGCCCTGTCTCCAGGGGCTGCTGTGTTGTGCAGTAAACATGGAATAATCCAAGGTGCATTTGGCGTTGTGCTGTAGCTGTGAGGATATTGCCTGGCAAAGCCAAAGGCAGAGAGGAAGGCAGGGAGAGCTGCAGCTGGGCTGATGTGCTGGTTAATTCTCTAATTTACTCCCTGTGAGCCACCCAATGGCATCCATTTGTGCCTGTTCCTCTAGTTCAGACATGTAGCTGAACAATGTCCTGATTCCAGCTCTGTGCCAGAAGGGCAGCTTATAAACCCTTCCCAGACAATGCACAACCTCCTTCCTTCCTGTGAAACCTCCCGGGGCTGACATGTGTGGGGGTGCTGGAAAAACACAGGGAGAAGAGGAGAAGAGGAAGGGTGAGAGGAGCAAATATCCCTCGCCAGCCGCTCCCCACGGAGAAAGAGGTTGTGATAGCAAATGGTGCATTTTATGGCAGAGAGGAAATGCCTTCATCCCATCAGCTGTGACCCCTTCCAAGTGCTCTGGCTACCTGAGGAGGAGGGGGCAGGTCCCTGGCTGCGCTGGCCAGATGAGAAGGCTGCAAGCTGGGAGGTGTTGTCCCTGGTGGATGTAAAACTCTTACAGGTGCTTCCTGCCACGGGCTCCAGCCCTGGCTGAGAGCAGATGATGTAGCTGTGTCTGGAAGTTCTCAGGTGGCAGATCACCCCTTCGAGACCACCACAGCAAGCACGCCGGGATGGCTCCAGAGCTGGGCAAGGCTGGGAACTGTAACAGCCTGTGCTTTTCTGACCTGGAAAAAGGACACAGGCTGGCAGCTTTAGTTTGTGGAATTTCTAGCCACAGTTGTTTCATTTTATCTGTAATGCATTTGGCCCTTGCCTTGAAACGAACTTTACTGACACTCATCTGCAGCACACCTAAGGGATGGTCAAAAAGTTCCACAGGAAAGGTCTGTGTCATGATATCCCTTATGAAGTCCAAAGAAAAAGAGGCTTATATCAGGTCTGACAAAGTTTGTATGCAGAGATTTAACCCTTTTGCCAGGAGGAGCCTTTTCTTTCAGCCACTAGAGCATTTTTCCCCCTCTGTTTTCTTCTTAATTCTATTTATAGCCTGCTCTGGTTTAAATTTCCTTGGCCATCAGACAAGCAAGCAAGTCTTTTCTCTACTGATCTTACAGCAGAGTTTGTTTTTACATACACAAGATCTCTAATTACAGAGCAGTGTGATTCCCCACGAAACATCCCCTGGCCTCCACTCCCCAAATTCATGTTGGACTTCTTTTCTGCAAGGCCAAACACACTTTAAGAGTTTATAGACAAAGCTGTTTTGTGTATACATTATTTTCTCTCCTGTCTTAACCCTTTCCTCACAAAAAGAAAAGGAATGAAAAAAAACGGAGACAGGGCAGCTGGGAAATCTTAGACTAAAAAGCAGATCACATTTCAAAACGTGATCTAAAAAGAATAATTTTGTTTTCCCCTTCCCTCTTTTTCTTTCCCCCTTGCCCTTCTGTAAAATGTGATTCATTTTCTCTGAAGAAAAATTCCCATCCTGGGAATTTATGAACCACATAACTCTTGAGTGAGACTGATTTTACTGCAAGACACAGTTCTGATTCTATGAACTGGATCTGGGCTGAGAGCAAGCCTGAGGTCACTATTGTGATTTGTGCAATGTTATGTAACTCTGTCCATGCATGCACAAACATCCCTGTGTGGTAACAGGAGAAATGAGGCCAGAATTCATGGGCATTTATGTTGGGAATCAGCTGCTTTCATGGATTTCACCTTAATTAATAAATGTCTGGGCTTTGTAGACTTGCTTCTACCTCTCAAAGCACCCTTCCTACTGAAGCTTGTGGGTCTACCCTTCTTATATTAAGATCAGACATTTTCAGCTGTGTGAATTGGACTGGGGAGTTTGGGTTGTTGGTTTGGTTTTGGTGTGTGGGTTTTTGTTTTTTTTTGTTTTTTTTTACTTTCATTGGTGTTTTCAAAAGCAAAGAAGAATTTTGCACCTTTTCGAGCTCCACTCCGCTGCAGGTAAAGAATGTAACAGCTTGTGAGAGTGCAGCTAGAGCCAATAATAATTTGACTGACATGTCCTGGCACTGAAATGCCTATTAAACCTCACTCTGTCCTTTCAAGGTGGAGGTTTTAATGCTGGGCACTTGTTTGAGCTGAAAATTCCCTCTCTTTATAGACCCGAAGAGCCTACATCCATGAAAGATTCTCAGAAGGATCTAATATTTCTATGGATGATAGAATAAATCCTTCAGTGCTGCAAATTTTCCAGGCCATGGAAGTTTCCAAGCCCAGTACATGTTTCCATATGTAACACACACTTTTCCACACAGGATCCCAAAGATTTCTTGGAAAACCGTGGAGGCTGGTCGACTATGATAACGTGGTAACAGTTTTAGGAAAATTCATATTTACTTATAAGAATCTGTAGGAAATAGAGCAAATTTCCTATTAGGGGTTAACTGTGGATTCTAGGAATTACAAAATTCCTTACAGGAACAAAAAAATTCAGATATTTGATGGGCATGATTTCAATGAGGAATGAGCCATCTCTATTTGGAAAAGTTTGACAAGATATATATGCTCATGTTTTAAGGCAGCTTCTTGATTTTATGTAAGATATGCACACTTTTAAAGCCAGCTCCAAAGCAAAATCACTGATATTCTTTCCATGGATTTCAGAGAGTTCCAGTAGGTGGGAGGTTTGCTCTCCTACCTACACTGCCAGTAACCAAAAGAGGTTTTTTTAAGAGCTGTTTATTACATGGTATGGTAGAACACAATTTTTCAATACAACCCCCTGTCTCCTGCAGCTTGCAGTGCTAGCACGGGTTTGTGGTGCCTGCTGGAAGCTGCCCGGGTTCTTAAGGCAGGATTTTAAATAGAGCATCTGTTTGTTTCCTTCTTTACACACAATGCAATAAAAGCTTCTAAATAAATAATAGCATCTAGAATAAATTAGCATCTAGAATATCCCGCAGAATGAGAGACCACAGCCTTGATTTGACACAGATTCCTGTGTTGATTCCAGCAGGATTAAGGATGCCCTGCTACAGAAGGCATGGGGCTTGTGTAGGTGTGTGGGCACAGAGATTATAGAGGTTGATGGCCCAAGTGCACCTTCTGCTTTCTTCCTGATTTGTCGCTGGAGCTTTTTACCTCTAATTGAGTAACATCATCAACTCAGTGGTGATTCATAAGGTTCCTACAAGTGCTTTCCAATCCAATATCAGCACAGATTAATAAATACATTAATCCTGGTATTTGCATCAGTGCTGTGTTGTTGGCTTTTTTGTCCCCAGAATCCAGAGGTGTGTAAAAATTTGGGGTGAGACCTTGCATTCATGGATCTCTCTCTGCCACAAACCCACAGAAACAGGGATGAAACAGCAAGGATCTGAACTGTCAGATCTTTGTAGACCAACAGAAAATTGGCAGCTCACAGATATGCAACAGCTTTTATTCCTCTCTTTGCTGAGAAGTCAAATGAAATAATTTAGGAGGGTCCAGCTGTAGGAGCTGGCCCAAGCTGGGCTGTGTCCCTGGATTCTTGTCATGGAGAGAAGTGACAGGATTCTCCTGGGGCTGGCACAAAGGAGGTGTCATTGCCCCAGAAGCACCTGCAGAAGGCTCTCAGGGGAACTGGGTTCCTGGAATTGGGCAGGACAATGACAGCCAGAGGTATCAAATATTTGTTAATGTCATCCCTTCTGGCTGATGCTCTGTGTGTGCACCCCACTGAGGACTTTGTGTCTTACAACAGGAGGTGCTGCTGGGTGTCTATGACTCTGAATCATAAATGATCACACAGAAAGACAGCACAGACAAACCTCAGAGAACCTGGCTTTTCTACAGTCCCCCAGTTTGCAAAAGCCCACATTTATGCAGCAGAGAGGAGCAATTGTTCTCCCACAGCAGCAGCAGTTCCACACAAGCTACCTCACTGCTCTGCAATTTGCAGTGCTGTGCAGTATTTGCAGGAAGAACACTGAAACAGTCTTTGTGATGGCCATGAATTTGATTAATCATTCACATAGTTGTAGTTCTAATTGCATTCTGGTATTTCTATCTGTTTGTGCCACCAGCAAAATCGTCATTTCCTAAAGCAACAATAATTTTTGAAGCTCACTGCACCTAAGCAAGCCTTTCTTGAGGAAAATATTATCTTACTTTTTCTTTCCAGTACACAGTGTAAATATTTAAAAAATATTTTAAAAGTATTATGTATACTGTAAACTGTAAAGATTTATTAAGATTAGAAATGTTCCTCGTTTAGCTTGTAGTTTTTAAAATTGTTCTTTTAATGTGAAAAAAAGCATTTATATAAGAAAAGGAGGGCAATGTAATATAATGAAAATGAGGCTGAATTAGGAAAAGTGAAGGTTTAGGATGCCACAGGTAATACAAAGCTGGTGATTTCTTTCAAAGTCAGGCCAGATTGCTCCTAAACCAGCCTGGGGCTGTTTAGGCCCAGTGGAGATCTGGGTGGTCTCAGATGTCCCAGTCCAGTTACCCCCTTCTGTTTGTGACTGCCCTCCTGATACCCCTTTGGCAGCTCCACAGGGCAGGTGAGAATGTATCCTGACGGAGGTTTTCGGGAAAGGTTCAAGATCCCTGTTGGTTTTATGTTCTCCTACTGCACGACACCTTTTTCCATTGGTGCTTGATCCATGGTTGTGTTGGGATCACAGTCAGTCTCTGAGGTTTGACTGGGGGGAATGGGGGGCAAAACTTGAGCTTCATCACTTGTGAAAACTCTTTGTCAAGGGAGCCCAGAGCAGCGCATTCAGCTGAGAATGAAATCTGCTCTGTAAAGATTGAAAGTGAGGGGAGATGAGCCCCACCCCTGCTCCCACTGTGAACATGAATCACAGAATTCAGCTTCCACGTCTCTCTCCAGTATAGAGCAGAGGTGGGCAAAAATAGAGCTGATGGCATTTATTGTGACAGCTGATGCTGGTGATTTGACTTCTTTCATTAAAGAGATGACTAACCTGCAATTTGTTTTTGGATTGTCTGGATTATTTGTACCGAAAGTCCTTTGGGGATTTCAATTCTGCGTTTCAGCTGGGACAAGGAAAAGGGCAGGCATGTGGAAAACATGAATATAGGAACCTGCAGATTTCCCAGGCTCTGTGGAACACAGAGTCATATGCCCCAAGGAATCTGGTGGTACAGAAACTCCTCTTTGGTTTCAGGGATATGCTTCCTCGAGCAGTAGCAGGAATATGCAGGTGTCATATTTCTGTGCCAGGAGAAGAAGCTGCTCTCTGCCTTCCTGGGAAGAGAGAGATCAGGTATGCTTTCACATAGTGTTAGGTGGTAGGGAAGACATCCCAATTCCAGCATCAGAAATCTGCAGCGAAGCTCCAGCAAATGACAGCCAGCATGCAAAACTGTATCTTTATTTAAACACCTGTTGGTCATTCACACTTGAACTATATCCTGGGTGCCGAGTTCTCCCCAGAATTCTTTCAGTGGTTCGAAAAATTCCACCTTTCCTACAGCAGTGTGTGCTAGAGATTGGAGCACATCCCTCCACTGTCTCTCCAGAGACGTACCTCTCTTCAGGGAAAAAAAAAATAAAGAAAAACACTGAACCTTCTTTCTTCCACACTAAAAGACCTTTGTCCCAAACCACACATGTAGATTTTAAACAGAAAATAATATGAAAGCACAGTGCTTCCTTTATAGCAGACCTTATGTGCCTTATGCAGCTTTCTGAGTTCCTGTGTCCATGGATTTATGATGTGCTCTACACTTTCCACATTCTCAGTGTTGTTTTCCCACATTTGAAGGAGAAATGATCAAGAGATTTGTGCTGGAGTGAAATTTATTCTGTCTTAAGCTGTGTAGAGGTTCCAAATTCACCACAGCATGGAAAATAGAAATGCTGTAAGCATCTTGGGCCCTTCCCAGGCATGCAGACACCATGCCTTCTGTAGAAATGAACATTACATTCTTGTAATTACTGCTTTTGTCAGAACTGCTTTTGCCTCTAATAGATCAGGTAAATATGAACTGAAAATATGCTCTAATGCCCAAGGGGTCATTTCTGCATGGGAAAATAGCCCCCAGCCCAAGGAAAAGTTGCACAGCTCTGCAGAAGATAGAGTTTGTGTGGCCTTTCTGGTTATTTAGAGTGAATTACAGGGTGAACCTCCAAGGGGATCCTTTGTTTAGGGGTAGGAAGCTGTAATTTAATGTTTTAAAAAATGCTGTAGTAAACAGTATCACACAGTCCAGTTTCCTCTGTGTGTGCTGGAAACTGAGTGACCATTGAGGCTCAGGTGCTGAAACCACTGCTCTGCTGAGAGGACAAGATGGCCATGCCCCACTTCCATGGCAATTCCTGAAGGGAGCATTGCCAGACTGGCCTCCAGGCTGGCCTCCATGCTGCCCAGCAAGGAACCAGCTGGGTGACCCCGAGTATTTCTTGGAAACATTGGTCATTACAGCTGTGCTCCAGCTCCCCATTGAGGAATACTCCAATCCTGCTGAAATTCCTCAGTGCTTTGCCAGCTGCCCTTTCCACGGAACAAAAAAAAGATCAATCACCAAACCGAGTGAGACTAATGACTGAAGTTCTTCTTCCTCCAAGATTAACAAAACAGACACACCAAAATAAAATGAAACCACACTTGCAATTACTCTTTCCTTAGATCACCTATTAAGCAGCTAACCAGCTCCCAAGACACTTGCGTAGCTGGGATCAGCTCTTACTCAGGATTCCTGGGCATTACTTACACAGAAAGGAATTGAGACTTGATGAGGAGCCTCTCCTTATATATCTATCTGGTCCTTGAGCAAGTAGTTCCAACTTGACAAGCCTTTTGCAATTCATAACTTAATTAGGTTGCCAATTTTTAACAGTGCTATTAAAAGATTACTGACCTGCCCTGGCTAATTTTAGAAATATCAATGTCATTTTGGCATGGTGAGGTAGAACTATTTTCTGATCAGAGAATACACATAACTCCTTAATGACTGTGCTAGTGCTTAACAGGCTGCAGATCTATTTTTAGTAATGAAGGAAATATTCCTGCCTGGAATTGTCGAACATGCACTTATGTTCAAACATTCATATATGACCAGTGCACAAAAGAGCCCATGATTTAAAGAACCATATAGACAGATAACAGTACTTCATTCTCTTTCCTGTGTTTGCATCTTATCCATAATTCATTATTAGCTCTCTAATCTGGTCAGAACACAGCAGCAATCAATCAAATCTGAGGTGAGAAGCAGTCTGGGGAATAAACATGCCTTACTTTGGCTTGGAGGAATATTGTGATTTGCAGCCTAATATTTTCCCCATTCCATTCCATTGCTTTTCCTTTTTGCTATTCTATAGGGATTTGTAGACTCCAGTTGCTGGCAGCTGCAGTGAAAAGTGTTCAGTTTAATTCAGTTTAGTCAGATTCTAGGCAAGCTCTAGGCTGTGCCTCTGCGGCTACTTACTCCATGGCCAAACATGAAGTTCCCTTCTGCTTACCCGTCAGGAATATGCAGGATAGAATAATTCCCTTAGTGGAGTCTCTTTGTATGAGACATTCATTTTTTTTAAGATGGTTTTAATTCTAGAAGATATTAAAGCTAATAATCTGCTGAAACACTGAAGAAGCTTGTGTTCAAAACATTGGTTTACATTGTCAGCTGGTGATGGGGTAGCTGATGAACATTTCCCACCATCTCACTGTGCACTGGAGTTTCACTGAAACAAAAAGCCTGAAAATCAGGACTGAAAACCACAGTGTTAGCCCAATAACCCCCTTACCTGCCACTCAAGCACTGGAAACCTTAATGGAACAACTCAGGATGTCAAAGGAAAAAGCATCGCTCCTGTGAACCTTGGTTACTTTGATCCTGCTGAGCAATGGGCTATGCTCAGCTGGTCAGTCAACACAGGCACTGCTCTTGAGCTCTCAGACAAAGCAGTGGTGGATTCCTCTCTCCCCATCTCCTGCTTCCAAGGGCAGCAGAAGCTGCAGAGGCAGCACATTCAGCTCCCTCCGGAAGGATGTCAGTGCTTTGCTTGGTTTGAAAGTTTCACCTCGCCCTATGGCCAACGGTCTCTCAGCATGGGCAGGCTCCCAAGGGAATTTTCTCGAGGTCTTCTTGAAGGAAAGATGATGTCAGAGATCTGGCAAGGGAAGGCAGTCATACCTCGGAAACCAGCATGGCTTCACCACACCCACAAAACAAAATAATAACACGGATGGTAAAATTAGGGTTGGAAATAAGGAGCGCAGTGCTGTTACCACAGGCACAGCACAAAATAGAGCCAGAGAAACTGGCATGGGGACAAACTCTGCTGGGATCTGCACAGAGGCAAAAGAGGCCTCGGGACTAGTGAGGAAGGTGAGATCCAATGGAAAAGCCCTGCTGCACTCTCAGTTGTTCTGGTACCTCACAGTAGATGGCACTGCGGAATTCCCATGGGCCACTGTGCTCTTGGGCTGACTCAGGAATGATGGAAAACTCCTCCTTTTCCTCTCCAAGGGGTGTGATCAAGGATATTAGAACTAAAAATTAGCCTAAAGAGAAATGGTAGCAAATAAGATAGAAAATTGGTATTTTTAATAAAACTCCATACAAACCCAGAAAACATGAATGGGAAATAGCCTTAAAAGCAGAATATTGGTGAGCACATAGGCACTAAAGAGTCTATGTGAGTTTAACTATTTGTAAAGGGAACAGAAAACTAATGTTGATATCAAAGGTAAATAATATATTCAGGAAGCAGCATAAAAAACCCCACCCCAACCTTTCTTTTATTGACTAATGAGTTTTGACTGGCAGAGGCAGGCAAAGCTGGGTAAAGCCATTCCATGTTGGGTTTCCAGCTGGACTACAGCTGCAGCCTCAGGCTCATGGAGTTCTGGAGGCCAAGGAAGCATCATTTGCAGGGCAGTAGGACTTCCCAAAGCCTGGTATGAAAAGTGCAGTTTGGACGGGTAAGATGGAGCTGGCAGCATTCCCTGTGGCTGTAAGGTCATGTCTGTAGAGGACTTTGAATATTGAATTGATTAACATAATTGACATCTTCCCCATGGTCTGGTTCAATACACATAATTATTTCTGAGTTTTATTGTGTCCACAGTGACTGTAGATAAATGGAATAAGAAGCTTGTTTTAGGATGGCTTTTTCATGACCCCCAATGCTGCTCTCTCACTGCAATAATTCCCCCGAAAAATATTCCTTTCTATGCATGAATGCTATCTGTGACTGCACATGCAAATCAAGGACACGGGATTGCCCTGACATTTTCTAGAACTGGGTTTCAGTGCAGAATTTCGATTTGCTCAGTTTAACCTGTCTGGTTTAAAAGCTTATGCAAGAGATCTCCCTGCAATCCTGGCGTGAGTCTTTCCTGGGGCTTGTGGGTTCGGGTCTTTTTGATTGCCACTTCTTGTTACCTGTGTTTATTAATAGAGGATGTCAGCTTGAAAGAAAAAAAAAAAAGAGCAATTTTATTTTGTTTCTAGCTGGTTTGACAGCAGAACTGGTCTGTTTGCTAGTGGAGAACATAATGCATGAGCACAGATTACCCTTCTAACAGAGAGGGAGAGCTTGACAAGGAAGATACAAGGCCTCTTTAAGCAGTCTGATGACAAATTCATGAGCTGCTGTGGGAAGACTCTTCAGAGTGGGAGTTTTCAGAAGTCTCCAGCTCCTGCTACTCTGTTTAGAGCACAGAAGGTAAAGCAGGAACAGCAGGACTTTTGGCTGGATCAATTTAGCCTTTGGTGCCCTGGCTGAAGAAAACTCAGTGACCCTTTGCAAAACTCATCTTCTGTTTGAACAAGTGCAGTTGGAAAAGGATGAATAGCCTGATCATGGCTTTTTCAGGAAACCATCATCTGTCTGTCTGAAATGCCTCTCCATGCTGTCATAGCTATTAACAGCCTTCCTTACTGTAAACACTTTTTTCCTATCTTTATTTCTCGTTCATATATTTTGTATATATAGAAGTTCTGGTGTATAATTAGCTCAAGTGTATCCTGAGACACTTGACCACTTTTTCATCCTGGTGATGTGACCAGCCAATTGATGGAGTAATAGAAATGTTTCTCCCCATCATTTTTTGTTTTTTTAGTAAGGAATGTTCACCACAGGACCAAGGGCAATTCCTTTGGCACATTTGCCCGTGCTTTCTGAAAATTTATTTAGTATCATTTTTTAGTAATGAATTCTCTGATTAATCTTCAGTAACAGCAAGCACAAGAAAAAAAATACACAGCTTCAAAAAGTGTGTGGGCAAATTCATAGCAGAAAAATCTACTAAGGCTATTAAATACAAAACCAGAAAGTCCCTAAACTGCAAATTGCTGGAAGTTGGAAGAGTGTTCCAAGGAAGTATCACTGTATCTTTTGCTTATAATTTTCCCTGGGCATCTGCTTTGGCCAGATTTGGAGACAGGGTCCTGAGCCAGACAGATCTTTGGTCTGACTCACTGCTGTTACAATTGTATGGAAGTGTCATGAGAGAGTTGTGACAGATGCAGGGATGCAGGTGAAGAAGTGTTGTGGGGTTTTTTTGGTTATAAATAACACATCTTTTTTCCCCTTTTATTTCCCTCTCTCTTTTTCTCCCCTCCTCCTTCCCTCAAGTAATTATTTTGCTGTGTTTTACTGTGAGAACCCATTTAGCTTTAGTCATTGTTTTGCCAGAGCTGGCCTTTGCAAATCCAACCTAACAGCAAATGTTGTGGGGAGAGAGAAATCTCTCTATCCCTGGAGGAATTAAAGCTCTCAGTGAGAATTCAGTGCTCTGATCCTTTGTGTAACCACAGTGTTGCTGCTGAGCTCCTGCTCTCTGTTAGCCTCCCGTGCAGTCGAGGGTTTAACTTGGCAGAACTCAGGGTTTTCAGAAAAATTGGTTCAGCTCTTTAACCATCACGTTTACCAGCCCACATGCAAAATCCCTAAATATCAAAAGTCACGGATACTTTGAAAGCACATGAAAATCCATGACTCACATGACAGCTGTGACAAAAATGCAGTCCTTCTTTTTGCCTTTTTGTTTATGGTCTTTCAGCCACTTTCCAGTCTAGAAGTTCAAGTCAGTTTTCAAATAAATTAGTGAAGTTTAATTGCAATACCTTGAAATCTTTGCTACAACTCAGATACAGTTTTGTCTGTGTTCATCTATAGCTCTTTTGAGCTACAGGATAATAATAATTAAAATACACTGTTTACTTCAAAAGTCTTTATTTTATATATTTATTTAATTTATTTAGTTTTTAAGAGATCTTTTTGCATGTCTGGTATGCAAGAATTTGAACGTATATATTTTATCACTCCTTCTTTTAAATAAACTAATATGAATATCAGCCACTGCTAGAAGTGTAAAGTCTTCAATCAGTTGTGTGTCTTCAAGCATGAGTGATGGTGGATCAAAAGAAAATTGTGAGGGCTGTCAACACAGATGTCAGTTCATGAACAAATTCAACTATCAGAGGTTTTGAGGCCTCACAGAGGGATCACCTCAATCTGTACTAATGCCAATACCTAATGCTGATATCAGCAGCCATTTAGGGTCTTAAATGAAGTTCTTAAGAAGAATTATCTGGACAATAATCTGAATGTGACAGGGCCCATTGCAGCTCTTATCTGGGAAGAAAGTGAGGGCATAGAGGGAAGGTCTCCCACTACATCCTGTTCTGGGAGGTGTGAACTGTGGCCTTCCCTTCCCTTCCCTTCCCTTCCCTTCCCTTCCCTTCCCTTCCCTTCCTT
>JAYDZK010000056.1:62629947-62653059 GCA_034509185.1 Euphonia xanthogaster | reverse complement strand
ACACTCTTTCCCTTCCCTTCCCTTCCCTTCCCTTCCCTTTTGAAATAAAGAAGGGTATTTTTTTTTTTTAAATTAATGTAGTTTTCTTTCTCTTACAGCTTCTCTTCCCCTCGTTTTGTGTCTTGGTGAAATGTTCTTATCTGCAAGAGAAATGAACAAATTTTCCTGTTTCTACTACTATATATTTTAGAATCACGTCTTTGAGCAATTCCTCCTGAAGACCTGTTGGCTGCTTTCTGGCCTTGACTTCTTTTGGAGAAATTGTAACCTGTTGGGCCTTAATTATAATGACTCCAAGATTCTCCAGCTGCCTTGGATTTTACTATTTCCTCTTGCTATATTTCTTCCACTACTCCACCTCTTCTTTGCCTCCAACTCTTCTGCTCTTCTTCTGATGACCGGAATTAAAACTTTCACTAGCAGAAATTATGGTGTGCAGCTGTGCACACCATTTGCTGATTCCAGATTCTTTCCCTCTGTTTATGCTTTCCACACAGATTGTTGCTGCCACTGGAAAAACAAATTAAATGAAACTGGCACCCGGCTCACTGGTGAGACTGGCCGTAAACAAGCTGGGGAATGTTGGAGCGGGGAGATGGCCCTAAGAAACTGAAATCAAATAAAAAGCCCAGCTGCAAAGAACCATTTAGCACAAATGCCTAGAAAATATCCTGAAGGTGAGGCATCCCAAAGGGGGATGACTGTGGGCTGGTTTTTATTGAGTTTAATAAGCTTTGGTGTCTTTCTCCAGGTTGGGGAGGTAGAAGGTTGACTTGGAGGCCTTGAGAAGGATTTCTAGTAAAGCATGATTTCCATCCTCCTATTCTCTGCAAGCTGTTTTGCTTGCTGATTAGTTAATGAGTATGTAGAATAAGGGGAAACATTCCCTGCTTTCTGTTAACATCCACATGTGGGTCTGCTGAGATATTTCAAGTCTGGAACCCGACTGGCAAAATGCTGGGCACCTTCCAACGTGTGTCTCCAGCTGCATGTGAATATGCATCCCTGAAATGCTAGCACTTGGCAGCCACCAGGATCTGCAAATATGAAAGTATTCATTCTTGGACCTACCTATATGTTTATAACTTGCCTTCCCCAACTGCGTGTGAGAGTCCAAAACCAAAGAATCCCCAAATACCCTTTATGTGCTCCCTGGCACTCACTCCCACACACACTCGTACGTGCATGTGCATGTATGCATAGTTATTAGTCAAAAATACATGCAGACAGACCCAAAAAACAAGGCAGAAAGGGAAGCTGCTTTTGAAGGGGACATTGCTCACAAGATGCAGCATTTGCAGCTTGATTTTTTGTTCTTGTATTTGACAGCAGATATTTCACTTTTCTTCTTCTTTTGTAAGGTATTCTGAGCTGAATAAGAAGTCACCAGAAACTTGTGGAGGGCAACAGGGCACATCAGAAACTGAGAGAGAGTCTATGGGGTGGGAAGGAAGCTGCAGGGTGAAGAGGGGGTGCTTCTAAAGGGAAGCAAAAAGCAAACTTGTATAAGTTTTTGGGCTCTTATTCCAAACGAACTCACAAGCCTCCTCTCCTGTGGGTCCTGCCAATTGATTTCAGCCATTGCAAGTGATGATTGCTGCACATTCCTCTGTCCAAGAGGCAGCAGGCATGGCTGGAGAAACGTGGGATTAAACAGCTGGCCGGGGGAAGGGTGGAAAAAGCAGAAAATTACCCCCTACATTTGAAAGGTGTGATGTTTCTTGCTTGTCCCCCTTGCCCCCACAGCGCTTCCTTTCCTGCCTCCTACACACACATTAATAAAGCAAAGGAGGATTTCGAGCTATGCAGTTCTTGGAAACAGGCTGGAGAGCCGACGGCGCTGTAACCAATGTGTGATTCTCCTTTTAGGAACGAGTCCCATGTGCTGTGTACAGTGCTGGGACCTCTCTGCCAGCTGGGGAAGAGGCAAAGTCTTAGCTGAAAGTTCCCTCAGTGCTGGGAAAAACAGTATATCCGAAGGCAGATTGGTTTTATATACATAACTTATGTGACTTTGTCTTTTGCAAAAGTTCCCATCCAGCAAGGCACGGAGCTGGGAGACCCTGAGCAGAGCAGGACACTTCACCGTCAGACTGAAGATGGTAAACACTTAGAGGAGATAAAAGTTTGATGTTCTTTGGAGGGAAACCTGGTCAGAAGTCAAGCTTTTGATGTGGACACAAGCCTCACCTCCTGCCTTGCTTCTGCAGCCACTGGCTCCAAATTCCAGTAGAGTCAGACTGAAGATACAGTCTCTTCTCTCACCCTTTCAGCCCCAGAGCCACCACCACCACCACAAACTGGCTGGTGCATTGGAGGTCCTGCTTTCATCTGACTCATTCTCCTTTTCTGTCACAGTGACCTCCAGTGGTTCTCTTCATTTATGCCCTTCATGCTGTGACCCTCAAAAAGCTGGGCTAATTTTTCCCTTTTTTCTTTGTTTTTTTTTTTTTTTTCTTTTTTTTTTTTTTAACATCCACAGAGCACAATGTGTTGAATGGATCAGCCTTTTAATCGGATTTTTATTGTTGCTTATGTGGGCACTGGATTCCTCCCCACTGAACATGAAGAAAAGGCATGCATCTGTGAGACTGGTGAAATAATTAACTGCTGAAACAGAACCATTATTTGTGACTATTAAATGAATGAGTAAAACTGTTCTCAGATCTGCCAAAATGTTCACATAGAAAAATCAGACTGCTCAAGGGGAGGGAGGGGGAGAAAGGCTTGGAAAAACTTATTTGCTGAATTTTGAAGCAGGTCAGGGAAGACTGGGGGAGGGGAAGGGACTAACTTCATCTCTGAGGTGGTCCCACTTTCAAGAACTTTGTGAGCCCTCTTTCTGGAAGTGGTTCTCTTTATACATTCAGACTTGGCTGGCAGCAGTCACCTTGCTTGGCCTTCCCTTATTTAAAGAAACAGCTGCATATGTCAGTGTTTTTGTTGCTCTTACTTTGTACCTTGTGCCAGAAGCTCTGAAGTTATAAGCCTGCTCACCTTATATGTACAGCTTATAAATCTGTGCTCTACAGAGGGCTGATGGGACAGCCCTGGAGGATGGGGATGAAAGGGGAGGGCATCAGAGGCTAAGATTGAGACACCTCTGTAGGCAAGGAAAAGACAGATCACCGTAGACTGGAAGAGAAATTGTGTTGAAAATCAGTCAAATGCTGTCAAATTCAGACAGGTCCTTGTGGGTATTTTTTATTAAGGTAATGCTACCAGTGAACCCAAGAGAAGGTTTGCATGACTAAAGGCCCTACAGCCTCCCTTGTCCTGCCTGTCCGTGCCCCTCAACAGTACCAAAAAACCACAAGTCTGAGTGTTTAAGGAAGATCCTCACAAACTAATTTATTGTCTACTGTATTGAGGGAAATCTACAAGTAAATTCCCAGCTTGGAAGTGCCTGCAGTGAGCAGTTTTGCTTGGACATAGCTTATGTGTCTGATCTGCTGTGATCTTCCTCATTCTTGATAGCCCAGTCTAGTGGCAGAAGGGTAAATATTGGTGAAATGAGGGGTGAGTTCTGAGAATCCATTGTGAGATCTACATCTGGTTTCTGGGCTGACTACTGGTATTTTTTTGAGATGGATGAAAAGCCTGCTGTGAGACGAGCTTGGTCACAGCAGCAAGCCTGACAGAGCTCAAGGAGTACTTGGACAACACTCTCAGGAACAGGGTGTGACTCTTGGGGATGGTGCTCTGCAGGGCCAGGAGCTGGGCTCAGTGATCCTAATGGCTCCACCCTTCCAGCTCAGGACATCCTGTCAATCTGTGATCCTGAGGCTCTGTGATTCTGGGATTGATTCTGTGGCACTGTGACTCTGTGATTCCGTAATTCTGGGATTCTGTGGTTCTGGGATCCTATGATTCTGGGATTCCATGAATCTGTGGCACTGTGATTCTGGGGTTCTGTGATTCTCTGATTCTGTGACTCTGTGATTCTGTGGTTCTGGGAGTCTGGGAAGATTCTGGGATTCTGTGGTTCTGTGACTCTGTGATTCCGTAGTTCTGGGATTCTGTGGTTCTGTGATTCTGTGACTGATTCTGTGACTCTGTGACTCTGTGACTGTGATTCCGTGGTTCTGGGATTCTGTGGTTCTGTGACTCTGTGACTGTGATTCCGTGGTTCTGGGATTCTGTGGTTCTGTGACTCTGTGACTCTGTGACTGTGATTCCGTGGTTCTGGGATTCTGTGGTTCTGTGATTCAATGATTCTGTGGTTCTGTGATTCTGTGACTCTGTGACTGTGATTCTGTGACTCTGTGACTGGTTCTGTGACTGTGACTGTGACTCTGTGACTGTGATTCCGTGGTTCTGGGATTCTGTGGTTCTGTGATTCTGTGACTCTGTGACTGTGATTCTGTGAGCCTCCCCCCCTCTCGGGAGGCAGCGGGTGTGCTGTGAGCATATCCAGCAGTGCCCGGGGCTGTCTGCTGGGCCCAGGGATAGCTCCTGCTAACATCAACAAAAGCCCTGCAGGGTGTTTATAGTGCACCCAGAGCAGCATTCCTTTCTCGGTACCTAACAGACACTGCATGTTCCGCTGAGGATTGTTCCATGTAATCCCACCGAGGCTCTGACAAATCAGACCAGTGCTCTTCCAGGCAACTTGCCTTTGTGCTCCCTTTCCTCTTCATCTGCTAAAATCACCTAGGAAGAGCCAGGCATTCTCCTGAGCTCCTTTGTTCCCAGTATTTTCATTAGATCCTTGGGCATGGTTTTGATTATGCATGCATATGCTCTTACTACAATGCTGTTTAAATAATAACACACACAGCAAAATCTTCATGTGAGCGTGCTCTAAATTTACTGCTGATCTTCAACCGTGAGACTGCTGCGTCTCTCTCTTGGTCTCTGGCTGCTGGCTTTTTTTATAAATGTAACTATTAATGGTCCCAGTGGGTTGATCTCTGTCTGATAAAAATGCCTCTTAAATGGATTAAATATAAGTGACGAATCAACTGTTGTTAGAGCTGCTCTTAACTCCAAGTATTTACCCCATGTCATCTTATCATTATCTGAGCAGCTCAGATGCAGTCATAGTGATTGTGATATATTAATTTAAGGTTTTCATTCTTGTGCCAGTAATGAGCCTCTAAAACTGAGAAAAGCTGAGAGCTCTGGATCTGCTTAGCCCTGTGGAGTCCTGATGTAAGAGTAAGCACAATACAAAAATAAAATCCAAAATCAGTAGATGTCAGCTGCATTTCATTAGTGTGGATATCATTTTCTGTATCTTATTTCATGATCTGATGTTTGAGATATTAACAAATCTACTCTGCCCTGTAAGGAACTTCCTGTAACCATTGCACAACATCCAGGCTGCTTGAGAAGAGGCCTTTTGAAGCACAGCTCCTCTGGATCTTTCACACTCAAAAACCTCAAACTTTTTTTAAGTTTTTATACCAATGCCAATTCCTCCCAGCAATCACTTGGAACTGTGTATTCTTCACGTGGCTGTCAGTAAGTCTGTCCTGGCTGTCCCAGGAGATGAGCCCACACATCATCCCAGCCTCTGGAGATGGCTCTGCCCCTGCTCCTGCCTTCTTCTTCCCCCCTTCTCTGCAGAGTCTGTGTGTTGTCGTGGTTTTGCTGTGAGTGACTGGCAGGTTCTGTATCCAACAAACTCCAGAGCCTCCCTGTGATCAGGGACTGAGCACTTGTGCGTGTGAGAAACCCTTCTGTGGTCCAGGAGAACATGCAATCCTTGCTTATTTATGGGTAAGGAATGATGAGGGATTCTTATTGGTGCGTTAGACTCAAACTGCTCGAGGCTGTGCAGCAAGCCTGCCAACCCAAGGCGCATTTCTCAGGATATTTGGAGAGTTACAAGGAGGCTCGTCCTTCATCTCTGGTGATTTGGTGTGTGTGAGCAGAATGTCATTGCTACACAATAAGAAGAAGATCCATCATTATCCCCAAAAGCATGATAAACCCGTTTTATCTTATGAAAAATGTATTAAGCCTATGTGCTTTCCTGGTAAATCGCTCCTGGTTGTTATTGGAACAGGAGCAATGCAAAAGGTAGAAAGGAAAAGAATCTGTTTACAGACTCTTCTTGCCTGCTGGCATTGGAAGCTGTAGACATTTTAAAGTGGGTACAGCAAAGCCCTAAATCTTGCCTGTTTTGTCTCGGAATTCCAAAAGGAGACTGGCCTAAAAGCCTGACTGAGGGATTGGCTACTGAAGCTCCAGTTCTCCCATGGATGGGCCACCACCCCTGTGCTCCCTGGCCTGGATGAGAGGAGCCATGGGGCAGTTCCCATTTCACACTGGGGGTTGATCTGATTGCTGACCTGAACACCTGACAGAGTGTTACACAGACACTTTTCCTCTTACTGGGAAAAGGT
Organism: Euphonia xanthogaster; assembly: GCA_034509185.1. Lineage (NCBI taxonomy): Eukaryota > Metazoa > Chordata > Aves > Passeriformes > Fringillidae > Euphonia > Euphonia xanthogaster. The sequence continues at coordinate 62,646,706 of JAYDZK010000056.1, read as the reverse complement.
CTGGTCTGGTTTGGATCAGATTCAGCTGCACCCAGTGCTTGTGTGTTTCCATGGCCTTTCAGCTAGTAAAGGGTGAGGGAGGGCAAGAACAAGTTTATGAATGTAGGTAAAGTGTCTAACAGTGTGAAAACTTGAGCTGGATCAGAGTAGATCTTCACTCCTCTAGTGCAGTGACAAAATGGGGAAAATGGATACACAAGAGGACAAGATGGGATCCTCTTGCCTTTTGTTGTGCCCTAGTTTTCTGCTTGAGTGACCCAGATCTTGTAAAATGTATTTCTAACAACAGTAATCCCCACAAGCCCCTCCTGCCTGTAACATGCTTGTAGATGCACAGCCCTGGCAAGAAAGCTGGTTCCAACACATAAAGAAGGATTTTCCTTAGTGAATATGTCGAGATTTCCTGTAAGTTCCACTGGAAAAAAAAATCCCTTCAAATGTTCAGAAGTTTTTCTTAAGAGAACTTGGTCCACAATATGCAGAGTGGCCTCAAACATGCTCTCTGAAGTCCAGGGCTGTACCTCAGCACAGCAGTGAGCCCATGAATGTGCAGAGGATGCTCACCTGCCCTGTCAGAGAGCAGAATCCAGCTGTTGGATGGTCCATGGCATAGGCATTGCAAACCACTCTTTTGGATCACTCACACATCTGGAACGAAAGGCATGGAGAAGGTTAGATCATAGACATTTTCCACAGCAAATTAGTTAACATTAACTGCAGGAAAAAATTATTTCTGAGGAGAACTGTCCAGGAAACCAATTAAAAAAGTGGACTCGAGGGGGTGTGTATTCAGAGAACTGTGTGGGAAGCTGTGTGCATAGCTTCCACTGAAGTCAGTGTCCAGAGGGGCATCCTGGGGGATAGATGGGCCATGAGAAAATGTCTTTAGGCATTGTCACCTTTATCTGGGTGAATATGAAACCTGCCACTTATTAGCTGATGACTGTGTTCATAGCCTGGTTAAAAAAATGGGATAAGCAACCAGGGGGAAAAACAAAACAAAACAAAACAAAACCAATCAAATCAAAACTACCACCACCAAAATCAATCAACCAACCAACCAGCCCAGTGAGGGGGAGAGAGGCAGGCTATGCACCAATGCTTTACATTTCTGCCCCAAGCTTTTCACACAGCTCACAGACCTTCAGAAAAGTGGGCAAATCTGACTCCATTTTGAATAACAATTAGGATAAAGAAATGAAATTACTTTTCCAAGGAGTCCCAGTGCTCTCCTCATTAAAACTGGGGATGAATGCTTGTGCCTCTTTCCCTGCTTTGTTCTTGAATCTATTTGCAGAAACCAGTGGTGGTTTTGGTAGAGGACAAAATGTACTTTTTAGTGACTTTGTTGCTCATCTGACCCAGCTCCTCATGCGGATGGTTCCCATTTTATTTTGGGAGGTATCATGTTGTGGTGCTTAAAAGGTAGCTTGTGCTTCCTCTAGTAGTATCTCTTTTTTATTAAATAAATAAAGCTGCTCAGACTCCACAGAAACTATCATATCACTTTTTCTCTGCAGTAAATTATGACCAAATAACAAAATGTTTCAAACTCTCAAAGGCTGTAACTAAATACAGCCAGCAATCCCCTACTTTCTGAATTACTGCAAGAAAGCCAAGTTCTCTGTGGTGGCTCAGCAGATCAAGGGCACTTACTCATGAGTGAACAGGCATGGTCACTGCACTATGGCTGCATTGTGTTGGCATAGTGCTGTCCATGGCTTGGGATGGGGAATGCTTCAAACCAAGCCAAGCAGCTCCTGTGCTTGAAATGCCTTCCTTGAGAGCATAGAGCCCTTCCAGAGGACAGGCATAAACTGCACTGGTTGTTTTTTGTGTGTCTCCAAGGCCAGATAAATGTCTGTATTTACAAAGGACCACGAAACAAACTCTGTGAGAGGAGCTCTGCTGTTGGATGAGCTCCCTGTGCCAAGTGCACGGAGCCTGGAGAGGTCTGTGATGGAGGTCCAGCACAGGGGAGCTGCTGGGAAGAGCTGTCAGCATTTGATGTCTCTTAACCACTTTTAAGTTCTGTAGTAAACACGGGGACTGCTGTAAAACCAGAGCGGTGGTGGGGTGCCAAACCTGTGCTCCCCTTGGAGGTCCTGGGCAGGAACAAAGTTTCAGACTGTGCTGGTTGGGTCTGGGAGGCAGGACTGCTGCTCAGGGCACACCTGAGTGAGGCCCCCATGCCCTGTCGTGACACTCCAGCCTCACTCTTTACAAATTCCAAATTTCAAATTACAACTTTCTTTTCTTTACAAATTTCAAACTACAAATTACAAATTCCTTTGTAATTCTGACTCGTATTTGACCTCTCCAGCTGAAATCTTGGAAACTGCCTTTCAGGAGATTTCAGCCAAAATTATGTTTTTAAATGTAAACCAAGGAAAACCAATTGTATTGCCTATAGTAAAAATCTCTTGGAATTTCTTCTGAGAAGCCCTAGCACCTCTATGGCTCACTGAGGAAAAAGTGGAAATTTGGAAGAGCATCCTCTGCATAGTGAATGCTCTTTTATCACCTTGAGGAACATCTGGGCATGCTGTAAGCCTCTGAAAAATCACACTAATTTAATGGAATCTCCTTTTTCAGCAAAAACCTTCCTTATGGTTCAGCTCCTGTGCATGAGTGGACTTTCCGTGCCCATCCCACCACCCTCCTGGAGTGCTGGCCCTGCCATCTGAGCAGGCTCATGCTCAGAGACAGTGAAGGCAAAGGATGATTTCCCCCACAGCTCCTGCTTAGCCAGGAGCTTGGGAAAAGGGACTGGGATAAGTTGGTGTGGAGCAAAGAGAGGAGGAAGCTGCCCCACTCTCTTCTGGCTGTTCATCCTGCTGAGAGGTGGGCAGAGAGCAGGAGGAAGCTGGTGGGGATGCTGAGGGGAGAGCACAACCCCCAGGTGGAAAAGCTGGGAAGAAGGGTTGGAGAAACACAGGATCAATGGCTGTGAGGCAGGATGGGGAGAAAGGACTTGCTGAGGAAAGGCTCTGTGGGGAGATGAGGTCTGGGATGAGCTGGGAACAGGGAGAGCCAGAGAAACAGAGCTGAAAGGACATGAATGCAAGAGTGCAGCCTTCCTAGACGTCATTCAGTAAAACATGAAATATTGGATTTTGAGCATTATTTCTTTTCTCCTCCAGCATTTGGTCTCATGGGCATTAGAAAATACCAGGATAAGTCCTGATTCTTAGGTCCTGACCCCTGCAGGAGTCTTTGAGACTAGTTAAAGTTTTAGGGTTTAACTGTATGAGAAACTGAAATCTCTGGGAGATCTTACCCCCCCCCCCCTCCCCCCCACAAGAAAGGCAGAGCTGCTCTAGTTTGTCTCAGAAATTGGGATCCTCAGGATGTATTTTCCTGCAAAGATGAGAGCTCAAAAAAAGTATTGCATTCAGCTTGGTGGAGTCTGCAGCACTGTCTTTCAAACCAGTCTGTGAAGCACAGGCTCCACACACAGATTTTGTAAGGCCTGTGCAAAGGTTTTTCAGAAAAACAGGACTTTTGCTTAAACTCTCTCCAATTGCAGATTTTACCTCTAGGAAACTAGGAAAAAAATTACAAGTCCTTAATGGACAGTGGAAAGACACAGGGCAGACCAGAGACACTTCAAAATCAGTTTTCTTCTTATGAGGAGGGCACTTCTGTGGAGCCAAGGTAAAGCACTTGGGTTTTTGGTTTGGTTTATGCTCTTTGGACCCCTGTCTGCCAAGGCTCATCCTTTCTGATGAAGATAAATTGCCTCTGCCCACCAGAGAATTCTGTTTTAGTCTCACTTGGGATATGCTGGTAATCCTGAGATACAAAATTGTCTTCTGAATATATTGCAGTTAACTTCAGTTGTATAAATCCAAGCATTAGCTGGATACTATAAATAGGCAGGATGTGTAAGGAGGCCAAGTCAAAAATGTGCAGAAACCCTGCCTTTTTTCCTTAGTGCTATGCTTCATCATGTATAATATTTTTCATCTGAAAAGGAAACAGCATGCACGTGCTTTGTGGCCGTTGTAATTAACTGGACATAATGAAGCATTGAATTTCACACTTCAGAGAAGCAGATTGGGAAGGATGGGTAATTTTTTTCTCAAGTTTTCCTGCTTTTAGTATTTTCTTGGAGGTAGTTTTTCTGCAAGATTGGGTAGGGAGCAGAAATACATCTGGTTTATATTACATGATGGCTGTACTTTGGCAATGGAAAAAGATGGCACTTAAAAAAAAGGAAAGAAGAATAAAAAACAAAAGTTTGGCAACTACAGGACAGAGCAACAATTACAAGAACTATCTTAAAATTCCCAGGATTCGTAATTTATTTTTCCATGCTTGCATTTTTCTGATGTTGCTGGTGTTAAAGGAGTGGGACAGAGGAAATTCAGCTGGACTTTGCAAAGTTCAGATATCTCTGTGAAACAATTCCCTTTACTCAGGTTGCCCCCACAGCAGCTGCTGTGATTTGAACACTAAAGGGATAAAAGCAAGAAAAAGTGATAGACCATGACTTTTTTTCTCATGTTTCCTTCAGCCAGTGGACATGAAGTCTTGAAGGGAATCTCTCTCTCTTAGCTGGTCTCATCTATGGAGACGAGGCAGAAGCAGGATTAATGCAGATGGTTTTGGAAACAGAGCTGTGAGAGGCATCTTTGTGGTGGGACAGGGGAAAATTTATTCCAGCAATGCAAGAGCACCTGGTGATGTGTCCCCTGGTGCAGCCTGCAGTCTCTCTTCCCGCTGTATATTCACCCATAAAACAGGTTTTTCTCCCTCACACAGAAGCACAAAGAGCTGAGTGCTGTGGCTGTCTGGGGCTGAGGTGTTGGGAGCCCAGGATCCTGGGCTTGAGCAGCCTGGGACTTGAGACCTTCCCAGAGCAGAGGGAGCCAAGCCTCCCCTGGGGCTGCTCCTCACTCCCTCCAGTTTGGAGAGCCAGATTTGGGGTTCTGGGCCTGGGCAGCTTGGGAATCTGCTTCCCTGCACTGGGGTCTGAACTCTGGGAGCTTTTCCCACCCCCATGTTGTCCAGCAACCGAGCTAACTTGAAATAGAGCACTGGAACAAAAATACATTCTGAGTGATCTTTAAGTGAAAGCTAATGTGAAAATGTGGGAGTTTAGACCAATATAAACACATTATATTTAAAACAATTTTCAGATGTAGCAAATAAAAGAACTGTTCCTGCTCTTGAAATTCCCAAAAAACGGATTTTCCTTCTGAGTCATGATTTAATTAGATTATATTTTATTAGACATTCTTTACAAATTTTAAAATACTGCTATTATACATGCACAAAGGAAAATCAGCTTGAACAATTGTATGTAGGCATTCATTGAAATCAACCACAAAACAGGAACATTTTATGTCAGTTATCAATGTACTCAATATGTATATCTAAAGTGCATTATGTTACAAAAAATATAGAAAGTCAGCAGCACCAAGATACGTTCACAAAATAAATACACCAGTCAACAAAATAAATTATGGTAAATGTGACAATAATAATTGTCTTAGCCTTAGCCAAAAAAAAAAAAAAAAAAGGAAAATTCACAATAACCAAATGTGCAGTTTCAGAGAGCAATGGGGGGAAAAGGTTTTATTCTGAGAATTTACAATATTTACAGGTAATAAATATTTTAATACTCCCCATATGTTCCCTATTACAGAATACTGCAATGTGTCTTCCAAATATCTCTTGCTGAAAACGTCAGCGTCTCCTGCAAAGAAAAGAAAGGACAGGAAAAACAGAAAAATTAGTTAATTTTCACTTTTTCAGTTCAAATGTGTGGACATAGAATCAATAGCAAGAGTGCCACAGACTGTAACAGGTGTGCCTTGCTAGTACCATCTGCCACAACAGGGCCTGTTTGCCCATGTCACAGTTTTAGACATCTATTCAAGATCTCTGTTATGTTTTTCTCAATGCAACCCCTCTAGAAGCATGATGACCCACACTTTGTCACACATTGAGGCCATTGTACCCTCAGAGGAATGGAAAGGGGCTTTTTTTTTGGTATTTAGACCCTCATGCAAGAATATTCCTGAGTGCTACAGGCAGAAGAATTGTATCACCCCATGATAAAAATGTCAAGTGCTGAAAAGAAAAAAATACAGTTGGAGAAAAGCAAAGAATGGTTTTGAGTCCTTGTTAATGCTGTGGGGATGCTGTGTTAACTGCTGGGGTGTGATGCCATGTTCTGATTAAAAGAGTGCCATGAAGCTTATTTGGTCTCTTTTTCCCACTGATAGACCAGACCACCCCTTAGGCAGGGAGCTGTGGTGTGTGTGTGAGCAAAGGCTGCTCAGGGCTTGGAGAGGGCACACCCTCGATAGCATCTCTTCATGTGCCTGGCTGAGTGAAAATAATCCTGAATAATAACCCTCTAATCCTGAAACTTTCCCTCTGGGAGCCAGACAGCTTGGTCCTGAAATAGAGCAACCGTCCCGTCCTGTTGCCCTCCAGCTCCTGCTGCATTCAGCCCAGCTGAAGCAATCAGCTGCACCCAGTCCTGAGACCTGGGAGTTTTCCAGGGGATGCTGCAGGCTGGTCTGAGTTCTTTCCCCATGAGAACCAAGCAGAGCTTTCAGTGTATTCCTTGTACTCCAACATGAAGTTGCTCAGAGGTGCTGCAGGAAATGCTGAAGGCTTGGGCTTTTTTCCCCTTCTGTCCCTGTGAACAGCACATGTTTTTTAGGGGTTCCCTGGGAAACACCCAAGGGTGGAATGTGGAGATACAGGATGGAGTGGGATTCCCTCTGCTGCAGGACTGATCACCAGTAACATCCCATGTGGCAAAAGTGTGGGGGTGTGAGGCACAACAAAACTCAGCTCCTGGAGAGTGTAAAAGGTTTTCTTAACATGCACATTAAAAGGGAAGCTACATCTATCATTCAGGAGTTTACTCATTTAAAAGGTTTTTTTGAAATTTAGTAAGAGCACCTTAATTTAATTTAAATGGGAATATCGCTGGAATGTTCATGAGAAATAACTTTTAAAGTGCCTGGAATGGAAATGCTAGCATGAAGCTCCTTGATAATTAGCTGGCAACAATATTAAGGTCCATTTTGGGATATATTCCAGCAGGTAAAACAATGGCACATAATTCATGCAGCATGGCTGTGCACGTGTGTGTGTCTGCACTACTCAGGCCTAGTTATAAGAGGGTGACATTTTCAATTTAGCCTGGATTTTAGGCTTGGTTTTAAAGTTTAAGCTAAGCCACATATTGACAGTGGGCTCTGTACTAATGATAATTTGCAAGCTGCATTCTTTGGTTTGGACCTAGGTTTTGCAAGATTGGCTTCTTCTATGAGACACTCCTTGTAGTAAGTCAAAAGATCTAGAGTTTATATTATCGTTGAACTTTTTTTTTTTTTGGACCTAAACCCAAAATTTTGTTTTCAAGACTGATCAGAGAGAATTAGCATGAAGATTTAATCCAGGATGTTCAGCAAAAAAGAAGCACAGAGATACTGTGAAAATCATGCTTGAAGTTTGCATCTTTTGCCAGCCTACTGAGATAGCTAAAAACTCAGGCACTAGAAGTTTGTTAGGGCTGAACCAACATGTTCTCTGTACTTGTGAAGGAAGAATCCCCTTTTCCTTTTTTAGCGGACTCTCCTTGTTCAATAATCTTCAATTTATCTAAAATAGAGGTTCTTTTTAGGAATCTGTGAGAAATGCTGCATTTGGATGTTGGACTCCACAGTAAAGCTGAGAGCCTTCAGCCATCCAGGCACACTTCAAACAGAAAGGCTGAACTGGGAAAATCACCAGGGTTGTACCTGTAGCTCTTTCATATATCCCATTAGATGGACACCAAAGTCAGCACAGCAAGAAAAAGAAGTAACTGTTGAAATTCCTGAGGATGTTTCTCCCTGCATTCTAGATTTCTTTGTGCTCAACACAGGTGTTGTTTACTGACCAACACAGTCCCTTGATAGCTGTTGAAGCCTCAGGCACCTCCTGAGCAGAATCCTGAAGTTTGCCTTTCCTAAGGTGCTGAGACAAACCAGTGTCCCTTACTTCCCTCATACCTGCTACAGCCATGCCAACTGGTCTGTCATCTGGGAAATCCTGGTTTATGGTCTGGGATACCCTTGTTTGTGGTCTGGGATCCCTGGTTTATGGTCTGGGGTACCCTGGCCCATGGTCTGAGTGCCCAGCCCCCGGTGTTGGTAGCTCCTGTAGATGCCAGCATGAGCTGAGGTGGTGGAGCACATTGCAAACTGTGGCCTGTAGAGCTTAACTCCAGGCTGGATTTTTAATGAATCCCACAACTGGTGTCTCTTTCCAAGGGATTTACTGCAAGCAAGTGGCACTGTTCAGATGTCTCTGTTCTGCCAAGGTGAAGGGGAAGAGGAGAGAAAAGGGTGAAATGCAAACATTTGAGGAGAACTGAAGAGTGGAATCCTTGGCTTTGTCTGCAAGTGTGCAGATTTCCACTCAAGCTGAGATGACTGCAAGGGGATGATTCACTTGGGACATGTAGGCTGATGTCTCCAGGCCACTGCCCTAAAAACCCTTCACTGTCATGCATGAGGGAAGCATGTCCCTCTCCAAGAGCAATGCCAAACATTTTTAAGCAGCAACGTAATTGCTTCACAAGCTGGCAAAAGGATGGAGCTGAATTAAAAAATCCTAATGGCAGGGAAAATTTTATGGTGAAAGGCTGGTCTGTGTTGTTTGCAGATATTACTGAGACCGAATTTTTCCATGCTCTCCCCTAAGGTTAAACAGCGAAATGAAAAACTGTAAAGCAAGGGTAGGAAATTTGCCAAAAAGGGGAGGTGTTGAGAGGAAGGAAAGAAAACTCCACCATTTTATAGATGCAAAGCCTTAAATAAAAGTCAAAGCTTTCAATCTGCTGAGGCCCAAGTGTGGGACCAAGATACGATGTGAGATCCGCTAAGGTTAAAGCAGGAAGGGAGGATTTAGTGACTGTGATGTGCTTCCTTTTTACAGAATTACCTTCACTTGCTACTCAGCTTCAGGAAGCAGATTTTGGCAACAAGTTGTTTACCTGAATTGTGTCTCATAGGGAAGAAAGGCTCTGTCCCCAGTGCAAGGTGGAAGAGGCACTTACCTGCAGAGAGCACCTTGAGACTGTGCTTGAAAAGCCACAGCCAAGTCATGAGCACAAAAATCTGCTTTTACTCCCAGTTTGAGCAAGGCCTTGGCCTCAGCCTCTCACACCAAGGGATAACAACTTCAGTTAAATACATGGCATGCTCCCCAAAAGGATATAGCAGAATTACCTTAAAGTTTGATTATGTGTAGTAGCAGAGATGTCCAAGAGCGGGCTCTCGGTCACGACGTCTCCGTACGAGCCAGAATTTAGCCAAGCTGAGCGGGTTCGCCTCTTTTTCTTCTCTTGCTCCTTACGTTTTCCAGGCTTTGCTTTCTTTTTCTTCCCTGACACCTTCAGGGGCTGTTCCTTGTAGGTCTGTGATTTGTTTGTCTCCTGAGTGAGGTATCTGCCCTCATCTTCACTGCCAAACCGGACAGGGTAGTTCTTGGTGTTGGTGGCAGGTTTAGGGTTCGGTGACACCTCTGACGTCGCACGGATCTCTGCAGTGTTGACCCCTTCGATTAAATTTTGAAGGAATATTCTTCTTCGTAAGTCTTGGATTGACTTGCCCTTGTCATGCAATAGCTGGTGCTCTGATACAGCCCGTTTGCTACAAGAAGAAAAGACAGGAGAGGGAAAAAATGTTTAGGATTTGGTTATTGCCCAGTGTTTGGCAGAGCTCTTCTCTGGCTGTGGTGGCCACAGTGACCATGTACCAGGCTTGGAGACATCCAGTGAAGCCAGACTGCTGGAGCAAGTCCTGCTTCATTCTCAGAGCAGCTGCTCTCAGCAGAGAAGAGAAAGACCTAAGCGGGTAATAATTCTCAGCTGACTGATTGCACACCCCTGGAGCTGGATTAGTCACTGCTCTGTTCTAGGAAAGCATCATGACTCTTAATATATCACACTTGAGGCAGTAAAAGCAGGAGGGCAGTTGTCAGAGATAGGAAAATTAAAGGATCAGATAATACAGCAAGAGAGGGAAAACCCAGCCCTTGTGCTGGAGCCAGAAGCAGTGTTTATACAGCATCATTCTAGTGATTTTCTTCTGCTCAGTCATGTACTTCAAAAACATAAACAAGCACATAAATGTGCATTTTACTCCTACATTTAAAGAAGTGCAAATGAAGGAGTGTAAGGGGAAAATGTTAGAATTTGGGTGCCTAAAGCACAGGCACTTCAGTCCATAATGAGTTATCCAATGAGGCAGCCTGAGCATCAGCAGAGATGAGCCTCAGCCACTCCTGTGGATTTACTGCTTGGTCACTTGTGTCTAATCATGGTTTTAGATGCCCTCCTAGTATGGCTTGAAGTGTGAACTTTTGGGGCAAAATTTCTTGTCTGCTGTGCTGTTTGAATTTTATGCTAACCCTCTTCACTGGATCTTCTTCAAGAGCATCCTGGTTTGTTAGAGTGGTTTTTCCAGAGTTCATCCTGACCTTTTGGTACACTGAGCTCTGTCTTGTTTTCAAGGAACTGGGAGTTGAGCAGCTATCTGTCTTTTAGAGATGTTTTACTGGCAAGGAATATGTCAAACATCTGAGGAAAGAAGATACCAATGACACCTGGATAATAAATAACCAAGGAAAATGTGAGAAAATACATGCCTTTTTCTTGAAGTAGAATAGAGGCACAGCTGTGCTGGGAGCCACAGACAGAGCACAAGCTGGGATTTTAGCTACATTCCCATGAATACAATAATACAGTTTATCCTTCCAATTGCTCTACTCCAGCATGCAGAGTTTGGCTATGGAATCTCTCCTCTTGCATCAGGGTGTAGCATGTGACTGGATTCTCACTGGCCAAAGAAATTCCATCCACTGCTTTGCTTGTCCTAAAGTCATTTGGTCAGTTAGCTGGGTAAGAAGTGGTTTCTGCATGCAGGTGAACTGGAAGAAGACACATCATTGGGAGTGAATATTCCTTCCTTCCATCCCATCCCTCTTTTTCCTGCTATGTTACCAGATTTGAAAATGCAAAATATTTGGGAGTGTTCTGCAGGTTCTCTTTCTCAGTCCCCTCAGCCAAACTCTTCAGGTTTATGACTTGATCAACAGTAGAGCTATTGGAAGTTGGAAATTTCAAGTAGCTCTGTTTTAAGAGCATCCTCTTCAATTTCTGTCTTTGTAGGGCTGCACTTTTTGAGTATTGGGTTCAAGTGATGGATTGCAGTGACACTACATCTCTATTGCTCAGTGCAAATTCAACAGCAGCTTTCCCCCGTTCCACAATGAGACTGGAAGATGATTGTCAAAATCTTGCTCAAAATCAGCTCTGCATATACAGAGGCTTGTGAGTACATGTCGTCAAATATTGTCTGTGTTTTAAGTGTCCCAAAATCAGTTTTGGATGACTTCAGCCTTTATGACAAATATTTTATGCCCCTCTTCTAAATGTCCCTAAGCAAAAATGCAATGTGAAAATGCATTATTTATCGTGTCTTTCTCTTCAGTGCAGCTGTGACCATTAGCACAAGCTCGTGATCTCCCCTTTTCAAAAAACATCCCAGAAGAAGTTTTTTGAACAAGAGCCATCTCCAACACCCTTCTCATTAGGGTCAGTCTGACTGGCAAGTAGGCCAATAAAACCAGCCCCCTAGGCTCCTCTGTGTGACTGCCTCTGTGCTGCCTGTCAGCTGTCCAGTGTGACTCAGGTTACATTCTGAGTTTCAGTAGTCTATTTCCTCAGGAAATTTGCATGGGAAATGCAGTTCTGCTTTCACTCTTCTAGTTCATAGAAAGTGTATGAAATCTCCATGCTTTAAGGAGTGTAAACCAGTGTCTCATGTGATGAGCAAAGCTTTCCTACTGCCTCTTGTGAACTACCAAGGATAATTCCTTCTATCACAGACAACCCAAAGCTGCCTTAATCCTCTAATGTGTATTTGGTCAACTTCCCCACTGTGACAAAATCTTGACTCTCCAAAGCCTGTTATTAAAGTCCTCTTGATTGAAAACCTATTCCATTTTACAGAGCTGAAAGCTAAGCATTTGGTTCCAGTACACACAAGGCAGTCAGAGAGCATTACAAGATCTACATCTTGAGTGAGTATGCATTTCCAAAATAATGCAGGGATTGACGTGTGAGGGATTGGTGTGCCAAAGAGGGAAGGTTTCTCTTTAAATGTCTGTATGATATTTAGCATCAAGTCTGGCCCCAAATAACATTCTGCTATTCCAGATGATTGTATAACATTATGTAGTGTTACATTTCACATGACTTCCATTACTCAGACAGACTTAAGGATTACATTTTGCCTACCAGCTTCCTTTGTATACTCTAGACCAAAAAACCTCCTTGAAACAAAGATGTGGTGGACACGTATCTCTGTGACCTCCTGCCTCCTTCTGCCTCAGTTATTCAAACAACTCCTATGCTTGCAAGTCATGGAGAAAGGCTTGCCCAAGAGGACTGATGTAAGAAGCGCTTCATAATGGAGATATCAACACTATCTCACCCACACACTCAGAGCAGGAAGGCACTGGAGACTGCAATGATTGCATTCACATATTGGCCACAATATGGAAAAAAACATTTGGCTTGTTAGGGTTAAGATGACCCACTAGAGGTCCCTTCCATCCTTCTATAAAACACACCTCTCATCCAAGGAAAAGGATCCTGTACCCAAACCAAGAGCAGCAAATGCTAAGCTTACATGTGGCAGACACTTTTGAGAGAGGGATGTTGATGGTTTGCACTTGACCAGAGCATCCAAACTAATTACTGGATCCAAGTACATTGTGTACACTGTGTACATATGAGGCTGAGTGTCTCATCATGGGGAAAGCAGCAGAAATCCATGACTTGTGACTATCCTGACTTCATGTACTTCCAGATAAGCTGCTCTTTTCAGGCACATTCCTCTTTTTTTTTTTTTTCCTTGAGATATCTAGCATTTCTAAAAGGCAACATTCTTCAAGCTACCACTTTCTATCTCAGAGAGCTGCTCTTATTTAGCTGTTATTATCCTTGATGGTTCGTGTTGGGTCTGATCCTAAATTTAGCAAAATAACTGAGGAGGATTCAGTCAGCTCTCTGTATTTTGCAAGACTGTGAGTGCCCTTGCCACTGACTCCAAAGGGAGGGAAATCTGCTCAACCTATCTCAGGCTTCAGAAAAATATTTTGAACAGATCTAGGGACATGATGCTGTGATGTCTGGACATGATGATAAAAATATGTAATTTTATTTTGAGACATTACTGTTTTCTCAGAAGTTCTTTAGCAGCTAAAGCACTCCTATAACAAATAACATGTCTGGAAATCTTTTCTTGGGACAATTTGCTATTGCTTCCCATGAGATATTTGCTTCAGCAAAGTCTGTAGAACCAGGCCTATGTAATTTTGATTATTTTTGCATGTCTATAATAATGTGCTTCAGTATTTTCATCCATTACTGGCTTAAGTTTTTGACTGAGAAAAAAAAAATCTCAAAGCCTAAATGAGTTATTAACCATTAACTCTAGGAATGGTTTGTGGTGATATTAAAACAGGACACATGTTTGAGTGTGGTGTCTGTGTTTGTGCTGTGCCCACAAACAAAACTACATGAATGCCACTAACTGACAGCTGACTGGTTTCTTGTGTGTGTTTTACATGCCAGAGCAAAGAGGGAGCTGAGAAATGCGTTTTTACTGGTTAGCTTACACTTTTCTTCCCCCCTGTCAGGACAGAGTGGGGAAGCTGGGAAGACCTCTAATCCTGACCTTTAAAAACAAGTGTTAGAACTACGCTAACTTCAAAAAGAGAAAGAGTATTTCTCTGCAAATCTTTTTTTTTTTTTACAACCAATTTTGGCTTAGATCCAGTTCAGAGTTTCCTAGCCAAGAAAATAACAGCGTCTAACTGCACTTCAACTATTTTCTTTTTTTAATCTATTTTTGAAACTGAAGTTTGATTTCTCTATATAATATGGTCCCAAAAGAAAGAATTAGCCCAAGAACAGCTTTCAGGAGTACAAAGCAGTTAAATGTTAATGGACTGAGAATAATACACTGTAACATTATCAGCAATAACATGTTCTACACAATTTGCTGTAGGAGATTTGTAATAGCTCTCTGCCTGGTGCCAAACTTTAGGTGTGTCTGAAGTCTCTTCACCTGGGGTATTTATTTTTTCTTTTCTTTTGGGTGTTTGGGGTTTTTTTTTAATTATTATTATTATTATTGTGTGTGTTGCTTAATTGGCAGAGGAAATGCTATTTGGAGATCTTGTCCTTATGTATGTAATAAAACATTTACAAGGAAACCCATCTGAAATTGTTTGCTGTGTCATGTTTCCCTGCAAGTTGTGATCGGATTTTCCAGCGCTCTTTCTCCAACTTGGCTTCCTTTGGAACTGAATAACAATACAGCCCTCCCCAGTGTGACTGAGGTGTTTCTTCCTTAGAAAATCTGATGCAAGTCCAAAGAAAGCCAGAGAGTTAGATGTGTGAGACAGCTACTCCTGCCTCAGCACAGAGGCTTCTCCTGCACTTTGTGTATGGCTATTACTATAAACCAGGCTGATTATTTTGGAAGAAGCAAAAAGGTCATTTCCTGAACAGACTGTCTTAAGTTACACTATCATTTATCAAAAAAAAAAAAAAAAAGCCTCTGCCTATAAGTAAGATACTGGACTCCCTTTGGATGTTTTTTCCCCCTGAAGTGGCTGAAGTCCAAAGAAATTGTTCAGTACTTCAGTGTCATGATGGCCCTCACTTCTGCGTGTTTCCCCTACCCCTATCAATATTGGCTCCACGCCAGAGCCGAGGAAGTGCCTGTAGGCTAGTGTAACACACAGCATTTGGATAAACCGGGATGCTCCCTGCGAGGGTCCTGGGCAGCTGTAAAACAATCACCCAGGTGTGTCGGAAGAGAAGCCCCTGAGCTTTCACATCGCCTCCTCCCGAGCTTTGTAAGGTCAGACAGCTGCAAAGCGCCCTTTCCCTGCCCCGAATGCCTCCTCCTGGCTCTCAGGTGAGCACCTGGGGCAGGTAACCCGGGCCGGCCCCGCGCAGAGCCGGCAGCGCTGCCGAGCCTCCCGGGCTGCCTCCCTCCATCCCTCCCTCCATCCCCACCGCGCCGCCGCCGCAGCGAGGGCGAATAAAGGCAAAGAAGAAAAGAAAAAGAGAAACTCACAGTCTGCGGCTGATCCCCTCTACTGATCTCCCGTTGGAGGGCACGGAATAACTAAGCAGGAACACTGCGAAACTCCACTGCTGGAAGAGTTTAGCGAACATTGTATCCTCCGGGGCTTAAAACCTGCAAGGAAAGAGAGGTCAGTCCCGAGGGACAGATGCGCCAGCGCCGTCCTCAAGGAGTCCCCGCTTCGGCTCTACCGGCTCCGAGGCTCTGAAGGAAAAACAAACTTTCTGAGCTCTCGCCTCACTCCTTCCAAACTTCGCTCTGTCTCTCTCCCTTCCTAGCTGTCTGCCTCTCCCTCCCTCCCTCTTTCCCTCCCTCCCTCCCTCTCTCTGTCTCTCGCTGCCCGCAGGCAAGCTCTCTCTCGGTATTAGCTCAAAAAGCATCTAGCTCTCATTTGAACAGGGTTAGAGCGGGGTTCAGTGAGATCCCTGAGCCCTGCTTAGCTCTAGTCCGCTAAGCCACTCTCTCAGGGCTTTATGTTACAGCAGAAGCCCTCTTTGCAGATAAGGAAAGATCCCCAAAAGTCAGCTCAGCTGCTCGCTGCTCTGCAAACACGCGCGGACACACAAACACACACACAGGCTGAGGCAGAATGCATCTCCACATCTGTCTTTCAGTAATACCTCTGCGAAAAAAAAAAAAATGGCTCAGGTTCACGTCTCCAGCTGCCAGAAAGTTTTGGTCCCCAACAGCGACAAGGGGAGAGACAAGCGGTGACAAAGAGAGAGACAAGCAAAGGTCGCTGCCTGTCTGGAGAGCCTGAGAGGTTCGGGAGGAGCGGTAGCCCCGGGAGGCTCAGGGGCTGGGAAGCATGCTTGGCTCGGCAGGTTGGACTGGGCTGCAGCCTGCGATGTTCACACGCTCCGGAGCAGCCTCTGGGAGACCTGCGGGAGGACGGAGTGTTTTGCAAAGAGATGGCGCCCTAGGAACATGTGCGGAGAGAGCGAGAGCCCGGGCGGGATACCCAGAGCCAAAACGGAGACTGGGAATCAGCGCTTCCCGGGCCCGCAATCAAAAAGGAGAGAAGAAAGGGAAACACCCGGCAGCGCATGCACTCGGCGGACCCCAAGGACTCCGACCAAGCTCTCCGCATCTTCTGCAGCCGCACTCCTCTCTCGCTCACCTTCCAGCTCTCCCTTTTTGTGTTTACCCCCGGGTCAGCGTCTCCCCTGCCGCGGGGATTCTTCCCATCGCTGGGAGCACTTTTTAGCTCAAGCCCCAAAGCGCTGCCCGGGACTGCTGCCGCCTTTCCTTGCACGCACCTACCGTCGTTGGTCGCCGCTCCCCTATTAGCAGGAGGGTCGGTTCCCAATGATGCTAATTGTACGCTAGTGAAGGGAGGGGGGGGAGCTCAGGGGGAGGGCTGGGGGGAGGACTCGCGGTCTATGAACACAGGCGCTCCTGGCCAAAAAAGTAAACTAGTGGAAAGTTTTCTCCTCCTCTCCCTTTTTCGCCTTCCACTTCGCCCTCCTTCAGCCTGGCCAGGGCGCTGCAAACCGCTGCGTCAGGTTGCGCTCCCGTGCGAGGTGGGCAGCGCCGCGGGGCTGCGGGGACAGCGGTGGCCGGAGCGGCGGGAG
>JAYDZK010000056.1:62582121-62628551 GCA_034509185.1 Euphonia xanthogaster | reverse complement strand
TATGCTTAAGAAGGGCGAAAAGGAAAAAAAAAAAAAAAAAGAAGAAAATAAAAGAAAAAGAAAGATAAAAGAAGTTAAATGAATTAAAAAAAAAAAGTAATACTTTTTAAAAATCCAGCCTACAGAGCTTTGAATCTGCCTGTAACAGATTAGGGCTAAATAAAGGGTGTTAAAAGCAGGTGCTTTTCTCCCTTGCTGCTCTTTTTATTATGAAGAACAGAACCTTCCCCTAATATATATAGTCAGGGAGACCCTTCTCCATTGCTTTTATTGAAAAGACCAAACTTGTGACATCACTAACCACCTTCCTATGGCTGAGTTTGCCTCTTCTCTGTCTCAGTGGGCTTGGGAAAAAAAAAAAAAAAAAAAGGAAGAGGGAAGAGAAAAAAAAAACAACACAACCCAGCTATGGCTGTGCTAATACGGCTGAGCAATGCCAAAGGCTTTTAGGAGACTCACTATCACCCCATGCCCCCCTGCTCCCCGCGGGCTCTCATCTGCAACCACGGGCGCAGCAGCGTCTTGTCACCTGCCACGTACACAAACGAGCACACTCGCGTTCCCGTGAGCAAGCTCCTGGTCTCAAGCCTCACCGCAAACCTGAGCCCTCCTGCGTGGCAGGGTGGGGAGAAAAGACCCCTCACTTGGGCTTTCCCTTCCCCGCAGGACGCCGCGGGAGATGCTTTCCCGGGAGGGACCCCCCGCCACCTGCAGCATCTCCCGGTCCGGCCCGGCCGGCTCCCGGTGTCCCCCGGCCTCGGAGGGGAGAGAAGGGATGAGGCTGGGCTAGAGGATGGAGCGGCTTTAGGAGCTTTAGGCGCGATTCCAGTCCCCCACACCTGTGCCGAGCATGGCTCCGCTCACGGAGCGCCCCCGGGCACGGCTGGCCCGGTGTCTGGGAGAGGGAAAACCCCGCACCTTTGCGAGGCTTTCACCTGCCGGGCCCCGGTGGCGGCAGGGCTCCCCGCCAAGGCGAGCAGCTCGCCGGCTGTTTCTGCAGCCGGGATGCGCGGAGAGAGCCGGTGGCTTTGTCTGACCCGGGAAAGGCTTCAGCCGTGGGGAGGTGAGGCAAAAGCCCGTGTTTGCCGTTCTGGCCAAGCCCTCTCTGCCGCGACAAAGCAAACTTTATCATTTTAGGTTTTCTGACTCCACTATCTCCCGTCTTCCCGCCTCAAGCACAATGAGATTTTGGAGGGATGCCGCGCTTGGCTTCTGCCTCCTTTTTTCCATACGTATAAACAGGCATAAATCAGCTTTTCTGCGAGGAAGTTGACCTGGGAGCTTGGCTAGAGAGACAAGTCCTTGTCCCAGGTTTTCCCGAGCGGGGAGTAGGGCCAGAGGCTGCGGGCGGGTGCGTGACCGGGCTCCCCCCAGAAGCCGCTCAAGGAGCGAAACAAAAGCCAGCGAGTGGGACAGGTTCAGCTCTCAGGGGAGGAGGTGCCCTTGCAGCCTCAGGGAGGCAGAGGGAAATAATGACTAAACCCCTGCCCGGCGCTCGGAGACGGGATAAATCCTCAGATCCGCGAACTTCCCATCCTTCACCTCCGTGAAGTTCCGCCTCTCCCTCCTCCCTCTTGTTTTATTCACAATAAAGCATTTTCGTCATTTCCCCTCCCGGATTTCTATAACCTCAGTTGCACCCGTCCAGGGCTTCGGTTCAGACGGGGAGTTTAACCTTCCCAGCCTTCCCAGGGTGGAAAAAATGGTGTTCAGCAAAAAAACACGGGCGTGCTGACGGCTGGAGAGTCTGGCGGGGAAGGGAAGGGAGCGGCACCACAGCGATTGCTGGACTCATCCTGCGAGGACCAGAAATCCCCTGACTTGCCCAACCTTTCTGATCCAGCGAGGTTAAAACCAGCGAGCACGGCTCTTTGCAGGCGAGGTGCGAAGCCCCAGAATATTTTTCCAAGGCTCCCAGGGTGGGTTTGAGGACAAGGCTGTGGTGCAATTGGTAGCAGGCACGAGTGCTCGCAGATTGGGGCAGACTTTCTAGCACACACTCATTCTTGCCCATGACCTAGCCCTGCTGCGCTCTGCAGTGCCCAGCTCTCATGACGGGTGCTCTCCTCTCCTCCGACTCCCCGTCGGGAAGAGAACTCCTTCTTCCACGTCTGACATGGTGTCATCTTCGCATTGGGTGAAAGGATTGCTCCGGGAGAAAGAGAAATCCGCTTTTCCCCTCCCCACCAGCAACCCCAGAGCTTGTGTGGTGCTGTATGCGAGCACAGTAATGTCCTTTATTAAACAGTGATAGAGTGGCTGAGCAGAGCCGCCTCTCGCCCCCGAGGGGCGGCCGGAGTTCCCCAGCTCAGCTATTGACACAAGGCGCCGTTTATTTAGACAATATGCATTTAATTTAATGCACTCGAGAAAGGGCGGGCGGGGCCGGGAGGGGGTAAAGCAAAAGCACAAAAAGCTGCGTGGAACTGAGGAGAGCTTTGCCAAATCTTCTGTCTGTTTCCTAGAATCCGGCAGACAGCGAAAGGAGTAATTTTCAGATTTGAGGGCGAGGAGGCGGTGATGAATCCCCGGGGCCGCCGCTGCCCCGCAGCGCCCGGCGGTGCCGGCGGAGCGTGGCCCGGCTCCAGCCCCAGGGCGCTGTCCATGGTGGTGCGGCCATGGCCTGGAGCTCCTACATTCCCTCTCTGGCTGGGTCTGGTCTTGACTTCAGCTTGAAATATATCTAAACACAGACCAAGCTCTTTCTTTTTTTCTTTTTTTTTTTTTTTCCCTTTTGCTGAATATCTATCAAATACCAACAGGAAGAAACGTGTCTGGTCTGTTTAACTCATACAAAACTAATACCAAACTGGGCTGGCTGGAGAACAAGAATTCAATTTAAAGCGGGGGGGGGGAGAGATTTTCAATTTGTTTTTGTGCTATGTTGGAACAAAATCCATCCCTTTAGACACTTTTCTGAGACGAGACAGACTCACCTCCTGCCTTGGAATAGCTTAGTGGTTAATGTACTCATCCGGGCTGTGGGACGCCAGAGGTCAAGTCCTCCCTTTCTCTGATTCAGAGTCCTAATTCCTGGACTCTCAGTTTCTCTCAGTTCCCTCCCATCCCAGACCTAAAACTATTCCTGATTACATTTGTGATGAATTGATATTTTCCAATGGGTGAAAACTGAATGATTAGTAAAGGAAAAATTCCCACCTAACAGTTATTCTGAGAAGTTATTCTTGGATTCTTTTGGTTAAACAAGGAGAAGTCCAGCCAACCATCATACAACAATGGAAAGGAATTGAAAGCTGAGAAAAGAAGGGGTGAGCTAAGAAAAAGTCTCCTTCTCTGCTGGCACACAGGGCTGGTGTGGTTAAGACATACTCTATCTTTATCTTTATCTTTATCTATCTTTATCTTTATCTTTATCTTTATCTTTATCTTTATCTTTATCTTTATCTTTATCTTTATCTTTATCTTATCTTTATCTTTATCTATCTTTAAAGATTATTTGGGCAAAAAGGCTATGGTTTTCCCATAGCCACACAGGGCTAGCAGAGTTGGGGTGTTTTCCTTGGATATGGTTTTGCTCAATCATTTCTATTCCTATAGCTTATGGAACACAAGAGAAAGTCGTAGTTTGGATCATCTAGTCTCATTTGACTTCCCAGCTGAGGAGACAGGCTGCCTTTCCCCACAGATGGAGAGAACTGGTTTGTGTGAAGCCTGAAGTCATGCCTGTGATTCTGGGCAGCAAGGTACTGTAACAAGCTCTACCTTGAGCATAGCCTTTATTAGCTAGCATTCCTGAAGTACATATCTTTGTTTTATGCATTTTGGTTTTGTTAATCTAATTATTTTTGGTAATCTCCAGTCTGCCTTCCAGGAATTTTTCTGCTTCTTGCTGTTTGTTTTAAAAAGTGGAGATGACTGCAACTGTTATGTGCATCCTCTGCTTTGACTCAGATGTGCTTTCTTCCATCCTTTGCTCCTATGTGAGTAAAATGATCCTGTATTCTCTTCTTTCATTAATTATCTGCTTTCATATCCCTAACTCCCACTGAACATCTTTAACCTCTTCCCAGAAGCCATGGGATGCAGTCCAGCTCTCATTGAAGCCAGACTGCTTCTCTTTGTTCACTTCATTTGGATGGTGGTCAGCATCTTATATGCCCATCCCTTCTCTAAAAATGGAATGTCCTTTAATCTCAGTGTGGTTTCTTTTCCAGACATGATGCCCCATAGGTTGTGAACTCTAGGCTGCAATAAGCAAAGTGGAATGGCCACCTCACTTGCTTTAATCAGGCCTTGAACAGTGAAATGTAGCCTGGAGAGTTGCCCATGACACAATGCATAATAAGCTTGGACAGCAGGAGATGTGAGCAAGCATGCCTTTTAGGAGTTTCAATTAACTGTTGCAGGTTAGGGTTCTAAATTTACTAGATTATCAAATTTGAAATTCAATTAACCTGAAGAAATAAATAAGGATAAACTATAAAAGCTATTAGCTATTTAGATAAGGAAAATAATTCTTATAACAACTCACCTTACACTGAGATTAAGTTAATTGCTCCTTCACCTCCAGATTTCATCTATCTTAAAACTAGAAATATTACTCTGTGTGTTTGGTCTGACTTAGAAATGGTGCTCTCTAGAAGCTGTTTTCTGTTTGTTAGGAATTTAGACTCTTTTTGTCACATGCTTGACAAAAATTCAGTGGCTGTGGTAGATGGAAGAGTAAAAGTGCCCAAAAGAGTTCTGGCTCTGGGCAGGACTGGATGTTTACAGGCAGAATTCCTGGGTTCTGCTGCTCTTGTTGATTTTCCAAGCCCTTGAGACACCTTGAGTCTAACCTGGGCTCTGGAGCTGGCAGGTGAGGGAGTGACAGCCAGGAGTTTTTCCCAGATGACTCAGGGCTGGCCCCACACAACGTGTGGAAACAAAGCCAGCTATGCTTAGTGCAGCCTGAGGACAGCTCCAGCAGGGAGCTGGAGGTGGCTGTGCTGCCAGGAACTGAGGTCCAAGGTTGTAACACACACCTTGACATGAGCAGGTCATAGCATCACTTCAACCTGCAGATCAGAATAACAGCAAGGGCTTGCATCCTATTGTATTGGGAATATTTGAGTTTCTCAACAGCTTTTCAGGCTACCGGGTTAGAAACACCATCTTTAAGTTGGTTTCCCATCTTTGTCCTGTGGAAGTGTTGCCCTTGCTGTCTGACTAACTTGAATTCCCCTTTTGGATAAGCCTTGTCTCTGCAGCAGGGCAAGCAGACCTAAAGGATCCAGAGGTCTCTGCTTCATGTTGCCTTTGGCAAAGGGCTGTAGCTGGACATGGAAATGTGTTGAGCTCCTTGCTTCAGCTCTGAGTGATGTGTCAGTTTTGAAATGATGCTTACACATGGACAGAAAAGCCTCCTGGGCTTTCCCACAAAGAGTTAATTCATTCAGGGCGTGTGGCTATTCCAGTCCTTTTCAGAGAATCTTTCGGACCCAAGACACTGCAGAAATTCCTCATGTGAGCTCAGGCCCAGCAGAACTCCCCCTCACGTTCTTGTGTTCCATCTTTGAAAGCACAGCACTGAAACTCCCACAAGAACCTTGTGCCAAGACCAGCAGATCAGAAAAAAATGACATTAAAGTGGAGGGATCCCATTTGTATAAAGAGCCTGCAGGACTCAGGGAGAGGGATGTCAGATCTCATTGCATCTGTACTGCTTTTCATTAACCATCCATAGAGGCACAGGAATGAATAGGGAAAAACTGTGCAACAGGTGGCAAAGCTTCTCAAATGGTTGCTTATTACTGGTTATCCCTGGGATGGTTTTGTCCTCTTTTCACCAAATATCACTGTTTTTGCAGTATCAGGCCAAAAGCCTGGTCAGTGATAAGAAAGGCCTGTCCTGTCACAAAGGCAGGGTTTGTTAGACTCATCAGTTCTGTCATTGCAGCCAGGCTGTGTCAGACTCTTTGAGGGCACACTCATAAACTCCTTTCACGAGGCCAACCAGCACAAAGGGCTGGGTATGTGTGTGGGAGGAAGGGAAGCAAACTTTATTTCAGTGACTCCAGCTATCAGGAATATCAGCAAGCTGCGCTGTGGAGGCCACCTGCACACTGTGCAATCTGTTTTACCAAGAGCTTCAGAGCAGGTGGTTTTTAATCAAGGTCTCCAGGTGCTTGTTTGTGAAATACTTTGTTTCGAGGGACACATGCGCAGTCGGAGGAGGAGGAGGGTGATATCTGTGCAGACCTCTGGAATCCTGCACTCATTAGTAACTAGTGATGATGTGCTTGTCAACACCTATAGGAAAGCCAATTTGTACTAAATTATTTAAACCTTACTCAAACAATGATCTTATTCGAGGTGCAGGTGCTCAGCTTCAGGCTCAGGCTTGTAAAAGCTGTTTACTTGTTATGCCTCAAAATACATTTACTGACAAAAAAGAAAAAAATGTCAGTGTAAGAAAGCACAAAACAACACCTTTGTTAAACTCTAGGGCCTTTCCCCATAAACAAACAGAAGCTGAACTAAGACAGTCTTGTTAAGTTTTGCCAAGCCTCTGAGATCCCCTGTATATTCTACAGAGTTTCGCACAATATAAAATATCTCCAGGCTGCCTGTGAGCCAAAGGACTGCTGCACTTGGTGCTGTGTGGAGTCCTGGGCTACAAAAATATCTTCTGCTTAACAACTCACTTTAAGGACAAGTTGCAATAGGGGAACAAAACAAACAAAAAGGGATAACAATAATCCCAAATCCATTTCAGCTAGCTCAGTGCCAGTCCAGCCTGCTGTCTGTAAATCATTTGAAATTTAAAGGTGTGCAAGGAAATGGTTTAATGGTATAAGGGATACAAGGATTGATATGGATGACCAGACAGGGAAAGAGGGAAGTGCTATTAGTGTGAACACATGAATAAAGAAAGAACTGAACAGCCAGGTAAGGCCAAGTTCAGTTGTGAAAGGGCCTGAAAGGAGGGATAAAAGGTAGTTTGTTTTTTTATTTGGGTTTGGTTTTTTTGTTGTTTGTTGGGGGTTGTTTATTTGTTTGTTTGCCCTTGTAGAAAATAAGGGGGAGGAAGCAGAAGGTTGTGAATTATATAAATTACGGGACTGAAATAACTAGGAAAAAGGATGATTTGGACAATTCCTTTAACAGACAAGTTGATAAATAATTTGCAGTGGCTGAGGGTTAAGATTGAGGGGTGAAGCATCCTGGTGAAAGCTTTTGTGTTCAAGATATCTTCTGAAGATGTTGGAAGAGGAAAATATTTGAGCATAGAACAAGTATTGAAAGAAAAAAAATGCCTCAAACCCCCATTCCCCACCACCAAAATGAAAGTCCAGAACTATCATCCAAGATGGTTCATCACCCAAACACTGTGTGTTTGATAAGCCTTTTATCAACAGGGAGAAAGAATAAAAATAGTGTGTGGACTTGGAGCTCTGCTGAGATTTTAACTATGTTAAGCTGAAGTTCAAGACAATACAAGTGTGAGATGGAATGAAGGATGGAAGTGGACAAAGGCAGCTTCCTGTATCATCATTCTAAAGGCAGTTTGAGAGGGAATAAAGGTTCTGTGCTCTGTGTCTTGTACTGTGGGGTCTCAGTCCACTGTGAAGTTTTAGCTCTTATAGTAATGCAAACACACAACAATCACAAAGGAAGGGTTGTGACAGCACAGGGAAAAGAAAAACCCAGGAAAGGAAAGTGGGAAAGGAAGAAAGATCATCTGGATATGGTTCTAAATGGCCAGGTATAGGAATGCAATGAAACTCAGTGCCCAGTGCAAAGTGGAATTTAAACAGGGTGTTGCTGAACAGAAGAAATGAACCTTTTATGAGCATGTGGATGGTGGAGGAGATTTGGGACTTAGCCAAGAGAAAGGGGTTGGAAACTTATCTGAGAGATGCATTAGCCAAAAGATGAGGCTAGAAGTCAAACTAGAGACAGCTGTGAATAGTATTAGTGAGAAGAATTCTAGGGCTTGTTTTGTTTTTTTTCCTTTGGTGTTGCAAAAGTCACACAACCTCCTTTGTAGGGGGAAAGAAACAGGAATGTTGTCAAGTATGGGTTACATAAAGAAAGGAAGAACTACAGCTTGTTTAAAAAAATGTTGGGACTTTTTCTGTCTTGTTTCATCCCATTGGTGTAGGACAGAAATATTTTGCCAAGTGCAAAGTTCACAGGTAAGTCATTCTGCTGGAACTGTAACTCATATGAACCTCAATCATCTACAGCTGGGTTACAACACAGCATATTGAATCTTCCTGCTCCTGAGCTTTAACCTTAGTATGAAAAGTAGGTATTTTCTCTGCCTTTTTTTTAATCTCTCAAGTCTATCATTGCCCTTTGTGGATGTCTCTCTTTTGTAATAAGTTTACCTCCTACAGGTGGTTTATACCCCAATTCCCAAGCTTTTCCTTGCTGATTTTTTCATTTTTGCATACAGTTCAATCATACCCCTCTGTTATCAGAGCTATTTTAGAAACATCTCAAGTTTTACATTACCTGCTGAAATAATTCACACAAGGTACCAAGTCTTTCAAGTTTCTCCAAAGAACCAAACCACATCAGCCAGTTCACTAACCTGAAACAATTCTCTCAAATCCCAGTTAGAGCTGATTGCTCAATCCACCCTCTGTACTGGGAGGTTCCCCAGTAATATTGGCATGGGGACATAGATGAAGTTTTTCTGAATTTTTCTCATTGTTTCCATGGCCTTGTTGGAAGCACATTATAGATAATTTAATCACACCGTTAAGTCCCAAAATTTCCGTGTACAAAGTTCCATGAAACCGCTGCTGTGTGAAGGAATTCTGGGACTTTTATCCCAGCCTCTTTTACAGAAATTTCACTGTAGGTTTCATGATCTTCTGACGAGTTCTGTGAACAGAGCACTTGGTCATAAAGAAAATAAGAATTTGATGTATTTATATTATCTTGTTAATTTTGCTATCTTTTCCATCCTACTGTGGTTTCCATTCTACTTATACCAACACAGAAGAGATAAGCTTCTATGAATGGCTGCTTACTGAAACAATCTGTAACAGGGCAGTTGGCCTTATTGGAATAAAAAATTAAATTATGTATTTTATGTGGAAAATTAAAAAAAACCAATCTGAATGTCAGTCTTTGCTTCACTCCAGAAGTTCTCTGTCTCCCCAAGTGTACTACAGCACAGGCAGCATTATCGTAGATCTGTGATTAGAAACAGTTTTCCCCAAGAATTCTTTTGACTTTAGCAGTTGGAATCTGGTTTTATTTATCATCTATAAAAGCTCATTTCTGTAATGGAGGTTGTTTTAAAGCATGAAGCTGTGTCTACTTAAGTTCTGAAAGATAAATAATTTAATTGTTATTTATATAAAATAATCAACAAGTTGATTATTTAATCAAAATAACTATTTAGTAATGATAGGAAATATAGCAAGGGTCACAGTAAGGTACAGTAAATTCTTAGCTATAAAGAAAGAAGTCTATTGAGATGGTTTCTTTGCTAATCAGATGCATGCCAAATTTTCAGGCTCAGGAAGTTCATTTAGGTTGCAAGAAGGCGACAGTATATGGATATATTGTTCGGTTTCATTTTTTTTTTTCCACAAGCAATAACAGAATCCTCAGACACAGTATGACAGAATAGGAGGGAGGATGAGAGAAAATGACTGTACAAATGCCTGGAACCAGAAATGTATTTTTTATTAGAATTTATGAATTTAGAAGTTAAGAATATTTTTTCCCCTACAATTTCTATGTGACTACCCTTTTGCAAAGTAATGTAAAGTGTTTGGAGATGTATCGTTTGAGCTGCTGACATAATTAATGATTTCATTAAGAGCATGAAAGAAGGCTCTTGTATTTCTCTGGCATTAGCAAGCCAAGTTCGTGTCCAAACTCTAATAACCAAAGTTGCTCTTGCTGATCGAGACTGTTGGTCCTCTTGTTGCAAAATAAAAATTTGAAAGCCAAATATTATACTGGGCTGAGATACTTCCCAACATGTCAGGAGTGTGACAGATTTTAAATATGAGCAGCTTCTATGGATTACAGGCTGGCAGAAAACTTCCCAGCATTTCAAGGAACAATGCAAATGAGAAGATCATAAACAAGGTCCGCTTCCAGAAATTCAAAGGAACCCAATTTAAAAATTACCACTTATCACTCCCATTTTTCATATAGAATCCTTGCTTAGGTAGTCTGCACTCCAGAAGCAATGTTGATCCTCGAAAATCTATGGGAATCCTATGAAAACTGCAGTAGGATTTGTCAGGAATGAACCATGAGTCTGGGACATTGGCATGCCCTTTCAGTTATGCCCTGGCTGGCTTTTCATCTCACCAGAGTCAGGCTAACATCCTGTGTAGGATTATAGGAATTTGGTTTCTTATCCTTGACACCTAGTGAACAACAAGGATACATGAAGTAGACCTGGGTTTCCACAGATAGAGGTGCTACAAAATCCGTACTTAGGAGGAAAGGGGAGAAGAGGAACAAAAACTGTGCTGGAAGCCAGAGTTGTGCTCTGCACCGAGCAGAAGAAAAAGCTCACTGGGAGTACAAACATGCCAGGAGAGGGAGACCCACGTGCTCAAGGTAAGGACAGCTGAGCCGTTCTGCTTCAGAACCAAGCACAGCAGGGGCTAAAATATTAAAAGGGCTGGAACCTGCCTAAGGATTGAAAGGCATTGCAGGACTACATGGAAAACTTGTGATGCATGCCTGGCCTCAGACAGTGTTAACTTCTTCAATGAACATTGACATCACACAGTCCCCCCTTCACTATATATTCCTCAGTTTCATAAAAAACCACCTTGTTGATGGTGCTGTGGTTATGAAATCATAGCTAGAAACCACAATGAGCATATGCCTACAAGAACTCCTTTTAAAATGAGCAGCCACACACTAAAACAGGAGCACAGGCCAAAAGCAAGCCAACTGTGAGACTGGGTAGACACTAAGGGGAAAAATGACCCTGTCTCATATGAATTTTGCTAGTTTCATCTTAACATGTATGCTCCCTTCATCTCTGCACTGATTTGAGGGTATTACATTTTCCTGAAAATAAAAGGCAAATGTGGTAGTTCTCTGTATATGTGCATTATTTCATAGGACCTATACCTACACCAACCTTGACATTTAAAGTCTGCAAAGAGCCTGAAAATCATCCTGTTAAATCAGAATCAAGGTGCAGCACCAAGGTGCATCTAAACCTTCAGATTTCCTGTGGCAGGACCCAACAGCAGACACAGACATTAATATAAAGTGAGTCATCTCCCAGTTAAATTCTCCTGTCTCTCAATAATTGCTGATTTATAGAGGGACTGGTAGATGCATTGCACCACCAATAAAACTTATTTTTCCTGACTTCCACTCAAACATTTTCTGGACTTGGTTAAAGTGCTGGCCTCCACAACATCCTGTGGTTGACTTCCACAGTTTAATTATTATGTAGTGCGAAAAAGAACTTCCTTTTGTTTGCTTTTTATATAGAGGGAACAGAATTCTCCCTCATGTTTTATGTCATGAGAAAAAGGGAACAGTATTTTTCTGCTCATCTTCTCTTTGCCATTCAGAATTTTGTAGATGCTATTATTTTTCTCCTCTGTCATCTCTTTTTCCAGCAGGGAAGTTGTAGTCCTTTTCCTTTATCTTCCTGTGCAAGCCTTTCTTCATTTAAGTTGTTTTTCTCAGCAGAGTTATGCCCTGCATCTCTGCATCTTTTCCACTTCTACTGTGTCATAATTATCAAAGGACAATCAGAATTAGGAAACTATTCTGAAGGGTGCAAATACACCTTGAAAGAATATGCAGAAGTCAGCTTGCTTTTCCTCACACTTTTATAGGATTTCATTTCTGTGGCAATGTCCAGCTAGTCACTGCTGTTCTGCAGGGTTTGTGTGCAGCTTTAGTGCTTCTGGGCCCACAGGGTTTCTGTGTATTCTGTCCTACGGGAGTATTTATAAAGAAAATCTCAAATTGCTTTTTTCTTCTAAGCAATCCAATAAGAAGAAAAATATGTATTTTTTACTTATTTGCCTGTTAGATCCAAAGAAGAGAAAGCAAAGGAAATGGAAAATTATAAAATATGTCTGCAAATTCCTCATGTATATTTCAAAGCTCTAGAAGGACCATTGTCAGGCATTACCACTACAAGGAACTTAGATTCCAGAATCTGTGTTTACTAATTTTTCCTTGGAAGTCCTGTTTTTAAAAGTCTGTCTTTAAGTTTTTTCTTGGGTGTGTGGTTGCATATACATGTGTGTGTGTGTGTGTGTGTGTGTGTGTGTGAGCTCACTTGCTTTGTGCTGGGGTTAATAAAATATGAGGTCATTCTTCCTTGAGAAAGGGTTTTGTGGTCTGGCTAGAGGGGAAAAAAAAAGCCATGTTCAGCATTTTAATCTGTCTCTTGCTGGGGGAAAGCTCAGCTTTCTTGAGAAGCCCACTTATCACAGAGAGATCTGGGCATGGAATGGAATCCTCTGCTTCAGGGTGCTCAGTCCTAATCCTCTGCATTCATGGGACTGTTACACAGGAAAAGAAAATGTGATTTGTCATATATATGTGGGTCTAGATGGGCTGTGCTTTAAATGTAATATAAAAAAATATGTTTATTATGTATTTTGCATGTGTACAGTATATATGGAGATATGGGTACATATGTTTATACTTGTTAGACACATTATACATATTTATATATAGATCTACCTATTTGCAAAGAATAGTAAGTCTGGGATGTAACAGGAAACTCTTCTATCTAGGAAGGCCCTCTTGGAGGTAAACAATCAAGGTATGGTGTTCACGCTCACTCCACTTTCGAGAATCTGACAGAATTTCACATATTGGTCAATTCATGCTATGAATTTTATTCCCAGCTTCTGTCTCCTTAGGGTGGATATCTGTTACACCACCTCCCTGAGATGCCCTTTGAAGTCTGCAGCTATAAGTGCAGCTGCAATGCTGTTATTTGATGCCATTAGTCACACCAGCAGGAGACTCAGGAACCTTTCCATGTGTCCACATGCAAAAGGTGCAGCTTGGGTTGTGATTTTTAGCTGTATGAGTTCAAGACCTTCCTTGGAATGGATGGGAGGTGCATGAGTTCAGAGTGCAGGTATACATAAATGAGATTTGCTCAGACAGAAACCCAGCTAGGGAGGAAATTCTCTAGTGGGAAGAAGGAGAGGGCCCAGGACTGATCTGGTTGGTGAGAAAGGGTTGGCAAAGGGTTATGAAACCTCATGTCTGGGACTGCATCTTGTGGTAAAGAAACATTCACCACAGCAACCAATGTGTACTGGAGGGAGCTGGAATCCTTTCTCTCAGTCAACCCACTTGAAACGAACTTTTACGATCCGAAATGCTAAACTGTACTTGTGTAAACTGCACGTCTGCACCTAGAAAGCATCCATTGTGAGGTTTTCCTGGTTTCTCCCAGGGTGCCACACACCTAGCAGTGCACAGCACTGGTGAGTGAGAAGACTAACAGGTGTGACTGTAATGCAGGATTAAATAATAAAACCTTAAAACCAAACTGGCGTTTAATGGCAAAGCAGACTGACAGAAAAATAAATCTATTTTTACCATATTTTTCTCAGCACCATCAGGCCCTGACTACGTGCCTCTTTCCATTTGCTCTGACTTCAGAGCCGGGCTGCAGTTGCTGCAGGCTCCTTTTCAGTTGACACATCCAAAAAGAAACACCTCATGCAACCACACGCTGAGTCAGTGCTAGCTTTAATGGGAAAATAGTAGTTGGTGCCCTTTAGGTATTCAAACAATAGCTGAAGTATTAATCATTCTCCTTTTAATGCAGACATGAACAAGCCCTTTCCTTAAAGTTAAATATATTTATTTGAGCATTATTTCCATGTCATTACTGATTCAGTTCTCCCGCTGTGCTCTGACTGCTAAATGGAAAGTAGGAAACTATTAATTAAAAATAAAAAAAATTACTGTCTTGTTAAATTGTGAAACTGTGATTAATGGGTGTTTTAACAAAGTGTGTGCAGGTTTTTAAAAATTTGGTGGTACACAATTCTACAAGGATTACATTATATATTCTATTTTTGAAGAATAATTTATCCTGTAAGAACACCTACACCTCACAATGATTTTCCTTCATTATGGAGCATCTTCCTTCAGGGGCCTTCCCAAATACCATGCGGACTTAAAATATAACTTGGAGATCTTAACATGAGTTTGCTTTAAAGCCCAGGGAATGACTTCCATCAGCTTTGATGTCTCTACATTACCCCCAGATACTATAACTTTATTAATTGTTAACATAGGATGGTATCAAAAAGCATTTCAACACTGCACATCAGTGCTCCATAACATTTCATGCAAAGGCACACAGGAAGATAACATAACACCCTTCAAAAGCTCCAGCAAAATTAAATGCAGTACCTTGAGAGAAGTTTGAGTGGGACATGAACATTATTTTTGCCTACAGGAACTGTGGAATTTTAGGTGTCAAAAGAGTTCTCCT
The DNA here is from genome assembly GCA_034509185.1 of Euphonia xanthogaster. Lineage (NCBI taxonomy): Eukaryota > Metazoa > Chordata > Aves > Passeriformes > Fringillidae > Euphonia > Euphonia xanthogaster. The sequence goes on along the minus strand of JAYDZK010000056.1, from coordinate 62,614,111 downwards.
CTACCTCCTCAAATCTTTATGTAGCCTTTTTTTGGAATATATGGCTCAAAAGAGTAGTTAAGGAAGGTTACATTAACAGGGCTTCTTGGGAAAAAAGTTTGGAACATTGTCTTGAAATAATTAATCTACAGGCATTGCTGGAAAGTGAGTAAACAATAATTCTAGAGGTAATCCTAATAGTCTCAGCCAGAATGAGAATTTTGAATTTCCAGATCCTTCCTTGCAGAATTCTTCCCTTTAGTTAGATGGATCATGGAAGTACAAAGTCCTCTCAAGATGGCCCTTGAATATCTGCTGCTCCAACACGCTGAGTTTGAGGTTTTTACACAAATGGGTCTCGAGATGACACGGAACCCTTGGAATTGTGTTTTCCTTCCCCATGCCAGAGCAGGCTGCTGTTACTCCTGCCTTGTTGGAAGGTTTTGAGCTCAGCTTCTGCTGAACATCTGCAAAACCTTGCTGTAACCACACTGAGCAGCCTCAGCAGGGCTGGAGGCAGCACTCAGTTACTGCAGCTCCTGTTACATCGACTCTGCCGGCACAAGCGCAGCTCAGGCCAGCAGCTCCCGAGGCTTGAAGGCAGCAGCAGACAAGCACCGCCTGCCAGAGAGCTGGGAGTGCTCCCAGCACAACCACAGCTCCTGTTGGGATGCTGGGAAGACAAAGGATAGTGAACTGCTCTTGGGCAGGAGGTGGGTGTCTGTCCCTGGGGCTGTGCTGGGATGCTCAGCCCAAAAGCAGCAGTTCTGCCTAACCCAGAGCAGACCAGATTGCAGCTCTGCTCCCATTTCCTTAAGCACAGGCTGTTCTCCCTGATGCCTTGTGGGTTTGCTGTTGCTTCCACCTTCCAGCAGCAACAGGGCCTCAGTTCACTGATTTCTCAGAATCTCAGTTCACTGCTTTTTGGTAACCTTGTGCTGCTCACTTGCTTCCCATCACTCTCTGCTGCTGCTCTGAGAGTCCTCAGCACAGATATAAATGAAGGGAACTATGACCATGTGCCTGACCTTAGGAGGTGTGCTGGTTTTCCCTTCCTTTTCCCCCACCATTTTTTTTCCAACACTTTGTTTTTTAGGTCCAGATTAATTTGGTGTATTTAGTTCAAGTTGCCACATCTTCAGGGGGACCAGGAGCTGCCTCATTTTCCAGATGGACACAGGGTTCCTGTGACAAAATAGCAATGTTTGCCTGCCATTGAGGTCTGCAGTACTTCGACTTACGGAAGGCAATTGTGAATTTGCTGGTTCTCCATCTTTGGAAGCCTTACGATGGAAACTAAAATGGCAGCCTTCTCTCATCAGCTACATGTATGCAATTTCACATTAGTTACAGGCAGTTAATTAATAGATGTCACAAAAGAAAAAGCTCTACTCTAAACAGTCATTTATCATTCCCCATTTATAACAAGTGACCTGCAGGCCCAACAATGCAAGCGATTTTCAACTGACTGTCATGAGACAGACAGAGGTCGTCCAGTTCAGTACACAGCGTCATTCCCTGTGTGAACTGGACATTTGAGGGAGATGCACAGTGAGTTCTAGCTCTTAATTTTGCTTTCAAGTGATGTCTTTATTACATATCTGCTTGTAACCCTCCCTCTTCCTTTGATTCAACTCTCTTTTCTTTGTCATCAGCTCCCACACTCCAGACACCTCATCCCAGTGACTTGTTCTTCCTTCCTTGTTTCCTGCCACCATTCCATGACCCCACACTTGCTGTTGTAATCCTGTGCCTGTTACACCAAGTCCCCTTGGTGGACTGGCAGAGGGATTTTGCCTCTACCAGCCCAAGGCATTGCCATGCATGGAGATGTTCAGGGTGCAGCATGGAGGCAGACACAGCAAATCTCTGGGGGTGTTTGCTACTTGCCAAAATAACTTTGGGTTCTGGAAAATACAGAGAAAAAAGGATGATTTTCAACACCTCTGTTATTTGTCCAAATTTGAATTTATTAACAGTACCAGTGAAAGGCATGACACTGGCCCTGGGGCAATCCCCACTTCTGCCAGATTTCAAAGACAAACAATGGAGGTGTTAACATTATTCGAAAATTGATTGAAAGAATCTTAGGATGGAAAGCATTGAGCAACTTCCATCCAGGGGCTGCTGCCAGCTCCCACTACAATAACAGTCTCGTCTGTCTCACCATGCCCAGGCACTACAGGATCAGATTTGGGGCAAAGTGTCAACTGCAGCCCGATTTTGATTCCTCTTTCAGCTTTTCTCACTCACTCCCTTTGCTCAGCCAAATGGTTCTCATCTCACAGGGGAGAGTGGGGAGCTGGGGGTGGGGGACAGCTTCAGCTCAGCACCTTAGAGGGATGGGCACTAATGGGGTGTGGGGAACAGGATCCCCTGGCAGAGAAAACAGCCTCAAAGGCTGTGTAGGCTGCTTGGGGCTTCTCTTCCTGGATGTTTTCTCCTCTCTGTGCATTAGGGTCTCATTGAAATGTCATTAATCTGTCTCCCTTCTGCTGTGGGGCTGGATTCTCTTCCCATTTATTTCAAAACCTGTCTGGGGTGCAGCAGTGCTTTTTCTCAGGCTGGGATGCCTACCTGGGACAAATGGAATTAAGAGGTGAGATTAGGAAGAGCAATCCCACTCTGCTTGAGCATCTCTAAAAGGTGCAAGAAACGCCCCACAGCACATACAGTGAATGACTGGGCTCCCTTCACGGCTTTGTTGGGGATGAGTTTCACTGGAGGGCTGAATTTGGCCAACTGTCTTTCAGTTTCTATTTATTAATCTCATTTAATTTAATGACAGGAAATGAGTAATGAAATTCAGCAGTGACAGGCTGCTTATTTAGGCCAAGTGATTCGCATCTGAATTCAAAGGGCTCCAGACCATTACTTTTCCATGAGATTTGCTCTGCTGCTGGCTAATTCAAAGAGAGAAACTTTTTTTTTAAAAAACCCCAAAACTTTAATGAAAAATTTAAAGCATCAATGGGAGGTAACACTAGAAGGTGTTAGCTCTTTAGAGTCTCCCACAGTGGGTTCTGATGGCCATGCCCACTGCCACCAGTGGCAATGGGGTGGTGTTTATAAGCTGGCCACTGTTTGCAGCAAGATGGGCAGAGGTGAGTTAGCAATATTTACTACTTCTCCTAAGTTCCAAGAAAAACATGCACACCTGCTGGGATAATGTCTAAAATGGTGATTTTCAGTTTGTTTCCATACTCCTTCATCTGTTGTATGTCATTTCCGAGCCACAATGAGGGGGAAGGAGGAACAGAAGAAGCCAGATGAAGTGAGATATTTTTTTAATTTAAATGTGAAGGTATTGCCTAGAGGTATTTTCAGCTACAACCCGAGGTTTTGGAATAGAAGTTTAATTGATGTGATGTCATAAAATAAATAGAATAAATTTATGAATTGATGGTCTCTCAGTCTGGCTCTCAGTGGGTGGCAGGTATCTACATTAAAAAGACCATCAGGACTGGCACTTCTCTTGGCAGTGTCAGCCAGGAACCTAAGCATTAATTTGGCATGGGGATTACACTGTCCTTCAAGGTGGTCTCTCCAGGTGATGGCTTCAGCACCGTGTTGCATTCATGAGGGGAGGTCTGGAGGTGGCACAGGAGGCAGAAAGGACCATCAGTGCCCCAGAAGGACCTGTGCATGCACCACTGAAAGCTGTCTTCTCCAGCCCTGTCAATCTGACATCTGTCACCACCACTAAGTGAGCTATTAAAATTTCAAGGAAGTTGTTTGTTTGTTTGCTGTTAATGTTTGGGATTTTTTATTTTTTTTTCTTTTTGAGTGCTGAAGGGCCCCTTGTTAAGGAAGGGCTGGTGAGATCAGAAGGGTTTGCTGTGCCATTCTAAACAGGGTCCCCACGCTGCAGGACTGTGCTCTCTGCTCATGCTGAGCGCTGGGTGCTGGGGGTGTGGGGTGCTCCAAGGACCTTGGGGCCACAGAGGAGCAGTGATGCCAAGGATCAGGGCTGGCTAGAAAGGGGACCTGTCTGAGAACTGACAAGCAACTTGCTGAAGTTCAGCCTTGAAGGGGACAGGAATTCATCTAGAAGGATCATTGCCAGAACAGAGTCTGGAAATGTAGGTCCTGCAAATGTCTCCTGACACAAGGATGCAGGTAACAGGGCTTACCCCCACTTTTGTAAGATGAAACTGGCCCTGTGTGGGTGGGGACAGATGTTGTGAAAGCTGAAGGGCTGTAACCAAACCCAAATAAGCATTTGCCTTCACAGTATTACATTGTAACTCCAAATTAGGGTCTGCAATTCCAGCTGCTGTGAATGCAATAGCAGACTACTAGAACTCTGCATCCCAATGAAGTTTCTGCCAAGATCCTCAATCCAGATGTACAGGGTGAAGCTGATTTTTTAAAAATCACTATTTTTTAAAATTGTATTTGGCAGAGGGTGAAATCTACACCTTCAAGCAGAGGGGAATTTTCCAGCACTACCCCTCAGTCTCCTGGGGTTTAGGTGAAATACTTCGATAACAGATGGTGAGGAAGGGGAGGGAAACCATTTCCAACTAACTCTTGGTGTCTTAATGAGGGTAGCTTGAAAAATAACTATCTACACATGCCATCTTTCCCATGCTGAAAAAAAAAGTCTTTCAAGCAACACGTAGCACAAGAATTTCACGTAGCTCTATTGCATTAAGGTACTTTGCCCAGGCAAGCATGATTGTAGGGAAAACTCTGCCTGCCCATGTTCATTCATGGATTCCTGTGACTATATACATTATTATTTCTAAATATAAACTGTGTCCTAACAGCAGTTTTGATTTAAAGAGGTGATGGAGACAGAGGAGTTGTATGGTCTGGGACATTACTCACTGTTAAAAAAAAAAAAAAACCAACAAAGAAAAAAGCCTCATGAGAAGCCTCAGAATTAATACTTGACTGAAGTAGCAATTGTCATAATTATGCCAGGTCTGCACTATTATTTTACACCTCCTCAATACCATGTGGAATTATAGGATTCCAGTGAATGGTGCCATGACCATTTCATCACACAAGTACATTCCAGTTGCTACTTTTCTTTAGTTTTGGTATGATCATTGTTCCCCACAGTTTAAAAAAAAAGAAAATTAAAAGGAGTTGGAGAAAGTAAATCCTGGATTCAGTTGTACAGTTCTCACTTCCCTGCCTCCTTCTCCTCATCGCAGGTCTTTTATGGTAAATATTTGAAGAATCCTCTTGAAATGCCAATTATAACATCTTTTAACATTTACACGATTTAAATAAAAGCTATCAAACTTTATTAACAAGAAAAGCAGCACATGACAGTCTTGTTAAACCCTGCTAATGAATACATGCTGAGTCTTGGTTTCTGTTAAGGTATATTTTTATTTCAGAACAGGTTTTGTGGTTTTGGGATTTTTGAGGAGGAAGAGAAGGAGGAGGTGGAAATGGGGGGCCTCTGGCCGTGGTCCATCTACATGAAAGTCTGGGAGAATTGTTTTATTAATTCTTTTTTGCCACACCTCTTCTGAATTATGTTTTTGTCTTCCTGAATCTTAATCTTTGCATCAACTAATTGCTCTTGAAACTCTGCTTTGTGGCCACACTAAAGAATTAATCAATGAGTATTTCCTTTAACACTTGGCATTTGCTAAAGCTATAAATGTCTGTGTATTTGCTTGTGCATATGGAGACAAATTATGAAGGAAACCATTTTATAAACAATATATATTTGAATAGCAGTGAAAGGAATTGCCAGGACTGAGAAAGGAATTCCTGTTTGTGCTGGAAGTCAGAATCGGGCTCATGCAACACCTGAGGCTCAAAAATAATCTTAAGGTAGAATTCCTGAGGTTTAGCATATATAAATATATAATAAAAATCCAGACAGATTTATTCTCTTGCAATAAGTTGTGTTGGGCCAGTCAGAAAGATTCTAAATTCTCTGAAAGGCTATACAGCAGAAGCTCTGCTATCAAAACTGTATCTTGTATTTGCAGCAGGAAGAATTCCTTGGTGACTGATAAGGACTTTATGTTTCACTTGGGCTCCCAGGCAGTGCAGGGACTTAGTGTGTTTACTTATTTTGAAAGGATGAGAGACTGGTACATTACACAAAAGAGCAGTCAGAGCCTCCAAACAGATAAACATAAACATTAAAATAGGTGAGGCCTGGAACTGTATAGATCTACACTGTCTTGACTGGAATTCTACTTGCATATTCACTTCCCCAAACTTTTTTTCTCCCCCCTTTTCCCTCCTCTCCCTTTCCATTCCACTTTCGCTTTTCTTCCTTTTCTTTCTTGCTTCCCCCCCATTTTCTCTTCCCCTTTTTCATTTCTGCCCTTTTCTTCCTTTTTTTCACTCTTCATCCATTTCCTCACTATTCTCCTTTCCCCTTATTATTTTCCTTGTTTTAAAACTTTTTTACTGTCCTTTTTCACTTTTTTTTTTTTTTTTTTTTTCAAGTCGAGAATGACTTCAAACTACTTTGGGTCTCTCAAGTCCTCAGGAAACATTGCCCAGTCTCTCCTTCCACTAGTAATACTCTACTGCATTTACTGCAGAGCATGGAATGTCAGAATTCAAGGATAAGGACACTGAATACATTCCCAAGGTGATGGAACCCGCTCTGATTTACATGGCAAACTCGGCAAAAGGAAGTGTTTAACTCCCTGCCCCCGGGGAAGGGTGGAGCAGCTGTGTTACATTTACTTCAGAGCATGTTCAAAGACAAAACTGAGCGTGCTGGAAACGGGACGCTTCTCAGTTTCTGTTGCTGTTTGTCTCTAGTGTTGAAAAAGTGCCCAGGTACGTGTGGCCCAGCTCAGGAGAGAGTCCAAAACACCACATGATGGAGCAGATCCTCCTGAGTGCCTCCACACAGAACACACAGGAGAACCAGGGGATCAGCCCCAGCCAGCCCAGGGCTCTAAAAGACTGGTCTGATCCCTTTCCATGCCAAGACGTCCCACTGAGTGGATGAGGGAAAGGCTGTGGGTGTTGCTTACCTGGACTTGAGTAAAGCCTTTGCCACTGTCTCCCACAAAACTCTCCTGGCTGCTCATGGCTGGGATGGGTGGACAGCTCACTGGTGAAAAAGTGTCTGGATGGTCAGGTATGGTGTTGTGAGGGTCCCCAGGATGAGATGAGAGATGAGAATTTGGCTCCATGTTCTCAGAAGGCTGATTTATTCTTATATTATATTACATTACATTATATATTATATTATATTATATTATATTATATTATATTATATTATATTATATTCATTTATTATATTACCTTTACTATATTTATTATATTGTATTATTTATTATATTAAAAGAAATTATATACTAAAACTACACTAAAGAAAGAGAAAGGATAGATCAGAAGGCTTAGCAAGAATGATAATGAAATGTCATGACTGACTCCTCAGAGTCTGACACAGCTGATGTTGATTGGTCATTAATTAAAAGCAATTCACATGGAACCAATCAAAGATGCACCTGTTGGTAAATGATCTCCAGACCACATTCCCAAGCAATCAGATAATTATTGTTTTCATTCTTTTCTGAGGCCTCTCAGCTTCCCAGGGGAAAATCCTGGGCAAAGAGGATTTTTCAGAAAATATCATGGTAACAGTCAGGAGCAGAGGGTGGGGAGTGGAGCTGGATCCAGCTGGTGCCCAGTCACCACTGGTGCTCCCCAGGCCCATTCTGTTTCATCTCTTCATCCATGATCTGGATCTGGTTGGACTCTGATGATCTTAAGGGTCTTTTCCAACCCAAGTGATTCTGTTCCATTAGAAAGTAAAGGCCTGGGAAATGAAGAGCTTTTGACAGCCCTGGGACCTGTAGGATAGCCAGGAGCAGAGTTGCTGAGGAGAGGAAGGGAGCTGTCCAATCACCCTTTAAGATCCTTATGCCCATTGTAGATGATACAGTGTGGAAATTAGGAATGACATTGAGCTGTCCTCCAGCTAAATGGTTTACTATTTCATTTTGAAAGAGGTTTACTTTTAATGGCCATAAAGAGACACTAGGGAAATATGTGTGAGGGAATGTGCTGGAGGTCACCTACAACTGCCTTTCATTGCTTGCACTTCAAAATGCCCTAGGAATTTCAATATGGTGGTGACAAGTAACTGTAGTCAACTCTTGATGGATATTTTTCCATTCTTGAAGAGCTTTATTAGATGTCACTAAAACCAGTTTTGTTAATTTAATTCTCAAACATTTCAAAGTAGTGTTTTTTCCTTCACCTCCCTTGTTCTTCTTCCACAGACACACATGACTTCACTGATATAACTTACAAACATGACAGAAAAATAACTCTTTTTCTTCTATCCTGCTGTGGCAATGTGAACAAAGACAATTAGTGTATGTACAAGATCTCTGTGTAGGCAAGTCCAGGTGCATTTTCCTTCTCCTCTATTAAATCCTTCTGGAAGGGTGTAAGCAGGCATATTCTCCCTTTGTGACCCTACAGTGGTACAGCAAAGCCTGTGAAATATCTATTTTCTGCAGCTGAAAAAAACCAATAGGATCAACCAAATTAGAGATGGCAGTAATAAAGATTAAAAAATCTGGTCCTTGCTTATCACACTAAAAATGTTTTGGAGAAAGAAGGGAAGGGGAACACCTGAGCAAAAAGCTGTATGTGATTGTGCTTGTTCCAGTCGTGTTTATGTGTCCTCTGGTTGTCTGTTTTTGTAATCCCTGTTTCAGCTCCTATACAGAGGGCTCATGAAGTAAAGGCATCTTTTCTGTTCATACTGAATTTGATTATTTAATAGAGCTCAGATGCATTATGTTGGTGCACTGCTCAGGCATTTCTCCTAAGCATTGCTGGATCATTTTTGCTAAACTGGAGTATCACTTGAAGAGCATTTACCAGATTTCTAGAGCCAGTGGGTATTAGTTTTTCTCTGTGACATAAGAAAACATTCCTGTGTTAGAGATGAATGGTCAGATTAGGCTCTCAGACACATAAGGGCTAAATAAAAATAACCCCCAAAGCATCAGTTTTGCTTCTCGTGGCTTAGAAGAGCCCTGCTCTTACGAAGCACTCGCACAGCAGTGAGCTGTGGTCATGGCAGTGACACAAGTGTGCTCTGTTTGAGCTCCAGAAGTCAGGGTCACAACAAGTGTTACTTTGCAGTGAGGGATTTGGGTCAGTGCTGCTTCCACGTGGAGGCTCTGGTCATGCTTCCATGGCATTTCACTGGCTGAGCTGCACTGCCTCCTATAACAGACACTTTCCCAGGGATTAAGTCTGTTTACATTTGTGGTTGCTTTGAAAGCACTGTGAAGCCTTTTTATTTAATTAAATTAACATCTATTCTCTTTAGTGAAACATAATGTGCATTCTCCCTTTATATTCATTCTTCACCTTAGGCAATTTGGATAACATTGTTGGGTTGTTAGCAGAGATTAGCTTCACATAGGATTGTGCTGGCTTTGCGAAATGTATTCTTTCAGATCTTTTCAACTCTTGAGTTTGTTTGGTAGTGAATGAATAAAATGTATCATCCTGTAGGCTAGAATTCACCTAATTGCCATCTATCATATTTCAAGGGAGCTCAACCAAATAAGTTATTTCCTTAAACATTAAATATATTGCCTAATCTTTTAATTCCTTAAAACAAAAGAAGTATCCTGACTGTGCTGTGTGGTGCAAAGTAGAAAATTTCTTTTTTTCTCATGGCCCAGTCTCTTTTTTATTTTCCCCCTTTTTTAAAGTAATAATAAGAGTTCAGACGTCATCAAGCTGGTACATGGTGAGTTCAAAAGACTGCAAGGAATAATTAAAAAAAAGGCTTACTGGATATTTATAATAGGCAGAGTTCATAACTGTCCTGGTTTATTATCCTTTTTGTATTTTATGTGGTCCATTTCCCTCCATATAAAATGTGGGTTGCAATATGGGTTTGCTTTCACTGTTTCACTTCATCTCAGAGCAGATGGAGATGCCATTTCCTTGAATGAATAAAAGGACATTAATCTGTGCTTCACACAATGTTTCATTAAGAACACCTCTGTGCAGGATCAGGGGAGAAACCAGTTGTAAGAACCAAAAAAATCTTAGACCACCTCTTTTTTTTCCTCCCCCTGTAGAATATGAATTAGCAAGAAAAAGAAGTGAGAAATAAATTTATGGGCATTTCCTGGGGACTGATAACTAGAAAAACACAATTAAAACAGTGGTTAAACATGAGGGACTTTATTTGAAAAATGAAACCTTAAAAACTGCTTTTATTTTCCAGTTTGTCCAGTCCTCAAGTGGCTGCCATACAGATTGAAGGGGTAGTGTTTTTTGAAGTAATCCAGTTCCCCTTTAAATTTGCCACAGTGAAAGTAGTTTTCAAGAATCTCTTGCCAATTTTTAAAACATCAGGATGGCTATTTCTCAAGAAATGGCTGAAGTCATTGCTATTCTGAGTGATTACAGAACAGTGGTATGGGAAATCTCATAACTGACTCAACGTCAGTTTGGGTATGTGTAAGAAATGGGATTTCTAGGTAATACATTTCTGGTGTTATTAAGTAAATCCTGCTCAGAACTGGATGAATATAATCCCAAGGATTTGGTGTCCATCCCAGATTTCCTTCTATTCTTCCTCCTCTGACACTGTCACTGCCTTTTGCCAGCCTGTCCATCAAAAAACCCAAACAAATCCACTTTTCTTCACCTGTATGTTCACCATTCATTGCTACTTCCCCTTTTGAATGGTATTTGTAGGAAGAAGAAAAGAAGAGATATTTCCTTGTTGAGGAGAAGGAACAAGCTTGACCTGTTGGATAATGGAGACCCTGTTTATTCTGAGATGTGGTTCATATTATTCAAGAGAAGCAAGTAGTTTCCTGCAGACTTCCCTTCCACTCCTCTGCTTGGGCCAAATTCTGCTCCCGTGCTCCAAGCAATTGTATGAGCTAAACACAGAGCTTCTCTCCCTGGAGTCACAGGGATAGGATCTTTTATCCAAAAAGAGATATCAGGAGAAACACTTAGAGAGCTAGTGGAGAATTATCTGCCACTAGTTATTTTACTGTTTGTTGAAGTTGCTGACCTGCTGAAGAGGTTCTTTCTGCAGAACCACATTTGCTGGGAGGAAATAAGAATCAGTAACAAATTCTCAGAAACTGAAAGAAGAATAGAAAAAGGGATTGAAAGAATGAAATACCTCAGCCCACATGGCTCCTGCCAGACACAGATGATGCAGGCTCAAGGGATTGATCTGAAGGAGGCAAAGCAGGGATCTTGCAGCCTCAGTGTGAAAGTTACGGTTGCTGAGCAAAGCAGTTTTCCAAACATATTGGAGCAGTTCCTAGCTCTAGCCTATTGAAACCTTGAAGAAGAAACGAAGCAAAGGAGAGAGGAAGGGCAAGAAGGAAGGTTTGTTGATTTTCAGGACATATTAGATGTTTCGTATGCTACTTGTTTTCTATGCAAGTGTCTCTCATTAAGGGTTTAAACTTGGAGTCACACATGGGTGACAGGTCTGTGTGCAAGCAAAGTTAATTAATTCTCTCACCTTCCAAATCATCTTCTGATGTCAGATCTCTTCTCTGGAAGTAAACGAAGATAAACCTCAAACACAATGTGTGCCAGGATCGACAGAAGTAAGGTAACACATTTCATTCCATCTGAGAGTTTGCTGGAGATGCCTTTGAGCACTGTTGATTACCCTAGACCTACTGCAATGAATTCTTTCTTTTACTGACCCTAAATGTCCTTTGTACTGGAAAGACCAAACTGTTATGGAACTCATTTTTGGAAACAGTAGTACTGTTTCCAAACACTGGTAAAGACAGAAAAGCTGATTTGCATCTCTGGTATCCATCAAGGTTCAGCTGAATTATCCTCACAATTGTTTGTGTTTTTCTATTTTCACCTTCCTCTGAAAGTAATCTCAAAAGAAAAGAGCCAAACTACAAGTTTTTCTAATCTATGGAAGAGTATACTAAACAGAAAGACTTTAATAACTTTGGTGCTGCTGCTCAAACTGAGGAAGTGGAGACCTTAGAGAAGTTACTACATGGTTACTTTGATTTAGTCTGTGCTTCCAAAAGCTGGATGTGCACTATTCTAAACAAATCTTTTGCTATTTAAAGAGCTTTTGAGTATAATCTAATATCTCAAACTAACTCAGTGCATTTGGAAATCATTAGTTCTACCGTACAAATTGCTAATGTTACCTTGGGAGGAAAAGGAGGTGGAAAGTAAAGACCTAAAATGTCTCAGAAGTAAAGATCAGATCATACAAAGCTGAAATGTTTCATTGTAATTGTTAATTACTTTTGTACTTGTATGAATAAGAAGTGCCCATGCAGAAGCAGCCCAGACCACACCAAAATCAGTTATGAAGATGGCATATCCCAAAAATGGGAAAGACTTTATAACCAGCCTGGCATGAGGCAGGTTAAAAAGCCAATACATTTAGTAGTAGGGCTTCCAGAAGAATCAGTCCACAAAGAAGTGCTACTTGAGCTTGCACATGTTGAAAATTATTGGATTGTGTTTTCAAAATACTTAACATTTTGTGTTGAACAGTTCAGAAAATTTCACCCATAACACAGCAATTCCCCGTGCATCAATTGTATGTCTGAGTATCTAAAATATTTGCATATATGTGGTGATCAAGTTGATGGGTAAAATCTAAAGTTGGATCAGGGAGAATAAGCAACAGTAAATGTGGAGCTAAACTCAGCTGAGTAATTTTAAAAAAATGTAAATATGTACACAAATGACAAAAAAATTTCTAGAAAGCTTTTAAGTATATTTTTTCCTTCTTTTTTGAGCATATAATATCCTATCTATTGTAAATACATGTGAAACTCAAGAGCAGAATAAAATAGCACAGATCTTCCAGGCTGGGCTATTTTTGGCTATTTTTTAGAAGAAATTTACCTACACTGGTCTTCATGTTTAATTAGTTTTATTTTGGGCTCTGACATAGCTAGAAGCAACAGTTGTGTGTTTCACTGAGGTGCTGGGAAATTCTCTCTTCCAAAAGCAATAAAGTTCACTTATCCAACCCTGGAGGGCTTCAATTTATCAGACTTTAAGATAATTACCTGTTTATATATATATTTGTATACGTAGGTACAAAAGCTGTGGCCTGTGACAGAACCCTGCCCAAGCTGAGCCTCCTGCAAGAATATCAGATTCTTTTGTGGTTCCCATCTCCTATATTAAAGAAGATGGATTAGTGTGTTAGAAGCAAATTATGTGGCTGAAATTTAATTACTCTATTGCAACCCCTTCCAAAACAAAGGAGAAAATTTTCAGAATGTGTTCTGAAGAATGAGATAAAGTTGGTGTTTGAAAGGATCACAGAGGCACTATAGGTAAGAGGTTACAAATTGAAAAAAGTCAATAATAATACAATTTCAGAAAGGTCAAAATTCCTACTAGGCTGTGTGAACCATTTCCAACTCTGATTTTTCACAGGCTGAAAAAGTCAGCAGGACAGCTGCAAAAATGATTGGAGGCTTAGGAAAAAGATAATGTAGAGAAAAATTGAGTGAACTATGGATGAATAGTCCACAGGAAAAAAAAAAAAAGAGGCAGCTCATCTTGATATATACAAAAATTTCTATAAAGACAAAGGGAATAACTTATTTCCATATGTCTTTACTGGATAGGACTAAAATAGGGCAAACTTGATGGGGAAGTGTTTAATCTGGATACTAGGAAAAAAAAAAACCTTCCTAATGTTAGGAAGAGTTGCTTCTGGAGTTTACTGACTGTGAGAAGAGACTGGAGAGGCCTCAGCTGAGTTGAAGGTGCTTCGTCCTGTTCGGGACAGCAGGAAATACTCCATAACCCACCCAGGCCTCTTCCAGGACTATTCTGTACGACTTTACTGACATTTTGACATGTAATCCCCTGACAATTTTTCCATAAAGTGTTTTACAGTGATTTGGTCCCAGGTAGTGAGATTATGCAGAATCAATCTTTTATGACGCATTTTTAATATTCCAGAGATATGCAAATTTCTACTCATGGACCTGTTGTATTTTTTTCACAGAAGGCTCTGTGTCCGTAAAGACACTATAGAGTGAGTTTAATATCTGTGCTCATGCAAAGCACAAAAACAGGAGGGGAAGTCAGTTAAGATGCTGTCTTAATAATAAAACTTTGGCTGAAGGGTAATCAGATAGTTTATAGCTGTGACACAGTGTTCCAGTTCATCTAACCATATGTAAGTGCTTCCCTTGGCCTCACTGATGTTCCCTAAGCTTAAGGTGAGTTAAGCTTTGTGATTTGACTGTCTATAAGTGCATCTCCCATGAGTACATGGTTTTGTTAGCTCTCAGGAATATGATAGGAAAATGCTCTTTTTTCTTGCCTGTGGGACATGAATATTGTCCCTAAAGTTCAAGACATTGTCATACCTGCTTTTTGGCACTAGTGGGACTCATGATTATGAATTTCCTTGAGCTGAAATGACATAAAAACATAAATGAGAAATATTACCTCTTCATTTTATTTAATGGAAAACATCCAGAAGTGCTCCTTTGGGAGACAGCCCTGAAATGGCTAATTTTACCGAGTAAGTTTCTAGGACTGAAAAATAAGTGTGTATGGCTTCAACTCTTGTAGCTTTGGGAGGAAGGAGAGATGCTAAACCCTCTTTTTTCCTAATTTTTTAGCACGAGAAAGTCCTTCTGGTATCATGTCGTAACCAAGTCCCTCGTTATTTTCAGTTATGAGCACAGATAGGCTGCGTAATTGAGATGCAGACAGTAAAAACAGTTACTGATTAACTGAGAGCCCTCAGGTCTGTCTGCTGGAGTGTTTTAAATGCAGTCAATAACAGGAAATACATGACTGCTGGAGCAGGACCGAGCTCAGACTGAGTGACTTGGTGTGCATCCTACCTGCTAAATGCTTTTGGAGATCCAGGTGGCATGTGAGGACCTTCTTCTTCCACCCTTGAGCACACACATTTCTTGCCTCCTTTGAAAGCTACTCTGGCTTTGTCTGCGTGGTATTTTCCAGGCTGACAGGAGTCTCTTTGGGCCACTGAATGAACCACCATGGAGCTTCCATGAGCTCAGCTGGGAGAGAAGTGCTGTTATCTTTGGCCCAGAAGCCTGAGCTGTGCCCAGCACTGACCACACTCTGGTCACTGGCTGCCTCTGCTCTGGGCAGCTGGGAGAGCCAGCATGCTGGGCTGGCAGCTGCTCAAGGCACATGTAATGCTGGCTCTGGCCTGCAGACCAAATGGCATTCCCACCATGTTAGCTTAGGATGTTGGGAAAAGGAAAAAAAGAAAGGGTTGCTCAAAGGTTTAAAGAAGCGGTTGAGTGTGTGTGACTCTGAGAAGGCACAGGAGGTGAATGCATGGTTTCACTGGCTGAGTAATGGTTTACTGAGGTGTACGTAAAAGGCAGGGTGGATTTGTGTAACTACAAGCTTACCTTTCAGATCTTGTCCTCCTTCACTTGAGATTTCCTCAGCTCAGTACAAAACCAATTGTTCATTGTGTGGTTTCTCTGTTGTCTGTTGGCATGGAGCAGAGCCAAGCTTCCTCAGGTTTGCTGGGCAACCAAATACGATTCTATTGTTCTTTCACCAGTCAAGGAGGATTTTCATAACCCTTGGTGTGCTAGATATCTATGTGTGAAATCTGATTTTAATCTGTCTCTATAAACACACCGACATATCTTTCACTAGCCCTCAGGGCGGTAATGCCTGAGGTAACGTCTGGATTCGGTGTTCCTCCCCTCCATTGCTCCCTGCTTCCTCTTTCACACAAAAGCTTCTTGGCTCAGAGGGTTTAGTCCCTCATCCTCACCAGATTTTTTACGCAATTCCTCTTTGCTCACACGTGGTGAATGCACCTCCAGAAGGAGCAGATGGGAATTTTTCTGATGTGCCTTTGTGGCCCCATGGCAGCACCTCACAGAGAAGAAAGAGCCTTTAGGGTCCTTGGCAAGATTGTGACATGCTAAGTGCCAGGGCTGTGCCTAGACTGCCTGGTGACTAAAGCTGATCTGGAATCAGTCATGAAAGAGTTGAAAATGGTACCAGTGTGCCAATTTGCATTCCAGAGTCAGAGGTTGGGCAAAGCTAATCACAGTGTGAAAAAAAGAGCTTTACCACCTTAGGTCTTTAACCTAAAACTTTACCATCATCAAATCTAAAACTTTACCTGATGCTACTCTCTCGGATCCCTTGAAGAGTAAGAAATGACCAGGTGGCCTTGCTTGCCAACACATCTTATTTCAACAGGAATACATTCCAGTTCATTTTTTGTCTCATGTTGAAGACAAAGACGAGCACATAGATAGATTAGCTCCACCTCCAGATGATAAAACAAAATGGATGTCTACTTTTGGTAGCTTTGTGCTACAAATTTCCTTTTTTGGTCAATATGCAGGTGGTATGGCTTTGTTACACTACCCAGCTTGCAAGCCTGGATCTTTAATTAGTGCTGTACCTGCACAAGCATCAGGGTCTGTAAATCTACAAGGTGGTGACTGAAACTTGGGCCCATTGTGCTAATTAAGAACTCTTCTGGTAGGGAGAAGTTAGGTTGTTTCCAATGAACCTAGCTAGTCCTTCTGTCACAACAAGCAGTGCCCAGTCTTGCACACGTGTGTTGTAACACCTTATCATCACCCTCTCATTAATGCAAGAAAAGCACAGAATGCAGAAAGGTTTTTCGGGCACGTTGTGTAACTCGGGGCTGACGTGCATCCCATCATCGCTCCTTGGGGAGGGCAGCAGAGAGGGGCTGCTGTTGAGATACTTGAATTTGGGCCATCTCTCAAGAAATAAAGTCCCCTCTGTTTCACATCAGGTAGAGCAGGAAAGATTGGGTCTTTCAGTGAATAACTCAGTGTTAGAGAAGAAATCGGCAAAGGGCAGCAGGTAAGATCCAAGAGTTAGACGTTGCTGCTAACTCACAATAAAAGACCTCAAAACTGCAATATGAGCCATGGAGGGGTTCAAATTTGCTTCAGGAGTAAAAGTAAAGTGAAGATAATTAACTAGGCATCTTTAAGTCCTCTGAGGAAGTATTTCCTGCTTGGCTAAGGTTAAGAAAGCTACAAGTTTGCAGATGTGTACAGCTGAAAGCGATGGATCTTGAAGAGACAAAGAAGCTTTGGCAGCTGATGGAGGTTCTAGCCTCTTTCTCATTGAACTTTCCAGAATTCCCCATTGACTCGAGGGGCAGCAAAATTTGGCTCTAACTACTAAAGCCAGGCAGACATTTAAGAACCACAATGTCACTTGGTGTAAGCTACACTTTATTATAATAAGTATTGTGTTGCTTAATGGCAAATGAATGGTATTGACTCTTACAAAATGTGTTTTTCTTTGGAAATGTTTATATTGTCATCCAGAAAGAGGGTTGCAAGAAAGATCTGCCCTACAACTGTTGGTGTTTCTTAGGACTTAACAGGACCTTAGTACCTAAAACTGAGCACACTTGTGTACATTATAAGGCAATATACACAAACTTCATTGTACAATAGCAAAAGACATTTAATGTGGCCACTTTCATCACACCTCTTTTCAAAGGAATTTTAAGGAATGGTAATACATGTCGATCTAACCACACAATTCAAAATAAATTGAAAACATGAATATATATCACTTTACTTTCAAATAGGAAGCAAAGTTATTTAATATGCAAATTCTATGTGACTGAGAACAGGATGAGAGCATCCTCTGGAACGATTTTATTATCTGGCAGATATTTAAGATTCTACCTATCTCGTGGAATGTTAAACATGGAGCAGACCATGGCTTTTCCTTCCTGTATCCATGGTTATGGCTACCAGGAAGGCATGTCTGAAAGAATTGCACTGGGATAGGAAGGAATTACACTGATGGGACAGGAAGGAATCGCACTGATGGGATAGCTGAATATTTTGGGTGTCAATGTGATGTGTTGTCAAGCACATTCTCTAAGCTGGGGATGGCAGTGAGAAGTAAAACCTTTTTCTCCAGTTTAATTCAAGTATTAAGAGTCCAGGAGTGGATAAGTGTTTTTCAAATCACAAGTAATTTTGATGAAGGAAGCATGGAACTCTGGAATGAGCAGGGCAGCTAACCTGCTTCCCAACATTGTGGCAAGGGAGGATCAAGTTTGGAGAAACTTAGAGAAATTTGCAGGGGGGCAGGAGAAGGTGAAAAAGGGCTCTGGAGGTGAGGCAGAACCAAGTCACAGGGCCATGACACCAAGGTGGAGTCAATCCTACCAGACAGAGGATTTGCTGCAAAGCCCTGTCTTGAGCAGAGCCTCGAGCAGAAGAGAGCAGACACAGCCTCTACATCTGGGCCAGAAAGCAAAAGTGTAATGTTGATAAATCAGGTCTTTCACAGAGGAGACAGGAGAATGATGAATGATAAATGGTAAACAGAAAGGATCTCATACTGCTCAGTTTAACAAAAAGGATGACATGGAAAGACTTGTTAGCAGATTATATGCACCTAATTGGAAAGGAGAAATATGCTAATAGAGAGAATATGCTCCTTGAAGACAGGATCTTAATGTGATTAAGCTGAATGTGAATGAATGAATCCTGGAAACAGAGTGTGAATTTTGGAAAGAGCGCATCAAAGTTTTCCATGGATGGAGTTGTGTAAATCATCAGATAGCAATCCGTCAAAAATCCTTACAAAGACAGACAGAGAGGTGTAGATTGCTGTCTCATTCCTCATTTCACATGGCTATTTAAAACATCAGTATTACAGCATTTCTTTTTTATCAGCCACTGAAGATTGATGCAAAGAAGTGGAAAATGCTTGCTAAACTTGCCTAAAGATTCACATTCTTACTAGCTCCACAGAAGCAGTGCCCCTAACAGGAAGAGAATGCCTTTTCCAGATATGTTTCCTTCAGCACACCCTGTGTAGGAAATGCAGGTTTCTACTCCAGAAAAATGGGTAATTTATAGAAGAGGCTGATTGCTTTACAGCATGAAACTGAAAGCTACATTTCACTGAAACAAGTGGGCTGTTCTGGGAGTGGGACTGCTGCAGTGATAAATCCTAAAGAGCTGTGGTAACATGGGCCTGCTCTAACAGCTGTAAGGCTTTATGGGGTTTACAGGTAGCAGTGGCCAGCGAGTGAAACAGAGCCCTTTTTGCTGCCAGCAGTTTCATTGATCTGGTTGTTAACTAGAAATTTTGGATTTGTCAGAGCTATTTCAGAAGGCTGCAAAAAGTGAGGGAATAGGTCCCTAAACAAGGCATGAAAGGCTTTTCCATCAGAGTAACGTTTATTAACCTTAAGAATGGTCCAAGTAGAATCAAGATATATTGTTTTGTTCCATATCAGCAAGAGACGACATGAAACACATTGAAAAATTGTCTTGCTTCTGAGAAGAAGATATGATCACATACTTGTATTCTTTAACAAATATTTTCTTTGTCTAGAGAGACTTTTTACCTTCAATGGCAAAGCCACCTTTTTTTTTTTCCCCCATGGTTGCATTCTAGGAGCACTTGACCACCTGCAGAGATCTGATTGCAGGGCTGGGATCTTGGTTCAGCTACTTGTGTTTACATTTTTTACCAAAATGAAGGTTCATTCCAGAGGTTTCAAGTATGCCACCAGTTAATAGGGATATCACCCTGTAATCACCCAGGACCATTTACAAGACTCCTCCAGTTAAATAAAAAAAGCTCTGTTAGGGAGGAAAGAAATACTATAAAACTTCTGAGGAGTTACTGTCTGAGATGTAATCATCAACAAATATAACTTTTCCCCTTGAGAATCTAAGTTGGTTATGCTGACACATGAAATAGAGTCCTGAGAGTGTTAGTTTGTGTTGTCCTATATGGAGATTATTATATATTATATATTGCACACTGTATAGGATTCCATTATGTATTTCTTTCATCCCATTTGTCCTTAAAGCAGAAGAAAGAACCTTTTCAGGTAGATAATCTGAGCCAGGCAACCTGTTGGTATTTCAATCTATATATTTCTTGTTCATCAGCAATATGCACAATTACTGGGCCAAGTTGTGGCTGATATAGATGGCATCCATAACACACCCAGTTTAATAGAAAGGAAAAAACCCATACAGATTGAAAGGAATGCCATAGCAATTAAATCAAAGAAATACACAAGAAAAATGCTGCACAATCATTTCCCTTTGACCCATTATCGATACAGATTGCCTCCCCATGCAAGACTGTTACTTGTCCCAAATAAACAAAATCCATGCCACATGCTATAAACATGCTGAAGAAAAACTACCTCTACTGGAGGAAACTGAGAGCATGATAATCCACTAAATAAACAAAGTCTCAATTATGGCTACTAGCTTCAAAGGAGAAAGCCTTTTCTACTCAATTTAAAACAATCATAACACCTTCCCTTGCATTGTTTTGGAAGGAAAGCAAGGAAAGCAAAGAAAGAAAGCAGCACCTTTGCAAAAGAAGTTTAATGTATAATTAGAGACAGTAGCTCTAAAAATGTAGCTTTTAAAGACATTTTATTATGTAACAGAGAAATTTGTTTGTGAAGTATCTGGGTCTATTTCTATTCTTTTGCTAGTAGAAATCAAGCACAGAATCTCTTCATCCATTGAGGGTCACAGCAAGAATGATAAGAACTTAATAGGTATTGATACATTCCCTGAGGATCAATGGCCTCATCATGCATTGTCACTAATGCTAAAGAAGAATTATTCAGCATCTACATTATTTACAAAATACAGGAGTGAATTTCTGGATTACAGGTTTATCTCCCTCTCTATTCTGTTCCTCTACATACTACCTGTCTGTCTCCTTGTCTTTACCTTTCATTTTACCTCTGAGCTGTTCTCAAGATCCACTGGAATTTGAATGGGGGGGTAGAAAATGGTTCCCCTTCACAACAGCTGAGTGCACTCAAGCAAACTGAATGAGCCTTCCTTACCCCAAAGATATGGAACAAAGGGATTGAAAATTGCCATGTGGTCAGGATTTCTAGCCAGGAGCTTTTGAAATGCTAGGCAAACAAATGCAATATCTTATGTCAGAGCTGATGTTGCATCACAAGTCATTGGGAAGACATTTAGTGCTCTTCTCCCCGCTGTGATTGTTGTTAGAAGAGTGGTATTTACTGCTGCACCTTCATGCCTGCAAGCACACAGAAACTCATCCCTTTTCTATTATCCTAATATTTCTATCATTCACAGTATGATTGAAAATTTCCTGGAAGGACAAATCCCAGCTTAGGGAGGTGCCTTTTGTGGGTTCCAAAAATGTCAGCTTACATTTGGTTGATTCATAATTGTGGAACAGGCATTCCTCAGCCCACAATTTGAATAGTATGTGAGGTTTGGGTTGGGTTTTTTTTTAGGGGAGGCACTGGAAACCGGTCAAAACCCTACACTCAGTAGCACAAAGCATTGTGGTGTTTCACATCCATGATTTAGCAGAGTCCAGACTCTGTGGCTACAAGGAAAGCAGCCCCTCCATTTCCTTCTGTGTGTGTGTGCTGTGGAGTGCTGACAGGGATCCAGCAGTGGGGATGACACTCCAATCCCACCTGGGGTGTGAGGGGAGGAGTGATGAGAGACGTGGGCTGTGCTGGCACTTGGGCTCAGGAAACCTGCAGAGGTTGGTGATGCCACCTGCTTGTCCCACCTCAGTGAGCTGAGAGGCAAGAATCCCAATTTTACAGAGGGATATTCTGAGGAAAAACCCCACCTTTTTGCTGTGGGTTACGCAGAGAGAAGGGAACAGCTGTTGGAAGGTGCCAAGAAGTATGGAAGAGTAGAAATAGTCCCAGAAGAAGGAAGTGAGTAGGGAAAGGCCAGATGAGGTTTTCAGAAGCACATAATAAATTGTGAAGCCATGTTATAAATATTATGTAGTGCATGGTTCTTCACTTTATCTTGCTGGGAGGATAACACCACAAATGCATTTATGCACGTGCTTTATATAATATCTACAAAGACACATAAAACACTTCTGTAAACAGGACCCTATTTAGAGATACATGTCCTGCTGTGTTTTGAAGTACTCCTGGCTTTTTCTTTTTCTTATTAATTTGGTATTATATTTATTAGTATAACAGTGGAATGAATAAATGTTCCTCAGCACTGGAATAGCTTCATCCTTGGCTGCTTACAACTTTTGCACACTTGTATAAACCTACCAGTATCAAGTTCAAAAGGAATCAGTGACTGAGAAAAATCAAAACAGATGCTCATTACATTTGTCTAAGATAAAATTAACTGAAACTGTCATATTTTGTGGGCAATCCTTCTAATATCTGCAGAACAAAGCAAATACACTTAATTCACTGCAGCCTTTAGTTTATAGGCCAGATATGGCCTCTCAGGACTATTGTGTTTAAAAAGCTTAGAGTTAAGTTTGAAAACAATAAAGCTGGAAATGTTTATTTTTGTGGCCTGGGATAATCATCCTCCCTGAGTTTCAGTTATCTAACTCAAGGTTTACTCTTGGATGGAATAACCAGACTCAGCACAAATAATTCATATGGGGAAAGGGAACTCATGAAGGGTACTAATGAGTTTAACTCTTACCTCCTGATACTGGAGGAACATCTATCTTAAATAGATCTGTCCCGGAAGAAAGACATGCCCATGTGTCTCCAGAAAAGGCATCTCTCTCCATTGCTGTACAGTTTGACTTGACTGGAGAAATTGTTCTTTCTGCCCTGATAAAGGTGTGCTGACAGGTCTGTGACAGTGGTCTTAGTTCTTCACGCCTCAAATTTTCCAAGCAATAGAACAACCCAAATGTTTATCTATTATCAGGTATCTCACCACTGCCTGCCACCCCCATACCAAATCTGGGGTGGTACCACCGTGGCTGAAGAAGTCCTTGAGATGACAAAGGCTGAACACATCCAGCAATGTATGAGCAGGAGTATGGCCAGGGGGTGATCCCCCCCTTCTTCCCAGCCCTTGTGAGGTGGCTTCTGCACTACTGGGTCCAGTTCTGGGCTTCCCATGCAAGAAAAATGTTGGCATATTGCAGGTGTCCATGGAGCTATGAAAGGGGCAGTGAGAGCTGGAGTCGTTTGCCTTGAAGAAGAAAAGGCGAACAAAAGAACATGTTGGATTTCCTTAAATCTTTAAAACTCAGTCAGACAAGCTCCTGAGCAACTGTATTTATTTACAAAACAGATAGCAGGAGACTAGTCTAGAGACTTCCAGAGGCTGCTTCCAACCTCAGCTGTCGTGTGACTCTGTGGAAGTAGCCCTGGGTTACTGCCACACAGCTCTTTGGGAATTCCCCATTTTCCTCTTTTTTATCTTCACTTCTTCCAAATTTAGAATATTCCTCTCTCCAATGAAAACAACCTCACATTTGTAGAGTTCAAGAGATTAGAAACCAGGTATTTCATGCACCATTCAGATCCTAGAAACAGCAGCTACATCTTTGACCTTGTTCACAAATTTCTGACTATTCATAGACTGTTACTACATCATTGTTTTACCCAGTTCTACATACGTAGTTTTTAGCAGCTCAAAAAAAAATTTTCAAAATTTTTTTTTTCATCTTTCAAAAATGCACCAGACTGTGCTTTGTTGTTTTGAGCAATAGAAGAAGGTGGCTGTAAAAGATATACTCAGTGCAAGACTTTGCAAGGGATTCCTATCCTCGGGGAAAAACCAGAGAGGGTCAGAAGAGAGGTGGTTCTGACCTTTAAGTACTTGTATTTTGAAAGAAATATCAGGGATTTTTTTCAATAAATTATTCTGCATGAGCTGGATTCTTAATATGAAATCATTCTTTAAGTACGATCTATACAAGGTATGGGATATTGTGCCATTTTTATGGCACTCAGTTTTAAAGCAGAATGGTTGGGGTTTATTAGACACACAGGCCTTCAGGGCTCTTTTCTGGTAATTAGACACATAAGTTAAATCCATAAAAGTGCTTTCTTGGAACCACTGTGGCTAAAAGGGTGACACAATTTACTTTTGTGCTTGGCATGAGTCCTTGAAGCAATATATACTATTTTATTTCAGGATGTGTAAACCACACATTATTGTCAACAGTAGAAACAATTATAACTAGACTTGCTTATTCATGCTAACTCATAATATCATTATAGAATGATTTGAGGTTTAAGCTGAAAACACCAAAAATGTACTTTTTATTTTTATACAAAAATCCATTAAAAATATTGCCACAAAAATCTCTGCAGAAAACCAATAGGGAGATTTAATAGGGAGGGGAAAACTTCTGTGTGCAATCAGAAATAAGAGATTTGTTCTATACTGAGAGGGAATGGAAGAATATGAGTTAATTATGAGACAGAAAAGGGCACTTTCTGTTTACAAAGCTGTTGTTAGTCCTACCAGACAAAGCTATCCCCACAGCTGCTAGAGATACACCTCAGCCCTGACTTTACCCTGTTGGAATCAACATAAGCAATAATTTTGCAAGAGCCAGTCTGCCTCACTTCCCTGTGAGGCCACGTGACTGTGAGATCACATTTCAAAATGAAGCAAGGAAAGATGTTCCCCTTTTGAACCAGCATCTTTATAAGCATCAAGTGTTCCTTGTAAAGGGAACACTCACGTTCCTGTCACATCCACGTGCAGACAGATCTTGACCTCTAACCAGCTGCAGACCACTTAAACAAGTGCTTGGCCATTATTTATTGTAAACAACTTTTCTTTCTTGGGACACATAAATAGAGACAGGCACCAAATTCAAATCGATTTTCTAAAGTTAATAAAACCATTGCAAAGATGCTGAGCACTGCACTCTTAAACAAGATAGCTGAAGCATTTCAGATTTAGACCATCCAACTAAAATGTCCATCCAACTTAATAACCATTTAATAGCAGTGGGATTGCAAATACAAAGAGGAAAAGTATCTAAAACAGCATTTTAGATTTTCCATATTAGAAAATAATGGAATATCACGTCTACCAAAAGACCAGAGTGTTTTCAGCTCTGTTTTGATGCTCTCCTTTCTCATGCCAAACACTTCCCAGCTGTTCAGAAACCTGTAAGAATTTATTCCATTTCTAGAAGAAGGCTGTCTGTACCATTAATAAAATGATCCATGCTGAAATGGCCTAGTTTTACCTCAGGTAGCTTCAGAGAAAATAATGATTTAATGAACAAGGGGAATAAATTACTCTTTTACTCTTTGGATAAGGTTTGTTCAGGCAAATTTCAGCTGTGCTGTCAAAATAAAGCTGATGGAGTGTATGCTTCTGCTCCCTGTGTCGCACAGCTCCAGTGAGCTTACAGAGATGTTCACTCTGGGGACTTCTCAGATTGTCTTCTTTCACTGGGAATCAGATTCATTTTTCTCTAGCAAAACCCATGGGAATATCAGTGCTCAAATTTCCAATCTCTGTTCTCTAAAGTGGATAGTATTGCTGAAAGAGTCTCCCTAAGGGAATCTGAGTCCCACTGTTTCCCTGCTCAGGGGATATCTGTTAGTCAATAAAAATAGAGCTTAAGCCTGCTGACCCTGCTATGCCAGAGTGCTTTAATGAAAAGTCTTCTACATCTGCAAGTAAAGTTCCTTTCCAAGGCTGCTGGCAAACACCAAACACCTGATCTGAAATAATGAAACACACACATGAAAGGGTCATCTGAAAGGAAAACAGCAGAAACTAGTCATGAAAGGAAGAAGAACCTTCTAAGGCACAATATCTAGGGCCAGAGCCCAGACAGAAATAAAAGACCATGGTGTCATAGAATCATAGACTTGTTTAGGTTGGAAAAGACCTCTAAGTCCAATTATTAACATCACACTGCCAAGTCCACCACTCAAGCATGTTCCCAAGTGACATATCTAGACATCTTTTGAATCCTTTCAGGGTTGATGACCCAACTGCTTCCCTGGGAAGCCTGTTCCAAAGCATAACACCTCTTTCTGCAAAGAAATTTTTCCTAACATCTAATCTAAACCTTTCCTGGTGCAAACTTAGGCCATTTCCTCTTGTCCTGTCACTTGCCACTTGGGAAAAGAGATTGACACCCACTTTGTTACACCTTCCTGCAGGCAGCTGTAGAAAGCAATAAGGTCACTCCCGAGCCTCCTTTCCTCCAGGCTGAGCACCCTCAGCTCCCTCAGCCACTCCTCTAAGGACTTGTGCTCCACACCCTTCACCAGGTCCGTTGCTGCTCTTTGGAAGTGGAACAAATAAGGCAGGAATCAAAAAGCACCTGAGTCTGGCATCAAATCCAAAGTCTGAAAGTACAGGAGGAGCCAAAACCTAAGAGTGAAGGCTGGAAGCACCAGCTAGCTGGGGAACAATGTGGTCTGCTTCAAAGTTTACCTGTGGTTACGTTGTGGTTCCCAAAGCTCAGGCTGAAAAGAGCAGCTCTTTGATCCTTGCTAATGAACCCCAGATAGTGGGAAGTGAGGCCAAACTCAGAGACCTCAAAGCAAGCCACAGCAGAACAAGCTCCTGGTTTGTTTAAGGGCATGTCTGAATGCAGCAGCTGAGGTGAACTGCAGGCTTTGGGAGGCTGTCAGTGGCACACTTGCCCTGTGCTTGGTGCAGTATTCGGTTCAAGTATTTTGCTGTTATTCTGTTTCTCCAGTAAGAACCAGATATGGGAGACAATGCAAATATGGTCCAGCAAGTCATGGAAAGGATTTTGTTCCTTTCCATGGAGTTTGGATCAGGTTCATGAGGTCTTTAGGAGCTCAGTGAGTGTGATCATGAAAACTTTTCTTTCTTTTCCTACAGGTAATCTGCTTTGGCAGACTGGCTGCTGCTGTTTTTCAACAACCTTGAGAAACAGAATGACAGGAAGTATTAGACAGGGTAATTTTCCTGTGATGAATTAGGGTGGGGCATTCATTTTTTCCTTGGAGAAATCTTTGATCCAGTTTTATATTTTTGCTGTCCTTGGTGGGAAACAAACTGAGGCTGTGTCAGGTAGTCATGAGTGGCATGATGCCTGTGCCTTAAGTTCTCACCTCCTCCCAGAAGGCTTAGTGATCATCTGGTTTCCTCTGACTCCTGACAAATCCTATAACAAGCCATAAGGGGGGGGAAAGTGGGGGAAAAGTAGTATAGGTCAGCACTTCAGGCCATGTTATAAACTGTGTGGTAATTTGGACTGCTGCATTTACAGCTAAGTTCTACCAGATGACACATAGAGAATGAATCATAACATGCCTGAATCTGCACACCCTTCTCACTGCAGCAAGCTTAGGGCAAGAAGGGACAAAGGGATTAACTACTCTATTGTCTCATTCCCCAGGATGCCGAATCAAAGACCTGCCTTCTGCTTTTTGGATCTGCTTTTTGCCTTGCCACAGCTCACTGCAGTCCAGAAACCCATTATCAATAGTTTCATGTATATTTACTTCTATATTGCATATATTTATACACACACATTGTGCCCAACAATATAGACACTCTAATTTCCACACGGTTTCAACATGGTTTGCTTATGTCAGATGTGTGACCAGTGTTAGGAGGATCATGATCCATATGAGGGAGTGAGCTGCAATTGCTAGAAGCAGGTGAAAGCTGCTTCTTCACCTCCCAAAAGCTCATGGCCCAAAATGACAGAGAGAAAGACAAAGCTCAGGAGACCTTTCCATAGATTTTTCTGAAATGACATTGTTGCCCTTTCTCTGACTTCTGCTGTTCTTGAGGAACTGGCAGTGCCTATTAGGAAAGAGGGCATGCATGTTGCACTCAAAATCTCTCATAAACACCTGTCTATCATGGCTCCTTAGGAGGAAAATGTACTTTTGCCATTGCTCCTGGCATCTTGGAACAACAGCACACACTACGTGGTTCTCTGACCTTACCAGCTGGGTCTGGCTGCATGCAGAGCTCAGTGAAAACAGAACACGGCTCAGTCCAGAACATCTCCCATCAGATCTTTTTTCTTTTTTTTCTCTTTGTAAAACTTTTCCCACAAAGTCTTCCATGAGTAAACGCTTCCAGCATTCCTACGGTCTCATTCAGCTTTTTTCTGTAGGTCTTGTTGAGACAGGAGGGTGGAAATAAACACACCTCTGGTGAATGAATGGATGGCTTGGAAATATGTAGTAGGCTGTGAGATATTTCTTTTTCCTTTTTTGCTGTTTTTAGTCCTGGCTAGACTTCTGTTGCATTTGTAGCAATTGCCTTCTGCATAAGGAGATGGCATCGGCATTCAAGAGTGATTTTTTCTTTCATAGCCTACAGAGCTTCAAATATTATTTTGAAAACAAAAACTTGATCTTTGAACCAAACCTAAGAGAGAGCCTGGGAACAATGAAGTTTGTTCTCTTCAACTGAAAAAAAGTGCACTGGGATGAAAAGCTGAAGTCTTGATCTTGGCAAAAGTACCTGATGGACATATTGAAGGAGCTCCTTCCTCATCCTGCTTTTCCCACAGTTCCCACCAGCTGCCCTCAAATGGTGATTGTCATGGGCAATTTCTCTCGTGGAGAAGGAAAGGGTAGTTAAGGGAATTCAGTGAGCTCAGTTTATACCCTCACACACTCCCAGTAAAGCCTGCCTGAGGCTGTTTTGAAAGGAATTAGTCTAGCCCAGTGACAGCTGTTTCTTTCATCATCTGTTTTTTATGTAACATTGCTCTCTGTTAGCTCTAATCACTCTTCTTTTGAGGGGCAGCTTTCAGAAAGGGGCGCAAGAATTTATTCTTTAAAAAATGCTGCATTGAAAAGGACCTAGAGAGAAGTACATTACCCTGTGAGAAAAGTTCTGGTTTGGCTTTAGTGCCTGGAAATGTGTTAGCAGAAATGGAGGTAAACACCTTATTGGAATTAGTCATTCACTGCTTCTCTACTTCCCCTCTTACAAAAAGACAGGGAGCTCAGGGCAAGTCCCTGGCAGCAATTGCAAAGCTGGGTGGGGATTCCCTTCCACAGCAGAAAGAGTGATTATTCTCTATCACTGCTTGATCCTTTTTTTAGCTGTCCTTGTACATCTATTTTACAACTCATTTTCTCTCCAATGGCATGAATTAGTCCTGCTGTTCTTTCCCTCTTTGTTCCTCTGAAAGCCACCGAGTCCCACACGCAGAGGATCATCACCTAATAAGAATGGAACAATTCTAAAATAATAAAGCCTAATTTTTACTGAATTCAAAGCTAAAGACTTGATGCTGAAATTTCAATCCAGGGCTTCCCCAGATTAGGTTCACAGATGAGACTTTCCAGACGTTCAGTACTATTTAATTCTGCACCAACAGAAATGCTACTTGATTTCTGTACTGAGAGAAAACCAGGAAGGCTGAGGAGAAAAGTAAAAGGCCAGGAAATCTTCTGAGGAGAGAATCCAGCAGGAGTAGAGGTAGTTAACAAGAAGATAAGAATCTAGGGCAAGGTTTTCCTAAGGTTTGATATATTGGTTTTATTTGTAAAGGCGGGCTAATTTTGTGTCAGAATGACCCAGAATTACAGAGACTTTTCCATCTATGTACTTAGGGGCCATATTTCATGGAACTTTTATGTATTAGAATACTTGTATCTCATTTCACTACCTCCTTCTGCATAAAATAAACTTAATGCAAATAAATGGTTGAGATTTCTGTATCGCTCTGCGTTTTCATGGGTCTGACACTGCCCTAATCATTAAAAGAAGGTGATGATCTTTCACAACAGTTTTTTGCACCATCATTCAGAAAGAATCCTAGCAAACTTCACAGATCTGAACTAATTAAAACCAGCAGCAAACACGCCTCTTCAGTTTTGATTCAAAAAGCTGAATTGGACTCTGATTTCCGGATATAAACGAGAGGCTGATTCCACAACTGTGCAACATAAATATGGCAGGCTCCAGCCACCAAACGTTTTCAATTTTTATTTAGGGCAAGCTAATAAATCAGGCTCTGACCTCAGAGCATAACTGGAAACATCAAATGAAAGGCAGTTGTAAGGGTATTGTGGGAAAATGCAAAAAACTGGATAGGTAAACATAAATACTTTAATAGTATCAGTATAAAATATTGCTGCAAACTGATGAAAGGTTTTCAGCTCCAGGGTGTTTTATTCCAAGACTTCTCCAGACTTCTTTTTGCTTTACAGCAAAGCAGCTGTGCTTATGCAACCTAGCATTGTGTCAGGAAATGAACTGAAGCTGCTTGCAGGGTACCAGTTGTGGGAGTGTCCTTAAACCAGCTCACAAAGATCTGGGATCTCAAAGCTCCTGATTGTGCCTGTGCTGAGTGGTCCAAACTGCAACCAGAGTCAATATAAGGATTGCAGTGTGGTGCTTCAGGGATGGCATCTTCTATGGTTTCCACACACACTACGTCAGAAACAGATTTTTAACCCATTATTTAGGAAGTCATTTCTAATCTCAGCTGAGGCAAGTATCTTCATTTCAAACTCCCTTATGGTCATTTTTGTATCTCAGGCATAGAATTCACCTTTGTTTGTCCATTGTTCACTGACAATGCAAAAAGCCCTACTCTCTAACTTACTTCATTTTTCCTTTACAGTTCTCCAAAGGGAAAAGGAGTTTTTTGCCAAACACTGCTGTCAGTCTGACATAACTGTGGGCTTGATCACATGAAAATTGAAAGTGTTTCTCTTTTCAATTGATTAAATGATTGAGTACAGACTTCTTTAATAGAGCAGTCAGCATAACTCACCCATAAACTCAGCATGGAGCCCTGTGTTCACCATGTTCTAAATTGCTGACAAACAGTTTATGGTTTGTCACATTTGGCAATGTCTGTACAGGAAAAGGGCCAGTCTTCAGCTGAAATAAAAATAAGTGCTTTGACCAGAACTTGGAAACAACTAGTAGGGAGAGAGGTTGTGCAAATATATATAAAAATGTTCAGCTTTTTGTTTCCCACTTTACCAGCTTCAGCTCTATATATCATCATAACTGTCCTTTTCAGCCACCTTCCCATCTGTAAATAATGCAATGTAAACAACTGTAAGATCTTGTGTCTTGTAATTAGATATAATTTCTAACATATTCAGTAAATGCTGGGTGTTAGAGAAATAGAATGGCAGCTAAAGGAGCAAGGAAGGTGAACTTGAAACACATCTTGACTATATTATTTTGCCCTCATAAATCTCGTAGCAGGTGACACAGACCTTAGGGGGTTTGGTGTTTTTTCTCCTGCTCTCTTCCTTTTGGCACTGTTTTGAAAGTGAAATATTGGTTTTTTGCTATTTTTTTAAAGTGCATTGTTTTGACTTTTTACAAGCATCTAGTATTAAGAAAAAAAAAAATCAGACCTGATAATTTTAACAGATTTTTGGAGAGGTAAATGGTTCCGTTTCTGTAACACTTTAACTCTGTCACAGCAGGGCACATAGAATCATTGCCTCTAAGCAGATCATGGAACCACAGTCCAAGTGGCAGCAAGCAGCAAAAACAAAGTGCAGAAAAACCCAGTAGTAATATGGGTCAGATAGATATATTTGGGTATAAACTGCATGGTTTTCCTTTATAATGTAAGAAAGAGCCATCTGAGAATCCACAGGTGGTGTTGGCCTCTTCAGTGGCAGCTGATTTATTTGTTGGTTAAAATTACGATGCTTTAGCAAAGCCATATGGGGATTAAAGATCAGAATAGCAGAAGTGTCACAGATCAGAATTCAGCAGCTTCTTTATATACTTGACATACCTTAAAAAGCCCAGATATTCTTGACCTAACTTCATCTGCTGTCTAAAAAGCACTCAAAGCCTGCATGGCCTGCAACTGCCCCAAGAATAATGTGTCCTGCAAAGACTTGTCTCCACTTAAGTAGAACAGAAAATTCAGGGCAGGATTGCTGATTTTATTTCCTTCCATTTATTCAAAGCAATCACAGCAGAGGTTATTGTAAGCATTCAGCTTCTGTGGCCAGAGGACCTGGGTGAAGAAGAGTTATCTCCCTAGAATATGGTTGGCACTACTTGTGTGGAGCCACCAGGTGACATAAGGGGCTCACAGGCTGGATGAAGTACTTCACCCACATATTTACAGCTGGCTCGAGGATAAAAAATGACAGATGAGGAAGTCAGGAGCCAAGACAGGCAAGGAAAGATCTTCATCAATTTCTGCTCTCCTGTTCTCTGCCTTTAAATCTGAAGAATGTCTTTTGCAGGCACGACTGCCCTCTCAGCATTTAGATCACAGCAGAAAGCTATGGCTTTCCAGTGTTAAGGAGTCTAAA